>CM040118.1:400758424-401958424 GCA_022559845.1 Amorphophallus konjac
TTTTTTCTCTATTGCTTAATCAAACGAGATGGGGGTACATATATAGGGAAAGGGGAAGACAAAACGATGCAAGAACATTGATTACATCCATGGAAAATAGTGGACATTGAAGACTTTCGGAGTTCCAAGTGTCGGGAAGTTGGACCGTCTGCAGTCGAGCTTCTGGCTGAGATCGCGCTAGGGACACCTAGCGCCTTCTTCAGGTCGCGCTACCCAAAGGTAGCGCGTTCATCAACGGCCCAACAGCTTCCACGATCAGCTTTGGCCTGGCAGCTCGCTTGATTTCCATCAAAAAGAGTTCGGGGAATGTCTAAAATGAGATGGTGCGATGTTATTAGGAAGGACATTAGTTTCTTGGGTTTAAATATGAATATATCACTTGATAGAAATATTTGGCGGAACATAATTTATGTAGCTGGCCTCAAATAATTGGGATAAGGCTCTGATGATGATGACGATGATATAATTATAATATATATTTTTGTGTTATGCTCGAGATTAATTAGACATATGATGGTTGAGGTGAATAAGTTAAAATGAACTTGGCGATCTCAAATTTGAAGATATTAAATGTAACTTCACTGTTCAAAATCAGCATCTTCTTTCTTCGCCTTCCTTGGTGCCTGGATCATCACATACATCGACTATATTCCATGTAAACCGGGGCGCAGTGTTCCGAACCAGCAGAATAACTCTACAACCGTGATAGAACACGTGGCTCTCTCCTACTGGTCAAGAACAGTGTGCACCAGAAACACGGGACGACGTGCACCCAACATTAGTGCCCATTCTGCTACTGGCCATCGGGAGTGGAGCTGCGTCTTTCCCTCTCGCTCTGGCTGTGCAATTTCTTCGGTTCTTCTTCTCTCGAGTGGGAGGCGGAGTGGGCCGAGGATCTTCCTCTCAATCTCTGTGGTTGGTGGTACTCCGAATCTCTCCTCCTCCTCTTCCTCTTGGCGCTCGCTGTGTTTAATCGCGAATTCGATCTCCTCGTTTCTCCGTTTTCACCCCCCCTTTTTTTTTGCTTTGATGCGTTTTTTATCCCTCCCTCTCGTTCCTTCCGGGCTTCTTCATTCGGCCCTTCTCTTTGAACTTTTTTTTCTCGTTTTCTTACACAATGGGATCAGGATGGTGCGCTACATTGCAGGGGAGAGACTTACTTCTGCTGTGGTTCGGGGTTCTTCGTCGGGGCTCCTCTTCTTGATTCACCCGCGTGCTCCTCTCCTTCCTTTTGAATATATCGATCACCGATTCATGTTTGAAGCTGCCAGGTCTTTTTTTGCATGGATTGGGTGCCTGGTCTTTTTTTGTTTCATGTGTTGGCTACTTTGCTGGTGGCTTCCTTTCTTTATTCCTTTCTCTTTCATCTCTTCTCCAGTTTCCTGCCGAAATTGAGCTTTGCAGCCAGCACCTGTCTTCTTCTCATGTTGCATGCCTTGGTGTCTCCTTCGGCAACTCTGTATTGTTCTTTCAAGTCAAAGCGAAGGGGCTTGGGAAACATCTTAGGTTTAGCTCCTGGATGGAAGCTTGTTAAAAGATAGTGTGGCTTCTTGAAAAGAATGGGTCAGGAAAGAAATTTTTGCGGCTCAGTTGTAGGTGATTTCTCCTGCATTCCCTTTCTGATTTCTGTCTGTGTTACCAATCAGGTATCTTTTTTTTACGCTTGTTTCACGTCTGTCTGACATTGGTCTCTTCTTTGAGGTCGTGTACATATAGTCCCATTTTTTCTTTGTTTGTTTAGCTTCTTGACTTTATGTATGTATTTCGGATAATTTTCACCTAAAATTGCTCATAACTTTTTCTCAGGCACTGGAGCGACTGGTTGATTCTATTGGCATAAAGGAAACTCTTCAACATTTGTCCGTATCAGTCTGTTTAAGTCTAATTTCCTTTTCAATCTACTGCCATTTCTTCATTGCTGTTCATTTTTAATATTCTAATCAGTTTTCTGTGGGTATGTAATTTTATGCCGTTTCCAGTTACTCTTTGTGGAAAACGAAGCTATTGAAATATAAATGGTACTTCTGCCTGAATGATTATTGCTTCTTTTAAATAGCCTCTGCATACTCCAGTTCCCATGTTAGATCTTACTTTATAGGTTAAGGAAGAATTCGAAGACAATGAGAAGCCTACAAATATCAAAGTTGAGATTGAAACTCTGCCACATGTTGGAATTTCATCTTTATCACTGCCTTCTTCCCTACCTGTCCACCAGATGGAGGTACTTGGTTCTATATGTCACTGTTTGCATTTGTTTCTTTCTGTCTTCTTTGCATAGACATTTCTCTCCTTCATTATCCTAACACTGGTTACCACGCTATGTACAGAGGCATGAGGTGACTGAGGTGGTTGCCTCACCTAGGCATTTAAGGTGACATTTTATGAAAAAAGAAAAAAAAGAAATTGTCATATATTATTAAAATTCGCACTGTGATACATGAATACAACCAAGAAAATCACTGAGTTGATCCATGAAATAGATTCAGGGACTAAGGGAGGCTGGATGTGGAAGAACAGAAAAATAATTACAGTGTGAGAGTCTCAGGAAACAAACCTGAGAGTCTTGGGAAACACACAGACACACAGAGATTGGGGGAGGCCGGGTGAAACACACACACACAGAAGTTCTCTTAAAGATAGTCCAAGAGAAAGAAAACATAAAGAGAGTGAGAGATAGAGCAGAGAGAGACTGGGATAGAGAGATGAGAGATTGAGAGACAGAGAGAGAACCGTAACTCAGGCAGTGGAGAAGAATGAGAGAGCTCCCAACAATGGCGGAGCAGAAAGAGAGTGAAGTTGAATAGGACTCAGAAGGGAATGTTTAAGACCTTCTGGCTGGTCCAGTTCAGAAACAGTCCATATATATGGGATTCGGATTCACAACTTTTGAGGCACCTTTGGGGCATGAAACCCTGTGTGTTATGCCCAAAGCAGACGATACCTCTTAAGTGTTGGTTTAGGATCTAGACAGTTACGACTATGCTAATGGTTGACTTGAAGTCATTCAATGCACACTCAATCTAAATTTCCATGCCTTATTCTATGTGTTGCAGTTTATTGCTTTTTCATTTGCAGCTCTTTTGGAGGTATATCCATTTTTATATACATTACCGGATTACCCAACTATTACTAAGGGCATGCACATATATTTATCAATTGTGGGATACTTGATTTTCTCTTTGTGATTCACCAATTCCCTTTGTTTGACATTATGCAATTATAGGGAAGCCTTCCAAGCTCTTCATATGGTCATATAAAGTCATATTTTATCGGAATGGGCTTTTCACCAAGTCTTGTTGACAAGGTTATGAAGAAACACGGTGGGTTTGCACATAGATATTGGATTACTTGAATATGCTTTTACATATGGAGTAGTTTGGTATCTTGCGTGGGTAGTAAAACATTTTCATTGTGTAGAGCTGGTCTTTTGGTCATCTTCCAAAATAAAAAAAGAGCTTTAAAATTCAAATTTTAAATTACAATTTTCCATCTTCCATGGATATATCACCATTGAAATGCTATGTATATGTAGGTGAAGAGGATGCTGATGCTCTGTTGGAGACCCTTCTTACATACTCTGTTAGTGACTCTTCTTTCTTCACATTATTTGATGCCAAAAGTATGAATGCTTGCAAAGATTAATCTAACATTTGGGAACTCTTTACTGTTCCCCTACTTTGTTCTTTCACATTGCTAATGCCATTTTCTTACAAAGTGCCAGCTAGTAACCCCCTTCTTTTTTTTTGATGACCAAAGAGACTGTTGAAGATAAGTGATTTCCATCTATGTATGACACAATTTCTCTCACCCATATTTGAAATTGTACCATATGCTTTGTCGGCAGCATGATGTGGACATACATGTGATGTCCATTGTGCTTCTGTATTCTGCACAGTTTGCTTCATTGCTTGCTTGATGTACTTGAAAAAGATTTTTCCTTCTGCAAGTTGATTTTTGGTGATTGGAGGATTCATCACGGTGTTTCTCTTTTGGTTGGTTATATTTAGGCTGAATAGAGATAAGCATGCCGATGGATGTAAATAAAACAGGACACAGCAAACTTCCTTGTCGCACCAAGTTTGTAATAAACGCAAAACTCTCTGGTTTTCTTTACCATTGTTTTAACCAAGGAAGGGGGAGAAGCAGGGCCACGACAGAAGCAACTGCCCAGAGGAAGAGGATAAAACTGTAACTAGGGCTTCCTCATAACAAAAAACAAAAGAAAGGGTGGATGGCTAAGGGAGCTAGCCAAACATGTAACATTGGTGTTGGCCTTCTCCACTTAAACATAGACCCAACACCCACGACCTAAACTGGATGACCAAGACACCCTTAAACCCTAAAAGACAGCTCTTAATGACCAAAATGCCCTTAGATGGCAGATTTCACTCTAAGATAACCATAAAAAAAATTTACAATAATTAAAATCTGCACAAGACTTAAAATCATTTAGAAAAACCCTAAATACCCATAAATCTAATCTTTCTCAATGTGAGTAACATAACCCTGGTGCCCTAAAAATCATTAGAATTCATGAATTGCCTCTGAATGTCTTGATAAAATTTTGGAACTATGAAGTTCCTCGAAATCATCCAAAGCCCTCAGACTGACCCGAATACATTTTCTGTCTTAAAAATCACAAATATCATACAAATAATTAAAAATCATGGAACACCCCTAAAAGTCACCAAAAAGTTGTTGAAGGACATAAATTTCTTTAAAATGCGTAAAAATTCTAAAATTTCTAAAATACCCCTTCATTCTTAAAACACTTAAAATGAGCTAAAGGCACATCTTAGAGTTTCAAAAACCTCGCCAATCTACTAAAATGATTCCAATCCCCAATATCATTTAAATACCTTGAGACCCAAAACCTGCAATGTTAACCAGAGCAGTTGTCGACCATAAAGCACTTGAAGTTACTCCAAAGCTCCCTAAAGCTCTCCTAAGCCTGTGGAGGGGTATCTAGGCCATGGTATAATTTAGCTGAATCCAAGTTATGAATTAGACTGGCATGCTTATGCAATGTAGCAAGGTTATTAAAAACAATATTAAAATAGGAGGGGCAATTCTGCAATTATGTGTGCAAGAGGCTTATTTTTGAAATTATCCCTAAATTTAAACACAGACCAAATTATTTCGATGGATGTGTTGTTTGATGTTTTATTCTCTCTGGTTTCACTTATTTGGATGTTTGACCTTTTTAGGATGTTTATAGTTGCTTACTTGAACTAGCTCTAGCTAACTTATATGGTTATCTTTTTGTTGTTTATCTTACATCCACTTGTACTTCCTAGTTCCTAGTGTTTGTCTAGAAATACTGATGTAACTGATCTATAGTTGTCTGAAATGTACGAAATAGGCCCTTGAGACAACATCATGCTTGGAACCTTCAGATGTCTTGGATAATCCATGCAGTCCTGATGTGAAAGAAGATGATTCACCTTTCGAGTTTACTAGTGATAGTGAAATTGAGGTAATCCTCCATTACCCTTTGGAAAATAGGTGATCACTTCATTAAGTTGTCTTTTTAGTTCTCATTAAGCTAGAAAGGTCTTAAATTTCTACTATGTTAAAGGTCTAAGATTTTTATTTTTATTTTTTGTCTATTTTTTCATGTTAGTAATTTCAGTCCATCTCGGAGTCACAGATCCACTTATGTTAAACTATTATTTTATGTAGTTTGTGTGTTGACTGGGGTGGTGAGGTTTGTTTTGACGTTTTCTTGGGTTGTTTTCTTTAAGCTTGTGGTTTTGATGTTCTTGTGTTTTTTTTTTTTTTTGTGAGGAATCTCTCCTCCTACCCTGATTGTACTACCTCTTGATGGTGTAATACACATTCCTTTTCAAAAAAAAAAAATCAATCCTGTCTATATCATTTTCTTATGCTTTTAAATTAGAGATGATTTCCACCACATAAAGTACAAAGTGCATATATTATCTTTGTTATAAAGTTTTTTTCCTGGTTCAGGAAAACTTGCATTTGTACTCATCTAAGGTCCATTACCACTATAGCAGCTGTTTTTTTCTCTTAAGGTAGGCCCCCATTTTCCTTTTATTTCAAACATGCATTTACATTAATTATCTATATATAGGCTCAATAGTAGGTGATATTTTTCTCGTTGTGTTAGAACATGCATCATGTTCCTATTATACACAGGGATGCCACTGGTGTTGCCAACAATGTATTTTGTCAGCTACTCCAAAACTTCATCTTTTCAAGTTCCACATGATGAAATTGATCTGTTAGCACTTATTGATATGTGAAACAATTAAAACACTCTATGCACCTTTCCTATGTATTGGATATACACAGAATATATGATTCAGATAGTGCAAGATGGAGGACATGGTTGAAAGACATTCTTGGTGTCAGTTTTGGATATCAGGTGTCAAAACTACATTTGATTCACACTTGTTTTTATTAATTGTATGATTAAGCACACTTTTTCCCTTCCGTCACATGCTTTGGTGTCTTTTGTTTTGAAGATAAAATTCTGTTGGTGTAGGGCATGGGCTTCTCAATACTGAAGTTCTTTAACTGAATCACTCTTTAACCTGCCTTGGTGGCATTTTCCTTCAGACCTAAGTGTCATATTTTAGCCGCATGACTTGGCTGAAGACTGATGTCCAGTTGGAACAAGAACTTGGAAATTGATTGTTATCTAGGAAACTAGTGTTATGGTTATGGTCTATGACTTTATGAGTACTTGTCTATTTGATGAAATTCAAGCTTCAAATTGTTTAGATGATTATGTATGTTTGGTGGTTTTCTGATTTCACATAAATATAAACAAGGAGAGGAAACAAGGGGATCCACTGAAGAGTAAAGACTATTCTTGTCAGACTTTAGGCATTATTGATCAATAGAAATCCTCATCTATGTCAGAACGTCATCTTCATGAAGGCTTTTGAGGCAACCTAATAGGAATAAGATAATACTATATAATTCTGATAAAAATGGAGGAAGACAACAGTCCTAGGCTGCTATTATGCATGTGTTTGCTTTTATATTTTAAAAATATTTTCAAAGCACAGCTTGACTGACTTCATAATTTGATTAGAGAATTGGGAAACCAACCAAAGCATCAGCAAAAGCACCCAGAGAACTTCGTGAAAAAGAAAGAGAATGGCATGGAAGGCATAAGCAATGCCAGGCAAAGGGGATCACTACCATCATGCCTTCTCCTAGGCAAAGGGATCATGACTATTGGTCTGCTGTATTGATTACATAGGAAAGTCCAGGTGAGAAGTGAGAACTGTGTTAATCAAAATAGTCCCCTATTCAGCATCATATAATGAGACAAGCACCAAGGATGGCAGTATCGGTTTCGGTACCGGTTTCGGTATCGGTTTCGGCCAAAACCGGTTGAAACCATTCAAAAAATTAAAAAAAATAGTAATTCTCTCTGGTTTCGTCCGAAACTGGACGGTTTCGGACCGAAACATGTCAGTTTCGGACCGAAACATGTCAGTTTCGGCCGAAACCTTTAATGGTTTCGTCCGAACCCATTAAAAACTATTATTTAATAGGTTCCGGACCTGCTACAGTGTTAGGATCCGGTTTCGGATCGGTACCGGCCAAAACCGATACGTTTCGGCCGAAACGTATCGGTCCGAAACGTATCGGTTTCGACCGATACTGCCAACCATGACAAGCACCCCTTCTTAAATAGGAACATGATAAATGAGTGCAAAGCAGTTTTATTTCTTTGCCAGCAAATCCAGATTTTGACTTCACCTTCCCAAGAAAAAAGCTCAGATTTTGACTCTTTTGTGTTTCTACTGGCTTGGTAGATATCTTGCTTTTGTGTATAGTGTACTTCTGTTCTTTTATGTCTTAATGAACTGTGGGTTTTAGCCACCTTCCAAAAAAACAAAAAAATCCAATTTGTTGTTTTTTGAAAGTGGTTGGTACACTAAATTATATTAAAGTAAAGAGAGGGATGTACAAGTATAGTCAAGACTTGTCCAAAAAATCTTTTTACATAAATCTCCATATCAAGATGATGTGGCACCCACTAACCCCCCAAAAAGTCCAAAAATGAAGAGTTATGTGAATCCATATTACATAAAATCGACGCCCACTCTCTCACTTTGCTCACAATGAAGAGGCAAACCTATCTGACACCCTTGCATCACTCCTGAAGATCCTGCCATTTCTTTCTCCCTATAGTGCCCATAGTGTTGCATGGAGGATAAGCCACCAGGTTAGCCTATCACCCTTTAGACTCCATCTCCTATGCCAATGATGTAACAGATGTTACACATTGTCATACAAGAATGTGGCTCCTGGAACTCTGCCCCAAACCTGTGCCCATACTTTCTTGGAGAAGGAACAAACCGTGAAGAGGTGATCCACAGTCTCCTCCTCCTCACCACAAAGGGCACAAAGTGATAGCATCCCTGACATGAAAGTAGCCAACCTATCACAAATTTGTAGACACCCATGAGAAATCCTCCAAACCAGCAACTTAACTTTAAGGGGAATTCTAGGCTTCCAGATCTGAGATGCCAATCCATGCCTCAATCCTCTATCTGAAATAACCTTGTAAGTTGAAGTGACTAAAAATCTACCTTTTGCATCCTATCTCAACCACCATGTGTTGATGCTGCAAGGCTCCGGAGCAAAAGCTAGGAGAAAGGAAAGGAGCAACTCCAGCTGCTCCATCTCTTCCTCCCTAAGGTTTCTCCGAAAAGATAGTGCCCAAATGCCTCCTGATAAATATAGCTCAAAAACTTGCGAAATTGTTGCCTCCTGTGCAACTGAAATGCCAAAAAGCTGAGAGAAAGAGTCCTGCAAAGTAAAGTCACCACACCACCTATCTTTCGAGAACAAGCATTTTGCCCCACTCCCCAACTAGACCCGTACATTAGCCATGATGATGCCCATACACTGCAAGATACCTCTCTAAGGGAGAGATATTGTGTTGAGCGGTTGAGTTCAAGTCCCATTCCCTTACCCTCCCATAGTATTTCTAGCTGATGACTTGCAACCACAGGCCATTGTCTTCTAAGCCCAAATTCCACAACCCCTTACACAATAAAGCCTGATTAAAATCTCTGATATTGCTGATCCCTTGTCCTTTCATTTCTTTGGACATACAAATTCTGCCCTATGCTATACCATGCCACCACCTGCTTCTGCCTCCACTGTCATGCCAGAAGAATCTACCCTGAATAGATCCCAGCTTCTTTGCAATAGTTCTCGGAATTTGGAAGATGGAAAGATAAGAAATTGGGATACCATTCAGCACTGATTTGCAAAGCACCATCCTCCCCCCAAATGAGAGGAGTCTCGCCTTCCATCTTGCCAATTTGGAATCATATCTCTGAACCACACTCTGCCAGTCCCTACAGTGAATGTTCCCGGGAGACAGCAATAGACCCAAGTAAGAGATAGGAAAATCTCCAATTTGACACCCTGGTATGAAAGTTGCTTTTCTTCGGGGTCTGTCCCCCATAGTAATTGCCACAAGCTGACTCTTGCCAAAGTTCACCTTCAACCCACTTGACTTCCTCAAGTAGCTCTAGCACGAGTCTAGTAGTGAGAAATTGCCTCTCATCCTCTGCAAAGAACATAATGATGCCATCATCATACTATAGATGTGAGATATGTGTGCTATCTGCTCTAACTCGAAAACCTGTGATTAGCCCATGGGACTCAACTCTCAACCACATCCTGCTTAGTATGTGTACTACACTACTACTAGCACAAAGAGAAGAGGGGGACATCGGGTCCTTCCACTATGAAAGTAAGAGAAGGGCTGCCCATTGATAAGAACAACAAAGCTAGCTGAAGTGACACAAACCCATATCTAACCAATCCACCTCTCATCAAAACCCATCTTTTGTAGCACACTAAACAAGCAAGTCCAGTTTACTCTAGCATAGGCTTTCTCAAAGTCCAGTTTGAGCACCACTCCCCTCTTCCTTTGATTCTTAATGGAATGCGAACATTCATGAGCTGCCAAGAAATTCTCTTGTATGTGATGTCCTCTAATGAAATCCCCTTGGTAGCCAGTAATCAATCTGTCAATCACACTGTCAAATCTCATGGCTAGTATCTTGGAGATAATCTTGTATGCTCCATTTAGAAGGTTGATAGGTCTGAAATCACTCAGGCTTTGTCTACCTTGCTTCTTAGGGATGAGGATTAAGAGGGGCTTATTTATACCCCTCAGATGAGCCCTACCCTCCTGCAACTCCTGCACTGCCAATAGGAGATCAGCCTTAATAATATCCCAACTCTGAAAGAAGGTCAAAGGGAAGCCATTAGGCCCAGAAGCTTTGTCACTTGCCAGAGAGAAGACAACTTTGTGAACCTCCTCTTTTGAGAAGGAACAAGACAGTGCTGCTCTTTGCTCAAGGGAGAGATAAGGTAGGAGGTCGTCAGCTATAATAGGCCTAGTCCTATCCTCTTCGATAAAGAGGTGTGAGACGAAGTCCCTTACCTTCGTCTGATATCCCCATCTCTAGAAAAGAGCTGGTCACCAATCTTGATACACCTGATAGTATTGACCCTTCTCCTTCTTGATGCTACTCGCTAGAAATATGCAGTATTCTTGTCACCTTCTTTGAGCCACTTCTCCCTGGATCTCTGCTTCTAGTATATCTCTTCTCTTATAACTCTATCCTGAGTCTATCCCTGAGTTGTCCGTCTAGTTCATCCATAAGCTCTGTCTCCTCCAAACAATCAAGGCCTTGCAGTTGATCCATAATCCTGTCCTTAGCACCCTTTCCAGGGAGTTTTGGTTGCCCCCCATTTCTTCCACCGTAGTGCCACATGTTTTAACTTGCCCACAAATGTAGCCATTGCAGACCTTTCTCGCCTTGGAGCATTCCATGCCTGTGTAACCATGTCCATGAAGTCAACCTCTCTGAACTAGTATCTTTCCAATCTGAATAATGGCTACCTTTGCACCCTGCAAGATGTGTTCAACAAGATGAGCTTGTGGTCAGACACCGGTCTCGCTAGACAAGAGGAGTACACATGGGCGAAATGGTCCTCCCAGTCCACTGACACTAGGAATCTATCTAGTCACGAACATGAAGTTTCATCCTCATATTGGACCAAGTGAACTGAGCATTAGATATCATGATGTTGATCAGAGCAGTGTCAACAATGAAACCAAGAAAATTCTCCATTTCCCCGTATAAGAGGTGTCACCTATCCTCTCCCAAGTTGTAGCCACCGCGTTGAAATCATCTCCCACGCACCATGGCCGGCCTGAAGAGTGATGGTAGCATAGCAGTTCCTCCCACAAGGAGTCTCTCTCCTTCTCTACTTTGAGGGCCATAGACACCCGAGAAGTCCCATGAAAAGTCATCTCTGGTATTACGAAAGTGTAAGGAGATAGCCCCACTTTTAACCTATCTATCCTCCACCATCTCCTCAACCTCAAACTGGTTCTAGAGAACGATAAAACCTATTGACCTCCCCTCTATCGGGTAGGCCACCCCCTTTGAGAGCCTAGCTCCCCCCCTCACACTTGGACTCTTGCAAGTAAAGGATGTCTATTTTGTAACTCCTCACCACTCTCCTCTTCTCCTTCTCACAGACCCCTCTTACATTCCATGAAACAATCTTCATAGTGACACAAGTGCAAGTCTACCCACCTCCTCCGCGCACACACCACCACTGTCTCACCCCTCCTCACGCACCCTCTCCCTTCTTTTCTGTGACTTCCCTCCCTTGGCCTCCCTGGCCATACTAATCAGCCATCTCTTTTCTGCACCTTAATGAACACCCCTCTTAGGTCCCTTTCTAGACCCCCAAAAGATATCCCCACCTTTTCCGTCAATTCCCTAACTTGCGCCTCCGTTAGCCTCACCAGCTCTTCACCTCCTTTCTTCCCAACCTGTTCTTGTGTTCCATCCCCTCCCCGGCTGAATTCCCTTCTTCAGATTCCCTGACCCTTCCCGGAGACTCCGGGACCGTGTCTTCGTCTTCTGTAACAAGCTCCCCCCCTTCAGCCTCTCCCCGGTCAGGGACAGGGTTACCCCACTGGATGGGACCTTCTAATACTCCCCCCTTCTCTGCCACCTCCATGAGCCTATCCAGTGCTCCCTGCAGATGCTCTGATAATCCAGGTTTGGATCCAGAGAAGTTCCCATCCACCTTAGGGTCAAGTTGAATCAAAGCGCTCCCTCTTCCTGTCGGAAAAGAAAAACGTGCTAGCTAATCTCTCACCATTGTGCTCCTGTTCCAATTCATTTAAAATTTCATTCAGAATGCAACAGAAGCCATTTGAGTTGCTAGTAATCCAACTACTGGTGACAACTGGAAAAAGTCCAAAACTATCCAAGCTGGCAGAATTTATGTTTTAGTGTTCAAATAAAGACCAATTGATACTGAGTGGTGTGTAGATTGTTAAGTGAAACTCTCCCACTTTGTTTTCCTCGGGTATGGATGGACGCTTCACCACTCTGTTCATATCTAGGCACTACGCAGGTTGTGTCCTCTGGCACATGGATATTGACTATACAGAGTAGGTGCTGTACTGGCAGACATAGATTGATGTGCACTTGGCTCTGAGATTATGTCTGTTCCCTGTAGTCCTGGAGCAAACAGGACTAAGAGACCAGCAACAAATGACTTTTCTGACTTTGTCACCAACCAGTGAGGAATTGTAAGAATTACTAAAGACTTATATTAACTAGCTAAAGTAATTGTATGAAAATTATTGCAAAACATTGATTAAATATCTGATCTAGTTTGTTTTTTCCCCCCTGCAAGGTATCTGATCAAATAATTTGAACATCTTTTTTATTTGTTTTATCAATTTTCCTGAATATATTCATATTCAATCTATTTATAATGAATATTATCATTTTATTTAATTTAATATTAATGTTTACTTATCTTGATAATTATTCAAATTGACTTCAATGCCATGCTACTATTCCAATGTGTTTATCATTTACATGTTGTTCATTCATTATTATACACTTTAATTAACATGAAGGTTTGAAAATCTTCACGTTGGATTTCATCTCTGTTTTGGAGTTTGTCATTCTTATGCTTAAGATTAGTTCTCTTATTGGTTTGGTTGAATGGCGGCACTAACTAGGATTAGTTCATCTCAAACCTATCCGGATCCATCACCTTTATTCTACCATAAACATGTGATCTTGGCACCTGAGGCACAGTGAATTGGATCTCTCATTCTCACGGGAATGGTGTATATATTCTTGCCTTTTAAATACAGAATGGCCTTAACTTATGGATCAGATCCTTCATGGCGGGTCTATAGTTAGGGTGCTGGTGGTGTAAGATGCATTGGATCCAGTCTGAGTCCTGAAATATTTAGCTATTAAACTATTAACTATGGAAATGCATTTTATTATCTGGGTATGAATTAGTAGTCTCCATTAGCAATCATAAAAATTAGAAGAGTAATGTTTTGTGCACCGAATCCGGTGCACAAAGCCATGTTAAAATACAACGTTTGTTCTCATTGGCACAAAAAAAAGGTGAAAGGACCCTTTCTGCGCAGAAAGGGCGCGTCAGATCCATACGGCACGTATTTTCTCTAATTAAACACGTAGCGCACTCGGCGGGAAAATACAGGAATGAAATATTTTGTTATAGAAATGAAACATCTGGTATATAATTGAAACATTTTGTTAGGTTTCGTTCTTATAACAAAAATATTTCATTTCTATAGTATTTTATCCTTAATAACAAATGTTTCGTTCATGTAACAAAATGTTTCATTTGTACAAAATATTTCATTGGTTTATTTCTGAAGTCAAACAAATTGTTTCATTCCTATAACAAAATGTTTCATTCATATGCAAAATATTTCAGTCCTACAAAATGTTTCAGTCATGTGCTTTCCCGCTGAGTGCGCTCCGTCTTTAATGCGCGAAAAAGCGGGCCGTACAATTCTAACGCGGGGTGTCCTTTTCTGCGCAGAAAGGGTCTTTTCACTTTTTTTTGGGCCAATGAGAACAAAGGTTGCATTTTGACATGGCTTTGTGCACCGGATTCGGTGCACAACACATTACTCAAATTAAAATATCATCTTGCTCATACAACAATGGTTTTGGCAGGAATCTGTTGAGCCTATACATCTTGATTCTGATAAAAGGTCATCCTTGCTTGCAATGAATTTCTCGACAGAAGAAGTTGAATTGGCAATAAAAAGTCTTGGTACGTGTGACTTACATGATACGAATATTTATGCTTCTGTCTCTGTTGATCTGAAGTTAAAAGTTGAGGTTCTGATGTGAAATTTTCCTTTCATTAATGTGCAGTTTTATGTCTTGCTTTCTGACTATTTATACCTTCAAAGCAGTTGCCATGTTTGCATGGTTCAAATTCACCATCAGAGCATATGATCTTTTGGGAGTTTTTTAAAAGTCAGATGCTAGGGATAAACTTTGACTTTTTCATGGCTAGTGCAGCTATTTTATTTGCTTCAAAAAGTTAAATGGTGCCTGAGGTGTTTCTTCATGGATTGATATGCCAATTGTCTCAGAAAGCAACGACTCCCTTGTGCAAAATAAAAAGACTCACTACAATTTGCTCATTGTGCTTGCATGCTGATGTGCCCACAGCCAGTCATGGTTAAAACTAGGCTAGCTGTCAATAATGGATCATAGAGAATGTATCTGTGATAATGAACCAAGCTGATAATCATTGGTAGAGAGATAGTCCTTCTGGTTTATTGTATGTATGCCTATATGTGGCTTGCATACTTGTATTAGGAATGCCCTGATCACATGTATATATTGCACTGTTGCTTGGAGAGTGTTAATAATCTCTCTCTCTCTCTCTCTCTCTCTCTTGCATACTTGTATTAGGAATGCCTTGATCACATGTATATATTGAACTGTTGCTCGGAGAGTGTTAATAATCTCTCTCTCTCTCTCTCTCGTGTCCTGGTCTTGTATTGTAATATCCAAGACCTTTAAATAAAAATGGGAGAAGAGTTACACAGATTTTGGTGATTCTTGAGTGTTTCTTTACTCTCTCTCTCTCTCGTGTGTCCTGGTCTTGTATTGTAATATCCAAGACCTTTAAATAAAAATGGGAGAAGAGTTACACAGATTTTAGTGATTCTTGAGTCTTTCTTTACAAGTTTTCGTTGGTCTTATTGAACACTGGATGAATCCTTATTGGATACTGTCTCTTAATGGATCCTTACTGGATCCTCTTATCAGATCCTTAATGTGTTGGCTATTGGATCCTTAATGGATCCACCTAAGGTCTTTACTAGGCTGTAACTTATGGGCCTAATTAAGTTTTTAATGGGCCTTAAATAGACTATGTATGAGTTGTGGTTATTGGACTTGAGTTAGAATTTTAATGGGCTGAAGCTTGGATCTTAATGTCTTTGATTGGCTGTGGCCAGACATTTAACGGGATTAAAGCAGGTGTATCTTGGATGATTCTTTGGCCATGGCAATTCAGTCTCGGAGGATCCTAAGTGGGTGTTCAGTGAGCTAATCTTGTTAGGCCTTTTAGACCCTAGTTGCCCATGTTTGTCCAGTTCTAATGTAATCCTGATCTGGCCAAATGTTGTTCAGGATGGTGGGTCTCCTTGGAGAAGTACCATATAGTTATGGATTGTTTTTATGGACTTAGGGTTTCTAGTATGTAGGTTGGGTGCCTTGATTTATGAATCTTTTGTATTAATGAGACAAAGTCGTTTTATGAGGTTTTGTATCTAGATGTGGAAGATTGGACCTTAAGCAGTTTTTGATTGGTTGTGCAAGTCAATGGACAATATTTTTTGTTCTGGACACCAGGTTGTTGATGTGTTCACCAAGGGGATAGCCAGGGATTGCAGACCCGGATCGGGTCCTTGGAAAAAAATAACAAGAGTTCAAGAAAAAATCAGCAAAAATCATAGAAAAATTTCAGACATGTATGTAGACAAAAACATGATTAAAAATACTACATGTTGAAATTTGGGCATAGTTCTCCTGGGCAATAGTCCCGTACTGGTTAAATGGGTTGTGGTTCATGTGCTTATGACCCTGAGCCTGTGTATCTCAACACCGCGGTTTTGTGGATTTCAACATGGTATCAGAGCATGGTCTTGGGCCCAACCCCAAATATTTCATATCTTGCCACCTCCATTCAAGTAATCTCCACGGCCCATCTTGGCCGTGAGGGGGAGTGTTGGAATTTGGACATAGTTCCCCTGGGCAATAGTCCCGTATTAGTTAAATGGGTTGTGGTTCATGTGCTTATGACCCTGGGCCTGTGTATCTCAACACCGCGGTTTTGTGGATTTCAACACTACATACCATGCACTTACATCATAAAGAGCAGTAAAGATGATTAAAACACTAGTAATTAACTTTCCACAATGATTGAACATGATGAATTAAGGCCTAGGAGCTGCAGGCAGTGTTGGTGTGTGTGGAGCTTGATCTACCTTTAAGCCGACCTCGCATCAAGGATTGACCTTGGGCTAATTCCATCCTTCTCTTTAAAGGAAAATTGAAAACAAAGAGAAGCAGCCCAGATCGGACTGAATTGGCTATGGATCAGCCAATCCGGATGATTTTTACTCAATCTGGGCCAACTCCAGCTGGAATCCATAGAACCCGGCCTGTAGCACCCCCCCAACTCGGATCGCCAGCCGGCAATTCTGAGTCGAATCGGCCAATCCCAAGCCAGATTGGATGATACCGCAATCCGTGGGAATAGCAAAAGATCAGTTTAGGTCTGATCAGTTTTGTTCTGTGATGAGCAAGTGGTGAACAATTGATATCTATGATCAGCTTGAATTGCAGAGTGGGAGGTGATTAGTCTGCCACACGGGTAATTCTCTCCTCTTTCTTTTATTCAGTTACTTTCAGTGCTAGACAGCAGTGTGTTCAGTGTTTCTGGTTGTTCTGCTTGGCCTCCTCATGTCCAGGGGCAGATTGGTTTTTTGAAACATGGTACATTATTAAAATACTAACCAAGAAAACAATGTTTTGAGGGTTGGAAGCCCATTGTTGGTGTCGTAAGCCTCCCACATTCTTGCTTCTCTCTCTTATTACACTACAGAAAGTATAATTGAATACATTTGATCAGAGTACATCTCAGAAAATGTTATCATATGTCCTCTCTGTGAAGAAAAAACCCGACAGAAGTAAAAGTAATTATGTTTAACCCAATAACCCCCTGCCCCCAAATTCATGTTAACTGTTGAATTGAGTAAAGTCTTCAAGGTGCCATATGTTCACCTATGTTTTTTTTAAAAAATGAAACACGGTGATAAGGTGGAAAACACTTTTCCTGCCAATGCTATGTTTAACCTTTTAGAGATTCTAGATTACATTTCATGAAAGATATGAATTAAATATTACTTTCTGCATGATAAATACTTGAGTGTCTTGTCCCTTTATCTTTTTTTTCCTTTATGTTGCTGTGCTCAGAACATTTGACTTTTTTAAAGGATGACAGTATGAGGTTTACGTTTAACACTCCTTCATGCCATTCAATTCTTACATTTTGCTTTCAGGTGAAAATGCCCCACTTACCGAACTCATAGATCTTATAATTGCTAGTCAGACTTCTGAGAGCTTCAGGGAGAAAGATTCAAATGGATCCGTTGGCATACTTGGGAGGTGCAAGGTTCTTTTCTTCTCTTGGCTTGGTTGTTTATATCCATATACACTTCTGGATGTCAAAATGGCATTCTACATAGCAGATTCCTGGCATAAGTTGTAAAACAAAATATGAAAATGGACCTGTAAGCATGAGAAAGTGTGTTATCATCTATTGTGGTTCAAAACCATCGTAGTTGTGATTTTTCTTTTCTTTTTGGTTAGCTCTAAGTCAAGTTTGTCATTTAATTTATCAAGCTACATATAAGATTATGGTTATGTCTTTCTTGAGGCAAGGTGAAAAGGTTATTGTTGTCTTTGATTACCAAATGGATGTCCTTTTTGCAAAGATTGAGTTCTGAAGTGTATATATCTTCGTGGCAATGCTAGAAAAATGAGAGAATGGTATTATCAGAACTTATTTGTGCACATATTTGAGTATTTTGCAGGCAGCGGTTGCCGTGTCACTCTGGCATGGGACATATCGTACGTGCCAGACCGTGCCAACGAAAGGCCGGCATGCCGGCATGGTGGCACGCACGGGGGTCAGCTCGGATCGAACAATCCGGTGCATGCCACAGTGGATTGCGCGATCCAGTACGGCATGCATGTGGGACACGCGATCCCGCGCCCGATACGTGCAGTACGCCTTCAAAAGGGGGGGGGGGCTAGGCCAAGGAGAGGGGGGCAGGTGAAGGGCAAGCTGCGGCAGCGTAGGGCAGTTCTAGGCTGCGAGGCGGCGAGTGATGAGGGCGAGGTGGCCATCTCCGGCGGCGGCGGCGACAGCGACCTCTCCAGCGATCTCCGGCTGCGGTGACAGTTCTGAGAGGTAATTTTTCTTTTCATTAACAAAAGAGTGGATGAGGGAGGGGGTGGATCCGGCCAACGGACAGCGGACCGGGCACCGGATCTGCCCAGAGGGCTGGCCGGGTGGCCTTCGGTGGCTGGATCCTGCAACGATCCATGTATTAAATAAAATGAATATATTTTAGTTTATCTATTTTTGTTTCTTTACGTAATATATTTATTTTGTGTAGCTAAGCTAAGTATGCCCATCCATGTATTAAATAAAATGATGTTTTCATTAAAAAAATTATTTTATTGCAAAAAGTAAATTGCCTTTATATTGTGCAATAGATGCCTCCCAGAGCGATGGCTAGTGTTTGACGCATGGAGTCATGTTGGAGGCAATGTAGTTAGAGGCATGAGGCAACCGAGGCAACCAAGGGGTTGCCTCATGCCTCAAACGTCTAGGCGATGACCTAGGCTTTTGAGGTGTTTGAGGTGTATTATTAATATATATATAATTCAAAAAATATAAATATTTGTCTAAATATCTCAAAAAATACATACATACAATCAAGATTTTCAATAAAATTAACAACAATCAAGATTTGAGACGAAAATACATAGGGTAAGTCAATCAAGATCTCCTGGGAACAACCCTCTTGGGAGTGAGGCGTTTGAGGCAAAAATGAGACTGTTTGGGGCCGCCTTACCTCAAAAACCGCTTAGGCAAGCGCCTAGGTGCGCTCTTGATAACATAGGTTGGAGGGCAACCGACATTGGTGGCATTTTAACTATTGTTGCGAAGAATACAGGGGAGGAGGTGTCTCTCGCTTGAAGAGACATTTGGCAGGGGGACGAGCGGCTAGATACTCGGATGTCAATGATTGTGCACAAGGGCCCATAGATGTGAAAAATGGAATGGCCAAACACCTGTTAGAAAAGAGGGTTGAGAAAATGCAAAAGAAGATGGGCTTTGAGTCACATGACTTTCAAGACTAAATAAATAACACGTCTCAGATGTTTGACCTTGTATGTTTTCATTAACTGAGTATCAATGATATATCTGGTCTCCTGAGCTTATCTATTTTTGTTTCTTTACATAATATATTTAATTATGTGTTGCTAAGTATACTCACATATAAAAAAATAATTCAATTATTTTAAGTTAAATCCACTATTCTACAAGCTAAATCCACTATTCTTAGTTAATCTTTAAAAATTTAAGCTTTCATTAAAAAAATGATTTGTGACAAAAAAAATCCTTCTCGGCATGCCGCAGCACGATAGCATACCATACTGTGCCAGACCATACCAGGCTAGAACCGGTACAACTGGCACGACAAACCTTGTTTTTAGCAAATCCTCAACCCTCTACATGTCCACCCTTTCCTCAACAACAGAGGACAGCAAGAGAGAGAGAGAGAGAGAGAGAGAGAGAGAGAGAGAGAGAGAGAGATAAGAGGGGATAGAGGGTGCTAGTGTTAAAATCTTTCCTCGCCCACAACCCTGAGGAGATCAACACGATCCCTAGGGCATGTTGAGAGAAGAGAATGGATGGCACATGTAGACATGTTCAAGCCTTTCATGTTGCCTCAATTCAAACAAATTCAAAATTCATGTTGTTGTATAGTGATGCATTTCCACACCTGCTTGGGAATTGGGAACACGAACTCCCAGGATAGTGAGTCTGAGTTTGACTAGTCCAGGAAGCACCACCAAACAATCTTCCAGAACCAACAACTCTCGATTGGACCCCCAGACCCATGAATTGCACCAACAATTGAATTCAAACCTGAGGTATTACATAGCTTGGTTGGGTTTTGGTTTATCTAGCTATGTCTTGCCTTGATATTGCTCATGTAGTCCACGTTGTGGTCCTTGTGGACAAGTTTGTTAATCCTCCCAATTCCATTCATTATGCAGCTGTTCTTCATACTCTTCACCATCATCATTGTACCAGTGTTTTTTGTTCGATTTCTACCACTTCCTCTCTGCCTCTCTGGAATAGCATGCTTTCCTATGCCAATGTTTAACGCGAGAAAAAAATAAAGATTTTTTATTTATTAAACATCAATGCACATTTGTTAGCTATTTAAATAACATGTGTATTATTAATTCCGCGAATTTGGGTTTATCAGACGATTTGGGTTCGAGTACGGACATTTCCCAGACTCGGTGTTTATTTACATCGACATAAAGTCCGAATACCCTTGATTATCTGTCAAAAAAATCTTTTTAGCCTCAAGCCCGAATGAGAAAGGAGGGTTTGCATTAGGTTGACAGCCAGCAGTAAAATTTTGTCACATCTCCCACATGAATTCTGATATAAATGAATATCCGTTGTGATATTGTGGGTTTTATCTATAATAATTATCTTGATGATCGCCTATTAAAGATACATACCCTTGCAAGAAATTTGAAAGCTTTCGTTCTTTGAATACATGGAATTTGGGCTACAATTGATCTTTTTGAGACCTATACATTTGGTCCCGATTATGTAATCGAGTCCTCGAGTTTACATATGGTTGTCATCTGATCATTGAGTAGGCTTCCGCTCACACTTGCATCAACGATCAGATCATTGATTTGGCTTTGGTCCACGATCAGACTATTGAATTCGCTTCTAGTCTCGAGCGAATGGCTGGATTTGCTCCTGGCTACGATTGGACTATTGAATTTGCTTCTGATCAAGATCTGACTGTTGGATTTGAATTTCATCGATAGCAAACCCTTTTTGGATATTTATGTAATTTCTGACTCTTGCTGGGCATCTCTGCAGTTTTTGATCCTTCTTGGGTATTTATATAGTTTTTAACCCTTTTTGGGTATTTAGCAATTTCTTATTCTTTCCGAGTGTTTCTGTAGTTTCTGACCCTTTATGGGAATTTCTGTAGTTTTTGACCTTTTTTGGGTATATCTGTAGTTTTTGGCCCTTTCTAGGTATTTTTACAATTTCTAACTCCTCTTGGGTATTTTTGTCATTTTTTGACTTTCTAGAGACATTTATGTCATTTCTTGACTTTCTTGGGTGTTTCCGTCATTTCTTGACTTTTCCGAAGTATTTCTGTCATCTATTGACTTTCTGGGAGATTTCTACCATTTGTTGACTGGGGCATTTATGTCATTTCTTGACATTTTGAGTTTTCCTAGACTCATCTGTCATTTCTTGATTTCCTCGGGTACAGTTGTAATCTTTTAGCTTTTCTCAATTTTTCTGTCATTTCTTGACTTTCTAGGGTATTTCTGTAATTTCCTGAGTTTCCTTAGGTTCACTTGTCATTTCTTGACTTTCTAGGATATTTCTGTAATTTTTTGACTTACCTGAATCTTTTCTGTCATTTCTTTACTCTTCAGGGTATACTACATGTTTTGAATTTCTCTGGGCTTGTCTACCATTTCTTGACTTCCCAAGATATCACTACAATTTCCTAGGTTTCCCTCGACTCATTTGTCATTTCATGACTTCCCAGGATATCCCTGCAGTTTCCTGGGTTTCCCTAGACTCATTTGTCATTTCTTGACTTTCTAGAGTTTATTTACAATTTTTTAATTTCCTTGGGCTTATCTGCCATTTCTTGGCTCTTCGGGGTTTATCCACAGTTTCACCCTCTTCTTGGGTATCTTTGCAATTTTTGGACATTCCTGGGTTTTTTGGGTATCATATTTCTTGGCCATGGAAATATTACAAAATTTTCTTGGGCTTATCTGCCATTTCTTGGCTCTCCGGGGTTTATCCACAGTTTCACCCTCTTCCTGGGTATCTTTGCAATTTTTGGACATTCCTGGGTTTTTTGGGTATCATAGTTCTTGGCCATGGAAAGGCACAGATGTTTGGATGGTTAGCTTTAAATCGAGTTCAAGAGAGCGTGCACCGCTTCAGGGAATTGGTATGGTTCCGCTTTACTGAGCCATGCAGAAGGCGTGAACCCGAACAAGAGTATTTTGGTAATTTTGGGTCAGAACTAGAGTTTTGTGCAATTTCGGGTTGAGTAGGGGTTTATTTGCAATTTCTAGGTAGGCCAGGGTCTTTTGGTAATTTCTGGACTGATCAGGGGTTTATTTGCAATTTTGGACAGAGCGGGAGTATTTTGGTAATACTCGGATTGAGTAAGGGTTGTGCAATTTTGGGCAGACCAGAGGTATTTTTGTAATATTTGGACTGAACAAGGATTTTTGTGTAATTTGAGTATTTCAAAAAATTACAATACTATCCCCCTCCAAGAAATTACATAAGATATAGGGCTGTGTAGTTGAAAACGCGCCTAGGCGCTCGCCTAGGCGGTGAGGCGGGGCGAGGCGCCTGTCGCCCGCCTCGCGTCGTCCCGGCTCGCCGAGGCGAGCGCCTCGCGCGCGTCGGCCGCCTCCGCGCGCGTCGGCCGCTCGCCGGATCCGCGTATCGGGTCTCAACGACCCGATAAACGAGTCCGTCTGGTTAACCTCCCCCCCCCCCCGAGGGTTTCGAGTCGTCGACTGTGGGTTTTTTTTTTTGCCTTCGCTGCTTCCACCTCCAAGCGCGGCAGCGGTGAGTCGCGACCCGAGCCCTGTCCTCCCTCCGGCGAGCAGCAGCGGCGACAGCTTCCTCCAGCGTGCGGCAACGGCAGCAGCTTCCTCCGGCTTCATCCGGCGTGTGGCAGCAGCTTCCTCCGGCGTGCGGCAGCGGCTCTGGCTTCCTCCGGCCACTCTCACTCTCTGTATGTCCACTCTCTCACTCTCTCCGATCTCTCTCTCTGTCTCTCCACTCTCTCCGATCTCTCTCTCACTCTCTCCGATCTATCACTCTCACTCTCTCACTCTCACTCTCTCTCTCTCTCTCTCTCTCTCTCTCTCTCTCTCTCTCTCTCTCATTCTAACTCTCTCCACTCTCTAACTCTCTCCGATCTCTCACTCTCACTCTCTCCACTCTCTCACTGTCTCTCACTCTCTCACTCTCTCCGATCTCTCACTCACTCTCTCCGTTTAGTGTATATGCAGTTTTTTGATATTTACTGTTCAAAAATATATATTTTTATGATATTGTGACATATAATTTTAATTTTAATTTTTTATTAATTTTTCGCCTCAAACGCCTCGGCCATCGCCTAGGCCTTTGAGGCGTGAGGCGCCCCCCTGGTCGCCTCGCTCGCCTCACGCCTCAGACTACATAGATATAGGGACAAAAACACTAGGGCATATAAGTAAACCCAAGGGTATATGTGCAATACACTCTCGTTGGGCTTCAAAAATGACATAAAGCACAAGTCCCTCCTTGGTGGAGGCGCACCAGGCATAAAAACACTTAGGAGATTGCTTCTCCTTCTTGAGACCCATAGGCTGCGATCCTTCTTCTCTCCCTTGTGAACGAGGACCCCTAGGCAGGGTTTGACGGACCGGTCGTCCTGGTTTTGTGCTGGGACGGTACGGTACGATATTGTACCGCTCCGTCCCGTTCTGTCTCGTAAGCTATATATATATAATATATGTAAAATATTATGAAAAAAATTGTAGTTCAGTTGGGTAAGTGGTCTTATGCGTGGATGAGAGGGCGAGTGTTCGATTCTTGTTACCAACGAGCGGAGTTTTAACGTTTTTTTGCATTAAATAGTTTGAAGAAAAGTGAAAAAAAATTAAAATTTTGATGCGTCTTCAAAGATTCGAACACAGGACGCCCCGATCGGGGTGAAACGACTTAAACCAACTGACCCATCAATTAAATTTGATTATAAAATAAAATATATTATATATATCGTCCTGGTAGCATCCCACAACCCGTCCGTCCCGCAATCTGCCTGGGACGGTCCGGGCGGCCGTCCCGGAACGGTTTGTCAAACCCTGCCCCTAGGAGCATTTATAGGGCTTGCAAGAGGGGGTACCTACCCCGGTCCGGGTAGGTCCTTGGGATGACCTACCCGGTCCAGGTAGGTGGTCTTCTTTTCTTTTTTCTTTTGTATATTAGAGAGAGGGAGAGACTGGGGGGGACCTATCCGGTCCAGGTTGGGGGGACCCAACCTGGTCCGGGTAGGTTCCTCCCCCTTTTTTTCTTTCTTTTTTTTATATTAGAGGGAGAGAGGGAACACCTACCTGGTCCGGGTAGGTCTCCCCCTTCCCTTCTTTTTTTATTTTAATTATTAGAGGGAGAGAGGGAACACCTACCCGGTCCAGGTTGGGGGAACCCAACCTGGTCTGGGTAGGTTCCTTCCCCCCTTCTCTCCTTCTCTTCTCTCTCTCTCTCTCTCTCTCTCTCTCTCTCTCTCTCTCTGGTAATTCACAGGGTTCAACAACCAATTATGCAATAGATCTCGTTATTTGCTATTCTACGATAAGTTTTCTGCATGCCCTACCTGATGACTTAGTAAGAAGCAAGCTGCAGCTTATAGCTCCATTACCGGTGCCAAATATCACATTGCAGTTGATGCTTCTATTAAGACTGTCTATCTATGGCATCTTCTTCTTCCCCTCTCTCTCTCTCTCTCTCTCTCCCCCCCCCCCCCCCAAACCTTTACATTGTGACAAATAGAGTGCTCTTTAGCTAGTGAGCTATCTACTATTCCACGAGCAGATGAAACATGTTTAGATGGATTGTCACTTCGTTTGTTTACACCGCTTTGGCACCCTTGTTCTTCCTTCTACCACTTTTATAGAAACATGGTTCTGGAAGGGGGGGTGGGTGGAGGGGGGTGACAGATTGGGTTTGATTCTGGTTTTGGTTCCAATTATGATTCCAGTTCAGACCTGAACCAACCACTTCTTATACAAATAGAGTACTTTCAATATTTGTATTAAATATAAAAAATATGATTTTAGTAACTTCAAAGTATAAAAAAATACTAAAAAATCTGGGAGCATTTACCCTTCGTTTCATAGTTCCAAGAGGATTCATTTAGAGGTGATGATCTGGTGAGAGTGACTGAAAGGTCAATTGTGGTATTATCCTGCATTTCTAATTTGAAACAATTGTGTGAAGCTTTCTGACTTCAAGAAATTAGATTGTTTATTTATTTTTTAGTAGGTCATCCCTCAGAATAATTCATGAGTTCTACCTGATCACAGAGAACACGTACTTGGGTATGTGCAAGTAGGTGCTCCCCAGAATGAGTCGTGATCACTGAGCAAACTTTGTTTGGTCTTGGTGTGTGCTATCTCATGTCAGTTTAACAATTCAGGTGTCACCTCAATCAAGATACTGACATGCTTTACACTATATCATTAAGGTGTTGGCTTTCCTGATTGTGATGGTGTTTCTTCATTTTTCTTGAAGCTCTTGAGGCATGTTCGTCATTGTTTTCAAAGCTCATGATGGCATATTCAGTTAATACTTCCAATCTTTTGTGTAAACTCTGAATGGAAGTTTTAGTTATCCCTATTCTCGTGATTTTGCAATCTGGGTTCTCTTTTTGACTTAGTCATCTGATTGAACCTTATGAAGTTTCACAGCATCATGCAGTGCCTTTGTGATCAGAAATGGAAATTTGCTTTTCATGTGTAGGAAACTGCTTTGGAGGCTATGTTTGGGACAATGGATGCTACACTCCGTCTTCTTGATATGGGTTTCACTGAACAGGAAATATCTTCTGCTATAGATAATTTTGGTAAGCAATTAGCTATGAAATTAACATTTGGAAAATAAGTCTTTCTATTCACTATGATACATGTGTACAAGCTTCTGTTCTGTTGCATATGAATATATGCAATTTCTAGTATCAAAACCAGGAACTATTTTTTTATTCTATTTCTTACGACATGTGCATTTGCTTAAAGTTAATATATTTATTCTCACTCATCACTCTATTCGGAGCTTCAAAACAGAATTTTGCATGGTCATTTCCTAGGACCTTAAATGGCTCAAGAAAGCTAAAGAAATGGCAGAGGGTATTTATGCAGTCATGGCAACCGTCCACAGGATTATTCAGGAGAATGGAGGTGCTTGATGTCAAGAATTACTTGGAAATATAATGCATGGATAGATGGAGAGAAAGCAGCATGACTTCAATGAAGTATTGTTGACAGAGGAATTACATTGAAGTATCTTCATTCTTCGCAGGCCTTGGGTACTGAGATCTATCCACCAGCATGCCTCTGTTCCCTGATCCAGCAGCCCTATCCATCTCCAGCAATCACTGTTGCCCCACTCCAGCATGTAGATGCTGTGACCTTGATACCCTCTCTTTTTCCCTTACTCCCCATCTGTCACACTCAATGCCCTTCAACTGTTTCTCCTTCCCATTACCACCCATCTAAAGGAGAACCTTCCACTTCTTTAACCTCTGCCCACACCCAGTTCACCTAAAGCTCACCAGTATTCAATTACAGTAAACCCCCTAATGAACCCATTAACCCTCAGCTCCTAATACAAACCCAAGACTTGCTTCTCTGTGGTCCAACAACCATGTTAGACACCTAAACGGGCAAGCCAATTGGATCCACTAGCAGCCAGCTGTCATTGTGATCTATTTGTCCCTCTCATACCTCAGATTGGTGGTAATAGAGCCCACGGATAAACTTGTTTTCACAGGTTGAGATGATAGGTACTTTATGCTTCAGTATGCCTCCCTTTTACTTTACTACAAGAGTTTCTGTGACCAGATTCTCTATGACCTTCACCGTGATCCCAGCCAATCACTGACATTTTTTCAAGGACTTGTGGGATTATCACAAGAGTTGATGATGTCTCCATTGTGTTCAACCGACCTACAAGATCTTCAAGATTTCATTCCATCAATATTTTGAGGGAGCTTTGTAGTGTTTATCCATCACCGACCTTTACTGTTAGTCTTTAAAACAAATGGATAAAGAAATGACATGGCACCATGCATGATTAAAGCAAAGTTGCACTGTTCAGGACTCCCCACTTGAAGGACAAATTTTGCTCTCTAGAATTCAGCCTCTTAGTGCGTAGACCAGCATTTTGTGGCTACAGCTATTCAGTGGTGTGGCTTACGCCAGGTTAGACAGAATTCTCTATGTGGCTGACTGTGAAGATCTCAATATGCAGGGCATGTACATAAACTCCAAAGTGGTAAAACCCAAAAATTGGCACATACATGAGCAATGAAAACTGAAAACTTGAGAAATCTTCATCTTGACTGTATCATAAAATATTGCCACAATAAGATATTAGGACATGATTCCCACTAAGATACATGTAGCATGTACACATCTTAATTTACTCTGCAACCATAGGGAACATCCTTAGTTGGTAAAAAAACATGATCCAACAAGCCAGTAGCTTCTTAAGCCTTCCGTAGCTTCCTCATCACTCCTGAACCTTCATCTTTAACATGCATGCATCTTCCATAGCCTTCCACACTAATTGGAAGTAATCTCCTGGCCTCCTTTCTTTTTACCACTCTTCCTTACTTTTCTTCTTCCTCACTCCCTCTCTCTCATCCATGTTTTAGGGCTAGGGGAGATCTAAGAGCTCAGATGTTTAACCCTCGTCTCAACCATGGTTAGCTCCCCTTTTTAACCGCCCCATGCACTGCTAGCTAGCTGTCACCATTCTCCAAAAATTTTGCCACCTATACCCTTCACTTGTATATATACCATCCTACATGCCCTCCCGATGTGGTTGCAAGGCCAGCTGTCATTACCAACTAATTAAGAGTTCTGCCCAAGCTTAAACCCTTAACCATGGTCAAAATCACGCTTAAATGGTCAAGAAACACTATTAGCTATACTTATTTTCACAACAGGGGACCATTCACTAATGAATAATTTTAGGGGTTGAAATATTTAGTTGAATCTTCCTAATAGCCTCAGTTTTTTCAAACAATTTTATTTCATTTTTTACAGGCTCCCACAAGTTGGTTTACCCAATATCCGATAATCTTGATAACCACTGCTAGAAGTATGGATTCAAATCAGTTTTTCTGTTTTTCATTTTTTTATTCATAATCAAGCCTTAGAGTCTTATTCTAGTACTCCTAATTATCATAGAAAAGCTCAAACCATAATTAGACCTCACTAAT
This sequence comes from Amorphophallus konjac, assembly GCA_022559845.1. Lineage (NCBI taxonomy): Eukaryota > Viridiplantae > Streptophyta > Magnoliopsida > Alismatales > Araceae > Amorphophallus > Amorphophallus konjac. Next base: position 400,786,713 of record CM040118.1, read on the forward strand.
TAGGTAGTTAGCATAAATTTGTTTATTAAAAGTAACTAAAATTATTAATCTTTGATTCCGACTCTGGCTTTCTAAAAAGTATCAAATTATTCATAATTGGATAGTTTTACTGAAATATTTCTTTAGAATCCATGAATTGGCAAAGTTAGATGATTGATCTTTTAAAAAATTTATAAACTTATTAAAATATTTGCTGATCAATTACGGTTTCAGATTATTCCACTATTTTAACCCTCTTCTTATTCCTAGTCAGTTTGCTAAAGCTTGAGAGCCTTATTCAAGATTTTACATATAGCCTCTTAATTTGTCGGATAACTAACTATTCATTTATTTAAGGAATGTGGGGGGTTACACTCTGCCATTGTAGAGAGCCCAACCAATTGCAGAGCAGCACTCCACCTCCGCATATCTTGCCTTCTCGATGGAACGGCACCATCTCCTCAAGTTCTGACCCCACTACACATCCAGCAAATGGGGATGGTTGGACAGTGGAATTCACTGTATTTTCCAGACTCCATCTGAGAGGGACATGATTAACACCTCTGCAAAGATGATCAACCATTGCCAGCACTCTCCCTCTCATTCTTCCTGTATCTCATCATCTCATGTCACCTCCAGCTCCAGGGAAGCTTGATAACCTGTTTGTTTGTGGTAACTCATGGAGAGCCATCAGACACATACTAAATCTTGAAATTCATGATGTAATATCAAATTCGTGGTTAATCTGATTGCCCATTCATGTCAAAAGGTTTTCCTGGCATAACTTGTCTAGTTCAGAATGTTCATGTAAACTAAATAATTCAAATTGGGCTCTTAGTAATATGGATTGTTTCAACTTTTGTTTAGTATAATCTGGAAATGAATTATGGGATGCTCATGTGGTGAGTGTGGTGAGGTCAGCGTCCAATGTAATGAAGCCAAGGGAAGTAAGAGATATACATGGAAAGATGCATGTGTCAATATGTTCATGCATCAGGAACCAAGATAAAACCATCCAGCATCATGCAAAATGTCCCACCTGCCCATAATACCGTGGTCATGATTGTAAGCTCTTGTTATTTGCATCTTCTAAAAAACCATCAAATGCTAATCACTATGTATTCTAAGGCTCATCTTCTTGATGGATATTGGAATTGCAGTCATACTTCGATCATATCATATGAAACTGCATGGTTTTGTATTGTGATAGGTTTAATATCTTTAATATGTCAGGTATAATTTTCTTACAAAACTGGCATTCAACATTTGCTTATTTCAGGTTCAAAAATTCCAGTCTGTGAGCTTGCTGACAAAATTCTTGCTACCCGTGTTTCTCGTAATTGTGTTAAAGACGAGGAGGTTTTCACTGTTCTGGACTTTTTGTCAAAGCATGAGTCATCTTTAACTATTTCTGATTAATGTATTCTCAGTTGTTGGAATATATCAGAGCTATCTCATATTTTGAAAACTATTATTGGATTGTTTAGTTGATATTCTATGTTATGGAAATGAAGGTAGCATATTTTAACTCACATGCTAATGTTAAGCTATGAAGATAGAAAAGCTGTAAGCATTTGAGTATTTCTCTTGTTGATACATAAAACAACAGTATACACTTATTTAAAGAGTAGAAGAGCCAGCGATGGAAAGAAACCTAGAAACCCTGCATTCATTGGGGTTAGTTTCCAAAGGAGTCATAGCGAGTTCCACATGGCGGTGGCCAATGCTGTTCTCCAATTCCAGGGCAACAGGAGTGCTGGCACTTGTGCACATGGCCTTTTTCCTTCCCTCGTCACTTAGGACTTCATAGTATACCCACTCTAAGGATGGAGTTGGATCTGTGCCGAGTATTGACCTCTTAAGGCCTCTTATGCCAGCAAGAAACTTGAAGCTTGATTTCTCCATATGTACCTCACATGCCTCTTCTGCTCCTCTACACCGGAGCAGTGATCAATGGAATCATAGTCCAACTTTTCGCACTTGCTTTGACAGGCACCAAAGTAGCTTCTGATGAAAGCTTTCCTTGTTTAACTCATTTATCTCATTCGCTAACTGATATGTGGCACAAGGTGTCCTATTTATGTTGAAACATCTCCTCAAGTAACATCCTCATCTCTCTAGCTGCCTTTTTTTCTCAGGATCATTTATTCTTGATATTGTCATGTGTTCCCCCATATTAAGGAATATTGTTTCATCTATACCCCTCAGGTTCTAACACAGTAGAATTAACAGAATATTCTGCTGAACATGTAAAATATATGGTTTTAGAGGGATATACAAGATAATATGAAAGATTGTAGGGGTATATATGTCATTTTTTAATTATGTGACAAGATTAAACAAGGGTAGATTAGTCTTTTTCTATGTTTATCCATCTAAAATTAAACCAAACAAACGGTAGGTGAAGGCAGGGATATATACGATTAAATATGATTTATTATGGGGGTATACATAATAATATGAAGAATAAGGCATATAAAGTAGAATATGCTAGATTTTGGGGTATATATGTAATTATCCTAAAAGAATAACAAAGCCAACAGAAAGACTAATCTGCCCCTGTAACGAATCCATTATTTCCTACAACTTCAACTAAGATTTAATGATGTACTGGAAAAATCCTGTCATTGTCTTATGGATCTTTCTTGTCCCCCCTTTTATAGGGATTATCATGCAACTATTTGAACTCATTATGGAATTCAACAACTCCCCATGAAGGAATTTTCACTCTTTACGATTTCTTTACCATAATCATATCATGCCTTTATGGAGTTTCCATCCATCAAATTGTTCTTTTTAATTGTTTTACTTTCTTGTAAGATCTACATTATTGCTTTCAAGGAGGGTTGGTCAGAAGACAGCAGCAACCACAGTTGGCAAAGTCAAAATGGAGGAAGATGTCTAGATCATTCAACAGAAGAATGTCAGAGCTGCTTTTATGCAACTAAAATGGGGAAAGCCACCACAACAAATTCAAACAAAGATGCCTATGGTGAGATCCGGACAGGGAAAATGGCTGAACACGTTTCTGTATGTGACAAAACAGAAGGCTGTTCAAAACGCCATTTCTCTGCAGCTGAAATGGGACAAGACATGATATCAAGTTTGGATAATGTATGCGACTATAAAGACATGCAAAAAGGGAAAAAGGCTAAATATATTTCTGAGTATGACAAATCAACCATCTACAGCAATATTAAAGAAGAAAGAATCCCCAAGTCTGAAGATGAGCTATGTGGAATGCCCATGCCATTCCAAGAGCTCGATGACTTCTCTGCATGCTCTTATCGAATCAACAAGCATGAACAGTGCAACCCAAGTCAGAGTGTTCGCCAATCCATGTCAAAACCTCCTTTTTTCTTTTATGGAAATATTGTGGATATTTCTCAAGGTACATGGAGAAAATTATCTCATTTTTTAAATGGAATTGAACCTGAACATGTAAATGCACGATTCTTTTCAGCCTTCATCCGGGATGAAGGATATTTCCACAATCTTCCAAAAGAGAATAGGTTTCACATTGTTCCAAAGCCACCTATGACAATTGAAGGTGCATTGCCGCATACAAAGAAATGGTGGCCGTCATGGGATACCAGGAAGCAGTTTAGCTGTATAAGTCTTGACACTGTAGGTGTTCCTCACATTTGTAAACGTCTGGAGAAGATGCTGATGGATTGTCATGGAATACTATCCAAGGAACAGCAAACGGACACCCTTCATCAATGCAAAACTTTGAACTTGGTATGGGTTGGCGAGCACAGGTTGAGTCCTATTGAGCCTGGGCAAATTGAACGGATATTAGGCTATCCCATGTTGCATACTCAGATCCAAGGTCTGGAACTAATTGACCAGCTCAGGGCACTAAAATGCTCCTTTCAGACAGATACATTAGGGTATCATATTTCTGTCCTAAAGGCAATGTTTCCTTCTGGAGTGAGAGTACTTTCTATTTTCAGTGGAATTGGGGGGGCAGAGGTTGCTCTACACAGGCTTGGGATCCGTCTCAAGTGTGTCATCTCTGTTGAAGCTTCAGAGGTTAATCGAAAAATTTTGAAGAGATGGTGGCAGAACACTGGGCAATCAGGAGAGCTGTGGCAGATTGAAGGCATTGAAAAGCTAACCAGTAAGAAAATTGAAAATCTGATAGAACAATTTGGTGGATTTGACATTGTTATTGGTGGAAGCCCATGTACATGTATGCCTAGAGGCCCCAGCAGCACAAGGTCAGTCGGATTAGACCTGAATCTTTTTTATGAATTTGTTCGTGTTTTTCGAAGAGTAAGAAGCACAATGAGCCAGAACTCGTGACACTTCAATCTAAATCTGTTGGGAAAGAAGCAAAATGAAGCACCCTTTTCTTGGGAAATCAGAGCACTTATCACTTGTTTTGGCCCCAGGCTGCCAGTTGATTCGGTCTCTCAGAGGTTTCATCAGCTTCTGTCTATGGCTTCAGAGAGTTGTTATCCGTTTATGTGGATGAAATAGTGCCTTTATTGTTTGGCCGGTGGCTGTTTATGTGCATTATGTAAATCCACCCAAAGCAGAGCTTTCTATCATACACGCTTTTGTTATTGATTAAGAATGCTTGGACAAGCACTGATGACTGCTTTGTTGTTGAACTCACTTTAACACTTAGTGGAGTGTATATAGTAATTATCAGGGGCAATCTGCGGTTTGCAGAATCACTTGTAAACAAGTCTCTAGCCTTGTCGATTTAAATACATCGGTGAGAAAATGATGGGCATATGTTCCGCAACACCAGATGTCCTCTTGACTTTCAGTGAACTACTTGAAACATTATGAATCGTTCCAGGTGCAATTCATGATAGAATTACTGGGCCACCTTGTGAATTGTCTTCTGGGTATACACTGAGAAAAGATTAAGTACAGCTGAAACACAGGAGGCGGCCTGTCTTCTTGACTTCTACAAACTTTAAAAAATGAGAAATACTTGCTCGATCTAGGATTTGCAGTTTATAATCTTTCACCCTCTTAGTCCACCTTCCTATGACATTACTACTAAGCACTCACGTGAAACATGTGACAGGAGGAAAAGATGTGGAGTATATAGGATTGCAATATACTTCATAGAAAGAAAACACATAGCGTAAGAATGAAATATGTAGTGTAGGAAAAATATTGTGGGAGTGAAACAGGCCTGTGTATGAATGAAATTTATGTATTATGTCATTCCTATATGGTATATCTCATTTTTATATTGTGAATTTCATTCTTACGAAATGGACCCTCTATGTCTTTCCCCTATCCATATACGTCATGTCATGTTAATCAAATGCAACGATGTCCAATCATCAAATCGGATAGACGTAAACCAATGAGAGTGCATGGTATGAGATGATATGGCACAACTAAAATATTGAATTATTACTCAGAAAATTATATGCCGCATCTAGCAGAAATTAAAGCAATGGTTAGTGCACACTTGGGTCTAATTACACACGCCGGCTGTGCACCAAGTAAGTAAACTTTTTTCCTTTTTTTGATGTTTTTTGTGTGACGTGAGATCTAAGTTGCCTTAACTTGTGATGTAAGATACAATTCCATCCGATAGCTCAAAAAAATGTAAAACAAAAAGGGTCGATCAAAGATAAGGCATTATTAATTTTCGGGTATCACTCCAATAACTGGCCCATTTATTGTTGCCATGACGCGGCCCAAGAGAGGAGAGGGGACGCTATGAAGCCGAAACCCGAAGTAGTTCAAAATGCATTTGCCGTTGCTATGCTTTTAGTAACAGGCTTCGGACATCCCCAGAACTGGTTTTAGAATATAGTTGATACACAGTTCCACGTACATTCTTGGTTCCTTGGAACTCTAATCTTCACCGTTCTGGGGTATATATATTTCGGTAAAAACTAAATGATATATATATATAGAAACTGAAAATTAATTAATTAGCAGAAGAAGGCTGCAGTACTGACACTGTGCTGGCTCCTAGTTTTTCCCACGCAGGTGTATCTGTCCGGCACTTCCCAGCAGACACGCATCAGCCGCTTTCGGTCACAAAAAGCTAGCAGCCTTATCAGCAAAGCTTCAGTAATCTCTGTGTATATATGCTGAGCAGGCCACGTCACGTCTATATTTATTTGTCGAGATCCAGCTGCAATGGATTCCGATAAAGAATGAACAGGCCCAAGCACTATAGAAGGTCGATCGAGTGGCCAGCTAGCAGGATTCATGCAAGTTGGGGGCGTCCTCTCCTCTTCACATGACTATACATATATATAAATATATAATGTTGCCAAGCCTGGACATGCAATTTTCGGCGTCTGTCGAACCCCCACGTACGTACGTGGTCAGAATCTCATGATGCTCGTCGTCGTCATATATGGGTTGTGCCGGGCGAAGACCCCCGGTGGAAGTGACAGGACGGAAACCCCTAGCCTCCCTGATCATCTCCGTGGGACGAGCTAGCTAGGTCCACCAATATATTAACAACCACGAACTGGGGTCGTCATGAATGGATGGTTCTGATGATAACAGTCGGCCACTGTAGAGCATATATCTCCATGCTAACTGGTGAAAGGGCCTGGTGGATGATCGAGGAGGTTCTTGATTAATTACCCTGTTTTGGCCTCTAGCTAGCTAGAATTGAAGGACGAGGACATGCATTCGGCAAAAAAGGAAGCCTGTTGTTGGCAGACAAGATGATGGGATATTGGGAACGTCCATTCATTCCCTTGGAGCTGCTGCAGCTGGCGGTGATCAGATGGCGTGTCAACATTTGGAAGAAGAAGAAGGTAGGCGGGGCCGGAAGGAGTCGCCGACTGGACAGCGCCAACTCACAGATATGCAGTCACGTATACATATATGGCAGGGAAAATTTAAGACCAGTCCCGCAGGTTTCTCCTCAAACCTTGCTCTCACCATATATGCATGCATGCATGCCAAAATATATCCATGCTTTCAATTGGTTGGCGTATATATACATGGGCACTGGGTTAATTTTGTCCAGTTAATTAATGTGGTTATATATATATATATATATATATATAGGTACGTACGTAGAATCTCAGATGAAAAGAGTTCCCTCACAAACTGGCATGCGCCTTGTTCCTGGGCTGATGATTGTACGCTTACAATCTTGCTGCCTGCTAGCTATCAATCTTATCTTCTAGAAGTTTTGCAAATCAAATGGAGCAGCTATAGGGGATCATTGAATGTACAAAACGTGACACTGATTGGCCGGGGAAGCGGGCGGGCATTTTTTTAATTAGTACGCGGACATCTTTCTGTCACATCAGCGAAGTATGAGTACTGACCAACCATCGACGAATTCTTTGGAGTATAGGCACACAAAATTAAATTAAATTAAATTAAAAGAAGAAGAGCGCGCGGCTGAGGATGCAATGACACTCTTGGAATTAATAAACTCCCAGTGACGTCCTTTTGCTAGCTTTCAGAGGAATTTAATCATGTGTGTTCCACTGAGAGACACCCTTTTAAGCGATCATTTGGGTGGTGGTGGTTGCATTAATGAAGGCAATTCATCATGTTCATCAGAGCAGGCATTCAATAATATTGGTACGTACGTAGTGAAAGGGCCATAAAAATAAAAACAAAAACAAAAACGAAAAGGTGGTGGTGAAAGGGCACAAGGAAAAAATCAAGGAAAAGAAGATTCTTCTGCACCTAAACATCGAAACCATATCTCTCTCTCTCTCTCTCTCTCTCTCTCTCTCTCTCTCTCTCTCTATATATATATATATATATATATATATATATATATATATCTTCTTTTCTGCACCTAAACATCGAAACCACCTATATATATATATTAATGAAAGATCTGTTCAACATGATAGTTATTAGATTGTCGTTGATTCCAGGGTGTGTTGTATCTATGCCAAACAATTCCTCGGAATCTTTAAATAAAACCAAACAAAAAAAAGAGACATGCATATCTGTCCTGTCCGACTAATTAATTAAAACCAGCCCGTAGTGCATGCAATTCGGGCCGACCCCATAAATAACAACGCAATTTGCGTAAGTCAGACAGATCTAGTTGGCAAACAATTGTTAATGATTGGCATTGTCATATGTACGACAAGGTCATGATGAGACTCGATCGTGCGACGTAGGAAAAGTTACAGTCCCCGGCCCACCCCCTTAATGTGCAAGCCATATCCCTATTAATTTTATTACTCTCTCTCTCTCTCTCTATTATATATATATATATATATATATATATATATAATGCGCATATATATATACCCACCCACTATTGGCTGGTCACTTCGCTAAGTAGAACCTGGCCGGGTTGAGTAGTACTGGAATAATTAAGTGGCAAGTAACTCATGCAAGACGTTACTTGTGATGGGATTCCATTTTGATACCAAAATTCGATCCCATCTCCATATCCTAGAGCTGTCGTTGGACCGAGTTAATTGAGCTTTCTTAATTAATTGGCCCTTTCAATCCTTGGGAGAATGTGTGATTTATCTGAGCCAACATATCATCGATCTGACATCAACGTCATTGTCAACGTCATAAGACTTTCAATTCGACAAATCCATATCAGTTTGAGGTCATGTTAGGACTTGGAGACCCAACAATCTACACATTCTGCATGTCCACTCTGACTGACAGCCACCCTGCACTGACTAACCTCCCATTATAATTAAGCTGTGCTAGTGATGAATTGTGGTTGGTATCACTTAGGTTGCATTTGAAAATAATCGGAGGAAATGAGATTTTTTTTTTCAAAATCTTTAGGGAGAGAAAAAACGTACAGCTCTTGACCAGTTTTGGGATATTTTAAAAGTGATCTCTTTTTTTTTCTCTATCTCTCTCAAACTCTCAAAATCTCTTCGAGACAAAAGTTGATGGAACATGTGCACTAATTTTGAAAGGGATTAATTAATTGTGAGTGGGTGGAGATTGCAATGATTTAGACCCCCAAAAATCACTCCCCAACATTGTTTCCAAATGCAACCTTAATTAGACAAATAGAGGTAGAGATGGACTGAATAAATTCCAAATTGATACTTATTAGAATATTGTGGTAAAATCTACCAAATAGAAATATATAATAATCTATGGTAAGTGCCAAAAAATATTAGTAAAATAAGAAAATAATCAATAAAGGAAGGCTTAATTAAATTGTTAAAGGGAATAGTTTGCAAGTCATATAACATATATACCCTATTAAGTCAGGACATGTGGAAACCTTACGCATTTAACTAATATGTTGTACATGTTTACAATAGATTAATTATCAAGTTTAATATATTGTACACATGGTTACAATAATAGAGTATCAAATAAAGAAAAATCTTAGATACAACCCTATTAAGTCAGTAGATTAATTTGGAAACCTTACGCATTTAATATATTGTACATGTTTAAAATAGATTAATTATCAAGCTTAATATATATATTGTACACATGGTTACGATATAGTATCAATCAGTGAAGAAAAATATCTCAGATACCACCAAATATGAAAAAAAATATTCAATTAAACTAATATACATGCCAAATTTAAAAAAAACAATCTTTTGATAAGAATACACTGCTACTCATATATATCACCAAATTAATCATGGGAATAAATGAAGCGCATGTCAAACCCCGGTGCTAGATCGAATTGTATATTCTTGGATCTCAACCTTGAAATTTGTAACCTCAAAAATCTTGCTAATAACTTTGTCCAGTTGTGATCCTCAATCGAGTGACATCCTTGCATAGCATTATTTGTTAGAGAGTGCTCTCCTTATTTGTCTATTAATTAATTGTTAACTTTGTTGATTACCTTTCCATGTATATCTCTTGCATGTTACAATTGTTGATCCAAAGTGATGACATTAATGAGTCGCAGGATCTCATTATTACCACCAACACTTCATCTAAATCTATGATTAGATGCAAACAAAAGGTTTTAGAGCACGCTAACCATTAGTTTAATTTAGGATTGACAAATAAAAAAAATACATAAATAAAACCGATTCAGAAGAGAAGTAACCAATTTTTGTGGAATAAAAGCATGCAGCCTTAGGCCTTCGAGTCAATAATCGAATCTTAAATCTCAATGTTCACAAATAAAATGAATAATCACAATAAATATTCTAACGACTTGAGCCGACATCATGAACACCAACCATATATAAATGTGAGAGTAATACTTCATAGTGTGGTGGGGGGGAGGGGGGAGGAGAAGGGATGGATTTAGTATGTGTCCACTTTGGAAACAAGACATACAAGGAATACCATGCTCGATCTCATGCCATTTCAAATATATATAGTATAGTTAATGTACAGGGACATAGATTTGCATGCATATCTGCATTAATTTACACGATCTTTTTTTTATCAAATATGTTTGCCTTCTCATGTAGCAGTTCTCCGGAAAGATATTAGACCGGAAAATTAAGGGGAAAAAACACTCAGAGAAGGCATACATTTTGTACAACTGTCACCCAGCTGATCAGAGTTGTTGTCAAACGAAAAAGATCGCTAGATGAGTAATTAAGAAAGTAAGAGGTTTGTGAATCTTCGAACCCGATAGAGGTTTAATTAATTAGGAACCCGTTAATCTTAGATATATATAAATATATATATACGTTTGAGATCAGTTTGGGAAGTTAATATATATTTATCGCACACCATAATCTGAAAAGGCCATCGATCCTAGCTTGTTTTAGTTCCACCTTAATTAATTATGTTTCCAAATTAAGGCAGAGGTCTTCCTCGCTGCCTTTCATACGTACATTTGGCCAGGGACCATTGCAAGCAAATCAAATTTGAACGGGAGAAAACCGAAACCATTCATTAACTTCTATCATATCTATATATAAACCTGTAGTAGTGATCGATAAGAGAATTGTTAACGATGGTTATCACAACTGAAGCGAAAAAACAAGAAACTCATCAAAGACAAGAAAAGAAAACGAAGAATCGTGATCAGCAACAGCAGAAGAAGAACAAGAATCGGATCAGTGGGATATTCCCAAGTAAACAACCCATCAACAATGGAACACACCCACATTTCCCCAGCTTACATCCTAAAAGACACTCCCATCTTCTCTCCCGGGGAGCTCACAGTAGTGCCCAACCACGCACCAACCATCATATAAACAACGAAGACGACAGAAGGGCCGGCCCCCATCTCGCCAAAGCATTCAATTCCTATCATGCATGTCCCTAAACACGTAAAAGTAAAGCAGCCTGACTTTGAAGAAGTACTCAGCTCCCCTCGTCGTCGACGTCTCTTAATTAGAAGAGGTGCTAGCTCCTGTACCAATTACCGAGTGCGCCCAAAACTCCCACCTAAGTGGTGGTGGAGAAGGCTGTTCAGGAAACCCTAGAAACACCTACTATATATACATTGTCACCTTAAATATTGCAGTCCAAGATGAAGATGCCAGCACAACATCGGGATCGGATGGAGACCTCCAGCTGACTGATGCATGCATGCCTGTTGAGTGCCCTAAACCATTGGAAGGGACCTATACATATATACATACATACATACATACATACATACATATATATATATATATATATATATATATATGCTAGTCAACTTTAAAGGATCCGAATGGAGAGTACGTGCAATAATGCATGTGGAAGGAAATTAGTGGCAGTGTTTTGGGAGGCTCTTCTTCTTTCTCTTTCAACTTTTGTATGCTCTCTTTGGCCGCACTTCCCACTTTCCAAAGAATACAAGACCTACTACTGTGCAGGTCAGGCCGGCCCCCGTGGGTCCGTCCAACTAAAGATTCCTAGCTAGCTAGGCGATCGATCGATCGATCGATCCGCAGCAGGAGACTAATTAAAGTTCGATCGGCTAAAGGAGCTGATCATATCAATGAATGAGTTAGATCGCGTACATGCAGCTGATGTTGTTCCCTTTTACTTTCGGGAGTGGAGGTGCATGCAGGATCTGGGTGGACAATTCTGAATCACTCTTTATTAAAGACTAATGAGATTGTTTCTTTATAGCTAGGAGAATGTTACTAAAGGTGCTGACACGTGGTCCACTGGGACGGTTTTGCTTAATTGTGACATGCGTTGACGATCGAGGGGGTGCATGCATGCATGCTTGGTATATATATATATATATATATATACTCGATATCCAATGTCTTTCTACTTGTTAACTAAGAAAATTATCCTAAATATATAGGCTGGAAATTCTGCAGGTTAATCATGGTGGCCCAGCCCCCCCACTAATTCGATCGGAGATGACGTAGGCGGAGTAGTACTCAAGCTCCTATTACCATACCATGTGTCAATACCACCCGATTTTCAGCCACTACGTACCTGTTAGAGGGCCGCGATCGATGACACCACAATTAATTAGTTGGCGGTAAATTAATCTCGCATGCTACTGAGGTTAATTAAAAGTCAGCCCAGTTTTTTGTGTGGCACAAATCCTCCCCCCCTCGTACTACGTACTGCCAGCAAACACCGGGAAACCAACATGTATTAAATGAGTGTCAAGGCTCACGGATTTTCCGGATAATTAAACGTAATTAATGATCACCAATTAACCACCGACCGTCATCAACAATAAAAAGATGATCTTCTCACCTTAATTTTTCTAGATATGAAGATAAAAAAAAAAAGACAATAGTAAGATAATAGTGATCCCATCATTCTAGTATATATACACAGAGATCCCAACTTTTTTCTGCTCTAAACTTAAAAGTATCGGAAAGTTTATCTCAAGATAAAACTTGGGAGCTAGCTAGCCCCTTGATCTTTTTTTCTTTGCACGGTACCTACAGGTTTGCTGGCTCATGAGACGTGATCTGCTTCTCATCAACAAGATCTTTGGATCATCCAACAACGGACCAGAGAGTTTCCCACCTCCACACAAATCTGTTGTGTTCTTCTCTGCTATATATTCACCCTCCATCATGATGCCTTGTAGAGCATAGAATGCAGATGAATATAACTGTACGTACGTTGCAACTTTTTCAAGTGATTGATTTCCCTTCAGTACGTAGTGCATATTCGATCTATCAATACTGGGTATTATTTTCTGAATGTGGGTACTCAAAAACCCAACCACCAGGGGGTTTGCTTTTGGTGGAGGTGGGCTAATAAATAATAATGCACAAACTGATCATCAAAGCACGCGGACGAAGAATTGAATGATTCTTTAATGAGATCAGGTTGATAGTACTCTTCTGAGGAGGGAGGAAGGTGTGCGCAGTTTGGGGCATAGTTAATGATACTCTTCACAAGCCTAAATTAATCGGGGGTATGGCAGCTTACATGCATGTTCTCCTCCATCCGTTAAGATCGCATCCTGGAACTTCAAGGACATGCATGGCACATGCTCGACAACCCTGCCTTAAATAATTAGGTGGGTGATTATAGGTCAACATCCACTTAGGAAAAAAAAAGAAATATATATGGTCCGCATGCAGTTGCTCTACCATGCATGCATGCATGTGTCATCGGCTGATCAGTCCTGAAGTAATGCCTCATTCATAAGCACCTGGGACCCCTTCATGCATGCGGTCATTCTTCAACCGTGCATGCATGCTTGGGAGGAATGTTGCAGTGTAGAAGAAGCCAGGTGGCTTACTACTGCATGTTTCCTCTAATTAAAATGCTGTTGGGTTTGAAGCCAACATGACGTACGCCTCCCTGTTTGTACTTTGTAGTGAAAACCATTAATTTGTTTTTTCAAAGAGCTGCTTCAAAAATAACTATTAATTGTATATACTTCGATGTTTTTGGTAGGCACCGGCCGGTACATGGAGTGATCAAGCAAAATTAATATTAATACTCGCCACTCGTGATCCCCATCGACTGTGCATATATATGATAATATATATATAATAACAATACTTTGTGCACTGGATCTAATGCACAAAGTCAACTTAAATTGTAATCTTTCTCTATTGACTCCCAAAAGGTTGAAATGACCATTTCTCCCAAAAAAAGACGTCTTCAATCAGACCCGTACGGTCCTACGTCAGACTCGTATGGCCCTCTTTTTCACTTGGCGAAAAAACATAGGAGTGAAATATTTTATAAGACTAAAATATTTTATTATAAGAACGAAACATTTTGTTATAGGAATGAAACATTTTATTTGATTACAGAAATGAATGAGTGAAATATTTTATAGAAATGAAACATTTGTTATAGGAACGAAATATTTGTTATAAAGATAAAATACTACAGAAATAAAATATTTTATTATAATAATAAAACTTAACAAAATGTTTCAATTCTATATTAAATGTTTCTTTCATATAGTAAAATATTTCACTCTTATATTTTTTCGCCGAATAAAAAAGTGGGTCGTACGGATCTGACGTGGGACCGTACGGATCTGATGTGGGATGTCTTTTTTTTTTGACGAAAATAGTCATTTCAATTTTTTTAGATCAATGAGAGAGAAGATTACAATTTAAATTTGACTTTGTGAGTCGAATTCGGTACAGAAAATATTACTCGTATATGTCTTCTCTAAAACTTTGGGTCTGAACTACTCTGATCGAATTATTTAGTTACCTAATTTCGAAATCGTTGGCCAACCATTTTAAAGCGATCCTGCTTAATCATAATTAACGATGTGACTCTGTGTACATGTGCACGTGTAGTGCACGTGAAAGTAAGGAGCAACGAAATTAAGTTTGCCACCGTGCGTGCACGGATGTATGTCTTCTCTGAAAAGGGCTTTTCTAAAGGGCCGGGTCTGAATATTTAAGTCTGGTTTAGGGTCGGGTCTGAAGTCTGAATCACTGTCATTCAACTTGGTGGGCATTGTCGACCATCCCATGCTCCTAATTAATCAAGGTGGTGGTGGGAGATCGATGTGGGTGTACGTACGTATATAAATTAAAGGAGACAATAAATAACCTGCTCGATCACATGTTCGTGTGGCCTGCAGGAAAATTAATTAAAACCACGGGGGATCTCGAACATGCTTGACAGTAACGGCGACTTCCAAGCAAGCAAGCACATCACATCACATCACATATCATATCATATTATATATATATATATATATATATATATATATATATATATATATATATATATATATGGCCTGCAGGAAAATTAATTAAAACCACGGGGGATCTCGAACATGCTTGACAGTAACGGCGACTTCCAAGCAAGCAAGCACATCACATCACATATCATATCATATCATATCATATTATATATATATATATATATATATATATATATATATATATATATATATATATATATATATATATATATATATATATAAAAAGCCAGAATAATCGAAGAGGAAGTTGGTGAGGATCGAGGCAGGCAGCGGTGGAAGAATATATATATCATGGGGGCTAGCTAACTAGCTAAAGTAGCATAAATATTGTTATGTATATATGGGAGCTACAACTGTGACCCATGCATATATATATATATATATATATATATATATATATATATATATATATATATATATATATATATATATATATGTGTGTATTAAGGGAAAAGAAGCTAAGAAAGTTAAAAAAGAACTCCCAATGATAAGATGTGCCATTATAAAAATCGAGTGAACATGTACGTCGCTTAATTGCGGAGAAGGTGTTGGTAGTGCACAGGGGTGAGTACGGTTTGATTTGATTTGATTTGAAGAGAATTTTTCTCAAATCAAACTGAACCGAATTAAAGCTTTAATTCGAACTAAACCAAATCAAATTAGTTTGAAATCAAACCAAATCAAACCGAATTAATTCGATTTGGTTCGGTTTAAATCATATTCATCTCTCATTTTAAAAATTAGATTGGATTCAAACAACAGTAGAGAAAGATAGGATAAAAGAATTTCTACTAAATGAAATAAATATTAAAAAAATAACATAAACAGTTGTAACTTGTAAGAACAAGCTCCATAATATTTTTACATAAAAAATTAAGAACTTCAGTTACAGTAAACTAGAAGGTGATTTGAAACTTATTTCATAAAGTCGGAAATCCCATTAAGACGGCAGGAATTGAATCTTTTGAATTAGAATTTATAATTACATATACATTTATATTAATTTGATAAGAATATTCTTAAATTCGGGTTATTCGGTTCGGTTTGATTTTGTTCGGTTTCTTGAACTTCAAAATCAAACCAAACTAAATTTTTTAATACGATTCGGTTTGAACCCAAATTAAAAATTTTTAAATTTTAACCCAAATCAAATCGAACCAAATCTATCGATTCGATTTGATTTTCGAGTTGAACCCGAATAATGAACACCGCAAACCCATGGCAAAGACGTCGACGATGGGGTACTTCGTACGGTTCAGCAGCTTTAGCTTCAGTTTTAAAATTAATAAGATCTCAGTCAGTGACCCTACCCAATTAATTAATTAATTATCTGCCATGCATGAGAACTCAGGACGTTAATTTATCTATAATTAATAGTGTCTGTTGGGAGCGAGAGGCTTTAATTCCTAGCTATATATATATATATATGATTCACAAAAGTGACGACGAAAGAAACGAAAACGATAAAATAGAAGAGAAAAAAGGGATCAACGACGACATTAAAATACAAAAACTTTCACGTGGTTCGGTAAGAACTTACTTACATCGATCCATAATTATAGCTGTATCGAATTCTCTATTTTATTTATATATATATATATATATACGTACATGCATCACACACATAACAAGAGATAACAGATCTCTCCCTTTCAAACTACATTAAGATTAAAACTTACTATAGAGCAATCTATTCCAAACAATATTATAATAATAACCTAATTAAGAGGAAGCTAAACAAAAACAAACAAACACACGCACACAGAGACCTAGCTAGGTTAATTTCACACACCCCTCCAAATGTCATGAGTAAGGGTAAAATTTATCATTTTCGTTTTCTATTTGCCTGTCTGAAGGATCCAAGGGAAGATAGAAGTTATTTTAAGGCATCTCCCCCGTTAGAAAAGAAAAACACAAGCTTAATTTTCAAGAAAGGATCACCATGTGATGTTGAAAAAAAAACTATTTAAGTTTCAAACCTCTCAGAAGAAGAAGCTGCTTGGCTGCTTCCAGCCAGCTGCTCGTCATGGCCTGGCAGAGAGAGATCTAGAGAGAGAGAGAGAGAGAGAGAGAGAGGTGTGGCTCTCTCTCTCTCTCTCTCTCTCTCTCTCCCCCTCTCTCTCATGCACACACATACGCTCGTACGTAGGCATTGAATACAGTCAAGAATACTACCTCGTTCACTGACAGCCGTGCCATGGTACGTACATACTGCATGAGTATATCTCTTCTGTAATATATACAACCACCCTTTCTGAACAGCTGGATTTTCTATTCGGGTCCTCTCCTTTTCAGCCTTTTGGGGTTGGCCGGCGGGGGAGGGCCGGGGGTGCCATTTAATTTCTAGGCTTCCTTCCTGCTTTTGCTCACTGACAGCGATGTTCATCGATCTGTGCTTAATTTCCCTCACGTTACTACTACTACTACTCGATCGTCGTCCCCAGCGCGCTTCAACGCCCCCAGGCCTTATATATTGGTATCCTTCCTTGCTGCATTCTGCGTGCTTCTGCCCTCTCATTGTAGGACCCCAGCGCAGGTACCACGAGGTCAGCATCTCTTAGGCCATTGGCACGTACTGCCATGCCGGTGCCAGTACTGGCTGGTTGTGCTCTCTCTTATAATTGTATACATGTGTTTTGAAGTTGGGTTCCCCCCATCAGCTGGCAACTGATCCTTGCCGGGACTGGAATATTTGATCCTCGATCGGGTATCCTGGGTTTCATTAATTGGGATCTTTTCGAAGAAGAATAAAAAGCTCAGCTAGCCATGTTTTGATAACCCATCCGTATTTTGGTCTCCTGTGGCCACTCTTAATTTTCAGATTTGGGCAATTAATTGGGTGTTGGGTTTATGTAGCTTCCAGTCACTAGCTAGCTAGCTCCCCAAAGTTCCAAAAATAATGTAGTCCAAGTCGTTGCCCCATTCGATCCTCTCAATGAGACGGTGTCGGACGAGTCCCGACCCAACAGGGAAGCTTTGAGTAGTGCGCGCGGCCTCCCCGATCGACCTGTGATTATATATTCTGCTACCTCTTTGTTTTCGAAGTCTCTGAGCGCGGTTGTCGACCACTGGCACCAGCATGGACGAGACATTTGTCCCCTTCCGCGGAATCAAGAATGATCTTGATGCAAGGTTGAAATGTTACAAGCAAGACTGGACCGGGGGATTCAAAGCTGGCATCAGGTCGTGATTTTTCTTTTTCCTCTCAGTATCTGCAGTGATTACACAGATTAACCATGTTAGAACTGAAGGCATGTTTCTGTTTTTTGTATACGTACGCTTTTGTGTTATATGCGGATGCAACTTAATTAAATTATCATTTTATCACTTTTCTGCCCTTACATCTCCGTACGCTTCTTCATACTATGGCTTTTGAAAAGAAATTGATGGAAAGATGCAAACTTGTTTAAACTTGCCAGGATTCTGGCTCCCACAACATATATATTTTTTGCGTCGGCAATCCCTGTCATATCATTTGGAGAACAACTGGAGAGAAACACCGGTAAGAAAACCTTACTTTATTTTTTAGTGTGGGCTTCACATGAAACCGATATGTAAAACATGAGCATCTCACTGGTTACATGGAACAATTGCTAATCTTGGCAGATGGGATCCTAACTGCTGTTCAGACGTTAGCGTCCACGGCGCTTTGTGGGATCATACATTCCCTAATAGGTGGTCAGCCTTTGCTGATTCTTGGAGTAGCGGAACCAACAGTGCTCATGTATACATTCATGTTTAATTTTGCCAAGGATAGACCTGATTTGGGTCCAAAAGTCTTTCTGGCATGGACCGGATGGTATGTTTTTGTGATGGGTGTCCTCAAGATGCATACTAGATTCACACTTGGCACTTTTGGTCTTTCCAAATCCCTGCCACTGAGTCCCTATGTGCTTGATTTGTTTTGCAGGGTGTGTGTGTGGACGGCAGTCTTATTGTGCTCGCTGGCCATTTTGGGGGCCTGTTCCATTATAAACCGGTTCACTCGAATAGCGGGCGAACTGTTTGGTTTGTTGATTGCAATGCTCTTCATGCAGCAGGCTATTAAAGTAAGGGTTCCTTTCCTGAATTTTGTGAGCTATTTATTACATGCCCTGAAACAACCAATTGTTTTAAACTTTTGCGCATCTATATACGATCATTAATTAGTTTGCAGACTTTCATCTCCATATAATCACTAGATGAGAATTATGTTTTGCAGATTTTGCCTGTTATAGCTATTTGATTAAAGAGAAAATTAAAGAAGAAATATTGCTGAAAGAGAAAATAGAAATAAACCTAACAGATACTGATGACTTGAAGAAATTTCAATGAAGCCTGTTATACTGATGCTGATAGATATTTCCAGCCACTAAATGGAATAAATACATTGTTGGCGTGGAATGGAAAGTTATGAATTATAATGAAATGCCCAAATTGAGTCACAATGTCAGTGTTTGCATGTACACCATAGAAAGAGGAAATTAAAGATGAAAATTAATGAATAATGAATAAAACAAGAGTTAATTGAAGAACTGTGCTACCAATGTTGGAGCATATTATAATTCTCAGACATCTCAGTGTCTTGATATTATTTCCTGCTATGTTTCACAGAAGAATTGTGTCGGCACTGTGTACATGGTATGCCAGTGTGTCCAAATTAAGTGAGCTTTTAGATTCAAAGATAATCTTTTGCAATAATCCTTTTCATTTTCCAATTATATATATCTGACATGCTGCAATTGTCATGTGCAACATATATATTACCATGTAAATAAGTATGTACAAGATGACCGAATTAATGAATGTTTATCCTATGTGTTGCTTTACTTCAGGGCCTTGTAGATGAATTTCAGGTACCCAAAAGGGAAAACCCAAAGTTACCAGAGTTCGTTTTCTCATGGAGGTTTTCGAATGGGATGTTTGCACTAGTTCTATCATTTGGCCTTCTGCTCACCGCCCTAAAGAGTAGGAAAGCAAGGTCATGGAGATATGGGACCGGTAAGTTGACCATCAAAAGATAACAGTACTTGAACTCATGTCACAGATGACAGTTCAAAGAGGGCCATATTGCCTGTTCATCCTAATTAAAGTGCCACTTGAAGGGCTTCATTTGACCTCTAGGGACTGTGTAGCTAGCCCTTGAAACAAGTTGAATTTCCAATTAATTAGGCATTGCTGGATTCGTTCAAGTCCTTTTGTTATGGATATTTGATGCTAACTGATCAAGAGCATGCATATGCGCCTCACATTCTACATGGAACATAAAGAGAATTTCATTTTGCAGGTTGGCTACGTGGCTTCATTGCAGACTATGGAGTGCCATTGATGGTCCTCATCTGGACAGGGGTCTCATATATACCAGCCGGTAGCATTCCTCATGGAATCCCACGACGCCTTTTCAGTCCAAATCCATGGTCCCCTGGTGCATACGAAAATTGGACAGTCGTCAAGGCATGAATTCTCTGTCATCTTATTCATATGTGGATCCTTAATTTTTGTCTTGTTACATATAACCATATTATTATTATTATTGATCTGCTTGAGACACACAGAGGGAGCTCTCATTTCTCATGCAGATAGTTTTCAAACATGAGCCCAAATCTGACTTCTGATTAGCTTTAGTTTGTTGTTCATTAGAGATCTTCACAAACTCTACCTGGATAATTTTACATGTACAATCTCAAATTACTTTTGTTCTTGAAACAGGAGATGGTGAAAGTGCCTGTTCTCTACATACTTGGTGCTTTCATTCCAGCCACCATGATTGCTGTCCTCTATTATTTTGACCACAGTGTAGCATCCCAGCTTGCCCAACAGAAGGAGTTCAATTTGAGAAAGCCACCGTCCTTTCACTATGATTTACTTCTTCTGGGTTTTCTGGTACACCCTGGCCTCCTCCCACTGTGCATGCTCACTCTATATGTCTGGTTCCACCATAAGAGCTTAACTAGTGGTGAACTACCACGGTACCACCAATATCGATCCTTGACTTCTTTCTTTTTTCTTCCTAGACCTTATTGTGTGGTCTTATCGGGATTCCCCCAGCAAATGGTGTCATCCCTCAGTCTCCAATGCATACAAAGAGCCTTGCTACTCTTAAGCATCAGGTAGCCCACTGAATTCTCTTATATGAAACATCCTCCTTCACTTTAGTTTGGCCTTACACGTACATTATGGTTGTAAGTTCTTAATAGGATTTGTTTCCTCCAGCTCCTACGGAATCGTCTTGTTGCAACAGCAAAGCAAAGCATGCAAAAGAATTCTAGTTTGGGACAACTATATGGGAATATGCAAGAAGCTTATCAACAGATGCAGACCCCTCTTACTTATCAGCAGCAGTCCGTCCAAGTATGATGATTGCATATATTTGTTGACACTCGCAGATTTGTAAGACTCGATTTTGTGATATTTTAAACGCTTGAGCTTCTTAAGCAGGGTTTAAGGGAACTGAAGGATTCAACGATCCAGTTGGCCTCAAGCATGGGAAGCATAGATGCACCGGTGGATGAGACAGTTTTCGACATTGAGAATGAAATCGATGATCTTTTACCAGTGGAGGTAAAAGAACAGCGTCTGAGCAACCTGTTGCAGGCTATGATGGTTGGAGGCTGTGTGGCAGCTATGCCATTTCTTAGAAGGATCCCAACGTCTGTTCTCTGGGGTTACTTTGCCTTCATGGCTATTGAAAGCTTACCCGGTAACCAGTTCTGGGAAAGAATTCTACTTCTCTTCACCGCTCCGAGCAGAAGATACAAGTAAAGTTCATTTTTCTTAAAGGCGTGCATATGTTGTTGTGTTCTCATGAAAGAATTAAAATATATAAGCTTGTTAGTGATATATAGGTACTGATTACAAGTGCAATATTCCAATTCTACGTACAGGGTGCTGGAGGAGTACCATGCGACATTTGTGGAGACTGTGCCTTTCAGAACCATTGTTACCTTCACTCTTTTCCAAACAGCGTATCTACTGGTGTGTTTTGGAATCACGTGGATTCCTATAGCCGGCGTATTGTTCCCTCTGATGATCATGCTTCTAGTTCCAGCAAGGCAATATGTCATGCCCAAACTCTTCAAGGGGGTTCACCTTACAGATTTAGATGCGGCAGAGTATGAGGAATCACCAGCTTTGGCATACAATATAGCATCAGTAGTAAGTCTTGTTAATTGTGTGTGTGTATATACTGATCCTTGTAATGGAATATTAATTTTTCATTGCAACCGCGCGCCGTTCGGAATCATCATCATTTTTCTTTTTCTTTTTCTTTTTAACTAATCCCAAATGTACACCATCACCATTTTTCTAGCAGGAGATAGACACAGCTCTGAGGGGAGGATCTTTCGCAGAAACTAGTGGAGAAATCTTAGATGGCATGATCACCCGCAGTCGTGGCGAGGTCAAGCATGTTAACAGTCCTAAGTTGACGAGTTCAACTGCAACTCCTGTCGGTGATGGAGGAAGGGGCATTCACAGTCCTCGGTTTTCGGCTTTTAGTCCCAGGGTGAATGAGCTCAGGCAGGAGCTGAGCCCTCGTGCCGGTGGCAAAGGGCCACTCTCCCCAAGGACTTCAGAGGCAAAGCCATCTAACTTGGGTGATGGCTCCAGGGATTCAGCTCACAAGTAGATGTCTTTAATATATCCAAGGTTCTACGTACGTACGTACACAGTTACTGCATGTGTACTCTACATACTCTTTTCTTCTATTATATATGTAATGTAGATATGTCGGGGATATATGATCTATATTTTTGGTTTGGTTCACTATATATATATAAATATGTTCACTATATATATATAAATATATATATATGTATATATATATATGTTCTTGTAATCTGCAACGAACTGTATAATTATATCCTCATGTAATATTCCTGGCATTCCTTGGAAGTGAATGTATAAGACAAGCTTCAACTAGTGTTCCTTTCAGATCGAGTCCATATGCATATCTATCTATGATAGGTATAGTGGAAGATGATATATACCTCATTCTCTTTTTTCACTTTTAGGCTTCTTGCATACAGACACTGCTGCTGATATATATATTAATGGCTTGTGAATCTCCCAAACAAAAAGGATAGAATATATAATAACCAGAAAGAAGATACATAAAACAGCTACTCAACCTGATATATGAGTTGAGTAGCCTTCTACATCCCCGATTAATACTGGGCTTATTGTCTATATTAGCGTTCTAACGTAACAAGTACTCAGTAACGTACGAGAGATACATATTATGCACTAAAGTTTATGCACAGGAGCGACATATGTTTTGCAAGATTCCGTGACGGTGGCATACTGATATTGTTTTTATTATTATTATTACTATTCACGACGATGAGGTTTTGAATTAGATTTCCCTCTCTATAGTAATTAGTATGTGAAATTAAGAGAGATTCATCGCGCAGATTTGTCTGCATCTATATGTTTATACTCAAAACTGCGCAGGAAATGAGATCCGTAAAGAGAGGGAGGATTGTTCTCACTGCGCCGCTTTAAAATAGATAGTCACTTGAAGAAAGCAAGACTATCGCGTTTTATATGAAGAAAAATGTCCATCATCAATTTGGAGACTCGGGTCACACAACTTGTTTCCTTTAAGATGAACTCGCGAAAGAACAGTATCTGCATTTGTCGAAGTCGGCCCGCCGCGCGCTGGCCGGTAGTGCTACAATCAAGAAACGCACACTGCCACGCACAAGAACACTAATGCATATGCTTAACCAACTTGTACGATATGCTCCATACTTAAAGGCAAGCCCCCCTGCCTGAACCATGCACTGTTTCAAGGGCCACCCCAGTGAGGTAAGGACCAACGAACACTGATCTGACATTGATCACGACGAACAACATGCACGGGAATTACTTAGATTGTATTCCTTTATCTCATTGCAGTACGTATTCTATGATTTCTATCCTTCTTAACATTGTAACCATCGGTAAATTTTGAGGCTGCAACCATCGGTATGGACAACCCGTCTGCAGGGAATGCATGCACAACCACCACAAGAAATTTGCTGAATCGTTTAAAGATACAGTAGCTAAAGGGGGAACCCAGGATCCCCGAGGAAGTTCCCAGGGCGTAAAACAATTTACAAATGGCAAATGAAACGTGCACAAGTATAAAATAGAACTGAGAGGAAAGTTGATCTGCCTCGCATCCGTTGTGATGCACTAAAGCCTCCCCTTATAATGTCGGTTTTTCCTTCAATTTGAAGCTTGGAGTTGGAATTGGAAAGATCATATAGATGGTGCCCCTAAAAAAAAAACGATCCTGAAAGTCATGGAAACAAGGTAGTGTTTTATCTCTAGGGCTGTTCACAAGTCTCCACGGCTGATGGATCACTCCACTTGTTCTTGCATGCTTCCGTGTTTGTGATAAATAAAAGATACAGAATTATATCCCTAAATCATCAAGCAGAGAAAGTGCAAAGGAGAGCTAAGAATTTTATTTCTCAAGATCAAGTAGTATGCCACTCGCATATGTATATATATGAATGTAGCCTCTTTCTTGCCCAGAACATAAACGAATAAAACGTGCATGTAATAAAAAAACGTTGAAACTATTAAACTACTTTGTCACGACCGGTCGGTAAGGCATGGTAGGTTCTCAATCCTTTTTCTGAAGTTCTCCATTCCACATTTTGGATCACTCCATCTGGGACCGGATGCCCACATGTTATATCAGATATCACCACACCCAAAGAAAAGAAGGAAAAAGAATCAGTGCTTCCTTCCCAAAACTTGAGAACCATCTTCAGGTTCAAGTAATAAGCCAGTGATGCTTAACTGGCATAGCTATCACTTTTCACTAACCACCATCTTGAACAGGGACACGCTCTGCTGGTGCATGAGGTTGATCATGAATCCCACATTTTGACCTGCATTGCAACTCACAAACTCCCCCCATCTTCAAGTGGCCACAGTAACAGAAATCACAACATTTCTTTGAGAGACGAAGTACATGGGTGATCTATTCTATTAGCCCGTTTGGTATGGGGTTAGCACTCTAACCCCATTCTATGTTTGGTATGGTTAAAACGGACGGGGATAAGCCGGGTTAAAGGAAATAAGGTTAACCCCGATTTTGGGGTTGGAAATGGGGATAAGTCATTCCAACCTTTTGTTGGAATGATTTATCCCCATTTTTCTAACCCCATTTCACCCCATGTGTACCAAATGTACACGAGAATAAGACTAGACATAAATTATCCTAGAATGACTTACACCTATTCTCCTCAAAATTTATCCCGATACCAAACAGCACTAAATGCTTGCAAGAGTGCCAACCCATAAGATATAATAAAAGCTGAGAATCTATTGGAGCTTATGGCATGCTAGAATGAAGCTTGCCTGATCAAACACGAAAAGAACTTCTAGATCACCAGCAGTCCTGTCGGTTATCAGATGAAAAAGGAATGACAGAATGTTTCCAAGAATGCAGCCTTATAACATTTTGAGAAGGGTTATTCTTCTAATGCAGGAATGGTCCACCACCAAATCAGCAGGAAATCCAGCTGATCTGGGCTGTCAAGAAGATCTGAGACACTGTATGCAAACCTAAAATCTCGGGCTCCAATATACCTATTTACCCAACAACAGACACATTATCCCATGTTAGATGAAATCTTGATCAGATTCCCATGCATCCAGTTCTGAAATCAAGCACACCATCAACTGCACAATAGTTCAAAACAAAAAGGACTCTATCCTATGCCCATCTGAAGTCCAATATCAACAAAAAGTATACATGAAATGCAACAAATTTACCATTTACCCAGAACAATATTATGTCCATTTGGGTCTCGGATATCATTTTGGGCCTGGGATACTTAGACCGGCCATATTACAGCCCTACTACTGACTCTGTTGATATAGAATATCAATAATGGTGAAAATGCCATCTGAACCATGGTCAAGTTTTTGGGAGGTGAGGCACAAAAAATAAACTGTGCATTCAAATCCCACTCATTGCAATAGCTGATGCAGGAGCATTTCAACATATTTCTCTTTGTAGGTATGGGAGTCCACAAACTGTGTAGATATGACAGACCTATAGGCAAACCATGTCGCTGATGATGAAGCGAATGCTGTGGCATGACAGACTGTGCTGAGAGTGTGCACAAACAACTACAATTCCACTCATTTTGTAGGGTTCTCCCTCTCTCTTTGGTGCAGTGTCTCCCTACTCCATGATGGAGCACATATCCAACTTCTGTACATAGATTCTTGTCTGAAATTGGTGATCTACATTCTTATGAGTACCTTACCTATATTACTTCCTCTAGCACTCTGTCAGAAAATGTGCCCTAAGCTAAGGGATTCAAACCCCTCCCCTTCTCTTCCATCAGTTACCTGAATCTAATTCTTAATACATTATTGATTTGCCACCTTCATTTTGAAAGGTGACCACAAAGGCCAGCATTCATTAAAAACAATCCCAAAAGGCAACTACATCATTGATGGACTACCCCAATCCTCTGACCGTTAGTCCCGACAAGAGCTTGCTTGTTGGGGTTAACGTAGAGGATGTGCCTCTTCAGAAGGCGGCTCGTATTTTGGGGTGTCGGATTGGTACCTTCTCCATCTCTTACCTAGGCCTCCCTTTGTCTCCTTGAGCACTGAGGTGCACAGATTGGCTTCCTGTTATTCAGAGAAATGAGACTAGATTGGCTGGGTGGAAGGTTAGATTGTTGTCTTTTGGGGGAAAGCTTGTCCTTTGAACATCAGTTTTGGATAGTCTACCTATCTACTTTCTCTCAGTGTTTAGGATCCCGAAGACAGTGGGGAGGAAGATTGAGTCCATTCAGGGGAGCTTCTTCTGACATAGGAGTGGGGGAAATTGTAGGAGTTGGCATGATATTAGGTGGAGGGTGGTGGTTGCTAGTAAGGAGCAAGGTGGAATAGGGATTAAGGATGTGGGAAACTTTAACTTAGCCCTCTTGTGCAAGTGGTTGTGGAGGTTGGGGATAGGAGGTGAAGACCTATGGGCGAGCATTATTAGACAAAGGTAGTATGGCAGGAGGAGGGTCTGGGATTTGGACATCTTAGTTCTACCCCAGTCTTCTCCCACCTGGCAGGCATTCTGACTTGCAGAGATGTTATATCATCTAATGTTCGGGTCCTACTTGGCAAAGGTAACACTTGCCTTTTCTGGAAGGATAGGTGGTGTAGCGACTTCTCTTTGGAGACGACATTTCCTGACCTCTTTGTTGTCGCTGTTGACCCTTTGGGGTTGGTGGACCGAGCTTTTGACCCCCACCTCTCAGGGGACACCTGGGGGCCGACTTTCAGGAGGGACCTCAAGTCGACAGAGATGGTGCAACTATAGGACCTCTTACTCCTCCTCCTTGACCACACCCCACACTCCGATAGGGAGGATGTGTGGTCTTGGAGGTGGAGTAGAGAGGGGACGTTTTCTGTTCGGTCTGCTTATTCTTTTATCTCAGATGGAGGGGTGCACCGCCGTCTCGCCCCGTAGGTTTGGAGGCCACAAAGCCCGTTAAAGGTGAAGATCCCTATTTGGAGTATTACCTACGGGAGGCTTCCGACTCAAGACCGACTAGTGCACTTCGTTCCAGGCATCCAGGTGACGTGCTACTTGTGTAGTCAGGAGGATGAGTAACTGGACCACCGCTTTGTAGGCTGCTCCTATGCGCGGGAGGTATGGGACAGTCTGGGTTCGAGATCCCGATGCTCTATTGCTCGTCAGTCAAAGGTACAGCCCTTCATCAGCTCTTGAAGTAGGTCTTGGCCCATTAGGGGTGATTTGACAATGTGGTAGCTGATTTTGCATGCCACTCTTTGATCCTTGTGGGGGGAATGAAACAATAGGATCTTTAGAAGGGAGGCTAGAGCTGAAGAGTCTCTTGCTTCTTTTATTTGTGTTAGGGTAAGAGAATGGGCGGAGTTGCTTTGCAATGTGAACTCCCTCAACTCCCCTCTTTTTGTTTTACTGGAGGGTTAGTGTGGTCAACACTGTCTTGGTGTGGCCTTCTTATATAAGGATTTTTTTGGTGCTTCTTCATCATACTTGTACATCCCTTCCTTTTGTTTAATACAACTGTGGTATTAGTCACTTTCAAAAAAAAAACACTATTCAAAGAAGTTTGCAAAACAATTGCAATAGAAGACCTTCCCCACAAAAAATGCATATAAGACCACTTAGAAGGCTAAGGGAAGAAAGTTACGCAGTCTACCATTCTTAGGCCGCGATTGGTTTGGCTTATAGGTTGAGTGGATTATCAAAAATCCCTCAACCGTACACTGTGCTGCCCGTCGGAGATCTGTCGGAGATTTTTTTGACTTATAAAATTTCATTTGAAATGGTAGAGGCCATTGCGATTTCACATGTCGCCTGTGCCATTTGCATCACAGCGTTTTCACAAGTACAAATGCATCGTCGCATGTGCCATTGGTAAAATGACAACGCCGTCCTCTATTGCTACCACCCACACGATGCAAAGGAGGGATAAGATAGTAAATTAATCACCATAATCTGCACAATCCACTTAAAAAGCTCCCCTCCACCGGCTTTTCAGGATTATCGACGAAGAGTTTTTTGAGTCTATCTCTCTCCAATAAATAAAATCCCAATTCTCACATAAGCCGATGTGTTCCAAGACATTTGGTTTGGCTTGTGAAAGTGTTAGGGATTCCAATCATCGGAATCCCTGCAATCCCTTCACAAAGCTGAACCAAATGCGGCCTTAGGCATTTAGTTTTCAAATGAAGATGCCTTCATCACATCCGATCCTCTGCAGTACCAACAACCCTATTTATGACATTAAAAGCATTGTTGGAACCATCTCTAAGAATCATGCTATTAGTCTCTTGCCAAATACCCAAATACCATTGGCAGTAACACATTCTACCTCAACTCTTTAGACTGCACAGGATAAGCATCAGCCAACCTTTTATTACCTCCATGATCCCTTAGTTGATTCCACCATCACATTTGGAGACCCCTTGTCAGAATTTTCTACATCACAACAATAATGCAACTGAATGAAAAGGTGGTCAAGGATTTCCCCATAGATGCAATCACACAGCAGAGCCAACATGGCACATCAATGTTCGGGATTTTTTTTTGAGTCATTCCCCACTAGGCATTCTTTATCATGCCACTTACCAATAAAACAACTTGATCTCATTTGGTACTTTGTTCTTTGATGCCATTGTGGTCCACCAGACTTCACAGCCCCTGCATCGAAGTGCTTGACAAAATATTATACTAAGAAGTCAGTCTTTTTCTCCAATGCCATTTCCTTCAATCCTCAGCCCGAGGATCTACACTCCATTGTCCACAGAAGACTAGCTACCTCTCTGATTTCTTCATCAGTTAATTGCCTTCAGAGTTCAGACATTCAACTCCCACCTGCCCACTGCAGTGCTTCCCCAAAAGAAGTGCAGGGTCTCCCTAGTCTTATTGACCAACAAATCACACTAGTGTGTGAGTAGTGGGTAATAACTGGCGTATACGTTGTAGATAAATAAAATGTGAAATAACAACATAGAAGTAAATTTTAAGTAACACAGAGTTCTTTAGTCATTAGGCATATCCAAATATGAAAGCAGAAAATGGTCATGAACAAGGCATACAAACTCTTACGCTTCAGATCTGACTTAGCATATTATCATTCAAGTAGCAAGAATGGTACATGTAGACAATCGTTTAAACAAAATGAAGTATAATGCTGTCATGAGAAAAGAATTATTTTCTTTAGGGTGTAGATCAAAAAGGATGTGAACTTACAAATGCCAGTCAACCCCAGTCAATAAAAGGGAGAGGTGGATAACCGCCTTCAGGTGGTGGTCTAAGTGATGGAGGTAAATTACCCCAAGAAATCCTGCTGTGATCGCTAACCGGATTCCCTGCTCATAACAATAAAAGTATGTTAACACATTGCACAAAAATCATAGGAGAAGCAATTAACTAAACTATCCAAGACGTTTTTCTGTTCAAGATAACTATGTCATAATCAACCAGCAAAGTCATTTGATCAAAATCTCTTGCGTTAATTCACTGAAGTCTGCCTAGGAAATGCAGTGTCAGAAAAAGCAGGATTAACCTATCAATGGAAGATCAAATTAATTGTGAAATGAATGAAGATATTGCTTCAATCGATCAGAGCATTGATGGTTTAGCTACTAAGTTAGAACGCTGGAGGCATGTCTTGGAGTCTAAAAGTTTTAGAATTAGTAGAAGTTAAGTCAAAATTTATGCACTGTAAATTTGGTAATAGAAAAGTGGCACGGGAAGACATAGTTTTAATTGATGAACAAAGCATCCCGAAAAGTAGTAGTTTTCGATACCTAGGGTCTATTATGGGGAGATTTCTGATGATGTTGCACACAGGATTAAGGCAGATTGGTTAAAATTGCAAAGCACATCAAAAGTCCTTTGTGATTGTCGTATACTTGTGAAATTTAAAGGGAAGTTTTATAAAACGACTGTGAGATCTACTTTGTTATATGGCACCAACTGTTGGCCAGTAAGAACAAAACACATTCACAAAATGTGTGGGGCAGAGATGAGGATGTTGAGATAGATGTGCAGTAAAATTAAGAAAGATAAAATTAGGAATTAATGCATCCGTAAGGACTTGGGTGTAACCCCAATTATGGTAAAATGAGGAAAAATAGACTTGGATGGTTTGGAGTTGGACATGTGCACCATCGCCCTAACTCAGCACCAGTTAAAAGATGTGACCAAATCTCAGTGGATGCTAGTAAAAGAGTTCGTGGAAGGTCTAAAATGAGATGGTGTGATGTTATTACAAGGGACATTGGCTTTTTGGATTTAAACATGAATATAGCACTTGATGGAATTCCTTGGCGGAACAAGATTCATGTAGACGATCCCAAATAATGGGATAAGGCTCTGATGATAATGATAAATGAAGATATTGAAAATGCATGACCAATGCAGCAAAACATTCAATGAACACAGAAGATAAATCTAAAACCTCAATCAGAAAAAAGAAAAAAGATGTTAATCTATCCTAGAAACATAGTCATCTTTCCTATAGAAATGTTCAAAAAAAGATGTTAATCTATCCTAGAAACATAGTCATCTTTCCTATAGAAATGTTCAAAATTGGTTGTCCACCTATTTGAAACAAATGAGGCACCTTTGCATGCTGCTCATTAAATGGAAAGTACTATTTCTATCATAAAGAAAGCAAAGAAAAAGTAGTCATGAAGAATATGCAATAATATAAAATAAAGGAACATCTGAAAAGATGAGTGATCTTCAGCTATAAAGAGTATTTTTTTCCTTTTTCAAAGAAGACATTTGTAGTCGGCAGAAGAGAGCAAATAGCAATCTTGTAATACTATAACATAAGTTTCTGCAACAAATAGACACAATATATCAGCTCGAGTTTTCTACAATTTAATTCAGAAACATTAGCAACTGAAACTTGCCCAAGAGAGAGCCCCCAATGAACTGAGTTCCCATGGAGGATGGTACACATGTCATGACTCCAGAACTTGGTCCTGAACACAAGAATATGAATCAAGAATCAGCATGATGCAACGAAAAGGAGGTAGACTAAGAGGGTATTCCATCTAATGAATGAGCAAAGAGTCATAAGTTACCTAAATCGGCAAGATCCCTCTAGTGAAGCTAAATCTACAGCCTACAGGAATTTGAATGTATAACTATATTTGCTAAAAGGATTTTCTTTGGATACGAAGAGACCTCCATCAAAATTTTTTGCGGCGTCATTCTTATGACAGTAGGTTAGTTCATAACAGTTCAACGCTTATATTGCATTTCTACCTGGATTCTTTGTGAATAAATGGACCTGATCTCACAACAATCACCTCAAACTAACTCAGACAAGCTGACACAACATGGATTGTAGATCTTTCTTTTCCCTAATTCTGCAAGAATGTTTAATATCATTGGGAAAACCACTACATTGGACACACACTCAAGTTCACTGAAACTACGGAACCCCATTTTGAACTAAAATTCATGCACTATCAAAGAAAACGCAATTGGGGCACCTATGATCCCTTTTCATCTCACGAAGCAGGTTTCAACTTTCTTTCCCACAAAAGCCCATACCAAGGACGCATGCTCTGGGCAAACGAGCTGCTGAACCTCTACCACTGAACCTCTCAAACTCCGACACAAATGTGACAACAATCCTTGGCTAGATATTAAAGATCCTTTACTACATATATCATGAGTGTAGCTTAATTATTCTTTAGGAATTGGGATCTGTAAAAAGTGATTATGGTACATTCATTGTATTAGAGTTAGCACCTTTTTCACGTGCATCCTATATTAATTCCTTAAGTAATTTATTTCCTGCTTGCATTTCTCCTTCCCACGCCAATCCAAAGCAGGCCAACAATTGAAAGCCTAGCCAAACAAACGAGCTACAGCCTCGCGTGGACAGATGATCATGTCACGAAATTTGAAAGGCCGACGTCCGAAGGTAAACCCAACAGAGGCTTACCAGCTGCCACCTGATGCTCGCCCGTCACGTTCTGCTTCGGATGGAAATACCTGCATCCGTCCCCAAACTGGCAAAACCCCTTTTTTTCACGGGACAGGGGAAAAAAACACACAAATCACACCCGGAATCAGAAACCGTCGCGAAATGTTAGCAGAACTATTAGCATCAGACCAACAAGCCAGCGACAAGCCGCACTTAAAATTCCTAGAAAAAAAACCCAGGGAATTTGATAAGGCCTCCAACGGTCAGAACCACAAAGAGTAGGTGGGGGATGTCCCTCACCGTGCGGACGAAATGATGGCAGATGCCGCGAGGGGGGAGGGGCCCTCCCAGCCCCAGTCCCACAGCTCCAGCGCCAGGGCCGTCGGAGGAGGAAGAGCGGACGGAGGCGTACCAGAGGGCCTTGGCGCGTTGGTGTTGAGCGCCCTCGAGGTGTCGCTTGCGGGCGGAGGGGGTGTCCTGGAACTGCTTCTCGCAGTAGTCGCAGTAGTACTTCCCCAGCGGCATCCCCCCTCCCCGGTCTCCTTCTGCACTCCTTCACGCTCACGGCCCCGAGCCAACTCTGCACCACACACTATACAGTAGGGTAGACACGCACGGGGTTGCCTTTCTACCTAAATTCAAATTATTAATCTTGTTGGACGTTTTTGTAAAAATATTCTTAAAAACTATAAATATAAATAATTAAGACCTTTTTGACTGTGCTTTATTTTTTCCCGGCTATCAAATTTCATTTTATAATTTATATCTCGCTCCTTATTTCTGCTGGTTGCTCGTCAGTTTCCTGACACCTCCCACATTGTCCAACACTGTCCGACTGTAATAAGCCAATTCGACATTATGCATTCGCGGGGTGCCTTTCTACCTAAATTTAAATTATTATTTTTGTTGGATTGTTTTATAAAAATATTCTTGTAAATAAATTGTTTAAAAGAAAAATTAACTAATGACCCTGGTAATCTTATTAGGCTTTTACATCCCCTCAAAATTTTCGGTGGTTACCTTTTAAGCATAATTTGATAGGGAGTTACGTTAAGGATGGGTTAACTCATAAGAGTTAAAATAGTTCGGAGTTAATTTATTTTTGATTTAATAGGAGGGGAGTTAATCTGACAATAAGGAGATGAGTTAAATTATTTTTAATTCAGTGTGATTCGATAAGTAGTAAGTTAACTCGTTAACGAAGATAACTAAAATATTATATTTATATCTCTTTTTAATTTTTTAATTTGTCTCTTATTCTCTCTCTACCTCTCTCCCCTTCCCTCTCTCCCCGTCACTCTCTCTCTCTCACACATTAATTACAAATTTAAGTTATTATTCATCTTTAAAATTTTATTTTATTCTAATTTTAATATCTATTACAAATTGAATATGTCATAAAAATAAAAATATTATTGATAAATAACATCATTAATATTTTTTAGAAATAACATAGCGAATCTCACTAATTAAAATTCAAAACATAAAAATGCCATTAATTACGGATTTTGATTACTATTCATCTTTAAAAATATTTTAATATAATTTTTAATATATTATATAAATTTAATATATCATAAAAATATTTTTATAAATAACATAATTAATCTCACTAATTAAAATTCAAAACACATAAATGCCATTAATTACTGGATTTGATTACTATTCATCTTTAAAAAATATGTTACTTTCATTTTTAAATATTTTTAATATTATATAAACTGAATATATCATAAAAATATTTTTATAAATAATATAATTAATCTCACTAATTAAAATTTAAAACACAAAAATGTCATTAATTATGAGTTTTGATTACTATTACTCTTTAAAAAATTATTTTACTTTACTTTTTAAATATTTTTAATATATTATATATATTAAATATACTATTAAAATAATTCTTTTATAAATAACATAATTAATCTCAGTAATTAAAATTCAAAACATAGAAACATCATTAATTACAAGTTTTGCTTATTGTTCATCTTAAAAAATATTTTATTTTAATAGTTAGATATTTTTAAATATATTCTATAAATTAAATATACCATGAAAATAGTTTTTATAAATAACATCAATCATATCACTAATTATAATTTAAACGTTAAAAAATGACATTAATTATGAGTTTAGGTTACTATTCATCTTAAAAAATATTTTACCTTAATTTTTAATTTTTTAATATATTCTATAAATTGAATATACCATAGAAATAAAGTTTTTATAAATAACATCAATAATCTCACTAATTTAAATTTAAAAGTCAAAAAAGACATTAATTATAGGTTTAGATTATTGTTCATCTTAAAAAATTTATACTTTTTTAAAAATATTTTTAAGTAATTAAATAAATTAAATATGCCATAAAAATATTTTTTTGATAAATAGCATCATTAATCTCACTAATTAATATTTAAAAGTCACAAATATTTTGAAAAGTTACTATTTATCTTAATATCTTCATTTTTAACTTTTATAAATAATTTTAATGGTTCTATGTGATAAATATACTATTGTAATAATTAAATTTTTGATAAAACTATCATTAATATTAGTAGCTAACAATTTAAGGATAATAAAAGTTATAACAATTTAATGTTAATCATAAACAAATAAGAGAGAGAGAGAGCGCATTAAATAAGAAAGACAGAGAGAGATACCGATAAAGAGAGAGGGGGAGGGGGCATTAAATGAGAAAGCCATGTTTTAACCCACCTCCGAAGGTGGGTTTCAAATCCAAGATTATTTTTGGGTTAACCCTTAACTCAATCTGATTAAACCAAAATTACTGTCAAATCATAAAATAGATTAGCCCTGAGTTAACTTCGAGTTAACCTAGGGCTAACTCTCAACCAGAGAGAGGCTTAGCTTCACTTTGATGGTGGATTAGTCTAACCTAAGGCTAACTTAATCTGATTAAATTGTCCTCGGGTTAATACATTGTTACTTTGATAGGAGTAGGTTAATCTATTTGAGTAAACTCTGTAATTTTTTAAACAAAGTACACAATTTGCCATCGGTTATTGTTCAAATGAACAATATGTCTTTGGAACACTGTTCATGCTACAGTGTCATCTCTCTCCAGAGAGAGAGAGAGAGAGAGGCGTCATATGCGCTATCTGCGCTGGCAGCGGAGGGTTGGGGGGTGCTCGCCGACGGCGGGGTGCTCGCCATGAGATTGTGCAGAGCGAGGGGTGGGGGGTGCTCGCCGACGGCGGGGGGCGCTCGCGGGGGGCGCTCGCAGTGGCCGGGGGATTCTTCACGGGGGGGATCCTAGCACGCGTCGTCGGCAGCAGCGGTGGTCGGGCGGCTCTGTGAAGAAGAAAGCAGAGGAGAGAGGGGGGCTTGCGGGAGTGAAGGGCATTGAATGCCTGAGTTAGCCCTGACGAAGCTCTCGAGTTGGGTTTCAAAACTCAACAGTAACCCATCTTTAGCCCGGAATAACGCAGACCCTCTATCAAAGTAAAAAAAAGACTATCCCTAGGCTAAAAGAAGAGTAACCCAGGATTTACCCCGAAACAAAGCGGGGCTTAGGGTGCGTTTTAAAACTCAATTGTCTGGGTTAGATTTTTCATGATCCCCTCTTCCGTATAGTGCCAACGATTTTGATAAGGTAAAAAATTTTCATTTGGTGTGGTTGCTACCTTCTTTAAATCCAAGCTGGGCTATAAGGTCAATGGAAGTTACAATTTTTTCTCTACAGGATGAACATTGTTCAAAAGTTTTGCCATTTGAATTCGCGAACATTAATCGCGACCATTGTGGAATGGCAGCTTGATGCTAGGTCTGTTATGGCCCGGTACGGCGGAGCTCGTGACGGATCACCCATCAACCTCTGGTCGATTCAATGCAGTCTAGTTAAAGTCTAAGAAAACTCTGTCAGTCCACAGGTGAAATTACTGTTCGCATAGGATCCAGACGCCGCCGAACTCATCAACGGATGAACATTGTCCCTGCCATCATAGGGCCTACCCCGGCAAGGATCGAGTCAGGCTCACGTCGCCGAGATCCCCGCCAAGAAGTCTCCCTACCGGGAACATGCGAGTATGTAACGAGCAACTCCCACGATTAATAAGACGTTACTCCACAATCGACACCATTTCTCATATGGAGAACGGCATGCGCCATGACAACTCATATAAATAAGTCCCTAACCGGACCCTAGAGAGAGAGATACTCCTACATACATACTCATTTAGACACACTCTTACTCCAGTGACACATAGAGAGAGAGAGAGAGAGAGAGGCATCCTCGTGCTAACAAAGTTCTTCACCAAAGAGGGGAGAGAGACTTCTCCACATAGCGACGGAAGGGATCTCCATTTGGGAAGTAAGGCCAGAGAGGTCTCTCTGTGATTTTTCTCCCCTGTCTCTCTGAGCACACTCCAAATTTTCCCGACCACTCTCCGAGCACTCCCTCCCACACTCGGACTCCTCCAGTTCACTTCCTCTGGTTCTCTTCTTCCTCCAGCTCTCTTTTCCTCTGCTTCTATATGTCTTTGACTTAAGCATCGGAAGGTTGTCCTGTGGGATCACTCCCAGGACTTCTTATGACGCGGTCTTCTAGTAACTGCAGGTTTAACTCGGGTGGCCGACTGCTCTTCCCCAACAAATAAATCTCAATGGAGTGGTACGAGACAAATGGAGAACACTTTTCAACCTCTACCGCAGTGTTTTGAAAATTAACCATTTCGGTCCGATTCATCAAATAATAATAAAATTTCAAAAGTCATATTTACCAATTATAAATTAAGTCAGGCCAGTCCGATCCTATTTAAAGTCAAATACTATTTTTATTTTTTTACAAAATGTCACAAATCTCCCGAGACATCTTTGACAATCCAATAGGGTAGGGCATAATAGGCCATCTGCTTTTTAATAAGTCAGGCCAATTCAGTATTATTTGAAGTCAAATACTTTTTTTATTTTTTTTTAATGTCACAAACCTTTGAGGACGTCATTGACAATCCAGTAGAGTAGGGCAGCATTGGCCACGTACCTTAGCCGGGCTCAATTGTCTTGGTCTATTCCTCTCACTCGAATTACATGCTCTGCCAATACACCATGTGAGTACATATTTGATCGGTACCCCATCACATTATAATAATTTTTATATAAAAAAATAAAGAATTTTTACAAAAAAATTATTGTTACAAATAAACTTGTAAAAAGATTATTATATTTGTAAATAAATATGATTTTTACCTAATTCATATTGACATAGTGATATGACTATTAATACATTTATGAGAATAATTTTTTTACAAATTTCTATATATATCTAATAAATGAAGCAGTCTGAGCAAAAACATCGGATTTACATAATCGATTCAAGATAGACCAGACCCGAGACTTTTCTGGTTTAACGAATGGGGTCTGGTTTTCAAAATGTTGGTTGGATCGTGTCAAAGATATAACTTTTTTTTTGGAAACCATATCAGCCGATGTATTCATTCAAACAAAACGTTCACGGTACACGGATAGACAGAAAGTCCAAAACGTACAAACAAGTCAAACTTGACGAAGGCCACCAAGGCGACATACAAACGATGAAGACATCGAGGAACACAGTAGACCAGAGGTGGCGACCAGAGATTGGGAACTCCGGGGAATCCGAGGCAGAGCCAGCCGGTGTTGAAGATGACGGGAGACTTCCTCGAGGCGTGCTTGGCAGCCATACCGCTCTTGATCAATGCGGTGAGAAGAGAGTACTCGGAGGCCAATATCCTGTAGGATACGGGGAGAATGTGCTGTATCTCCGAGCTACTTCGGAACCGATGAAGGAAACCCATAACCTGCAACAATCGGACCAGACCCGACCTCCCACAAAGCCCGGGAGAACAACCAAACTGGTAGAGGAAGGGGACGGGGGAAGGGGGGACGGGAATAGAGGATGGGGAGATGATAACTTGGTGGGGTTGGGGGACGGGAGGAAAAAGATGGATGTCGGCGGTATAGTGGTGGGGAATGGGGGAGGAGAGGAGGGGGGACGGCAGGCGGAGGAGGTGTGGGCGGAGGGTTTGGGGGAAAGAGATGGGGGAGGGGGCAGAGACCGGCGGAGAAGGAGGGGGGACGAAGGGGGGGTTGGATGGGCAAAGACCGACGAAGAGGAGGGGGATCGAGAGGTGGGTAGGAAGGGGACCGCCGACAGAGCGCTCGGGGGGCGATGGGAGAGAAGTGGGGCGGGGGGACGGGAGAGGGGGGTGGGAGGTCGGAGGGCCGGCGAGGGTGGAAGGAAGAGGGGTGGGGATGCCCGGGAGAGGGGGGGGAACGGGAACGTGGGTCGACAGGGAGAGAACGGGAACAGAGAGAGGAGGGGGGGAGCCCGGGGACGGAGGAAGGAGAGGGGCAGGGGGAGGGCACGAGGACGATGCCGGAGGGAAGAAGGGGGAGGGGGGAAGGGATTCTAGAGGAGATCGGAGAAGCTCCGATCTCCCCTGACAGTTCCAGAGAGGGATGGAGACCCCTTGACAAAAATACCAGGACGAACCCTAGGGGACGCACCTCGCAAAAACATCCTGAGCGGAGAAGGAGAGAGTGGGGGAGTTCCCGGGAGCTCCCCCCCCCCCCGCCCAATGTTCTGCGGGGACTGTCCGCGATCGAGAAAGACGACGGCTCGACGTGCAGTGTCAGCCGCGCTCGATGCAGTCCCTCCGTTTCAATGATACAACCCTCAGCCACTTGCTCCGTGTCAAAGATATAACTAACCTATATATATATAAATGACTTTCGGAATTTAATACTCGCCTCTCAAAATAACTTGGCTACAAAGTTATTATCGGCGAAGCACACTCAGAAAATCACTTGTACACGATTACTCCTCGTTTTTGCTGCTGCTTAACATGGTTCTACGTTTCCATCGCAAGTGTGACGTATCAACCAGTGTTTCCGAACGGAGGAATCGGGAAAACCAAGCGGCCGACCGAAAACGTCATCCGGCACCCCGGGTGGAATCGCAGAAAGACCTAATAGTAAGTGAAACCTAATAAATTGGTACGATACGTCTAACTTAATTAGTATGCATTAGATCATATTAGTCGATAATCGATCCAATGGACACGTTCTTCATATCTTTTTAAATATTTTAAATATTATTTTATTTGATTAAAAGTGATTTAATTTAACTTGATGTCTGAGTTTCTAACTATGTAAGAAGTATGTTTTTTTATTTTCTTAAAAAAATAAAATTAAAAAATATGTACACTTCTAAGATTTAAATAGAAAATTCTCTAATTGAAGAACAAATGTCTTGATCAACAAAGCTAATAAGGAATATATATTATTTTTCTTATAATAGATATGTCAAATATCTTCTTTTATCTCGGTACGCAATAG
The DNA here is from genome assembly GCA_022559845.1 of Amorphophallus konjac. Lineage (NCBI taxonomy): Eukaryota > Viridiplantae > Streptophyta > Magnoliopsida > Alismatales > Araceae > Amorphophallus > Amorphophallus konjac. Next base: position 400,826,472 of record CM040118.1, read on the forward strand.
TGTCATATCCTACTGACAAATGATCGGTATGACCGGTACGATCGATCCGTCAAACAATGACAATAACAACTCAAAACTTAAAAAAATTATAATTATACTCCTATGAAATTTATTACATTTATTTTCTTATTGTTATTGTATCATCACATATATATATGATGTATCTCGTATTATTGTCACAATCCTACTTTATTTAATTGAATTGAAATGTGAGTTAAGAGAGAGAATAACTAATTAACTTCTCTCAGGTTAATATTCTCTCTCTATCTTCGTGTGTGTGTGTGTATGTGCGCGCACGTGCGCATGTTTGTGGACGCACGTCGAGAGAGACACCGGTGGTGCCACCCAAGGAGGTGCCGGGGGTGGTGGTGGTGGTGGCGGCAAGAGAGAGGCTGCTATTTGATGGAGGTGGAGAGGAGGGCAAAGAGGGAGGGATGGGGGAAAGGGCTACTTGTTGGAGGAGGAGAGGGGATCCGGGAGGGGTGGGGAGGTTGTTGCTCGCCGGATGGGGAGAGGGGGGTGACTTATGAGCGTAAGGGGGGAAGAGTGGGGCTGAGAGGGGGGGAATTGAATAGGGGTTACTCATCGGAGGGCGAGAGGGGGGTCAGGAGGGATGGGGAAGAGGACTGTGAGCGTTAGAGGGGGAGAGGGGGCCTACGAGGTGGGGGGTTGCTCGCCAGAGAGGGAGAGGGGTATGGAGGGGGGACTACTCGTCAGAAGAGAAGAGGGGGGCAGGAAGGGGGGCTACGAGTGTGAGTGCCAGAGGGGGAAAAGGGAGCAAGGAGGGGTGGGGGCCGGGGAGTGGGGCCTGCGAGTACTGGAATCGTTTCCTTGGCCACTTGCTCATCAGTTCTACTCGCTGAGGAGCTCGCCGCTACGCCAAGGTTAGATCTCTCTCTCTCTCTCTCTATATATATATATATATATATATGTGCGTGTGTGAAATATAAAGATATTTTTGATATTTCAAGTATCTAAATGGTTTCCTAGACATAGTTCTTGGAATCTTTGTCTTCCACTCATGGTTTTTCAAACCGTTTCGGGACGACCTGAATCGGCCGTCTCAGACCGTCCCAGGCAGATTACGGGACGGACGGGTGGTGAGACTCTACCGAGATGATATATATAATATATTATATTTTATAATCAAATTTAATTGGTGAGTCAGTTGGTTTAAGTCATTTCACCTCAATCATGGCGTTTTGTGTTCAAATCTTTGAAGATGCATCAAAATTTCAATTTTTTTCACTTTTCTTTAAACTATTTAATGTAAAAAAATATTAAAACTCTGATGGTTGATATAACAATTAAGAATCGAACCCTCACCCTCTCATTCACGCATAAGACCACTTACTCAAGTGAGCTACAAATTTTTTCGTAATATTTTACATATAATATATATATATAGCTTACGAGACAGAGCGAGACGGAGCGGTATAATATCGTACCGTATCATCTCAGTAGAAAATCGAGACGGCCGGTAATATCGAGCTGGCAAACCCTGCTTCCACTATCTGCCCGGAACTGGAGGGATACAATTACAATATTATAATACTAGAGAAATGAATGGCACACGTGTGAACATAAAATAAAGAGAATATATGTAAGTACAGATTTTTATAGGTGTATATCTGTAAATCCCCCGGAAAAAATTCTTGGTCGCCGTCGTTGCAGTTTGATCGGCGAATTGGTAAGATTCTCACCTAATCCAATTTCGTCGGATTGAAAAGATCAACAACATGGACAAGTCAATTATTTTCATGTTTCTAATAAGCTACGGCTTTTGCACGTCAAATTTGTACGTCTCCTCTGTTCTGTCCAATGGAGCACTTGCCAAACCCATGTCCCCATTTATTCGGTCATTGTCTACACGTTTATTCCCGAAGAAGTGATTTTCATGTTTGTGGACTTTCTCTTTCTTATTATAATTATTGCATTCATCTTTTATCAGATTGATGATAATTTTATTGCAAGATTATTAATAGGTCGGGCCGACCAGATAGACCCACAGACTTAATTTTGGGTCATCCTGTCATACCCTTTTCGACCCATGAATCTTTAATTAGATCTAAAAGTTAGATCTTACTAGACTCGTGAGCTGGGTTAGAGTTTTGAGTTTGACTTCTGAGTCGGTCTGATTTATTCTTCTTTTTTATTTTTTTAAATATATTTTATTTAATGAAAAATTAAAATTAAAATTTAATTTAAAAATAAACTCTATTTTAAATAAAATAATATCTAATTTTTAAGTTAATTTAATGACATTGTAAAATTTATATTCTTATATATATATATTTATTATTATTTAATTTATCAGATCAGATCGAATTAAGTCAAAATCACACTTTTGAAAAAGTCAAGCTCAAAGTCTAGTCGAACTTTATAATTGATGAGTCACCCGCCCATCGACAACCCTATGCAAAATTCATTTGAACATTTCTCCCCAACCTAACAGCCCTCCTAAGAGCTCAACGACTCAACGATAAACACCAACTTGGAAACGACCCAATATGATAATTGTTGGCCAAGATCATTGTTTGATTTTTATAAGTTTATTTGAAAAAAAAATAGAATTTTATCCCATATTGTAACTCGTATAATTATTATTTCATCAATCTAACTTATATATAAATTAATTAATTTAGTTTTATTTTAACTAATTTTTGTATACTATATTATTATTAGATAATTAATAATTTAATAGTTTAATAAATAGACTTTAGTATTCTTCGTGAAATGTAAGAGCCATTTGTTAATGTCACATTACTATATCACTGTTATAAATTTTATTTTTTTAAATTTAAAACTAACTTTAATTATTATTATTTAGTTAAGTAATTAATAATGGATCAAAGTGGTCCACCCATGATTATGGATTATGGCTCGAATACTGGAGGTCGCCGTGAGTTAATACGAGTCGCAGCACTACGAATCATGCTATATATTTTTATTTACTACCCGGGGAAACCTTTTGATTTCTCAATTTGTCCCGGTCGGTCATTATTTTGGAACCCACTTGGTTGACGACATCATGAGCACATCCCTAATTAATTAATTAATTAATTAATACTGTATTAATCCTCCACTATAAGTAAGTAGACACTCGTCACATGCTTGAAGCACGTTCTGACACTGGATTATGATTTATAAGTACACTAAACAAACTTAACACCGATAAATTGAGCTGTCCTTGTGTCTGCCCCCGCGAATCTTCTTTTTTTTTTCTTCTTTTGAAAGAAAAAAACTTTTACCTCTAAAAACGTTCAAACGGTGTTAACGTAAAACATGCCTATGGTTGGCTTTCTTTTCGATTTCAGGAGTCACTTCATTTAACGTGAAGTATAGCTTAGTGTATTATAATAGTTGTTAATATTTTACGTCAAAATCAGACATTCTCGGGACTATTTTAAAATAATAAGAGAAGGGAAGAGTCAAACACATGCATTGATGATGCGCATGTATGATCGATGAGAGTTGCCAAATCAGATGCATAGAAAAAGAAAAATAAAAATAAAAAAACGCGCGCATCGCATCGATCCAGCCGTCCATCGCTGCAATGGTTGGCGGATGATCTATCTTTCTAATCTATTATTATTCCACAATTCAAATCCACTCGGACAGAGCCGCGCCGCTTTTTGTAGACGCATCCATCCAATCCAACACGACATCACGGTGACCACACTCCGGGGCCAACGCTGCCGGCTCGGGCACCCCCGACCGGCCGACCACCTGACAAAAGGGGGTGCCAATATCAAAATCACCGCTTTATTAACTTTAACAGCCCAACTCCCCCGTGGAAGGACCGTCGCAGGGTGTGTCAACAATACCGCCCTTCTTCGTCTTTACTCTAATTTAAGTCTAATAAAAGTTTAATTTTTTACATATGAATCATTCTTACAAGTGAAATTGTAAACATATCATCCTCATAAACTTATCTCCGCCCCCCTCCCCCCCTCTCTCTCTCTCTCTCTCTCTCTCTCTCCCCTCAAGGTGGGGGACCCGGTGATTGTGAGAAGGATATTTTTGGTCTACGGAAGCTAAAGTAATGAATATAATGGAACCCGTGTGAAGAATATTTCACCTTTTTTAGTAGTTAACTAGAACGATGTTTTCGTAATTTTTTGATAAAAAAATAATTATATGTGTGCTACTGCTGATACATTTTTAAAAATGATATGTATGCAACTTTACCTAAAAGTGTGATTTATATGTAAAGAGCCCTTTAAGAATTGGGCTTTTGCATGTGCCCACCGCCCATCAGACAGCACAAGCTTTTATTTATGTCAGAGACAGATATCACGATGTGATTTTTTGGGTGACTTACTTTGTTATGCACACACACACACACATTTGTTTATTTATTATTCAACTTGAAGATTTGGCGATAGAAAAAATAAAGTATAAATTTGATACTTACAAAAAAATAAAATATAAATTAAATCCACCTTAACTCAAGAACATTAAACTTAAATTTTAAGTTAGACTTCATCTCTATTATCTAATTGTAAGATAGGAAAGTTAAAATGAGAGTGACAACTAAAAAATGGCACCATGACATTGTTCAAAATGCAGTGCTAAATACATATATGTGCACTTAAAAGATCGTCATAGTCATATCTTGGGTGCCTCAATTATATTCCAAGATTTTTGGGATCTGTCAATTTTAATACATATTGTTCGGACAAAAGGAGCTGGCCGCGGGAGTGGGCGGCCTCTTCTTGAACAGTAATATTTAGTGCACAGAATATAATTACACATTTGGGGTGTGCATTAAGTAAATATTTTTTAAAAAAAAATCGTAACGTGAGATACAAATTATCTTAACTTGTCCTACAAAGTACATCTCGATCTGGCATTTCAAAAAAACATAAAAAGTGCCAATTTTTGAACAATGGGACCTAAGGAGGATATATTTTATCAGCCCATTAGCACCCATTCATCCGGCTTATCACAAGAGTCCAACCCTCCGGACCCGTTACATCACGTGTCGGTCTAACACACTTCTTGTCCCAGTACAGGCCCAGTGAAGACACTGTATCCACGTGCGCCTTCCCCCGTCATTGGTCACGACACACGTCTACCGTAACGCATTAATGACGAACGACGCACCAGTCTGACAAGGAGAGGAGGATGCTGTCCATACCACTCTCCCTAACAGCGCATTCTCACGCCCTCTCTGACGAACCCTACCGCATTAATGACCAGCGAGTCTTACTGCATTAGTGGTGGAGCTACCCTTCCAACGAGGAGATGACGAGTGAACACCCATGCCTCCATGCCTTGTCAGGCACGCGAGTTGAGCGGTCTACGTCTCCTCCGGTCACGACAACCCAACGGTCAACCCTCCCGACGACAGTATAAGTAAAATCCAGACCCAACGGATAGGAGGTATGCAACTCCACCCTCTCAAGTCCGCTCTCTCTCTTACTCTGGTATGCCTCTCCCTCTCTCACTCTTTTCGAGTGTTCGTCTCTGAAGGAAAATTATAGTGGGAGATAGAATGAGATGGAGAATACCTGGAGTTTGCGTTTCCAAAACTCGGAGGTCACAATAGAACGGCTACAAGAGTCGTTCTTGCAGAACCACGCTCCAAATCCCGGCCTTGTGGTGATGAGCCAGTAGAGTGATGACTTAGAGAGAGAATACTTGAGATATCACACTTGTGTAACCCGTGCGTTTTCCGCTCTCGATACCCCCTTTTATAGGAGCCGCAACAAGGGCCGGTGCATGCATAACCGCATGCACCACCCGTTCACGAACGGACGGACACATCTGTTCGTGAACAAGTGCTTGCTGCCCCTTTGTGGGCAGCAGCACATGTTAACATCTCCCACTTGTCCACGAAGGGTAGCTATAAAGTTCTCTCTCTATTCTCAATTCTCTTACTCTGTCATACAGGAAATGAAGCGTGCGACCTCACGAGAAAACTCTTAATCACAAGAGTAGTGAACTGTTAAGTTATCTCCAAAACTAACAGAACACGTTAACATCATATATCTCGTAGTACCCTAGACAATCTTATATTCACCTGATTTAACACTCCGGATCTCTCAAACATCAAGCAATGTTAAATATCATATGTCATGTGGTCATGACTCTATCATCACAAAGTTAATAGAGTCCCCCGGGGTATGAGCCACAAAACTTGGTGCAATATGCAGAAGTCTTCCCTGAGTTCTTATGTCAATCTAATTGGTCTTGACTGCTTTCCTAGACATGTCCCGCTAGACTGTATCAACCCTAGTCTTGAGGAGCATGCTAAAGTAGCGACACCAAGCTTCCTTTTCATGACACAGTCCTTAAGTCACAAAGGGTATAAATGGGATCAACATAAATATGATCAGGAGCTCACACAATGATGAAACAGAGATCCATTCATCATTCTCACTCATGGTCGTATATAGCACATGCGGTATGAGACGCATGCTATGGTGTTCTCCCATCGACATGGGCATGTCACTCAAAGTAATTAAACACCATACGGATTTTAGTCTAGTCACTCTCATTATGACTAACCTAAATCTTATGCCACTGTCGCTCCCACTCAGCGCCATGTCACGTCCGGCATAGTCAGGCTTCACAGGATAAGGCAAAGGGAACCTGTGAGCGATCCAGGTGGATCTCATCTTAGCTGTAACGACCCGAGAATCCGATTACCGGGAAGGCCCGATAACTCGAGACTCGCACCGCCATCCACGAGTCCGAAGACTCGGAAGGGTTAAAAGGATGGTGTGGAGACTACACAAGTATCACAAATAATTGTAGAAATTAAACAGTTATATAATTAAGCAAGAAATAAATTAACATTTTGCATGATACATGGTCAACAAGATAACAATAAAATAGCAATAACAGTAGTCCACAACTAGTACAGAGACAAGAAATAAAAGTACAGCTACACGGGGCATATCCCGGCTCTGACCTCTGGCACTAACGCTGGGCACCTAAACCACGCTGAGCCTCAGACGCGCTCCCCAGAGGCCGCGACTCACCTGAAACACGGTGAAAATATGCAGGGAATGAGTCTCGGAACAAGACTCAGTAGGGATCACTCGAACCCTACCTCGCAAACGGAGAAACCATTACGCTAGCAGTAAGCGAGTATCTCAGAAAGGTAAAGTCCTGCAATCTATAAAATACCGATCTCACGGCACGAAAATCGACACACGTGCCACGGTGGAACGACCGGAACACCACGGTCAACACGACAAAACCCGAAGGTCGAAGTCGCACGACTGACAGTCTGTCACTCCCGACTCGACAGGAGTACCTCCCACTAGAAGCAAGACCGGATGCGTCCACTGACGACTTAGTCCGCGTCTCAGGTGTCTCCCTCTGGCCTAGCGGGAACTGAGACACCGTACAAGTAACCACAAAGTAAGTGACAAGCTGGGGTCACGCCCGTCAGCGTGGGTCCAACTGCCTCCAACCACGTGTGCACACACAGGCCGTCCGCCCCTTGCCTGGCCTCTAATTGGTTTTCCCCTCAACTGGACTCTGGCTGCTAGACGCGGGGCCCGACAGTAACCAGTCTAAAAACCATGCTCAGGGTAAGCCCGTACACCTACTCCCGGGTGAGACCATCACACGCGTACTGGTGGGCTACGACTAGTGGAGGGTCACTAAAGGAGTAGACTCTCAAGTCAACGGAAAACAACATCCGCATCCGACGACGTACGGGGACCGTCCCACGTACCAGCACCGTCGCACGGTGACCACGGTCGAAAAAGAAACGGGGTTGCAAATCACCCGGGACAACCCTGAGCCTGATGGTCTACCCTAGACGCGTCACAGGCTCTGACGGTCTAAGGCTGGACCGTCACAGCCATCTGACGGCCCAACACAGGGGCGTCAGGTCCTCGGTGCAAAAACGACTGTGACGCGCCTACCCTGGTGTGTCACAGGCCCTGACGCACCCAGCCTGGTGCGTCACAAGCTCTGACGCACCCAGCCTGATGCGTCACAAGGCACGAAGGAACAAACTGTGACGCGTGCCACTCGGTGCGTCACAGATTGTAACGGACCAAGTCTAGTGCGTTACAGGGTGGGAATGCGTCCACTCTAACGCACCCACACAGGGGCGTCACAAGGCTGTGACGCGTCAGTCCTGGTGCGTCACATGCCTTAACTTCCAACGGTCAAAACCAACGGTAAAGCCAACGGTCGACTCATCCCTGACGGTCTAACCCAGGCGCGTCACAGTGCCTGTGGCGGTCTATCGTGGGACCATCACAGCCCCCAGACCCCAAATGGCTAAAAACAGGGCTGTGACGCACCCACCTGGGCGCGTCACATGGTGTGACGGTCACTGGAAGGACCGTCACACCGGTCCGACGGCAAAACGGCGTGAAACGCCCAAAAATTTTAACCACGCCCCCATGCCTCCATAGGAGAGGGGGAAATCAACGGGGAAGACCCTTGGGGACCCCTAGCATGCTTCTAAGCTATCAAAATGCCGAATCATGGCCTAAAAACATAGATCGGGCGAACTCTCCCAAAATCATGCTTTTGCCCAAACCCGCTCAAAGACACCCCTCTCAGCTCCCATTCGGCCTACAAAACGCGGGGGATGACGGGATGAGCATAGGGATTCGTCCCCCTATCTCAATGGAGCGAAAGCTCCGTCGAATCAAGCTCAAATCACGAAGAACGCTTTTGGAGCTCCTTCACGCTTCCCACGAACACCGCACGCCCACGAGCTCGCCTCGCAGCCGCCCACGCAACCGCGCCATCGCCCCGCCGCCGTCTGCAGCCGGAGAGAGGCCCGCCGCGATCGAATGGGAGAGAGAGGGGGAGAGGGGGCGGTTCTCACGGTGGGAGGAAGAAGAAGAAGAAGAAGAAGAAGAAGGGTGGGGAGAGAGAGAAAAGAGAGGGTATTTATAGAAAAATCCAAAAATTTCAGAAAATACCGAAAAATCAAAAATTACATTTCCGCGATCCCCAGAATGAACCGATCGCAACGGTACCACTCTCGCCTAGGTGAACGACCCGATTCATCCGCAATGAGATTCCGAAGGAATTACCGAAACACACACCGGGAATCGGAAAACACACGCGAAAAAGCCGCGGAACGCTTCCGGGCCTCCGAAACAACTCCGGATCGCGCCGATCCGAACACGAAAGATGTCCAAAATAAAATTTCAGACACAACGGAGTTGGACACTCCTAGAAACCAGATCCGAGACCCACGAAGAAGGATCTGAAAGGTCCGGGATATTACAGTAGCTCTCTCTAAGGCGATATAATAGTTTAATTTTCATACATATCTTGCTCGCTCTTCAAGCGCCACAGATATCTAATGTCTCATCTTGCTCGCTATCTTAGCGCCAAGGTGAATTACCCGTGTGAGAGGGTCAGTTCGAGACTGGTGACATTTTCTTTTAAATGATGTGTAAACTTGCATAGCATCTTAAGACACACATGAAGGAATAACAATACTCATTGATGTCAACAAAAATTGTTCATGTTTACAATTTACATAACCCCATAGCTACAATATGGGTTAAGTTAGTGGGTCTGCTACCATACGACTAGTCGATATGTGTCGGAGCGCCACTAACCCTTTCGTAAGTAGATCCCGAATGTAGTGATAGCGAATGTCAATATGTTTGGTTCTACCATGGTACTTTGGATCCTTAGCGTAGGCCAATGCCGATGTGCTGTCAATGTACAACAACACTGTCTCTTCGGGCTGGTGTGTTATGGCCAATCGCCGCAGGAAATTCCGTAACCAAACAACCTCTTGACATGCTGCTGAACAAGCCACGTATTCCGACTCCATCGTGGATAAAGCAATACACGTTTGTTTCTTGCTGCACCAAGAAATGGCCCCACCTCCTAGCATAAACACATAGCCCGAGGTAGATTTTCGCTCATCTTTGTCGCTGGCCCAATCAGCATCGCTATAACCTCTCAGTCTTAAGTCACCTCCTTTGTAACATAAGGCGAGGTTTGTCGTTCCACGTAAATATCGAAAGATTCTCTTCACTGCCTTCCAGTGAGTGAGACCTGGGTTACTCTTATAGCGACTGACCAATCCGACCGCATAACAAATGTCAGGTCGAGTACACAACATAGCATACATCAGACTCCCTATTGCAGCCACATATGGCACTTTAGATATTTCTTTCTTTTCTTTATCAGTCTGTGGGCATTGACTTATGCTCAAAGCACATCCCTTATCAATTGGAGCAAGAATTTTATTTATATAGGTCTCCTGAGACAGACTCAGAAATCTTTTTGAGCGATCTCTTACAATTTTTACTCCAAGCACGTAATTTGATTCACCCATGTCTTTTATCTCGAAGACAGAAGACAACCACTGCTTAGTGGCTTCGATTGACTTTATATCATTCCCAGCCAACAATATGTCATCGACATACAATGACAAGATAAGAATCTTCTTCTCTATTCGTTTGACATACACACAATGGTCTTCCTCAATCATCTCAAAATCAAATGAAATAATTGCTTTATGAAAATTTAAAATACCACTATTTAGACGATTGTTTGAGACCATAAATAGAACGCATAAGACGGCAAACTTTACGCTCTTGTCCCTCTACCTTAAATCCTTCTGGTTGAGTCATATAGATCTCCTCGTCTAGTTCTCCATTGAGAAATGCAGTCTTAACGTCCATCTGAAAAATGTCCAAATCTAAATGAGCAACAATGGCTAGGATGAGGTGAACTGATGTGAATCTCACCACAGGAGAGAATGTCTCATCAAAGTCTATTCCCTCCTTTTGAGTATAGCCCTTCTCGCCACAAGTCGTGCTTTATATTTGTCGATCGATCCATCTACCTTGCGCTTAATTTTAAAAATCCATTTATTTCCAATAGCTTTGCGCCCAGAGGGGAGATCAACTAATTCCCAGACCTCATTTTTAGCCATTGAGTCTATTTCATTTTGCATAGCAGCCTCCCATTCTTTCCTAGAAGATGATGCTAACGCCTCTTTAAAAGAATTAGGCTCATCATCATCTGTGGACAGACACATTAGAACTTCCCCTTCAATCTCAAATATACGACGAGGAATATGCCCACGCTTACTGCGACGTATTTGGGTGTGTAGCTGATTCGGTGATGTGCTCCCATTGGGCACACTCCCACTAGCTTGGTGATCATCACTACTATCTTCAGTGGTCACTTGGTTAGGCTCTAATTCCCTCCCTTCACTTGAAGATGGTAAGATATCATTAGACTCCTATAACTCATGGAGGTCAAAACTTTTTGCAGTGTCACCAATGTTAGGAAATTCCTTTTCTAAGAAAACGACATCCCACACCTCTTTTTCCGTCATCCCTCCATCAGGATGTTGTCCATACATCACATAGCCCTTAGAGCTATCATGATATCTTATAAAGATAAACTTTCTAGCTTTAGGACCTAATTTTTCAAACTTATGTGAAGTGTCATGGGCATATCCTGCACATCCCCAAGGGCGTAGATTATCTAAATTGGGCTTTTTATCACGCCATAACTCATAAGGGGTGGAAGGAACGGACTGTGAAGGCACGTGGTTAAGGATATAGGCCGCAGTTAGAAGAGCATCTCCTCAAAAAGATATTGGAAGATTAGCATGCGCCATCATCGACCTAGTCATATCTAACAACGTTCTATTCCTTCTCTCAGCTACACCATTTTGCTGCGGAGTATATGGAATAGTAAGTTGCCTACGAATTCCCTTTTCTTCACATAAAGTTCGAAATTAATCTGATAGATATTCACGTCCTCGATCTGTCCGAAGAGCCTTTACACTCTTGTCCAATTGATTCTCAGCCTCTGCTAAGAAGTGTTTGAAGCAATCTAACGCTTCATAGCGGTGAGTGATCAAATAGACATATCTATATCGCGAATAATCATCTATAAATGTGAGAAAATATGATGTCCCTTGGCGGGCCTTCACACTCATAGGTCCGCAGATGTCAGAGTGGATAAGTTGCAATGGCTCAGTGGCCCTTTTAGCCTTCCCAAAAGGCTTTCGACATGCTTTGCCTGCCAAACATGATTCACATACAGGTAGATTGACTTTAGCGAGTGGGCCTAAAAGACCTTCTCTAGCTAACCTAGTCATTCTATCCTACCCTATGTGTCCTAACCGAGCATGCCAAACTACCGAATTGAGATCTTTTTCATCATTTGTCACACATGATATAGAAGAGACAAACATATATATTTCTAAATCCAATTTAAATAAACAATTAACAAACAACCCATGTCCATACAAAATATTGTCTAAATAAATATCAAGTTTACTACCAGCAAAAACGAGAGAAAAACCTAGTGCTAATAATGATGGAACTGATAGCAGATTATGCTGAACCCTTGGCGCATAGAGTACATCATGCAGTGTCAACGTCCGTCCAGTCTTGAGCCTGAGTTGGTACACACCAACTCCAAGGACTTCTTCACTAGAACCGTTGCCCATATAAACTCTTTGCATGCCTGCTGAGACTCGGCGATAATCCACATATCCCGCTCGATCCCTTGTTATGTGCTTGGTTGCTCCTGAATCCACGATCCATTCAGGATATGTTCTAGCAACTAATACATGCGAACAAACATACACATATAGAGAGTTAGAGAGTTGGGATGCCTTCTTGGGCTCAGTGCATTCACGAGCGAAATGTCCCAAATTTTCACAATTGTAGCACTTAGCTTTCATTTTATCTCTCTTCCCACCGCGCTTGCCCCTGCGGCGCTTCAGTGTCTGCCCTGCCTTGGAACCAGATGCACTGTGAGATCCCATCCGTTTGAAGCCCTTCCCTGGACCATTCCTGCCCTGACGTCTGCCTCCTCTGGCGACTAGAGCAGTGGCGCGTGCAGCCACCTCGCGCTCTGCCTCCAACTCCACATGACGAGAAATATCAGAAAAATTCTTAATACTCTCATTGTGAGTCAAAATTTGCTTCATGTGAGTCCAAGAATCTGGCAGGGATCTGATCACGGCTTGCACTTGCTGTTCATCTGTGAGATCATTTCCTACTCCTTTCAAGTCGTGGATCATGCTAGCCATCACCCTAAGGTGCTCAGTCATGGTCTGACGCGAGTCCTTTCGGTAGGTCTCGAACTTTAAAACGAGAGCTCTCAACCTAGTGGTTGAGGTTCCATCGAAATTGAATTTTAATTGATCCCACATTTCTTTAGCAGTTTGGCACTTCTCAAATTCGCCGATAAGATAGTCCTGCTAAGCATGGTGAAGCGCGTGCTACGATCTTTGTTAAACCATTGTCTATAAGCTTCTTGGTCTCAACGATGCTGGGTAGTGTTTCCCTCCTCGGGAGGGGACATGATTGTAGTTAAGTGGTCGAGCAATTCTTGCTCATTCAGTAAGTACTGAATTTTCCTATGCCACATATCATAATTGGTCCCGTCTAGCTTATCCCCTTTGGTCAAACCGGCAATCACGTTTTTCATCGCCATTGATTAATCACTATATTGAACATACAATATAGGCCTAAGTTGACATCGTTTACACATCATCATATTTGACTCAAAAATTTAAACTAAAAATATTGAACTTTCTTATATAATGAGATCGAAAGCAAGCCTAGGGCATCACAATCATCTCCCATTTATACAATATCATCCAATATTAATAGACTGATTTCGAACAAATGTTCTAAGTGAGAGGAACTAACTTCTCTCATCATATTATAATTATCATGACAATTAACTAATTTTCCATGATATCAACTTTGAAAGAATTTCATACTATACAAGTGACTTGATAAACCATGAAATTCGACATGAATATTTCTTACATAAAGAAATAACGAAAAGAAAAACAATCTATGCGTAGTATTAATTTTCCTAAGCATGTTTTGCTAGTTTATTTATCATAGAAGTTGGTGTGCCACTATAAATCACCAATATCAATCGACTCATGCTCTAAGTATATATGGACTCATAAATTTATTTAAGGTCCATTTAATTAACACTTACGCAAAAACATGATTACGAACACATCCAAAAGTGGTGGGCCCATGTTGCAAATATTTAAAACATAAATTATAATTTTTTTTGTTTTGCGAAGTAAGTTCATAAAAAAAAATGCTTTCGCATCGTGCAAAACATAAATAGAAATAAGGGTATGTTTGCAACTAAGATTTATTTCATCAATACAATTTATTTTATAACATACGAGCTAGGACATAACGAAATTATCCTAGATATTCTCTAATAACAATATCTAGACCATTGTCCGTTAACAGGGTTAAAACATGAGGATATTGATGGAGTGTCGTCGCGGGACGACAGTGGACACGCTGCGGACGAGGGCGACGAACATGGGGGCGCACAGCGCGGGTTCTACGAAACCACCACCTTCGCACTGTTTCTCCAGCCTGCGGACTTCGGCCGTATGTACGTGGAGCCCGACGTGGACGTGGTCGTCGAGGCACACGTCGACGTCGCCTCATTCATCTTGCCGGAGGCCGCACCGATGATGCGCTCACAGGTACATGTGGAAGGACTATTGCATCGTCTATGGGATCTGGGCCGATGTTGTGCACCACACGTGACGCAGTTGCGCTTACAATATGCACTGGACTCCAGCGTTCTGATGCATTATCTTGATGGTGCATTTCATATTGCGAGCTGTCAGTGGGATTCGCAGCCGGGTCCTCCTTGACGCGTTGAAGCATGTCTCTTCCATAAGCGTGATAAGCCCTTGCATTCCTGACATGTCGCGGCGGCCTGGCGGGTGCCACGGACTCCCACGTGGAGGCGGGATTGCGGCTTACTTCACTGTCACCATCGTCATCCGTCGAGATCTCCTCAGGCTCCCATTGGTCGTCTTCCATTGCAGTAATTCGATCAATGTCTTGCTCAAGGAGAACATCCGAAGCCATGTCTGAGAGATGAACGCAACCATGCGCTCTGATACCAATGAAGAAAAATTATAGTGGGAGACAGAATGCGATGGAGAATACTTGAAGTTTGCGTTTCCAAAACTTGAAGGTCACAATAGAACGGCTACAAGAGTCGTTCTTGCAGAACCACGCTCCAAATCCCGGCCCTGTGGTGATGAGCCCGTAGAGTGAGGACTTAGAGAGAGAATACTTGAGACATCACACTTGTGTAACCCGTGCGTTTTTCGCCCTCGATACCCCCTTTTATAGGAGCCGCAACAAGAGCCGGTGCATGCATAACCGCATGCACCACTCGTTCACGAACGGACGGACGCGTCCGTTCGTGAACAAGCGCTTGCTGCTAGGGATGTCAACGGGTCGGATACGGTACGGATAGTGGACTATCCGTATTCGTATCTGATAAGGAAGAACTGTATCCGTTTGCTGTTCGTTAAGTATTCGGAAAGTGGTGTATCCGAAAACCGTTATCGAGTATCCGAAAAATACGGTTAACGGACGGTTAGCGGATAGTTACCGGACATAAAAGTACATATAAGATTAAAATTTAAGATGTAAATTAACTCAATTAGAAAAAAATTTAAATTGAAAAGAACAATCCATATGATAAACAAACACATTTCAATTTAGTTATCATATCATCATTATTCATGAGTCAACATATAATGCAATTAAAAGTATATAAATATATAATATTATAATATCCCCAAAGATAATATGAAACATATAAAGTTTAAATAATAAAATAAACTAACTCTTTTGGACTTTAATCTCCATCGTATTCTCATTCTTTATACGTACCTTTCATGAAAATAAAGAATATATTAATTTGATAATTTAAAAAATTATAAAAATATCTTGTAATTTAAAAATATTTTACGATCATGAAAATAGAAATGACTTAAATTATACACATATCTCATCTTCAATATCATTTTCTTCAAGACACTAAATTATTTGAGTCAAATACAAACTTGTTTAACGGTAACGGACGGATATGGATTCGGAATGAGATGTATCCATATCCGTATCCGCTAAGAAATCGGATATATCCGTATTCGTATCCGTTAATTTATCGGAAAGAAAAATATTATCCATTTGCTGTTCGTTAAGCTAACGAAGCGGACGGTTATCGAATTATCGATTATCATTGACATCCCTACTTGCTGCCCCTTCGTGGGCAACATCGCATGTTAACAGTCTCCCTTCGTATCGTTTTCTGACTTGATCATTGGGGGGTTACCTCTTTAGATATCTCTCGTGACTTTTTCCGACTCTTCGTTAGTTGTTATAGATCCATCTTCAATAAGGCTCTCATTCTAGATCAAATAAACCATTGAAAGTATGGATCATGAATTGAGTCGTCACTTCTGAACTGTTATAGGATCTAACACTATTCACTTGAGATAATTTTTTTATCGTCAGATAGGGATATATTTTTATGACAAATAAAAATAACTTAAACTCATATTATTAATTTTTTAAAAATTATTTCATGCACACTCAAGTTAAAAATTAACCTCAGTGTGCAATGAACATTACTAAAATGATTTTTTTGGGGGGGGCCGCCGGCGGACGTTGCCGGCCAGGAGTTAGGATGATGAGATCTCCCCCTCCCCTCGCGCCTTCCCCGAAGGAGGAAACCGAATCCCAACCGTCAAAAGAGTACGATCAAACCCGATCCTCCGAACATCCAACGGCGAGGATGGGTCTCACTGCGGGCACGGACGGACGGGGGCTGTTGCTTATTAAAAAGGCGTCTATTCTAATCACCGAAATGAGTGCACCCCGGAGGGTCTACCTGGCCTCCGATATATAAATATATAAAAAAAATCCATTTGTATTTGGGACCAGTCCGCCGTCTTCGTCGGACGTCCACCCCTCAATCATTTCACCTCCTCCCCCAAAAGAATGTGATGCGTTGTGGTGAGCGCTGGGGGTGGTGAGTCACGCACATCCACATCCTACCGTCCGTTCAAGCCACGATGGAGTCTCGATTTTTTGATATAATAAATAATAGATTGAATTGGGCCTTCAAGAATAAGTCATGGTTTTCAAGCATCAACATTTTCGTGGATTAAAATTTTATAAAATGACTATAAAGCCAACTTTATTAACGCCAATGATATTAGCTCCATCGAATTTTATTAAAATTAAATTATAATCCTTTTTATCATCTAATTTAATGACTCGTGACTGCTTGATGGTGCCTCCCAACGGTCCAAAATGTCTCCCTATTTAATTATTTTGTGGGCCCCGCATTTCTGCCTCCGGGCTGCAACTTTTTGACCGCAACCGGACGGTTGGGGCGACCCGCTATTTGGACCGGGGTGGCGGTCAGTCCCCCCCACCCACCCCCCGCCGATGGGAACCCCACCTTCGGTCGTCTTTACCTTCTTTTGCTTTATTATGGGCTCGCAGCCTTCGCACAGTCATTTTCCTCTGAAGTGAGGACAGAGGATGTGGTGTGAGAAAAAGTGGTGAGGTCAAGGTATATATATATAGATATAGATATAAATAAAAGGCATGAGAAAATGTTCCGAATGATATTTCTGGGTTCGGTAAAGAAGAAGAGGATTTTAAGAAGGATTTCCTACGGCAATAATTAATAATGGTATTAAATAAGGGGTTTCACTTTACTTTTTATAAAAAATCTGGGCCTCCCACTTTTTGCATGTGAAGGGAGGGGGACGGAAACAAAAGTGTGTGTCGCGTGCTCTTTCCTGCCTGTCCGGTCCGCCTGTGAACGGCCGGCCAGTCAGCAGGGAGGACTGGAGAAAAGAGATTGATTATTAATTAATTAGACAGAAAGAAAGAAATAAAGAAAGTAAGACTTTGTCTACCGAAGGACTCCTCCCCTCTGGGTCTTTTGTCCATTAATTAATCTCATATATATATATATACATTATACATACATACGTACGTACATATAATAATTAATCTCATACGTGAGTGAAAAAACATCAAAATGTGGGATGATCCTCCGTCAAAGTGTCAAGAAAATTCTGCTCAAAGAAAGTAAAATGATGTATGATTAGATAAATAAATAAATATAAAAATAAGGAGAAAAAAAAGTGAGGGCGAAACTGAAGATATCGAGAGTCGTGCGATATGATTTGATGTCCTTTGACCGACCCCTCCCCTTCCCTCTTATGCTGCCATCCATCCGTCTGACAAGCAGCAGGGTAGTAGTGCGCAAGGAGGAGAAGAAAACACAGAGAGCGGGCGCCGGACCAATTTCTATTTCCTCTTCCCCCTGTGAAGAAGAAGGAGGAGGAGGAGGAGGAGGAGGAGGAGGGGGCGACCAAGAGGAAGAAGGCGAGAGGGAGGAGAAGGGAAAAGGGGGGAGGAGACATCTCCGTCTGCTGCTGGCCGACCCATCGGTCGCTCCATCGGCTTGCTCGGCGATCTCCGCCGCCACGCTTCGGGAGCGGATTGCGCCGAGCAATCCTTCCTGGGGGCTGCGTAAGATTCCCCTCACCGGGATCCGTTTCTGCCAACGAATCGGCCCTCTTTGTTTTTTGCATTTCCTCCACCCTAGTTGGTGTCATGTGGTTTGGCGAGCTGCTTTGGGTTCTGGCTGTTCTGGCTTGGGATTTTTTTGACTCTGGAAGGTCTGTAGATTCTGCTGATTTGCTCTGCGTGGGGCGTGTTGGCTGTCAGGACGGAATTTTTGTTCGCTTCGCCGCTGTTTGTAACGTTAGTTAGTTATTTATTAATAGGACTAATCCGGCTTGGAGTCCCGGAGGATTTGATCATATGAGCTTTGTTTTCGATTTCTGTTCCTGCTGTCTATTTTCGGGAGGGAGGGGACCTGTTTTATGGCGTCTTGCTTCTTCTGCGCCTGGATTAACTTGTCTCCTTCGCGGGGGCTAAATTCCTTTGTTATTTAATTTTTCTTCCGTTTCCCCTTCTCTGTCTGAGATGACTCAGATACTGCTTACTATCCGGCGTGGTCTGGCGATTATTCTAGTTTCCGCGTTCAGAGAAAACTATAGGGTGATAAACGTTCTGGAAAGGTTGCGATCCTTCACGACTTTCATTGCTTCTTGTAAACTTTGCTGTTCACTGTTCTGCAATCCCACGGAAATGTTCGTAGGGGCATTTGGTCTGCGACGGGGACAGAGGGGTTATTACTCTGTGCTTATTATTAACTCTGATCTTTGCTACCGTTTGTGCCTCTATGGTGTCACTGGTGAGTCGGTGACCGATTCGTTGAAGATTAGGATAGTCTATGTGGAGTCTGCGGTCGGCATCTGTGCATATTTAATGGTGATACATGGATATGAGATATTTCCTTTTGCAAGCGGGCACTCTGGTTTATGTTGGTGGGGAACGGAATCGTTTCGTTTAGTTTGTTCCCGAAGAACATTTGCAGATTGTTGTCCTGACATCCTTATGCTGTTTCCCGTGCATGTGAACATTTATTTCTAAGCAGATGAATCCAGATTTATACCCTTGTTTTGGCACATGAATGTACAGAGGTGCACTTTGGAGGAGGGTTGGTGAATGCGTGGGTGATTGGACTGTATAAGATCTTTTCCATATATTTAGGACTAGGCATTGCTATTGGCATCGATGCACCTAGGGCTACAAAATTTAAGTATCAGTTTTATTTTGATGGTGAATACGCTATAAAAGTCTTTCACTGTTTCTGCACTGATGCATGTCTTCTTTAATGTTTAGATATTGGACAACGCACTAGTTTTGTCTAGCGTTGAGACCTTTTAACACTGATTCATTTTGTCGTGTCATTAGTCGCGGACGTCCTTTGATGTGTTTTGTTCAACCATGTATCTCTTCAAAAATAAATGCCCTAGAATGATGCATTTGTGTGTGTTAATGATGTGACGTTCTAGTCCCATAGAAGTTACAACTGACCACTGTCTGATAACAGCTTGGTTTCGTTAGCTCACATCAATTAGTGTTTTTTAACTATCCTTTTATTTGCTGGGGGGTATAACTGCTGGGTTTCATTGGACTTGCTTTATTTTCTACACTTCTATTAGAGTTAATATGCAGTTTAAATGTTTTAATTGCCTATTTACATGGTTTTGATTTATTAGATTTATGTCTTAACAGGTATAGTTGTGGCTGTTGCTGGGAAAGGAGGTGCCAGCACTTGAACTTTGATAATTGTAAATTTAGCTAGAAGCAGATGGCTTCAGTTAGTGTAGTGCCTGCCTCTGGGATGAGAAATGCCAGTGGCAACAGTGTTGCTGTAGACAGATTGCCAGACGAGATGAATGACATGAAAATAAGAGATGATAAGGTATCCCTGGGGGTCTGCTTTGTTTCTTTATATTCATTTTACATCTTCTTTCTTTGTTAATCTGATGTTTATTATGGTGGAGGCTAGAACAATATCTGCTGCCTTGTCTAATTAGGTATATCTTAGAAACCTCAGTTTTTGTTGCTCATCATAGGAAATGGAAGCAACTGTGGTTGATGGGAATGGCACTGAGACAGGACATATCATTGTGACAACTATTGGTGGCCGAAATGGCCAGCCAAAGCAGGTGAGTCTCCTTTATAAAGTGCAGCTCTTTCAAGTATATTTTATCATTCTTTTGTAATTGAGCTCGTTGATTGGGGATGAAGTATTGTGGAAGACACAAATAAATTGCTGATGTATAGCTCATCTACTTTTCTTGTTATTTCACTTGTTTACTATATTAAAATTTCAGATTGTTCCATTTTTAAAACCATGCTTTTGTTTTAATGGCAGACGATCAGTTACATGGCAGAGCGTGTTGTGGGTCATGGGTCATTTGGCGTTGTATTCCAGGTTCGTCTGAAAGTGTGAAGATTCCTTCTATGTGCGTTTGAATGTGTTTCGCACATGCACAAGTGCTGAACAACCTTGTGCATGGAAATATTTTCTTGTGCATTGTAGTTGGATTCTGGGGAGTCAGTGTCCATGATTTTTCGAAATTGACTATTGATTCTGATTCTCAGCCCTTTTTTTTAATTTTATGCAGGCCAAATGCCTGGAGACTGGAGAGTCTGTGGCAATTAAAAAGGTTCTTCAAGACAAGAGATACAAGAACCGGGAGCTGCAAACAATGCGTCTTCTTGATCATCCCAATGTTGTGTCATTGAAGCACTGCTTCTTCTCAACTACAGAGAAAGACGAGTTATATCTCAACTTGGTACTTGAATATGTGCCTGAGACTGTCCACCGAGTTATCAAGCACTACAATAAGATGAGCCAGCGGATGCCTCTACTATATGTGAAGCTATACTCTTATCAGGTAAGATTTTCTCTTTTGTGGTTAATGGCTTCTTCAGAAAATTTAAGGACTACTGCTGGTGGATAGGATATTTATTAATACATTATCTTAAGACTAATACATCTATTCAATACCTATAAATAACATTTTGATGCACTCTTTGTATAGTTATCTACTATTCTATTCCGAGAATTTCTCTGGTATTCAGTGCTCTCATAATAATTTGATAACTCAATCAATTTCTATTCAGATTTGTAGAGCACTGGCCTATATCCATGGAAGTATTGGAGTGTGTCACCGAGATATCAAGCCTCAAAATCTTTTGGTAAGCTTCCTCAGACCATCTGTTTCTATATTTGCCAAATAGTGAAGCATGAATGATTTGCTTGGCAAATTGTAAAGAATCAACTGATTTTAAAATGTCATCAGATTCAAAATCTTTTTCTTTCACATGAGGGCTTACATGCATATATGGTGGAGGGATGGCAACTGAAAGTTCTTCAACAGTTTAAACCTTGACTTGATCAAATTGAGATGATGATTTAATCCTAGTGACATATATCTTGGGTTATGTTGAATAAAGTTTGTCCTTGTTTCTCAACTCTCTCTTCTAGTTGTTCATTTATCCAAACTCAACTAATAGAAGTAATGAAAGCACATGACTGGACAATCGATGATTAGTCATTACTGCTCATCCTTGCATCCGTAAAATGAAAAGTGGAAAAATAAAAAGCTATTAGGCTGTACAGAGAACTGCTTGGTCATTACCTGACCAGATACATTATTTTAAAGACAGTTTGCTTATATAGATCTAGTGAGGTTGCAAAAGGAATATTCTACCATTTGAAAAGGGCCAACCTCTTCACTCCCAATGATCATGCTGTTAGTGATGTCACTTCCTTTTACCAATTTATGCATTCGTTTGGATTACTAGTCTATACTCCCTCAAATACATCTTCTACAGATGTCTGAATGTTTTCTTGATTGAGCAGGTGAACCCACATACTCATCAGCTGAAATTGTGCGACTTTGGAAGTGCAAAAGTCTTGGTATGTGCTATTGCACTTGGATGAACTGTGGTGTGTTGTAAGACTATTGAGTGACAATATATTCATTGTGTGACAGGTAAAAGGAGAGCCAAACATATCATATATCTGCTCTCGTTACTACAGAGCTCCTGAGCTAATATTTGGTGCCACCGAGTACACTACGGCAATAGACATTTGGTCTGCCGGGTGTGTTCTTGCGGAGCTGCTTCTAGGGCAGGTAGGCCTCCACAAATGAGTAACTTCTAAGTTCCATGATGCATATTTCTAGAGAAGTGAGAAATTCTCTTCCTTTTTTCAACAGCCTCTCTTTCCTGGTGAGAGTGGAGTGGACCAGCTCGTCGAAATTATCAAGGTAAACAAACGGTGGCTTTCTACTGTGGTCAATAGTGCTGTTACCACTTTTTACCTGCTCATATTTTCTGTATTTCTGTGCAGGTTCTAGGCACACCAACGAGGGAAGAAATCAAATGTATGAATCCTAATTACACAGAGTTTAAGTTCCCACAAATTAAAGCTCACCCATGGCACAAGGTACATAATCATCAAAGTCTTTCCGTCTGTTGCTTGCTTTATTTCGTGGGCAGGTTATTTACGCTCTTGGGCACATTAATTTTCCAGATTTTCCACAAACGCATGCCACCTGAAGCTGTTGATCTCGTCTCCCGGCTGTTGCAGTACTCACCAAATCTCCGATGCACTGCTGTAAGCATATTCTGGCAACGAAATTGTTTTCTTCACTGGCAAAGCCATGGTATAATGTTAAACTTGAGTTTTTTTGCTGATTTAATACCCTTCCATCTTCAGATGGAGGCCCTAGTACATCCTTTCTTTGATGAGCTCCGAGATCCCAACACTCGTCTACCAAATGGAAGATTTTTACCGCCACTCTTCAACTTCAAGCCACACGGTATGTTGTTGTTTTAATATGCTGTTTCTTCTTGCATTTGCCTCTTGAGAGTGACGAGACCTGATTCTCTTTCTCTCTTCCTTTTTCATGTTTGATGTTTAATGATGGCGATCAGAGCTCAAGGGGATACCGATGGAGATTCTGGTGAGGTTGATACCTGAACACGCAAGAAAACAATGTGCATTCCTGGGCTTGTGAGGTAGCTTCCGAGACGCTTACGGGACTCGAGACCAGAGATGGGGATGCACACGAACGAATACCCCCGTCTGGCGGTGTGGGTGTAAGCAAAAGCCGTGTGCAGGTGACCTTTGTGGAACCCTGCCTGCATGCGTGTGTGTTGGTCCTTGGCTTTTTGTACCATCAGCGCGCTTGTTTGGTTAACTCAAGAACAAGAATGGAGTGGGGTGGCCTGCTGCTGAATCCTCCCAAAACCTCAATGGGGGGGGGGGGGGTCTGCAAGCCTCTTCCGTCCATGCGACAGATTGTAACATTATTATATGAAAGGGGAGAAAAGATTTGTTCGTTCGTTCGTTCCAAATGCATGCATGTACCGCCAAGCATCTTATGGGATGTTTCTCTGTTTGGCCTTGTCGCGTCCGACCTCGGGGTTCACCGCCCCCACATCTCCCGGCCTAGAGTATTTTCCAACTTCCAAGGATCTCATGTGTTAAAAGGGGTGGGGTGTAGGCACTCAATGTGAGAGAAAGGGTAACACGAGAGATTCCAGTCAAACCAGGTTTATATCCTGGAAGGACCGTTTCTTTTGAGACAACCATTATCTCTGCAGCCGGTTATGGTCTTCGGATGTTAGTGTTCAAAGGGAGTCAGATGCCTTGGAGCCGTTGTTTGACCGCAATGTGCTAATCATATCACATTTTGTTTTTTACCGCAGTTGTAACAAACAATCACTGAAAACATTTTTTATTTTGGTTGGCGCAAATGGTGTTTCGGTTTTCTTTTCCGTCATCTGATGTTGGGTATAGCGGGGGCTCTCCAATGCAATTGATCCCAAATGAAGGGTATTAAATTAAATAAGATGGTAAGCGACATGTCGGTGCGTATTTTTACAACTTATCCGGTAATAAAGGCAATTGCTATCTTGTGGTCCCCTCGTCGCCGACGATGCCCCCCAGAAGTTACCATCTTGCCACAACAGCGCAAGTGTCCCTCCGAGGCGTCTTGTGGGGGCATTTGGTGTACCCCAGCGGAATATGCCATATACATAGTAACGGACCAATCCTTATTCCTGGTTTTGTGAAGCTGGGCAAGGTGTGTGGTTGTAGCTTATCACAGCAGACACAAATCCGTAGTAGCATCAAGTAGCAACTAAAACCCTGTATCGGCCTGAAGGAGAGAGAGACTTGTTTTGGTAGCTTCTGTTCCATCTCTTACATCATGGGATGGGAAGAATCCATATTTCATCCACTGGCGGTGTGTTGATGATATAAAAGATGGTTATTATTTTTATCATAAATATTTATGAGAAAATTGGTAATATTCGATTAAAATTATAAACATCCAATCATCAGTAAGCCAAGATCAGAAAATTCGAAACAGAAGAGTCCAAGTGTGAACAGTAGGAAATAGATTGGGAGAGAAGCCTCCTTTGTATAGCGCTAGGAGGACCACTTGCACTAGAGGGGGGCGCTCACCGCCCCCAGGTCGTCAGAGTGGGGTCGGCCAGCGACCTCACCTAGACTCCACTGGTGATTTTAGCGCCTGGCGCCACCCTCACATGCACTCAATTGGCTGATCGAGCGCCAACCACCTGGAACCAACCGGCTGATTGAGTGCCAGCCACCTGCACCAAACTGGCCATTCGAGCGCCAGCCACCTTAACCCCACTGGCCATTCGAGCGCTTGCCATCTAGACCCAACCGACCATTTGACCGCCAACCACCTATAACCCCTCTGGTCATTCCAGTGGCACGTGGACCCAGCCCTCCTTCAAGCATCCCTCACTTGGAGTCAAGTCCCCCTTCGAGCGCCACCTACCCTGACCTAACTTCTCCCTTCAGCGCCATCCACCCTGACCTAACTCCTTTCTCCCGCGCCCTCTACCCTAACCCAACTCCTCTTTCTAGCGCTATCTACCTTGACCCAACTCCAATTTCCAACGCCCAGCGCCCGACGTTACCAGTTGGGCTAACTGAGGGCACTCAGCGCCCCTACTTTGGTGAACCTGGGGCTGGGATAGATGCTAGTCGGACTAGGTGGCTTCACCCAACGCCCTTACCTTGTCCTAGTAGCCCCTTTTACTGCACCGAAGGCTATGGCTCATCCTCTATAAATACAAGGGGTGGGCACACAGGCAAACACATGCAGACAGACGAGAACACAACCAGAGCAGTTGCGTGTGGATAAGACTTCTGATATTTTTGAAGAAATTTTCTAAGAGGAGCAACATCATGTGCAGAATTTTTGTTCTGATTATTGGTCCTTTGGGTATATCGTTGCCGCTGCTGAAGTTGATTATTATTATTTTTTGAAATAAAAGGAGACTTTGTTCCCCGAGCGCTACGAGTTAATTTAATATTCATGCATTCTTCAGTGATCTTGAGTCTCTTGATCCTGATCGATTCTCGGTTCGATCTAGTCTTAGCCATCCTAGTTTCGATAAGTCTCAATCACTCCAGTTTGCCTAACTAATTATTCCAGTATATTCAGTTAGTCACTACACCCTGTCTAACTAATTGTACCAGTTTATTTAAGTTGGTCCAGTCGTCAAGTCACCCAGTCGCCGAAGTTATTCAACTATCCAATTTATTTCAACTATTCCAGTCTACACCCAGTTGATTCAACCGTCCCAATTTATACAGTTGTCTTAGTCCACTCAACTGTTCCAATTTATTCAGCTGTCTCCTTTCCGTTTGACTAACCACTCTAGTTGGTCAATTACTCCAGTAACCCCAACTATTCCATGATAACCCAACATTTAACCATGATTTGGGTCGTACTTTCCCCTGATTTTTACTTCATCCCAATCACCCCAACCATTGACCTAAACCCAATTTTACTCCAGGTCAATTACGATCCGGACACCCCTTGTCTCTCACACACACACATACACACAATTTTGGCTTCAGATCAGTTACATCCCGATTGCGACTCTTACGGTTGCGACCTTGTCACCGCCCCTCCGCATGTCTCGGCTATGATATAGTGACGTGCCCTACCAAATGGGCATATCTATTGATGGGAATCGACGTCGAGCACTGACTTTTTATTTTTATATTTGTGTCATTTAGTTTATTTTTATATCATTGAGAAAGTATGTACGTAATTGTAAGGCTTTATAAGCCACTTTGTCATTCCCATGGATTCTTTGGATTTTTGTGTAAAGTATCAGTAGGACCTGCAAGGGGGCCCCCACTCCTTCCTCATTGGTCCAAGTGGCACCATTTGGGTCCATGTGCGGTTGGTCAAAGTCCTAGGTGGCATCTAGAAGGTCAATTGGACACATGGGAGTGGTGGGGACACCGGGTCCACTACTGGGCCCAATGCTCGGAGCCGACGCCGCACCGCCACTGTACCGAGTTTATGGCTCGGCGACTCAGCGTCCTGAGCATAATATTTATTTGTGTGTATCGTATGTGTGTGTATTTGTATCGTACGTATTTGTGTAACATACATGTATTAATACATGTATTTTCCTTTCGTCTTATTAGGCTAGTCTAAGTCAAATAAGCATGTGTGTATTTTATATTTAATTTGATTAAAACCCACAAAGTCTTTAGTGGGTTGGTGGCCTTTGTTTTATTAGGCTAGGATAGATATGCAAATAAGAAAAGTAAGGAAGGTATGGATGTAATAGGCATTTCCTATAAATAGGAGGCCAAGGCTTGTTACGAGATATGTTGTTATGAATGAAAAGAATTGAGTTTAAGGAGCTTTTGCCCCTTTGTTCATCTCCCTTCACTTCTTTCTCATTTTTGTGAGATTCGAGTGTCGCCCGGTGTGAGACCGTCCGGCGTGAGGCCGAGCTGTGTGAGATAGCGGTTATCCGTCCCGTCCCGTTCGCGTCCCGGAGTGCCGACGATCCGTCTTCCACGTCGCCGCCGCGTCAAATTGGTATCAGAGCCCAACAAACGGCGCCTCCGTCAACCCGACGTCTCCGACGTCTCTCTCTCTTTCTCTTTCTAGATCGTTAGAAGTGAAAAAAAAAGAAACAAAAAAAAAAAGAAAAGAAGAATAGCAGAAAAGAACTTGGTTGAGAGGGATTTTGAAAAAAAAAAATATATAGACAAAAATATATATATCAGAAGAGGCTTACGGTTGGGAAGAAGAAAAGAAAAAAAAAACAGAAAGAAAAAAAAATTCTTTTTTCCCCTCTCCCGTTCTCTCTCTCTCTCTGTCTGCTCTCTCTCAAATTGAAAAAAAAAAACTAGAAAAAGTGGGTTCGCGGGGGGCAGCATCGTCGCCCGTGCCCCCCCATTCAAACCCTCCCGGCCGCAACGGCCAGGGGCTCCCCGCCGCTCGCCACCGCGCCCGCCGCCCGCCTCGCCTGCAGCGGCCCCCGGCCCCGTGCCCTGCGCCCGGCCCGCCCCCGGCCCCGGCCCCGCCCTGCCCGCGCCCCGGCCCCCGGCCCCGCTCCCTGCCCCGCGCCCGGCCACCCGCGCCCCTGCGCGCCCGGCCGCCCGCGCCCTGCGCCCGGCCGCCCGCGCCCCTGCGCCCGGCCCCGCGCCCGGCCGCCCGCGCCCCTGCGCGTCCGGCCCCGCGCCTTGCCTCCGCGCCCCTGCGCGCCCGGCCCCGTGCCGGCCTGTGCGCCAGGAGACGCGCCCGAGCGCGCCCCTCCGCCAGCGCCCGAGCGCGCCCCGTGCCGGCCTGTGCGCCAGCAGACGGGCCCGAGCGCGCGCCCGGCGCCGTGACCGCCCTGCGCCCCTGCACGCCCGAGCGCGCGCCCGCCCTGCGCCTCCGTGCGCCCCTCGCGCTCGGCCGCCTGCACAGGTGGACCAGGTGAGGTTTGGCACCGTGAAAATTGAAAAAAAAAGTGTGAAGAGGTGTTTTAAAAGTCAAAAGAAGTGGGTGAAGTTTGAAGTTTGAAAAAAAAAAATAGAAAAGACAAAGAGAAGTCAAAAAAAAAGGGGAGTTGATATATATATTTATATTATATTTTGGGAAAAGTCAAAAATGGGTTTGATTAAAAAGGAGTTAAATATATATAATATATATATTTGAGATATATATAATCATATATATATATATATATATATATATATATATATATATATCTTATAGCTTATCAATTGAGGTGGCACCCGAAGTCCACAATTACGACTCGATCAACGGTTGAGTCATCGGATAGTCGACACAGAGCCGTAATTTATGGGAAGTGGGTACCTCTGAGTCTCCCTGCGCGGATAAATTTGACTGATTTGTTCCCCTACGTGGGAAAAATTTTAAGTCACGTGGTTTTGTAATAATTCAATCCTCCCTGCGTGGAGTGAATGTTTTGTAACTGCTCAAGCTTCGTCGACGCCGTGCGGGCCCGCACGTCCCCGCTCGCCTTCGTCTCCGGTCGGAGCTAGACTTTTCAGTCAGCTAGGTGCGTGCTCCAAACTTGCTCATTTAGTATCTTTTTAATTGCCGCGCGACGAAGTAAGAGAGAGCCCGATCCATGCAGCCAGTCTTCTGAGTGCATCGCTGTGGACGGAAAGCGAGAGCTTGCTTGAGCCTATCCTTTAGGCCCTAGGCTGTCACATTAGGGCACCCTAATTGTCAGGAGGTAGTTCCACAACTACTTCGCCTACGGGCGAGTAACTTTCCCTGATCGGTCCCTTCAAATTGACCCTTTGCAAATCAGCCGGGTCCACTGCTTGCTAAATTCTTCGGTCCCAGGTCAGCATCATTTAGGTCCGAGCCGTGCATGCCACGTTGGTCTAGGAATTCATCTGGCCGTCTAGAGCGCCCTTCAACACTACAACCAACGATGGATCAGAAGAGCGTGAGTGCTATGTTGGCTCAGCTCGAGCATAACCTTCTGACTCATTTTGAAGAATCCATAGGCCAACTACGAGCAGAGCTAGATGAGAGGATCCGAGCCTTAGAGGATCGACTAAAGGGAGAGGAAGGACGAGTGAATGGCCACGGCAATCCCGTAGCCAATTCTAGGGAGGATAGAGAGCAAGCCCGCCCGAATCAGGCTCCCCAAGGTAGAGAACAAGAGGATCGTACACCTCGAAGGAGGGACTACGATGATGAGGAGATCATCCTACGGAACGTCAAAATTGACGCTCCCAGTTTCGATGGGTCCCTCACACCAGCCAAATACCTTGAGTGGGAGGCCGGGATGGATCAATATTTTGATTGGCATCACCGCATGGCCCCTGCCACTAGGGTGAGGTTTGCCAAAATGAAACTCTTGGGTCAAGCCAAAACCTACTGGTGTAATGTGGAGAATCTCCTCGCCAGGAGACGAGAGGAGCCCATAAATACATGGGAAGAAATGAAGGAGAAACTGAGGGAGAAATATCTGCCACCCTCCTACCATCAGCGTCTTCTAGACCAGTGGCAGAAACTCACCCAAGATGGAAAGTCCGTGGACGAGTACATTGCCAAATTCGATGACTTCTTCCTTCGGAGTCAAGTCATGGAAGACGCCTCTGTAACCCTCTCTCGATTTAGGGCTGGCCTACACGAGAGCATCCAACGGGAGCTTTTCTTGCGAGAGGTCAACACCCTCGAGCACGCCTACCAGGTTGCCCGAGATGTTGAGCGATTTCAAAGAGTGGCCCCACCTCGGGTTCCCACCTACCGCCAACCTGAGTCTCGGAACCCCATGGTCCGTTACACCGAGAGAGTTGGCCCCTCCACTTCTTATGCCCCTGCGGCTACCCCGCTACGGGTCGTTGCCCCTACCGTTCCTTTCACAAGGAACCCCTTACCTGCACCCGCTGCATTGCCCAGGCTGGAGTATACTCCACCGATTGATAAAAGGGATGACAAAGGAAAGGGACCCGCCCCTGGCACTTCCCAACCAGCCCCTATCTCAGGAGTCCGTTGCTTTAGGTGCCACAACCTAGGGCACATTGCCACCAACTGCCCCACCCGAGCCTTGGTCATCACCGACCCTCAGCCTATGGAGCCTCCACCTCAGGAAGGAGAAGACACTGAGAGATATATGGCCGATCCTGACCTCATAGCCCAGTTTGAGGAAATGGATGCAGGGTTTGATGAAACGCATGTCGAATACATGCAAGTGGGAGATATTGCCGAGAGCTCTAGCCAGGGTAGACTAGGTGTAGTTCGCTGCATCCTAACACACCCCCAGGAGGACGACTGGCGTCGAAGCTCCATCTTCCAAACCTACATCATGGTGAAAACCCAACCCTGCAAGGTGATCTTTGACAATGGGAGTTGTATCAATGCGGTCTCTTCAGACTTTGTCTCCCGTCTAGGTCTACCTACACACCCTCATCCTAGGCCCTACAACGTGGCTTGGGTTGACGACACTTCGATCCCAGTCACCACTACATGTGTCATTCCCATCCAATTCCAGTCCTACCAAGGACAGATTTTGTGCGATGTAGTGCCTATGAAGGTCGGAAGCATCATCCTAGGACGACCGTGGATCTATGATGTAGACCTCACAACTTTCGGTCGATCCAACCAATGTTCCTTCTCCCACAATGGGAAGAAGATCCAGTTGTACCCGACACCCCCAAAGGTGACCTCGGGTAAGAGTCCCACTTCTACTCCGGGTAAGAGCTCCACCTCCTCCACCCCCACAGGGACCCCCAAGGTTCCGGAGAGTCCCCAAACTCCCAATGAAGGGAAACTACTCATTCCCTATTCCCCTACACCTATCACGCCCGTTCCTAAGGCCCCCAAGGTTAGTCATGACCCTGTTAGGCGCCTTAGCTTCATAGGTGTCCGTGAGCTGAATAGAGAGGTTGCCGAGGGTGCCCCTGTTTGGGCTGTTGTCATCACCATCACACCTGAGGAGTCCCGAGTCTCAGTTCCACCCGAAGTCCAGACAGTCTTGCAGGACTTCGAAGATATTTTCCCCGAGGACTTGCCCTCTAAACTCCCTCCCATGCGTGATGTGCAACACGCTATCGACCTTGTCCCCGGGTCCACCCTCCCCAACCTCCCCCATTACCGGTTGAACCCCAGGGAGCATGCTGAGCTCCAAAGGATTGTCGAGGACCTTATCCAAAAAGGTTTCCTCAGGGTGAGCAAGAGCCCGTGTGCTGTCCCTGCTTTGCTCACACCCAAGAAAGATGGCACCTGGCGGATGTGTGTTGACAGCCGCGCCATCAACAAGATCACTGTCAAGTATAGGTTTCCCATTCCTCGCCTAGATGACATGCTTGACATGATGAGTGGGGCCACCATCTTTTCCAAGATTGACTTGAAAAGTGGCTACCACCAGGTCCGAATCCGACCAGGGGATGAGTGGAAGACGGCCTTCAAAACAAAAGAAGGTCTGTATGAATGGCTCGTCATGCCGTTCGGGCTATCCAATGCCCCCAGCACTTTCATGAGACTTATGACAGAAGCCCTTCGTCCCCTTATTGGTCGCTTTGTTGTCGTCTACTTTGACGACATTCTCATCTATAGCCACAACCCTCAGGACCACATCCATCATTTGAGGGAAGTCTGCCAAACTTTGAGGAGAGAAACCCTGTATGTCAACCTTAGGAAATGTGAATTCATGACTGACCGGGTTAGTTTCCTCGGATTTGTGGTTTCGAGTCACGGAGTATCTGTGGACCAATCCAAGGTCCAAGCTATGGTCGACTGGCCTGAGCCCCAAAACGTCCACGACGTTCGAAGTTTTCATGGGCTAGCCACCTTTTACAGACGCTTCATAAAGAGTTTTAGCACCATTATGGCACCCATTACAGACTGCATCTGTAAAGGGAATTTTGAGTGGACCCAAGCCGCCTCACATGCTTTTCTTGCCATAAAGGAGCTTATGACCAAAGCCCCTGTCCTCCGCCTGCCAGACTTTTCCAAAGTCTTCGAGATATCCTGTGATGCATCGGGCGTAGGAATAGGAGGAGTACTTAGCCAGGAAAGCCACCCTGTGGCTTATTTCAGTGAGAAGCTTTCTGATGCAAAGCTTCGATACTCCACATATGATAAGGAGTTCTATGCCGTGGTCCAAGCCCTCAAACACTGGAGACACTATCTCTTACCTCAAGAGTTTGTCTTATATTCGGACCACGAGGCTCTGAAATTCCTTAGCTCTCAGAAGAGCTTAAACCCAAGGCATGGTCGGTGGGTAGAATTTCTCCAGTCTTTCACATTTGTCCTAAAACATAAGGCTGGAAAAGAAAATAGGGTGGCCGACGCCTTGAGTCGAAGGGTCTCCCTTCTTTCCACTGTTCGGGTAGAGGTCACTGGATTCGACCGCATGAAGGAGCTCTATGGAGAGTGTCCTGATTTTGGCCCTGCCCACTCTGCCTTATCTGCTGGACCCTCGGCAGCCTTTTCTGACTATCTACTCCAGGATGGTTTTCTATTTCGAGGGCAGCAACTCTGTGTCCCGAGGACTTCTGTTCGGGACTTTTTGATTTGGGAAATACATGCTGGAGGTCTTGCTGGTCACTTTGGCCGCAACAAAACCATCCATTCTGTGGAGGAGCATTTTTATTGGCCTGGCCTGAAGAAGGATGTGGCCAAGATTGTAGCCCAGTGTCGGACATGCACTATGGCCAAACAGGTCAAACAAAACACTGGTCTCTACACTCCTCTCCCCATTCCTGATAGACCTTGGGTTGACATCAGCATGGACTTCATCCTTGGTCTACCTCGTACCGCTCATAAACATGACTCCATCTTTGTGGTAGTTGATCGGTTCTCTAAGATGGCCCACTTCATTGCATGTTCCAAAACATCTGATGCATCTAGAGTAGCCCACTTATTCTTCGATGAAGTCGTCCGTCTGCATGGTCTTCCCCAAACCATAGTGTCTGACCGGGATGTCCGGTTCACTAGTTATTTCTGGAAGACACTTTGGCACCTCGTTGGCACTAAGCTGAAATTTTCCACTGCCTATCACCCTCAAACTGATGGGCAAACCGAGGTCGTCAATAGAAGTTTAGGGAATCTCTTGAGGTGTCTCGTAGGGGATCATTCTGGCACTTGGGACCTTCTTTTGCCCAGGGCCGAGTTTGCATATAATAGCTCGGTCAATAGGTCCATCGGTATGAGTCCATTTGAGGTTGTGCATGGATACAAACCTAGGAAACCTGTGGATCTCATTCCCCTTCCCCTCGAGTCTAGATCGTCCAAGTCAGCTGAGGAGTTTGCACAGCATGTCCAAAGTCTGCATGAGTCAATTAGCAAGCAAATAAACCTCAGTAATGAGACTTATAAAAAATTGGCTGATTCGCATAAGCGTCACCATGAATTTCAAGAAGGTGACTTGGTTATGGTACGGGTCCGACCCGAACGACTCCCCTCGGGAGCCGTTAAAAAGTTGCAAGCCCGTAGTGATGGACCCTTCCCAATTCTGCGGAAGATTGGCTCCAATGCTTATGTTGTGGACTTACCTCCCGAATATGGGATTAGCTCGACTTTTAATGTGGCAGATCTAGTGGCCTACAAGGAACCCACAGCGATTCCTAGTGACCCTTTCGAGCCTTCTCCTCCCATTGAGAGTGAGCCCACCCCTGTGCGTCCCACAGCCTCGAGAGTACCGCGCGAGCACATTGAGAGGATACTGGATGAGCAGGTGACCACTACACGGAGCAGGGTGTACCAGCGCTACCTTGTCCGCTGGCGGGACCGTCCACCTTCTGACGATTCCTGGATCAGCCGGGAAGATCTCCAGCGCCTCGATCCAGATCTGCTGGAGCACTACCACAGCCGTGTTCCCCCTTACTCGACGGAGTCGAGTTCCAGCCGCCCCGGGAGGGTTGGTGGGGACACCGGGTCCACTACTGGGCCCAATGCTCGGAGCCGACGCCGCACCGCCACTGTACCGAGCTTATGGCTCGGCGACTCAGCGTCCTGAGCATAATATTTATTTGTGTGTATCGTATGTGTGTGTATTTGTATCGTACGTATTTGTGTAACATACATGTATTAGTACATGTATTTTCCTTTCGTCTTATTAGGCTAGTCTAAGTCAAATAAGCATGTGTGTATTTTATATTTAATTTGATTAAAACCCACAAAGTCTTTAGTGGGTTGGTGGCCTTTGTTTTATTAGGCTAGGATAGATATGCAAATAAGAAAAGTAAGGAAGGTATGGATGTAATAAGCATTTCCTATAAATAGGAGGCCAAGACTTGTTACGAGATATGCTGTTATGAATGAAAAGAATTGAGTTTAAGGAGCTTTTGCCCCTTTGTTCATCTCCCTTCACTTCTTTCTCATTTTTGTGAGATACGAGTGTCGCCCGGTGTGAGACCGTCCGGCGTGAGGCCGAGCTGTGTGAGATAGCGGTTATCCGTCCCGTCCCGTTCGCGTCCCGGAGTGCCGACGATCCGTCTTCCACGTCGCCGCCGCGTCAGGGAGGCAAGTGGTTAAAAAATTCAAAGATGCCACCTACCTTACACCTACATAGTAAAGGGGGCGCCCCCATTTTTGGTCCAAATTTAAATTTTGAAAAAATGCTATTAGAACTAATTAGTTCTATACCTTGTATACCCCTCCCAACCCTAGATCTAAGGATATTAAGAGTCTTTTTTTATTTCATATAAATAGCATGTAATTTCCATTTGTGAGAATTAATGGAGAAGAAAATTTTATGTATGCCAAGAGCAATTTGTGCTCCCCTCTCTCTCCCTCAGGTTCCTCCCTCCGCCTTCAACATTTTAGGGTATAGAACCCGTCTATCTTAGCCCCTCTATCTCTGATTTCAATCTCTGCTGCCACTGCCGCCGTTCGTGCCGCCACCGAGCCGCCGCGAAGCCGCTTCCGAAGTGCTGTCCAGGTTCTGTTTTGCTGGACATAGGTTCACTCCGGGAATTTTAGCTCCAACTCTGACATCATCTGGAGCTGAGATTTTAAGGGTTGGTTCCTCTCTTGATTCCCAACCTCCAGTAAAATTATCCCGTCATTTACCATTCTTTTTATAATTTTCCATTTTCGTGTCATTCAACCTTCTAGTTTTGTCCCAGTTCAGATCTGTGTAACAACAGCTCTGTATTCCTAGGTTTCGACCCACTTCTTGATTTTTGTTTGAATCCCAAAATTTATTGGAGGTTCTGTCCACCATCCCCATCCTCCACAAACTTTCGTCGAATTTTAAAAGCCCTCTACCTATTTTTAGAAATTATGTCTTTCCCCCAAATTCAGTTCTGTTTCTGCTGTCCAGATCCGATCACCCGGTACCATAAAATACTTTTCCCTAGTCAAATCTCCACCAAACCTTTCATAAGATGTATCCCCGTTTTTCTCTCTTCGGCCTCTACAACTTTCATGAAGGGCGCAAAGGCTGAATCGAAGGTCTACATCGCGGTCAACGCCAACTCTCAGGAAAAATCATTTCTGTCCTGAATTTTCAGATCCTGTGAGTCAGCAGCTTGAAAATTCGACAAAGGCCATCAACAAGAAATTCAAGTTTCTTTCTCCGGCCATAGATCGAATGATTTTGAGTTAGCTTTCCAACAGTACCTCTTGTGCATCGATCCGACGTCCGGAGTGACCGTAACAGTAGATTTCGTCGGGACGCGCGGGTCTAAAACAGCAGTTCAGATCCGTGGGCAGCAACTCCGACGAGTGAAGATCGGAGCCGCCCGGCCTCCGACCGGCGAACCAGCGCGCCGCCTTCCCAGGGAGAGCCCCTTCGGACATCCCCATCACAGCGGTGCCGCTCCGGGCCCACACGGCCCCACTGACCAGCACGTGGACCCCACGATCGTGCGTACGCGTGCAGCCGAAGCTACACAAGAAGCTGCCCGTCAACCCGAACCCGCTACTCCCGTTTCGCATTGTATCGCCCTTTACCTCCCTGCGTGGAGTGGGCATTCATATTCATTGCTGTAATTTAATTACTTACTATTCCGGGAGTACGAGATCGGCCGGGGTCGTCTTCCCCACGCCAGGCGCGTGGAGGTATCGTGTTCGCTCACTCGGCACTTGCTTTATTCGTATATGCTTGTTTATGCTGCTGCTAGAGAGCATGCTAGGATCATAGCTCGCTATACTTTTTATATCACCGCTGCTGCGAGAGAGAGCGAGACCGTCCCGTGACCCGATCCGGGCATGAATTTGTGAGTTGACCACCCTAACTCATTGCCGGTTTCTCAACCGTGGACGTCCATACGCTTCCCTCGTTAGGGGCAATCGCGAGCTTGCTTAGAGTCCAAGGATCACATATCCAATTGGAGTCGAGTCGCGTGTCCGTCCCGCATCAGTTTGGTATCAGAGCGCCAGTTGAGTCTAGGGTAGTCATTGCTTAAAAATACAAAAAAAGAGTCATTTAAGTCGAGTCTAAGCTTAAGTCGGTCCAATGTTGCATAGCATACCTTTATTCGGTATATTAAAAGGTGTTGTCCGAACGTTAGGCTATGCCTATCGGGAAGGTCGCACACTTGCGCGAGTGATTTTCGGATCGATTAACTCCGCCACGTACCGAGTCTTGGTTTAAGTCTAGGGTACTTAGTGTGCATTAGTTAGTGTATTCCAACATTGCATAGTCGGTCTAGTGTCTTGTCACCAACTGTTGGCATGTCCATTCACTAGCGTCCCCGTGTCCCATGGATGACCAAGGGGCCGCATCTTCTGCATGGTGGCGATACTATCTAAAATGGAAGGACCACCCGGACCACCCCAAAAGGCCCGTAGCCCGAGACTTCTATGGCTCCGAAAATCTAAGTGACTACCTAGAGTGGGAAGCCATTATGGACGACTACTTTGAGTGTTACCTTATGTTCGGTCCCATGTAAGTCGACTTTACCAAAAGGTGACTCTTTTATGAAGCCGCCGAAACATGGAGGGACATCAAATACTTCCGAGAGGATAGGAGGCTAAGGCCCATCGAGTCATGGTGGGAGATGAAGAAAGCGCTTAGGAGGGTCTACCTTCCCCGCCCACCTACCTCCAACCACGGGGGTCATACCACTAGCCAACCCCACCAACTCACCCACAATCAAGTGGGCCACACTTCCAACCAACCCCGCCCCTTCACCTCCATCCAAGTCCACCAAAGCAACCCCAATCAAGTGGCCTTCCCTGTCGCTTCCAACCAACCACCCCTTGGCACCTCCGTCCAATCCCACCCAATCGCCTCCAACCAAGTGGAAGCCCCACTTATAGTCGAGTCTAGGTCCGCATCCGGGCCGAGAGATAAGGAGCGAATCCACCCCGAGGCCCCTACTCCAACCCGCACCTTAGATGAAATCAAGAAAATACTTTCGGATTGGTTGGAAAGGATAGAAAGGACACATGCTCCTTCACCACCCGTGAGTGCTCCATTGCCACTTTCTACTTACGAACTTTATTCGGAACCATCTTATTTGGAGCCACTCAAGCCCGAGCCACCCGTGTTTCTAACGGGTACGCTATACATAGCCGAGCCGCTTCTTAGTTGGCTCAAGGATGGCTTGGTCCCACCTCCTTACATATCTATAGACCCCACCTTACCTCTAGTGTCCGTCAACTCCTACCACACGGCATTCCGGTCTAGTCACCATGTTGATACATTGGGTAACCTTATTCTTGGTTTAGGTTGGCAATGGTAGTTGACGCACTTATTGGCCCGAGGCTTCGACCAACCCACTAGTTGTAGCTTCACCCATGTGGCCATAGGGTCCATTACCTCCGTGTGCACCGTGGGTCGTGTCACCACGGAGATTCTTCTATTCCCCCCGATGCCGGCCGAGTCTGACTTTGTTCCCTTTTGCCCAAGGGAGGAATCCTATTTTCTAGACCTGACCGTCGTCCCACCGACCACAATGTATGACGGTGATTATGAATTCTTAAATTGGGACCGAGTCATGGGGGAACCCACTTCATGGGGTCATACCTTCTTTGATCCTTTTGACCCCTTCACTAGTGAACCTCCCGAACTATCATATTCACTCCACTTCTTCCAAGGAGTTCACTATCCCACCCCTACCCCTCGGTCTAGTTGACAAGCCGTACCTACGTCTAGGGGTAATGACGAGGCTAGTTTTGGATCTCCTAACCCTTCCCCACCCAAATCCCATAGGTCGCCAATGCATGAGTGGTACATCTTAGGGTGTCTAGGAGTCGTCTATTCCGTCAACCATCGAGTACATCTAGTGTATGTATGGCACATATTCGGGTGTCCTGGTCCACCATCGCCTATGCGTAGGTCGGACTAACATTAGGTTTGTTTAGGGTCTTTGTGAGTCTTTGTTTCGTTTGTATGTCGTGTGTTTGTGCATACATCGAGTCTAGTCGGTTTGTACGCTCGCGTTGTTAGTCCCTTTCGAGTTCGAGACTAGTCGGACTTCGGGATCGACTTTACTTCATATGTTGGATCTAGTCACATAAGGGATAAGCGGTGATTCCTAGTGAGTCTTCGAGCCGCCTTCCCTCCTTTGAGAGTGACCCCACCCCGGAGTGTCCACCTCTGGCCTCATTCCCATGGTAGCATGCGCATATCAAATCTATACGGGATGAGCAGATGTCGATTGCTTGGAGTGGAGCGTACTCCGCGCTTCCAGGTTCGGTGACGGATCCGCCGGAGCTACTCGAGCAGCCGTACCCCTTACTCGACGGGGTTGAGTTCTTCCCATCCAGGGAGAGTTGATGGGAATCGACGTCGAGCACTGACTTTTTATTTTTGTATTTGTGTCATTTAGTTTATTTTTATATCCTTGGGAAAATATATACGTAATTGTAAGGCTTTATAAGCCACTTTGTCATTCCCTTGGATTCTTTGGATTTTTGTGCAAATATCAGTAGGACCTGTAAGGGGGCCCTCACTCCTTCCTCATTGGTCCAAGTGGCACCATTTAGGTCCATGTGGGGTTGGTCAAAGTCCTAGGTGGCATCAAGAAGGTCAATTGGACATATGGGAGACAAGTGGTTAAAAAATTCAAAGATGCCACATACCTTACACCTACCTAGTCAAGGGGGCGCCCCCCATTTTTGGTCCAAATTTAATTTTTGAAAAAATGCTATTAGAACTAATTAATTCTATACCTTGTATACCCCTCCCAACCCTAGATCTGAGGGTATTAAGAGTCTTTTTTCATTTCATATAAATAGTATGTAATTTCCATTTCTGAGAATTAATGAAGAAGAAAATTTTGTGTATGTCAAGAGCAATTTACGCCCCCCTCTCTCTCCCTCTGGTTCCTCCCTCCTTCTTCAGCATTTCAGGATATAGAACCCATCTATCTTAGCCCCTCTATCTCTGATTTCTATCTCTGCTGCCGCCGCCACCGTTCGTGCCGCCACCGAGCCGCCGCGAAGCCGCTTCCGAAGTGCTGTCCAAGTTCTATTTTGCTGGACATAGGTTCACTCCGAGAATTTTAGCTCCCAATTTCGATATCAACTGGAGCTGAGATTTTCAGGGTTGGTTTCTCTCTTGATTCTCAACCTCTAGTAAAATTATCCCGTCATTTACCTTTCTTTTTATAATTTTGCATTTTTGTGTCTTTCAACCTTCTAGTTTTGTCCCAGTTCAGATTTATGTAACAGTAGCTCTGTATTCCTAGGTTTTGACCCACTTCTTAATTTTTGTTTGAATCTCCAAATTTATTAGAGGTTCTGTCCACCATCCCCATCCTCCACAAATTTTCGTCGAATTTCAAAAGCCCTCTACCTATTTTTAGAAATTATGTCTTTTCCCCAAATTCATCTCTCTTTCTACTGTCCAGATCCGACCACCCGGTACCATAAAATACTTTTCCCTAATCAAATCTCTACCAAACCTTTCATAAGATATATCCCCGTTTTCCTCTCTTCGCCTTGTACAACTTTCATGAAGGGCACAAAGGCTGAATCGAAGGTCTACATCTTGGTCAATGCCAACTCTCAGGAAAAATCATTTCTGTCCTGAGTTTTCAGATCATGTGAGTCAGTAGCTTGAAAATTCGACAAAAGCCATCAACAGGAAATTCAAGTTTCTTTCTCCGGCTATAGATCGAAGGATTTTGAGTTATCTTTCCAACGGTACCTCTTGTGCGTCGATCCAACGTCGGGAGTGACCGCAGCAGTAGATTTCGTCGGGACGCGCGGGTCTGAAACATCAGTTCAGATCCGTAGGCAGCAACTCCGAAGAGTGAAGATCGGAGCCACCCGCTCTCCGACCGGCGAACCAGCCCGCCGCCTTCCTAGGGAGCGCCCCTCCGAACGTCCCCATCACAGCGGTGCTGCTCTGGGCCCACACGGCCCCACTGACCAGCACGTGGGCCCCACGATCGTGCGTACGCGTGCATCCGAAGCTACACAAGAAGCTGCCCGTCAATCCGAACCCGCTACTCCCGGGTCCCATTGTGTCACCCTTTACCTCCCTGCATGGAGTGGGTATTCATATTCATTGCTGTAATTTAATTACTTATTGTTCCGGGAGTACGAGATCGGCCGGGGTCGTCTTCCCCACGCCAGGCGCGTGGAGGTATCGTGTTCGCTCACTTACTCGGCACTTGCTTTATTCGTATATGCTTGTTTATGCCACTGCTAGAGAGCATGCTAGGATCGTAGCTCGCTATACTTTTTATATCACTGCTGCTGCGAGAGAGAGTGAGACCGTCCCGTGACCCGATCCGGGCACGAATTTGTGAGTTGACCACTCTAACTCATTGCCGATTTTTCAACCGTGCACGTCCGTACGCTTCCCTCGTTAGGGGCGATCGCGAGCTTGCTGAGAGTCCAAGGATCGCATATCCAATTGGAGTCGAGTCGCGTGTCCGTCTCGCATCATCTATTATTCCAGCACACGGCACTCCGAGCATGTAATCATCCCAGCACGTGGAAACATTCATGGATACCTAGTCGCTCATCTTGAGCGGAATCTAGATCCCTGCACAGTCAATTCAACACTAGTTGTTGTTGCGTTCAGGGCTGGTACTTCCCAGAATATACTCCCGCTCGGGGTAACGATATGTATGCAGTCGAGTCCCTTTCGAAGCAATGACCCGAGGTCCGTCATTTATGACGGATTTGTCCCGTGGCTTGCATATATGATAAGGAGAACTCCTATATCTATGTAATGACTTTCAAGGTTTTTATCAATAAAATGTTGACGATTAGGTGTATCTTATTCCTACTTTCGTGGTGTTGATTGTCAATATTTGTGCTGTCTCGCCAACAGATGTATGGTTCTCCTCTCACATCATGATTTTTATGCTGTCTCACCACTTTTGTTGACGAAGAAATCAAGGTATTCAGATTCAATTCGATGTAAATAAACATCGATCGCTTGCGGTCGACGGAGATCTCGTCCAACACCCGATCTCTCATATCGCCTCACACGTCCGCACTCGCAGACCCACCCCCTCTGATCTTGACTATTAAGTAGTTATATCGTCGGCCAATACGGGATCCCGTTGCATGTCCTCGGTGTTTTCCTTTCAAATATCTAGTCTAGCGAGAAGAAAGAAGATGAACATATAAGCAAAATAAAAAGAGAGAGAAACACGGTGGTATCTGGAGATTGAAAATATTCTACACACATTGTTATGCCCATCTGATCTCACCAACGAGAGCATGCCACAGATCTAATTTCTTTTCTGACAAATGCGTGGCGCTGTGAAAGCGGACTAGATCATCGGTATATTTTCTATGTACCAATTCGAAAGGTCAATTTTTTCTTCATTATTTTAATTGAGTTGCTTTGCCATACTTTCGAACATGCCCAGATTGTGGTGTGGTTGGTACACCCGAGTGATCCATTCCTGTCTTAAAAGATCTTGTCCCAGTAAATAAAAACAATTGCCGGCATGATTGCCCTGCATTTCTTCTTGCCTAGGGATTGAGATCTATATGTGCAAGGGCAGTGCACTCATCGGAGATTCCGTGTGTAGCTGGTGCTAAGAGTTTTCGAACATATGCGGTCTTAGGATGGCCGTTATGTTTCTAATACATGCGCGCTTTTGTTGAAACGTACAATTTGTTTCCAACGAGAGAAGAGAAAATTAACAGCACATGCAACCGTTCTAATTGTCACCGTGAGAAATGGATTTCAATTTCAATGGCAATCGGTTCCAACATGACATCTACTGCTA
The DNA here is from genome assembly GCA_022559845.1 of Amorphophallus konjac. NCBI lineage: Eukaryota > Viridiplantae > Streptophyta > Magnoliopsida > Alismatales > Araceae > Amorphophallus > Amorphophallus konjac. The sequence continues at coordinate 400,868,637 of CM040118.1, forward strand.
CCACTTGTCATCTTCTTTTAAAGCGATAGAAATTCCTTCTGTGGAAGATGAGCGAGGAGCTTCGTTTGCTTACATTAATTGAAAAAGATGTCCACCATTCATTACAAGGGAGAGTTTTGGAGTTTTTTTTTCCTTTTTTTTTTGGGTTAGAGAGAACCTTGGGGATATTAATGTCGAAGAACAAAAATTCTAACCCGAATGGGTGACTAACATGTATTTATATGTAAGAATGGTGCATATATAAATAAATAAATAAATTTCTTATGACTGTTGTATTACTATAATAGTATGCTATCACACTAATATATTAAGATAACGTTACACTAATATATTAAGATAATAACGGCAATTACGAAGAGTCGGTGGAAATGTGGGGGGGGGGGGCAAATAAAACTTCACTCTAATAAGTCTCTAATGGGGGTACGAACTTTTCGTATATAATATTCCTTATTTGTTGGAAGAATGTTCATCATTGATTTCGTTAAAAAAAAAGACTGGTTTTGACTAAACATCCAGCAAAATCTAACGGTGTCGTCAGATGTGATGGACCCTGCACAAGGGTAGTGCAATGTCGAAGTTTCCTCGAACCACTAGAACGCAACTTTGTTAGAGATTAATTAAGCGATCGTCAACTAAAATTATATCCAATGCAATCCTATACAAATGAATACAGGATACAACCTAAGAGTTACCTGATGTGTTATAAAAGGGGGGATTTTTACATATAACTACTTACAAATGTAGTGAATTGTAGATTAATCTTTGAGTTATAATTATTTTCATGTAAACACCTACAATCTTCGCCATTATATAAATAGGTCCACGCCATTCGTTCCGTGTGACCAAAGTTAACCTAATTATAGAGAGAGAGAGAGCAAGCTATCTAGTTGAGGGCAAACAGAGGAGTGTCTCGACCGTTGAGGGTGGCATCCGATGGTGGGGGGGGGTTCTATGAGTAGGGATGGGGTGGGGGGAGGGGGGGTTTGCTGGAGGGCGTTTTGACAGGGAGGGGGGGTTTTACCTGAGGGAGAGAGGGTCGAGGTTCTGGGAGTACGTAGGGACGAAGGAGGGGTGGTTTGCCAGAGGGGAAGGAGCATTTTGACGCAGGGGAAGAGGGACTAGTGCGGGGGGGGGGGGGGTTCTGTGAGCAGGCTCCTCCTTCCAGGCCCCCCGCTTCCCTCGCTAGCTGTCCCCCACCTCTACCACCGTGCCCCCTATCATTGTTGCAGACAAGGAACTCGATGACGGCCTAGGCACGCTTCCGCACTAGGGCCAACTTCTCGTTGCTGGTGGGTGTGAAGCTCTCCTCTAGCACCTCATGAAGCTCTCCTCCAGCACCCAGCGGCATACCCGTTGAAGTGCTCCTGCTCCTACACGTCCTGGAGGGTCACCACCCCTTTCTCCATCCACACCCGTAGCACCTCCATCACTCCCAGGTGCACCATACTGACATCCTGCAGAACGAAGTGGGACCTACCCATGGCGAGGGAGGTGCCGCAACTGCTTGATCTCATAACACATTTGGGTCTGGGGGTCGTACGACATCGAGGGGAGGATGCAAGCTAGAGCCGTGCTCTCTGTGGACACCCAATCTATGCCTACAAGTTGGGTCGATTTCTTATCTACCTCTATTGATGTCCCAGATTGTCCTTAGCCATTGAGTCATTCGCCGATGGATTTTGGGCTCATCCCTGGTTGATTTGGGCCCTCATAAGGCTCATGATTTCAAATTTTCCTAAGTTTAACAGTCCGATCGACAGAGCCTGGTCGTGGTCGATCGATCGACCTCGTTCTTTTAGACCACGAGCGCATGACTGACCGCGATATCAGAAGAATCTTGTTTCTGGCCGAACTCTGATTCTATGATCATGGGGGCCCTAGAGTCCTATTTTGCATCGAGGATAAGGGTTTGTTTCGATCCCAGAAGGTTTCTGGAAGCCTTAAGGTTATTATCAAACCAAGATTTTATCGATTTATTGGGTTAGGACTCTAATTTCTAGGGTTTATCCCTTGTCTCCGAGCTAGGGTTCCTAGATCTCTATAAATACCACTCCAAGCCCTAGGACTCGAGGGAAGGAGATTTCTAGAGTTAGCCATGAAGTGCTACTGTGTTTTGGGCTCTCCTTCAACCATGGATTCACGTCATCTTCCTCATCCTCACTGGTTTTCTTAGTGTTCTTCCTAGTGCTCTATTTTTATAGTTTCCCAATGTGTTCTTCTTCGTTCATATCGCATCCAACATCTCTCTCTCGTTTCTGCATTCATTATTGCATTACACACACTCACCTAGCTTCTTCTGGCTCCTCAAAGAGGGGTTAAAAATTACCCAACCTTCTAGGTGAAGATCTCTCCTTTTATGTGTTCTTCATCATGGCTTTTTAGATTCTACGATTAATTCCTAAGCTAATTGGGTGTTTCTTTGTGTTTTTCTCATGTTTCTCCGCAGGTTTAGGTAGCATTTAGCACGAGGCCCTCTCTCTTTGGCCAGCTGAAGAAATAGGAGGAAAAGAACTCGCTTCCCATATTCTGTGATAGGTCGCGGCTCTTCTAGAGATTGTGTCCTGACTATCGTGACAATAGGGTAGACCGCATTCTGTGCCAATTAGCTTGCTTCATATTTTTGGCTGGATTTTCTTATTTTCCAAGGCATATAGCGTTGTTTAGTGGGTCATCTTACTGCTGGCGGTGTTATCAATCATTGGTGATGATCACGGTAACTTTCTCTTCCTTTTTTTCCCTTCGTCATTTCTTTATTCTCATTACTTTATTTAGTTTTATTGCTCCACGCTGCTGCGTGTGTTTATTTATTTCCTTCTTTTAGATTTGAATTGCTATTCGTCCGCTCTACGCCGCCTCGACGTGTGTTTCCTTTTCCCCCTCCTCCCCTTCTTCTTCCCACGAGAAGAAAGAGAGTTACTTTCATTGCCTACACACTCCTCATCTTCCAGCTATGGCATCCTCTATCAAATGCACTAGGCTTCTGCATGTGAGCTCTGTGTCAGCATGTGGGGCCTTCTTCCTTGTTCTTAGCAGTTGCGCCTCTTTCGTGGTCTGGGTCATCTTCGCTAATGGCGCATCGACTCTGCTGGCATGCAATGCCTTGTACTTCTGAGAGTGTTCTGAGCAACGATAGTGAAGGGTGCTCCATAGTTCGCCACTGGTGCGAACCAGGTGCCCCTGGGGACGGGCACCAAAATCTGCCTCCTGCACCACCACCGCCCCACGGCCACCTATGTCTGCGAATGTAGAAATCCTCCTCCGTCCTGCCGCCAAGAGCTGGCCATTGGTGGAAGAACTCCAGCGGCTCCTCCGTGCGGATGTCACCATCCCAATCTTCCTCTGACTCCACCACCGTCGAGCATCGCCTGAGAGTGAGTGAGAGAGAGAGAGAGAGAGAGAGAGAGAGAGAGAGAGAAGGGGGCCACATTTAGGGGGGATATTTTCACTTTTTCCAATATTTTGTCACCTCGGGATGAGATATTTCACGTAATATTTTCACACAATATTCCTCCTTTGTGATGGGAGCAAACTACATAAGATTTTTAACAAGAAGGCAAAGATTGTAGGAGTTTACAGGGAAATAGTTGTAACTCAGTTTGGTTTGTAGAGATCTTTTTGCATTATTTTCATATTCGAGCCTCTTAATTTTGTCGGCCTCGTGTGCCTGTGTTTAAATTAAAACCTTCGTCAATTTCTCATGTGAGTAGTATATAGCTATCGATGAGCCTTAGTTAACACTTATAGTGACAACAAGACAACACAAAAGGGGAAGAGTCTTTATAGACGAATCACCCACGCACGGGTAGAGCAAACTAGGAACAAAGGAAGGTTTATAAGATATAACAAAGCGGTCAACTCGAGCTTGTTGGAGCAGTCGACCGAAAATACTCGAGGCATCTGAGACTTTTTCTGAGCATCGATCGATCGACCACTAAGATCGGCTTAGTCGACATAAACAGAAGATATTCTACGGCCTGGACAATGGTTCGACATGGATCAGTTGACCGCTAGGTTGGATCGGTCGACCGATTATAGTGTTCTGCATACATACATTGTCTTTCCTTCGTTCGTCTTCCACGCAACGGAATCGATCTCTGTTTTCTATCAAACTCAAAACATAAATTAGTAACAATTACACAGGAATGATAAACACCAGATTTACATGCTTTGGAGACACAAGGTCACTACATCCACATGGAGAGCAACGAGGGAAACTCACTAATATTGTTTGAAGAAGTACAACTGATGAATAAGCAACCTTACATCGTTATCGGTTGACTTCTCTGCGGAAGGAGACACACCCACTATCTCCCTACTTTTCTCGGGATGACACTCCTGAAGCCAATGAACGTATGGGGTAAGAAGTATGACTGAGCAAGAAAAGAAGATGATGTATCTTCATCTTCGTCTAGATGTGGGTCGACCACTATTCTTCTCTCACATATTCATCCTCTCTCTATCAAAGCACACACACCGTACGTGCCACAGCGCCCTCACTCTAGGGTTTCTCCTACGGCGACTACAGTACCGGCTACTGCCTCTCTCTCTCTCTCTGTCGTTCACGGAAAGAGCATATTAAGCAAGAGTCACTACTGGACAATTAAGGAAGGCCAAAAGCAGGGTAAGAGGCCGGGAAGGCGGTTCCTGTAATCGCTAGACATCTCGTGTGCACCATGTGGGCTGGAGGCATGTCTCGATAATGGGTTTGACCTAGGGTTAATTTTCACATTCTCCACTTTCGACACAGTCAAATGACAAATGTACACCTTCAACGTTGACATAATAGCTAGTTCCACCTCGAGGTAGAATGCACCCCTCTCCCAAGGGGCCCTCACATCACAGCTGGATTGGGTTCAAAAAATATATATGTCCGTGGATATATAATGAGTCCTAATTGATTGAGAGTTTATTCTAATATTATTGGATTCACTAATTAATAACTTGAATCCACATTGTGCTCCGCTTATTCTGCCCTTTTTCGATCTCCCATCTATTCAAAATCCCAATCGAGTGGATAAAAAAAATAGAGATAAAGATATAAAATAAAATAATATCTCATACATACGTGCTGCACGGACGAGTATGTAGCAAATTTTAGGCCGCGTTTGGAGTGACATATTACCTTTTACATTCTCGTAAAAATCTTCAAACTCGTATAATTCGTAACTCAGCAAGATTTGTAATGATTACAAATCTTTAAAATCTAACTCATACCTCTTTATATGATTTCTTGTTGAAGACCCGTTCATGTATCTACATTCTCTTTCTTGTGAGATTTTTTGAACGCTCACACACCGAGACTGACGGTGCCCATTTGATATCAATTAAACGTTGTCGGAAGATTTAACCTCGAAAGCAACCCGAGTGTGCATCTCCGGACGCGGTCTTAATCAAATTGTGGATCGACCTTTCATTGGATTATGTGATATGATGTGATAGTGGGTGGGAGCCAACCGACTATATATATATTAGAGTTATCATCCTATTAAAATCGTAGGTCTTGTTACCTTGGTCAGAAATATATATATATATATATATATGTATATACAGATTATTTCTCCTCCACCTATTACGTACGTAGGTACGAGGGATACAAAATCTCCCATCCCATATATATATATATATATATATATATATATATATATATATATATATATGGAAATTAAGAAGCAGGAGAAGGGGGTCAGATTTACTCCCGCCGGCATCAATATTTTAAACTTTGAAAATATTAATACAGACGCACCACAACTAATAAGTACATATATACCGTCTACACGGGTATTAAAAATCTCAAAAGAAAACCTTATCCTCGCCTGTCCGTTAATTAACTAATCATTTTTTTCCTACGTATGCAAGCCTTGCAAGGTGATTAATTAGCTACGATCGATCGTGAAGGAGGGCGTGAGAGAAAGAGGTGGGGACGGTTACCAGTGTTGGGTAGGCACGTCCGTTTCCCCACGTACATCTCTTCTGTATCTTTTTAATGGTGGGCGAGGAGAGAGAGAGAGAGAGAGAGAGAGCGCGCATGGAATTTCCACACCGCCATCGTCGTGCCCGGTGGTACGTACTGCTCCATCCCAATAAAACTACTCTTCTTCCCGCACCCCCCACCGCCGGCCGCGCCCCCTTACAGAGCATGTGACAGACCATACCTGCTTCACCTTTTCCCTCTTTCTCCCGCCCTTCAATTCCCCCCACCACCGTCGGCCGATTCCCAATCCTCCCGTGCATGCCCGGCATGCAGTTACCGATCGACTAGCGCCTCTTCTTCGATCGATGAGAATCAGGGACCCCTGACCAGTTGTGAAGAGATGAATGGTGGCAGCGATGGGTACTGCTTCAAGAGATCAAGGGTGTCTTCCGCATTTGTGGTTGTGGGGAACTCGAGTTCCCACCCGGCGTACAGGTTGATGTGGGTCGCCGTAGCCTGCGTTGCTTTCTGGATATTGGCTTTCGTCTTCGGAGCACACAGACCGCCGGTGCTGTTCGTATCTTATAATCTCTACGGCGACGCGCGGCAGCAGCGGTTAGCTGGGAATGGCGAGTGCGCTTGTGAGTCATCCTGGACATCAATCGGATCTCTCTCTCTCTCTCTCTCCCCGCAGTTAATTAACCTGTGTAGTAGCTAACACAGGTGAAGGAGGCGGCGAACCTGACGCGTCCTCCAACTCTGGTGACGTGCTGCTCGGTGGTTTGCTGGCCGCCGACAAGTTCGACGCTGAGTCATGTCTCAGCAGGCACGAAGCCGTCATCTACCGGAACGCGTCACCATGGAAACCTTCCTCCTATCTCGTGAAAAGGCTAAGGAGCTACGAAGCTCGTCACAAGCACTGCTCTCCACACACAAAGTCATACAACAAAACAGTGTTCCTCCTACAATCCGGCAACCTCACGGCCGGGACGCCGCCGACGCCGGAGTGCAATTACGTGGTTTGGACCCCTCGCGACGGCCTTGGAAACAGGATGCTCAGCCTCGTCTCTGCGTTCCTCTACACCCTCCTCACCGGGAGGGTCCTGCTCATAGACAGTTCCAAGGACATGGCCGACCTCTTCTGCGAGCCCTTCCCGGGCGGCACCTGGCTGTTGCCGCCGGACTTCCCGCTCGGCGGTTTCCACGCGTTCGACAAGAACCACCCGCAGAGCTACGGGAGCATGCTGAGGAAGAACAACAGCGTCAGCGGTGGTCGCAACCCGGCGGTCGTCTACCTCTATCTAGCCCACAACTACGACGACGACGACAAGGCCTTCTTCTGCGAGGCCGGCGAAGGCCGGTCCCCGGTTCAGAAGATCCCGTGGATGGTGATGAAGTCGAACCAGTACTTCGTGCCGGCTCTCTTCCTAAACCCTCCGTTCGAGAGCGAGCTGCGCCGGCTATTCCCGGAGGAGGAGGCTGTTTTCCACCACCTAGGTAGGTATCTCTTCCACCCCACCAACGCCGTTTGGGGGCTGATCACAAGGTACTACCGAGCTTATCTGGCCACGGCCGGGGAGAGGATTGGGATACAGATCAGAGTGTTCAACAAGAAGACTGCCCCCTTTGAGGTTGTACTACAACAGATACTCAACTGCACTGTGTCGGAGAAGCTGCTGCCGGAGGTGAAGACGAACGAGAATGTTAACCTCACGGAACGCGCCGCTGCCCGGCCGGCCGTCGACGTCAGTAATCATAAGAGGTTTCTGAAGGCCGTCCTCGTGACATCCCTGAACTCGGGATACCTGGACAGGATCAAGGACATGTACTGGGAGCACCCGGCGGGGGGCGGCGGGGCGGCGGACGTCAGCGTCCACCAGCCGAGCCACGAGGAGTGGCAGCAGACGGAGAGGGGGGAGCACGACATGAAGGCGCTGGCGGAGATGTACCTGCTCAGCCTCTCGGACGCACTGGTGACGAGCGCGTGGTCGACCTTCGGGTACGTCGCGCAGGCCTTGGGAGGCGTCAGGCCGTGGATCCTCCTCACGCCGGGGAAGGGCAAGGTGCCGGAGCCGGCGTGCGTCCGGGCCATGTCGGCGGAGCCGTGCTTCCATTACCCTCCCAGCTTCGACTGCAGAGCGAAGAGGTACGGGGAAACGGGGAGGATGGCGCCTTACGTGAAGCACTGCGAGGACACCACGAGGGGCCTCAAACTGGTTGGTTGGACGAAGCTAGCTAGTCATGATTAGCATTAATTATGCGTATTTGTAATTAATTAATATTCCTAAAAACTGAAGATGTTAAAGGCCCATTAGTTTCAATGAACAATGTTTTGTTAAAATTTTAATCATCAGACATAGTCTAAGGATTGAAATCTAATAATCATATTGTCACATCTTTATATTAGATGTAATTGTCACGATGATCCCATGTTTTAAACAAACTGGTCCCAGTGCATCTCATGGGAGTTTTTTACTAGAAAAAAGAAAATTCTTGCTAAAGTCCATGCTAAACATAATGTCTCTTAGGAGAAGGGGGTCTGGAAGTCGATGTCATCATCGATCAGACCTTTCATCTTAGCCATCTTGATGATGTCGTTCGTGTAGTGTATCTTTCTCTCGAGCTCTTGTTCAACGTCGTCGTAACGTCGCAATTGTCGAGCCATTCCTGGGTTAGAATGGAGAGAGCTTGCTAAGTAGTGTGGAGAGTGTCTGCGTAGGTGCGGAGTGCATGCGCGTCGTGGAGGTGACCGATGGCGCTCGGTCGCTAGCAGTCGACTGACCCCTACCTTTAGGTGGGGGGACCGCCGTGGCACAGTCCTGCTCCTCCTACTGGTTCAGGAGCCTAGTAGGCCTCTGTTATCATTTGGAGTTGACGACACATCTCAGTCAACTCCTTTGGTACAGAGTGGGCCGAGGGTTGGAGGTGGTCCCCTTAGGAGAGGTGGTCGCTTGCCCGCTCGTCTCGGAATGCCTGGCAAGAGTCGGCGGTACTCTGACGATTGCTAATGTTGCGGTAGTTCGCTCGGGGTGCCATGGCTTTTAGTCCTTCGATTCTCATAGGCTGCACCAAGAAGTGTAAAAGTAGAGATGTGTTATCTCGAGCTGTGAGCTACGCCCCCAATATTTATTCGGTGAGGGAGTAGGAGGTCGACCCCGATGACAACTTGCAGACAAGGGAAAGTATAAGAAAGAGTCCTGAGAGAGATCTCGGGGGACAACCCTCTGATTCTTAAATAAAATATTCTTCGACGTAGAGGGGGTGCGCTCAGGGAGAGACATGTAGGGCCTAGAGGTGGTGTCTTAGCGCTCACCTGAGAGGGAGTTGGAGTCGATGGAGAATAAGAGTGCTCGGACTGAGCATTGGAGAAGGAAAGATGTGAGGGCTAGTCCACAAGAAGTGGAGACGGAGGTTTAACTCAGTAGGGGAATGGTGAGAGACTTAAGAGAGACGAGAGCTTGAGGGACGTAAAGTCCATATCTCTTTGGTTGTGGTCCTCTTCGAATTCGTCTCGTTTACTTTCTTTGATTTGGTGATGTTGGGGTTATCTTGGCAGTGGAGATGTGGGCCGCTTGCCGATTTGCCTGACAGGGGAGGGAAGGCATGGGCGCTGACCTGCCGTTCCTTTGCCGTTTACGTTGTTCCGCCGTTAATGCGATGATGGTCACTACGGCCGTGTGCCGCTCACTCCGCTGGACAGGGACGCACACGGCGTATGGGATCTGAACCTCGGGCTAGTCCTCCTACATGTCTTGGCAAGCCGCACACTAGACTGTGAGTCAATTTACGTTGGACTTTATTGGGCCAGATGAACTTCCCCCTCCTCATAAGTATTTTTTTTAAACATATTTAGCTTCAATTCCAAAGTGCCGGAGTATACTCCCCCATCCTTAGGAACACACTCGGTCATAAAGCCCCCTCTCACTAATATGCTCCAAGCTGTGCTTCCGTTTCCTCTCGGGATTATTGTAGTTCAGGCACCGAGGGCGGGAGAAATTTCAGCATGCGGCGCAATGCGCCATGGGCCACATAATTTACACACCGTGGAAATCTCACCAGAAAGGGCCGGTGCGGCCGTCGCCGTGTCGCCCAACGACTTCCCAGACCGAAGGTACGCGGAAAAGTCTAATTTGCCCCTCACCCTCTCCACAAAGGACCACAACCATTCTCACGCGTACACGTGCAGGTCTCCCACACCTCCACCGGCAATCGCCGGTTGCCCTCCTATTCGTCTTTCAGACTTGCCAATTCCCAGTTCCACCTGAACTCGGACTTGCATTGTTGTATGGTGTTGGTATGATGCCCGTCTGTCCGTCTATCTATCTACAAGTAGAGAGAGAGAGAGAGAGAACTCTAATCTTGGAATTCGTGGTCTGTGCGACTGTGCGCCTTCGGATCTAGTCGAGACCAGTTGCTGGTGCTGTTGTTTCTGCTGCTCTGTTTGCGCGGCTTAAGATCTCTTGATTTTGGCCGGCGGGCGTGGTTGTTGAAGAGGTCGATCGGGATTTGGGTGCAAGAGTTGCGGTGGCGGAGCGGAGGTGATCTTCAATAGCATGCCGATGCTGGACGTTCACTGCTCGTGCGTGGTTAGGGGGGTCTCGATGGCGGCGCCGTCGTCCGCGCCACCGCCGGTGTCGGGCCAGGCCGGGGCGGCGTCCCAACCCGTGACGGTGGAGATCGCCCCCGATGGATCCGAGCTGGTGAGAGTCTTGCCTTTCTCCTCGTCTCCTTTTGCTTTCTTGGTTCCGTGTATGTTCTTGCCTGCGTGATCGTTGTTGTAATTTGCCGCAGATTTGTCATTTGTGTGCTTTCCTGGTTGTGGGGTTCACCCTCTTGTATTGTTTCTTCTATGGGAGGATGCATATTAGGGTTTTCGTCTATGCCAATTCCAAACGATTTTGAATTTTCCGGGATGAACTTAGAAGATCGGGGAGGTGGCTACCTTTCGGTGGTGATTTTCTCTTAACGAAGAAATTGTTTTTGCCATGGGGATTCTGGATAAATGAATTTTTGAATGTTTTATTACAAGAAGTTTGTGCCTTTGTTTGTATTATAGGTCTTCTCTTGGTTTGGGTCGGGGATCCTTCTGGTTTGTTCCGGGGATTATCTATCATCTCGGAATTGAGTTCCTTTTTCCTCATTTTCCGGTCTCTTTCTCTGTGGGAACAACACTTTCCACGTTGAATTGGAGAGGCGGTTGTTTTTTTTTGAAGCCTTTATTACGGAAAATTCGTCGTGCAACTTTTCTTAGTTGGGGGCGGGGGCGTGTTAGGTAATCCTTCTGGTTGCTCAGATGAACATCTCCAAATGCGATGCATGGCCTTTTGAAGAACCCTCAGGTTTTTTTTCCCCTCTTCTTCTGTGTGTGGGTGTTTTGGACAAAGCGATCCGCTTACAAGATTCAGCTGTGAAAGTTGGGGCTATTTACAGGTTTGGTGAATGGGATGCCATTTTTCCAACGCCCTCGCTAATCTAGAACTCGCTTTCTGAAATTGTTACGTCCAGTTTATGATGCATCCCCTTTTTAAGAACTTCGGCCACATTAGTTATCCAACGATGAGTTTGATTAATGGGTTGTGGAGTTTTGTCCAACGCCTATAGCGGTAGCTAGAGTTCTTGTAGAGCATGATCATCTGGACTGCCTTTAAGGTTATCAATCACAGCTGTCTGGTTTTAGGTAGCAACCTCCTGACCTTGAGAGCTGTGTTCCTAAGCCATTGCTGAGTATAGTTTGCCTTCATACTTCTTCATCTCCTCTAGGTTTGTTATTGTCATCTGGGGAATACGTATATATAAAGTTGCAATCCTCAATTGGGCTTACAATCTGTGGTGTCTTGAAGTTTCCCGCTTTTTCTTTCACGTTCGAACTGATTTCAGAGAACGAGAGAGCAAGGGAGCTGTATTATTGACTTCTGGTGTTATTTGTTCACTTCTTGCCCAGGATTTGAGAACGTCCAGTGTAGCTATCCAGTTTGTACCCAGCATTCGTTCTGGCAGTTTCAGTGACATTGGGCCCAGGAGAGACATGGAGGATGAGCACATCTGTATCGATGATCTTGCTTTGCATCTGGGTTCTCTGTTTAGCTGTCCCTCACCTAGCGCCTTTTATGGGGTAAGTAATTTGGCAGCTCACCTCTTTTCATACAAACAGCTTTGTTCTTCTGCAATTTTGCTTACATAATTTGTCATCTTCCTGTTGCAGGTGTTTGATGGTCATGGAGGCCCAGATGCAGCTGCATATGTCAGAAAGCATGCAGTGAGGTTATTTTTTAAAGACGCAGGCTTCCCACAGGATTGCCAGGCAGATGATGGGTTCTTAGAAGAAGTTGCAAATTCTATGCGGAAGGCATTCCTTCTCGCTGATGATGCTTTGGCAGATGATTGTACGGTTAGCAGCTCAACTGGAACAACAGCTCTTACTGCTCTTGTACTTGGAAGGTCGGTGATCATTTGCACCTTGTTGTTTCCTTGTCTGGCTTGGATATTTTTTTACCGTACATGTGTCTATTCACCGGATAGCATTAACGTAGATGCTCTGTAGTGAATAATGTGTTTCTCAAATTTCATATCCTGTTTGATATTTGATCTGCCAGAAGTATCTTACATATGACCCCTGTTCTGTCACTGATGTTTCCTTTGTTTATGTTCTGAACAGGCTTCTAATGATTGCAAATGTGGGCGACTGCCGAGCAGTTCTTTGCAGGAAAGGGGAAGCCGTGGAAATGTCTCAAGACCACAGGCCAATCAGGGCATCTGAGCGCCGGAGGGTCGAGGAATGTGGTGGCTACATAGATGATGGCTATGTTAATGGCATGCTCTCCGTGACTCGGGTACTTGGGGATTGGGACTTGAAGTTCCCACGGGGCACACCATCTCCACTCATTGCTGAGCCTGAGTTCATGCGGGCAGAGCTCACGGAGGAGGATGAGTTCCTAATTATCGGCTGTGATGGGATCTGGGATGTGATGTCGAGCCAGCATGCAGTCGGTGTCGTCCGCCGGGGTCTTCAGAGGCACGACGATCCAGAGAAATGTGCGAGGGAGCTCGTCATGGAGGCCTTGAGGCTCAACACCTTCGACAACCTCACGGTGATTGTCGTATGTTTCTCGGCAGAGCACAAGGATTCTATGCCACAACTGCAGCAACAGAAATTGAGGTGTTGTAGCCTCCTCTCCACAGAGGCACTGAGTGATCTGAAGAGCTGGCTCAACGACGATGGTCGGTAGCTGTTGATCAACATGGTGGTTTTCTAGTACTGTAATGCAATCCTCTCACGTAGCTTAGCTAGCTAGCTAATGTGGGACAGCATGCCTTGCCTCATCAATTTGTTGCCTGATGATCCATGGCTGCCTTTTTTTAGCTGGAGATCAATAGAGCAGTCTGCAGTTTTGTAGCGGGAAGGAAAGCGTTCTTTCTTTATTCTTGTTCTCTGACATACATTTTGGTAATTTGCTGTTGCAGTAGTTGGCCCGAAGAACTGAAGGGGGTTGTGTTGTACATAATATATCCTGCTGGGAGGGGGGGGGGGACGGCCGAGGGTGGCAGTGTATGCTGTTGTGTGTGTCAGGTCTACACCTATTCGTTGAAACAAAAAAAAAAAAGCAACAGCTGGTGGTGTACTTATTTGATTTTTTTTTTTTGAAGTAGCTGATGTTGTACATACTACATAGTGAACATATCAGTAAGTTCTATCTTAGTAATAAAATTTGAATTTCGAAAATGATCTTACAGGTTCCCTGCACTTGTTTGGCTTGTTTATCTGCTCCAACCTTTCTTTATTATTGTTATTATTATTATTCCTTTCATTTGGGGCTTGGTCTTACTCTTTTGATTATTTTTCCCAAGTAGGTACTTGTTCTTGGGTTTGGTCTTATTATTCTTTGGAGGAGATTTATTTTTCCTTAGTGGGTGGTTGTTCCTTAGCTGCTGACATTTGAAGGGCAATAAAATATACATGTGTGTATTTGGATTGGAGCAGCATATGTTTTGACGATGGCAATTATATATGGCTTTGTGGTGGGTCCCCCCTCCTGTTTTTAAAGTCAAAAAACGGAGGAGGGCAATGCTTCTGAGGATGTTGTACCGAACGAGTGTGAAAAAAAAAACTGTGTGTGTGTGTGTGTGTGTGGGGGGGGGGGGGGGGGGGGACCTGCTGGTGGTGGTGTTTTGCTCGACGAAAACTGCATGGGCGTTCCATTGTACACGTCATCACTGACTCCATATCGATGACGTCGACTGGGTGGGTGGATGAAGCGGTCGGGTTGGAAATCGGACTGTAGGCAACCGTCTGACTTTTGCTGCCTGGATGGCGTGTTCGCTTGGCCTCGGGAGGGGCCAGGCCTCCCTGGTTTTTAATGAACCCCCCCGGCGACTTCGTGGCCTTGCACACTGTCGACTAGACTGCACATCTTTTGTTCTCTGCGTGCATCTCTGGAGGGAGGGACAAGGGGATAATGGGGTTGCAGAAGAGGACTATTGAAGTCCACCTTAGCGATATGAGCGCATAATATATCATCATATTCTGCCTAGTAAATCTTTATAATCTGTATTATCGCGTACATTCACTAATAATGAATGGTGTTATTCTGATTAGAGAAATGCTTAATTCCTGTGCAATATGGATAGATTTTCTATCCGTCTTGTATGTTATTGGATCACGTGTGTAATCCCCGTATGTCTCACTATATTATGTTCCCCTTTTTTTATACATACACATATTTTTTAATGTAAAAAAAATTGTCAGTTATTTGTCACAGTTGACATTAAGAGTGACAAATAATTAAAGATGATAAATAATTTTTTCATATTAAAATTATTTGTCATCCTTATTATTTATCATTCTTAATTCTAAGAGTAACAAATAACAAATTAAGAGTGATAAATAATTTTATAAAAAATATATAAAAATATTTAAGGAATCTATTAAGTGGGGCTCACGCATGAACGTGTGGATCAATACCGTACGCGTTAGGGGGGTAACTTTTTTACCCCGTCTAGATATACAGCTAGTATTTCTCTTTCGATTATATTCTTTTGATTCTGTCACCATCATAATGGTCAGGGTATTTCCTTGACAATGTTACGGAGACATAATTGAAATATACAATATAAGATTTTGGAGATTATATGATAGAATATAGACAATGCTAAGAATGCATGTGCAATTATTGTTCGGTCATCGGGAGGATTTGAAAATGTGATTCGCTCCAAAGTTAATTTGCATACGTATTATACTTCCATTTGATATTTTGCTTAGGTGCGTCTTTCTTCTTAATTTTCTCCGTTTCCCTTTCTAAGGAGTTAGTTAGATTGCATATCCTCTGTTGTAATAAATTACTCATTTTACCCTAACAAGAGGAAAGTAAACTCGTGATTCAAAATTTTTGATGTAGAGGAGAAATGGAGAGGAGGCAAATAACCTGTTGCTGTATTACAACACTTGCATTTACATTCATAAGAGCTGAGTCACGTCACAAGTAAAAGTAAAATTACATAGCCTTAGAGAGGATGGCTTGATCGAGATACGAAGTATGAGAAAGTGGAGAACGTGTCTCCATTGGTGGGGTGAGCTTCCAAGCCAAGTATTTGAGCCTTTGTTGACACTCCTAGATGGTGCCACCGAGCATTATTTTGTTGAGACTTCCGCTTATTTTCCCAGAGCTTTGGAGCCTTCTTGGGCAACCTCCTAGATGCTCGCCCATGCTTGACCTCCATGCCAATGATTCCGAAGGTGCAAGAGTTAGGGACTGAGCTTCTATCTCTTGGGTATCTTCCTACATGCCAGAGTCTGAGTTGGTTGCCTAGGACGGAACTCTATGTAGGCATAATGAGTCGGGAGTCCCCAGACAGGGTCGGAGGATGCCGATGCTAGACTCCTACTTGATGACGTAGGCTTGCCGGTCACCCAGAGGGCCACAGATGTCCAGACTAGAAGATGTAGACTTGAGAGCCTCTTGGATGAACTTCGAGACAACCGGGAGGAAGTGGTGGGGCTTGACGTCTCCACGCCCACTGGGGTGGCACCGAGGTGGTCCTGTGCGTCTTCTTGGCTAATGGCCTAGGGATTTGTGGCTGGGAGTTAGGTCGACCATCTCATGTTGCACAGTTTAAGGCATGACAGTATCTTATTAGGCTTCTCAGCTGGCCCGTCAAAAGTAGCTACCACCTTGAGAGTACCTTGCCAAGCTTCTCCCGTAGGAAAAAGTGCCCATTGGGGTGGATATTCCCCAGAAGAACCCTTCGATATTTAAGCCAATGTCCAGATATGAGAGAAGTCGGAGAGTTCTCTAGAAAGGGGAGGGGTCGGGATCTACCGTAGAAGCCCGGTGGCAAGGGGGGAAAAGATGGGTTGGTGCTGGAATAGCTTTTCCCTAGAGGAACCTCTTGAAAGGGAGGTTTTGAGGTGAGAGGTTTGACATTCTTTGCCTTGCATGGGCGTGTATCCTTTTTTTCTGCATATCTGGAGGGGGCCGTGGAGGCCCCTTTTTATAGACGGGAGCAGATGAAAGATGCCTTGGGCAATAAGCTCTGTGCGCTTGAAAAGATCGTATGGAGCGACGCGTCAGTTGAAGTAGCAAGAGTTACGGGATGCAAACTAGATCACGACATTGCATATATGATGACGATGTCCCTTAATGACGATGGTTTTGAAATCTTGAAACTCGACGAAAATCTAGTTTGAGCGAGAGCCGATACACGTGGCGGAGATCAAATAGACTAGACACATCACTTGCCTCCAAGCCGTTGGCGCGATGCATGGCACGTGGATCTAGTCAAAGATGACGGCTTCTCGTGTGGCTCTTAGGGTTTTGAGGAATATGCACCTTTCAAGAACCCTGGTTTAAATGAGGCACTTCGTTTCTCTATGTGGGGATTTTATTAGAGGGGGGCATATTCATACCGGAGGGAGCTCTCTCTTGCCTGCTCTTCAATTTCAGACGGGTGATGGAAGTCATCATGAAGGACATTTTTGGGTCCTCCGACAAAGGTGGTAGGGATGCGTGGCCCAGTTGAAGCAGAGGAGGTGCCGAGAATTATCACTGGAGGGTACGATGTCCCGTTGGGATAGACCCTGGCTAGATGTCAGGAATCATGGTGCCGCTAGGTCCGCGGGGATGCAAAAAGGACGGGGGCTACACCCGGTCCTGCTATTGTCCTAGCCAAGTCTCCTACATGTAGGAGAGGGTCCAGAGAGTTGTGGACTAGCTAGTGCCCTTCGAGGAGATTGAACGCACTTGGGGGACGCTGTTGTTAGAGTTCTTCGAGGTGATGACTCAGGAGTTACTTTCTACAGTCACCAAAGCACTTACCTTTGGCCTCCGTCACGCTTTTGAGGCTGTAGAGAATAGGAGGCAAATGGATAGGGTTGAAGCAACCTTGGGTGTAGCCACAAGGAAGGTAGAGGAAGACAACCGTTAGTTGCTGGAAGCGAGCCATGAGACTGGGGCTACAAAGGCTGACTTCGCCAAGTTCTGTGAGATGTTGCTTGAAGATCGCTAGGAAGTGAAGAGGCTGGAGCACTTGTTGGATCGGAGGAGGTGAACGAGAATGTGGCCAAGGCCTATGAGCGGGCGAGTCGAGAGGAAATCCCTAAATACAAGCAATGAAAAGAATTCCACCAAGATATGGTGCAAGTCTCCAAGCGGGTTTGTCGTGACCTGTGGATGATGCTGCTAGGGAAGACCCAGGCTGTGCATCCTGAGACTAGGTCGGAAAACTTCCTGTGTCCTGGGATCCAGGAGGGTGGGCCTAGCATGTAACCTTTGGCGTATTTGTAAATGCCTCTTCTTTTTGAATGAAATGGGCTCGTATGGCTTTCCATTGTTGTGCACATCATGTGTGCGGGTGAGCCGCGTGTTAGGCGATTGGCCTATAGGCCTTGTGTTATTTATGAACTCAGTTTCTTGGGGGGTATTTCGAGTTTTGAGGAAGGGTCGACTGACTTTAACTCGCCAAGGGGCCTAGCTTTGGGAAAACTATGTTTGAGCACTTGGGTGGCTTAGCCTGAGAGAAAACATTTAACCCGAGAGCCTAGGTGGCTTGGCTCGGGAAGAATCTATAATTGGGCTTCTAGGTGGCTTAGGTCTAGAGAAAATATTTAACCCGAGTGCCTAAGTGGGTTTGGCTCAGGAAGAAACAACGATCGGGAGCCTAAGTGGTTTAGCAAGAGTGAAAATTATCGGACTAAGCGTCCACTTTACTTTCCTCAGGAAGAAACTATGATCCGGCGCCTAAGTTGCCTAACTTGAGAGAAAACTATCTGACTGAGCACTTGTTTGGCTTTGTTCGGGAAGAAACTACAATCAGGTGCCTAAGTGGCTTAGCCCGAGAGAAAATTATCTAACTAAGTGCCTGCTTAGCTTTACTAAGAAAAAAAACTATGATCAAGTGCCTAAGTGACTTTGCCAAAGAGAAAAACTATCTGACTGAGCGTCTGTTTGGCTTTGCTTGGGAAGAAACTACAATTGGGTGCCTAAGTGACTTTGCCTAAGATGAAACTATCTGACTGAGTGTTTGCTTGGCTTTGCTTGGGAAGAAATTACGATCGGGCGCTTAAGTGACTTTGCCTGAGAACTTGATCGAGCGCCCATTTGCCTTTTCTCGGGAAGAAACAATGATGGGGCGCCTAAGTGGCTTCGCCCGAGAAGAAACTATTTGTTCGAGTGCTCGTTTGACTTTGCTCGAGAAGAAATTATGATCGGATGCCTAAGTGACATTGCCTGAGAGAAAAATAATTTGACCAAGCACCTGTTTGACTTTGCTCAAGAAGAAATTGCAATTGGGTGCCTAAATGACTTCGCTCAAGTGAAAACTATCTGACCGAGCGCTTGTTTGACTTTACTCGGGAAGAAATTATGATCGGCTGCCTAAGTGGTTTTACTCGAAAGAAAATTATTTGATCAAGCGTCTGATTGACTTTGCTTGGGAAGAAATTATAATCAGACGCCTAAGTGGCATTGCCCTAGAGAAAAATTATTTGGTTGAGTGCTCGTTTGACTTTGTTCATGAAGAAACTATGGTCAGACACCTAACTGACTTTGCCTGAGAGAAAATTATCTGAACTAACACTCGTTTGACTTTGTTTGCAAAGGTCTTTACCGGCAATCGTCTTTACACTATAAGAGATGCAGTAACATAATTGTAGAGCTGCGTTGGAGCATGGGACATATGTCCAGACCCATTAACAAAATCTGTCACGTCCCGAGCGCGGAAGATTACCCGGAGGCGTGACGCGTCTATATGGATCGTGTCAATCATGTAAATATCAGAGTGCGTAAATAACTACGATTTAACTCAAAATTAATACAAATAGTACGAGCTGACAATTGTCACAACTAATCAAAGGACAAATACATATGTTCCTAGAGTCCAACGACTAGGCTTCAAATCTTAAGCAGTTCTAATCAAGTTGACTAATACAAATGACATAGATGAATTGATACAACTGACATAAGTGAACTAATACAATAACACAAAGAACATGACAATTTGATAACTTCACTCTAACACTCATCACTCAGTCTCATTCCCTTCCGAGTGTTGGTTGACATCTAAATTACCTGAAAATATTAGAAAATAACTAGATGAGCGAATCGCTCAGTAGGAATTACATCTCAAGATTTAACATGCTTTAAGTGGTTTACAAGTTCAATTAATGTCAGTAAAGCTATGCATGTAGATGAGTAGATATCAAGGATTGTAAAAATCGACAAGAGCAGTGAAGGAATAACAAGTGAGAGTATAAGGATTCCAACTTCAATGCAGCAATAGCAAGAGATTCAAATAAGTAATAACTGGAATTAACGAAAATCTTTCCAAGAGAGTAAGAACTCATGTCAAGCAAGTAATAGAAAGTAATATAAATTCAAGCATGTAAAACTGGAATTGGCTATTTATCAATTTCATTCAAGCAAAACTTTACCCTTCTGCGGGTCTCAAGTCAAATCAATCAAGTAATATCACGAGAATGAGTGGAATATCTGTGGACGAGGAAATCACACCAACGTCGAGTCCCAAGAGAGGTATGGAGGACGAGATCGTAGCAACGGAGAGGGAAGGAAAAGAGGAACGAGGAATGGATTACTGGGTAATATGAGAAAAGTGGTGGGAAGTGTGATTTGCAAGAAATATTTTGGTGGAACACAAAGAAGGTAGACTTATCAGACTCTGGTACACGGCGGAGATAGGGGTCCGAAGACCCTCTCGCGCAAACTGACCCCTTCCCGGTAAGCGTGACTTACCGTTCCGCGAGTAACTTTTTATATACTGAGGAATCTGAGAATCTACGTAATGGGATTTGAGAGACACGTAGACTGAATTTGTAACGATATGCCACTACTCAGACAATCATAAGAACAATATGAGCAAAAGCATACCACCGCCGGACATTGGTCTTTGCGGGGTTTCAGCAGTAATATAAACAATAAATATTATATATACATACCACCACAAGACATTGGCCTTTGCGGGGATTTTGCAGCGATATAAATAATAAGTATAACTATATACAAAAGACCACCGCGAGGTATTACCCTCCGCAGGGTTTTTTATTACAATAACTATATATATATATATATAACGGAAAGGAAAAAGGGATCAAATAAACCGCCACGAGATGTTACTCTCCGTGGGGTTTTAAAACGATGATGGGGGATGCTAAAATTAAATAGTTAGGGGTTAGGAGGTTAGCGTGCAGAAATTAAATTACGGGAATGAAAATGGTCGCGGGAGATGACTCACCGCACCAGTTAGATAAGACCGCCGCGAGGAACGGGTTCCTTGATCGGGGTCGGAACAAAAGAATGCAGAAAATTAAACCACCGCGAGGAACGAGTTCCTTGATCGGGGTTGGAATGAAAGTGCAGAAAATTAAACTACCGCGAGGAACGAGTTCCTTGATCGGGGTTGGAATTGAAAGTGCAGAAAATTAAACCACCGCGAGGAACGAGTTCCTTGATCGGGGTTGGAATAAATGAAAAGGGGATTAAATAAACCGCCGCGAGATGTCACTCTCCGCGGGGTTTTGAAGCGATGATAGGGGAGGGTTAGAGTTAAGCAGTTAGCGGTTAGGGTGTTAGAATGCAGAAATTAAATTACTGAAGTAAAATGGTCGCGGGAGATAGCCCACCGCACCAGTTAAATGAGACCACCGCGAGGAACTGGTTCCGTCGACGGGGTTTAGACAGAAAAATTAATAACAAAAGAAGGGGAGGGGAAGTGTGATCGCCAGGGGTTGAGGACCCCACAGGAAATGTTCCGATCGCGTTCGCCGCCGAAGCGGGAGCAGTGCGGGTCCTCTCTTCCTCTTCGGTCGGCCGGCCGACGAAGAGGGCCTTCTTTGGTTACCCTGATTTTATTATTCTTTTGTTTTGTTTTATCTTTTGTTATTATATTTTTTTGGTGTTTTTGTTACTTTTATTATTTTTTATTTTTTTATGTTTTTCTTAGAGAGAGGTGAGAAAGTAAAAGAGAAATCGAGGGGTGAATGGTAGAATAAGATAGTACGATATAGAGAAAAAAAACACTAGGAAAATATAGACAGAGTGAGAAACTTATTTTAGATAAAATAGAGAATGACGGAAGTGGAGAGTTAGCGATATATGACAATAACAAGGGAGAGAAGATAGACTTATATTAAACAAAAAGTAGAGGAGGATAGAGATGGAGATTTTACAACAAATAACAATCACAAACGAGGAATGTAACAAGACGGGAAGGTGATGGTAGGGTACCTCAAAAGTAGGAGGGATGGTCGCGTTTTATCCCCGAACTGGAGGCACGTGAGTTGCTCCTCCTCCTCTTTCGGCCGACTGAAGAAGCGGGCTCCCGGACTGGTTAACCCTGCACGGAAAATAAACAAAGAGAAACGACTACTAAATAAGGATAACGGTGGTGTAATATCAATTCTTTAGAAACTAATATTGAAAATAACATAAACGAATACGCACCTGGTTGATGGTTTTTAAAACCCCTTTTTGAACTAAAGAGTGGGAGAGGATATGATGAAATGCATAAGTGCGAAGACGCTCACAAACCAAGCCCTCTCGGGGAGAAAGGCATGGCACAGATGCTAAAATAATGCATTCAATATAATCGACTGACTGCTTAAAAATAAAAGGGAGAGAAAAACTTATCGGAGGAGGACGACGACGGGCTTTGGGAAGGGTTTCAACAGCACGAGCGTAGCACGACCAGGGAGCTTCAGAGCGGACTTCAGAAACTAGTTAGGTCGAACATGAGAACACATGTGTATACATGTACGATATAAAATATATATATATACATATATGGTGAGAGAAGATGGTTAAAGATATAAGTAGATAAATAAATAAAAAAAACTAATGATATGTGGAAGATATAGGGGGACTAGAGAGCGAGATAGAAGTCAAGAGAGAGAGAGAGAGAGAGAAAGCTCTCTTTTCTTAGATTTTTTTTGTAATTTATATATACAATATATATATACCTAAAAGATACATAGAAGATATATATATATATATATATATATATATATATATATATATATTTATGTGAGAGAGTAAAAGAGAGATAGAGAGAGGATGAGACAGGGTGTGAGAAGAGGGAAAAAGGGAGGGGGAGAGAGAGATGTACGAGAGAGAGATATGAAGAGAGGGAGAGAGAGAGAGTTCTTTTTTTAAAAAAAAAAGAAAAAAAAGAAAAAAAATATAAAGAAAGAAGGAGAGGGGGAGAGAGAGAGAGAGGCACGGAGAGAGAGAGAGAGAGAACAGAGAGAGGAAGGGAGTGAGGGAGAGACGGTGAGAGGGGGGGTGAGAAAGAGAGAGAGAGAGTGAGAGGGGGGTGAGAAAGAGAGAGAGAGTGAGGGAAACAGGTAGAGGGGGAAAGAGAGAGAGAGAGACACTGGGAGAGGGAGAGAGACCGGAGAGAAAGGGAGGGAAAGAGAGAGATCGGAGAGAAAGGGAGAGAAAGAGAGAGACGGGGAGAGGGAGTTCGAGAGAGAGAGAGAGAGAGTGAGAGAGATGGGGAGGTGGAGAGAGGGAGACAGAGAGAGGGGAGGGGGTGCGAGAGAGAGGGAGAGAGTGAAAGAGGGGGTGAGAAGGAGAGAACGAGAGGGGGAGATAGAGACGGGGAGAGAGAGAGATGGGGAGAGAGAGGGGGTCGTTGGCGGTGGCCGCGACGGTGCACGGCGAGCGGGGGACGGGCGGCGTCGGGGCGCTGGAGCGGCGGGGAGGCAGCGGGGAGAATGGCATGTCATTCTTCTGGAATTTCTTCGCCTTAGAGGGCTCCCCTCCCATGAAGAATCGCTTCTTGTTGAAGGATTGTTTGAATTTTTCCGGGCTTGTGACGGGTTCCTTCTTGTCTCTTCCTCGGATTCTCTCATATAATTTGGTGGCGTCTTCCAGCAGTTGAGCACGCCGAACCATCTCCGAATAGACTTGGATGTCCATCGGGGCAAGTTGTGTGATATAATGGGGCCGAAGCCCGTTGAGGAATCTTCTCGCCTTCATCTTTTCTGTACACACCAAGTGGGGTGCATACCTAGATAATCTGGAGAATTGGGCCTCATACTCGGCCACTTTCAAGCCCCGTTGTTTTAGAACGGCGAATTCTGTGGCTTTCTTTTCCTAGATATGATCGGAGAAGTACTTGTTGTTGAAATGCTCCGTGAATTCATCCCATGTGACATGGTATTCTGGCAGTGTTGCTTCTATGGATTCCCACCAGCATCGAGCGTCCCGCTCTAGTTGGAATACGGCAAGTAAAACCTTCTCTTCATCCGCGCATTGCATCACACGGAAGATTCGTTCCATCTCCTTTAGCCAATTCTCGGCATCCTCGGGGTCGGACGAACCCATGAACCTCGGTGGGTTCATGTTACGGAAACTTCGGTGGAGATCTCCCGCTCCACGATTTGCTCCACCTTGGGCCACTTGCTGTAGTGCCTGTGCGAGGCCTTGCACGGTGCGCTGCATCTCGCGCCATTGTGCTCTTTCCGCAGCCATGATCCTACAAAAGAGTTAAGTATGATAAAGATCGGATTTACTTGTAAGGTCGAAAGTCATTGTAGAACTTAACTCATGGCTCTATCCATCTCACCGGGTAAGGTATATCTATCCTTGAACTTGGGTTTTACCTATCCTTGGACTCAAGTTTTTACTTAGATTTCAATTTCTAACCGTTTATTTTTTTCTAATTCCCTAGGTTTGAAAACCTAGGCTCTGATACCACGAAGACTGTCACGCCCCGAGCGCGGAAGATTACCCGGAGGCGTGACACGTCTATATGGATCGTGTCAATCATGTAAATATCAGAGTACGCAAATAACTAAGATTTAACTAAAAAATAATACAAATAGTACGAGCTGACAATTGTCACAACTAATCAAAGGACAAATACATCTGTTCCTAGAGTCCAACGACTAGGCTTCAAATCTTAAGCAGTTCTAATCAAGTTGACTAATACAAATGACATAGATGAATTGATACAACTGACATAAGTGAACTAATACAATAACACAAAGAACATGACAATTTGATAACTTTACTCTAACACTCATCACTCAGTCTCATTCCCTTCCGAGTGTTGGTTGACATCCAAATTACCTGAAAATATTAGAAAACAACTAGATGAGCGAATCGCTCAGTAGGAATTACATCTCAAGATTTAACATGCTTTAAGTGGTTTACAAGTTCAATTAATGTCAGTAAAGCTATGCATGTAGATGAGTAGATATCAATGATTGTAAAAATCGACAAGAGCAGTGAAGGAATAACAAGTGAGAGTATAAGGATTCCAACTTCAATGCAGCAATAGCAAGAGATTCAAGCAAGTAATAACTGGAATTAACGAAAATCTTTCCAAGAGAGTAAGAACTCATGTCAAGCAAGTAATAGAAAGTAATATAAATTCAAGCATGTAAAACTGGAATTGGCTATTTATCAATTTCATTCAAGCAAAACTTTACCCTTCTGCGGGTCTCAAGTCAAATCAATCAAGTAATATCACGAGAATGAGTGGAATGTCTAAAGCCTAGCAAGCAAGTACTCCGGTGTAATGCCAAACACCGTGGTCAATAAACTCCCATGGGCATAAGTACCTTCGGGTGCTCCTCCCAGGACCAGACCGGGCCCTATATACACAGTATTAATCATGTTTGTTGACATCCACTCTCATTTATAGCCAATATGGAATTTCAAGGTTTGACTAGTATGATATATATAAGGTGGAATTATGGAATGGAATCCAAGGGCGCATTGATGTGTAGGGATGAAATAGGAGTAGAAACCAGTAACGTTTGATACACGGAAAAACTAGATAAGAGAGGTGCCTTACGGGCCACCTGACAATTTTAGAAACGACACCCTCACTGTGGGATGCCCTTCCTGGGAATTATACAGGGTTTAGAGGACCCTGTCAAGAGTTAAATATCACCTCTCAGGCTGCCATCTATCAGTGGAGATGGCAAAAGTGAAAGTCTAACGATCAGGTTAACGCAATGAGCCAGCTGTGTCGACTCTGCAGTTCATCGCGTCAACCCTGCAGTTCATCGAGTCAACCCTGCGAACAGGCTGGGTCGACCCTGCAGTTCATCGCGTCAACCCTATAGTTCATCGCGTCAACCCTACAGTTCATCGCGTCAACCCTGCGAACAGGCTGGGTCGACCCTGTGAACAGGCAGGGTTGACTCTGCAGTTCAAATCTGTTGGCAGGGTCGACTCTGCCGTTCATCGCGTCAACGCGGTGAACTGGCAGGGTCGACTCTGCAGTTCAAAAATACTTAAGGTATTAATCTTTGATTAAGCTAGGGTATTAACCTTTGATTTAAGTTTATTTAGGTAAAATTGATGACATGGATAGATAGAGAAAACTGTAAGGATTATAGATCTTTATTCATGCATTCGTTTCATGCTTTAGTTGCTTAAATATCAGATTTTTAACATGACGTATCATACAAGTTTTCATTTTTAAAGGAACTAAATGGAGACAATGTTTCTAGATAGGCTACCTAACAAATTAATTAGGTATGCTAGTTAGTTAGTAGATCAACTAATATGTTAATTAGGTATGTTAACAGGTTAGTTAAACTAATATGTTACGTAAAAACACGATAAAACTTGCGTTAAACGGATATATCGTATGGATATGAAGCTAATACATGCCAACTACCCTAGATTGAAGCTAATACATGCTAATCAATGCTAATCATCTTGGGTATAAGACTACTACATGCTAATTATCTTGGTACGAGGTTAATACATGCTAATCATCCTAGATTTAAGCTAACACATGCTAATTATTCTAGGTATGAGACTAATACTTACTAATTATCTTGTGTATGAAGCTAATACACGCTAATCATCCTAGATTTAAGCCAACACATGCTAATTATTCTAGGTATGAGACTAATACTTACTAATTATCTTGGGTATGAAGCTAATACACGCTAATCATCCTAGATTTAAGCCAACACATGCTAATTATTCTAGGTATGAGACTAATACTTGCTAATATTTACTAATACATGCTAATTATTCTGGGTATAATGCTAATACATGTTAATTATCTTAGGTATGAAGCTAATACATGCTAATCATCCTAGATTTAAGCTAACACATACTTTATGAACACTAAACATCACATGGAAATGAGCCTAAGACTAAATGCCTAGACTAATCATCCTAGATTAGCTACTAGTTTAGTTAAAAGTTGAGAACACCTACTTGTTGGAAGATCGTAGCAGCAGAACCCTTCTTTGTAATCCTTGCAGAGCTTTGCCCCAACCTTAGCTAGCCTAGAATGGGGGTAGCAAAAGGGGTATGTTTATAGGGTTGTCATGGCCGAATGAGAGGCAATATCTGAAATAATGGGGCTTTACAGCTTGTACAGACTGGAGAGATAAGGGAGAATGTTTGGACAGCCAATCCATGGCCCAGATCGTAAAGTATGTCTCCCACATTCATACACGATCCCTCTTCAATGTGCACACTTTCAAAGTCTGTACATCCTCAAAGTCTATACATTGCTATTGCTAGCCTATTCACTAAGTCTGTACATCACAAGTCTGTACATCCTCTCCCTCTCAAAGTCTATACATTGGCTCCCTCTCAAAGTCTGTACATCACTTCCTCTCAAAGTCTGTACATCACAAAGTCTATACATTGGCTATTGCTAGCCTATTCACAAAGTATCTACATTGACATCTTTTCCTACGTTGCACTTCCAAGTCTGTACGTTGCTAGCTTATAATGTATAATTAATTGGCACAAAAGGTAAATGGTGGATGCTAGGATTTGAACCCTGGTCATTGGGTTGAAAGGCAAGTTACTTAACCAACTACACTTGGAAGCCACTTGTTAAGTGAATACTCTTTACATATGATAACTACGTGTTCCAACTTCTTACTTAATTTAGAGTTTATCTAATATATTTTTTTGAGAAATATTATATATATATATATATATTATACGGGATGCTACACCCTCCCCCACTTAAAAGAATTTGGTCCCCAAATTCAATTACATTATACGGAGACAAGGAGGGTGAGAATTACTTACAGACTAGAATAATTCTGGAAATCTCCTTCTCATAGACACCTCGGTTTCCCATGTAGCTTCTTGTTCTAAGCATCGATTCCATTGAATTTTTACCATAGGGATCGACTTGTTCCTTAGAACTCGAATTTCTTGGTCGAGGATCTTTACTGGCCTTTGCTCATAGGTGAGGTCCTTCTGTATCACCAAGTCAGTGTGATCGATGACGTGTGAGAAATCGTGCACGTATTTCTTTAGCATAGAAACATGAAATACGTTGTACACTTCTGACAGTTGTGGAGGTAGGGCGATACGATAAGCCACTTCGCCTACCCTTTCCAGTACTTCGAATGGACCGATAAACCTTGGTGTTAATTTACCTTTAACACCAAATCTTCTAATGCCTCGGCCGGGAGATACCTTGAGGAAAACATGATCTCCGACTTGAAATTCCAGGTCTCGCCTTCTGTTATCGGCATAAGATTTCTGCCTGGACTGTGCTATCATTAACCTTTCTCTAATGAGTTGTATCTTCTCGGTAGAATCTCGCACCATGTCAGGACCTAGAATTTGTTTTTCACCGACTTCATCCCAGCATATGGGAGATCGGCAACGCCTGCCATATAATGCCTCAAAAGGTGCCATTTGTATGCTGGCTTGATAGCTGTTGTTATATGTAAATTCGGCTAGTGGTAAGTGGTCATTCCAACTACCGCCGAAGTCTATAATGCATGCCCTTAACATATCTTCCACAACTTGATTAGTCCTCTCGGTCTGTCCATCTATCTGGGGATGAAAAGTAGTGTTGTAGTTGAGTCTCGTCCCCAAGGAGTGTTGCAGGCTCTTTCAGAAATAAGAGGTGAAGCGCGGGTCTCGGTCAGATACGATCGAGACGGGAACTCCATGGAATCTAACCATTTCCTTCATATACAGGGCAGCAAGTACATTGACTGACCATCGACTTTTGATGGGTAAGAAATGGGCCGATTTAGTTAACCGGTCGATAATTACCCAAATTCCATCATATCCGCCCCTAGACTTGGGCAAACCCATGATAAAGTCCATGACAATGTCTTCCCACTTCCACTTGGGAATATCCAGCGGATGTAGCTTTCCGGCGGGTTTTTGATGTTCCGCCTTCACTTGTTGGCATGTGAGGCAACGAGACACAAAGTCTGCTACCTCCCTTTTCATGTTAGGCCACCAGAAAGTTCTTTTCAAGTCTTGGTACATCTTAGTGGCTCCAGGGTGGATTGTGTACCTCGATCTATGAGCTTCTTCAAGAATCTTCTTCTTCAATTCGGGACAGTCAGACACACATGTCCATTCATGAAATAGTAATCTGCCATCAGGTGCCAGCTTGAAATCCAGTCTCTCGTCCAGCTTGCTCTTTATCTCCACTAGCGAGGGATTCTCTTCTTGTAACTTCTTGATTTCAGGTAGCAAATCTGGATGTAGGCTCATATGAGATAGAATAATGCACATGTTTTTCTCATCTGTGCTGATATCAAGCTCAGAGAATTTCTCCAGCAGTTTCCATTCTTGTATCATGCAGTTGACCAATATTGTTCTCGGCTTTCGACTAAGGGCATCAGCTACGGAATTACCCTTACCAGGATGGTACTGTATAGTGAAGTCAAAATCCTTGAGATACTCGAGCCAACGCCTTTGCCGCACGTTCAGCTCCATTTGGGAGAATAAGTACTTGAGGCTTTTATGATCGGAGTACACAGTGAATTATTCTCCGTAGAGATAGTGCCTCCAGATCTTTAAAGCGAATACTACTGCGGCCAGTTCTAAGTTGTGAACTGGGTAGTTCTCTTCATGTTTCTTCAATTGTTCGGAAGAGTATGTAATGACTCTCCCATTCTGCATCAATACACATCCGAGACCAATACCAGAAGCATCGGTATATACCTCGTATTTTTCTCCCTCCATTGGAAATGATAAGACTGGAGCAGTGGTCAAGAGATCCTTCAAAGTTTGAAAACACTTTTCACAGTCTTCCTTCCACTCATAAGGCACTTACTTGCGGGTTAACCTGGTCAGGGGAACAGTAATTTTGGAGAAGTCCTTTATAAAACGCCGGTAGTAACCAGCTAGACCCAAGAAGCTCCGAATCTCAGTTACATTTGTGGGTCGTTCCCAGTTCTTCACGGCTTCGACCTTTGATGGGTCAACAGCAATTCCGTTCTTCAAAATGATATGGCCTAAGAAGGATACTTCCTCGAGCCAAAACTCGCATTTGCTGAATTTGGCATATAGCTTGATTCCCCTTAATATCTGCAATGCCTTCTTGAGGTGTTCTTCATGATCCTCTTCGATCTTTGAATAGATCAGAATATCATCAATAAAGACCACAATAAATTGGTCTAAATAGGGCCTGAATATGCTGTTCATTAACTGCATAAAAGCTGCGGGGGCATTTGTTAGTCCGAAAGGGATAACAGTAAATTCGTAATGCCCATACATGCTTCGGAATGCAGTTTTATGAATATCTTCTTCTTTGATCTTCAATTGGTGGTAACCAGAACGAAGATCAATCTTGGAGAAATATAAAGCTCCAGATAGTTGATCGAACAGCTCATCAATCCTTGGCAGTGGATACTTGTTCTTGATTGTAAGGTGATTTAGCTGTCGATAATCTATGCATAATCTCATCGATCCGTCCTTCTTTTTGACGAATAGCACGGGTGCTCCCCATGGGGAAGTACTCGGCCTGATGAAACCCTTGTTCAATAACTCCATTAGCTGCTCTTTTAGTTCCTTCAGCTCAGCAGGAGACATTCTGTATGGTGCCCTGGAAATAGGACGAGCACCAGGGACAAGGTCGATTGTGAACGACACTTCTCTTTCCGGGGGTAAGCCGGTCAAATCTTCTAGAAAAACATCGGGAAAATCCCGAATTACACGGATGTCTTCAAGTTTAACCTTCTCGACTTCTATGGCAGTCACGAATGCTATGAAAGTCATGCATCCCTTATTCATAAGTTTACTAGCTTGGAGTGTTGATATAAGAAGTGATTTACTCCGAGGGCTATTGTAAACTAGCTCTGGGAAATCTACGAAAGTTACCTTGCCATGCCGGCAGTCCACAGTTGCTTGGTATGTGGATAGCCAGTCGGCACCTAGTATGACATCATAACCCTTTATATCTAGGCATATCAGGTCAACAGGTAAATTATTTCCCTTAATCATCACTTCACAGTTTGGATAGTGATAAGTGCTATCAGACTCATTCCCAAGAGGTGTAGATATGACCAAATCCAACAGTTCATGTTTCTTAGAAAATGAAGCAGCAAAGTTCTTGGAAACGAATGAATGAGTTACTCCGGTATCGAATAAAACTTGAGCAGTTTTTGAACAAATAGTGAGAATACCTTCCACAATTCCACCTTTAGTGGGTTCCGTCTCTTGGAGAGCTTGCAGACGGCCTTGTTTCTTTACCGGACGCTTCTCGTCTTTGGTGTCTTGTTCCTTCATCAGTGGGCAGTCTGGGATTCGATGCTCTCGGCTCCCACATCAAAGACAAGCTCCTAACTTTCTCCAGCATTCCTCGGTCTTATGACCAGCTTTATCACAATACTTGCAAATCTCCTTTGATGGTGTGGTGGTGGAGAATGGCATGTCATTCTTCTGGAATTTCTTCGCCTTAGAGGGCTCCCCTCCCATGAAGAATCGCTTCTTGTTGAAGGATTGTTTGAATTTTTCCGGGCTTGTGACGGGTTCCTTCTTGTCTCTTCCTCGGATTCTCTCATATAATTTGGTGGCGTCTTCCAGCAGTTGAGCACGCCGAACCATCTCCGAATAGACTTGGATGTCCATCGGGACAAGTTGTGTGATATAATGGGGCCGAAGCCCGTTGAGGAATCTTCTCGCCTTCATCTTTTCCGTACACACCAAGTGGGGTGCATACCTAGATAATCTGGAGAATTGGGCCTCATACTCGGCCACTTTCAAGCCCCGTTGTTTTAGAACGGCGAATTCTGTGGCTTTCTTTTCCTAGATATGATCGGAGAAGTACTTGTTGTTGAAATGCTCCGTGAATTCATCCCATGTGACATGGTATTCTGGCAGTGTTGCTTCTATGGATTCCCACCAGCATCGAGCGTCCCGCTCTAGTTGGAATACGGCAAGTAAAACCTTCTCTTCATCCGCGCATTGCATCACACGGAAGATTCGTTCCGTCTCCTTTAGCCAATTCTCGGCATCCTCGGGGTCGGACGAACCCATGAACCTCGGTGGGTTCATGTTACGGAAACTTCGGTGGAGATCTCCCGCTCCACGATTTGCTCCACCTTGGGCCACTTGCTGTAGTGCCTGTGCGAGGCCTTGCACGGTGCGCTGCATCTCGCGCCATTGTGCTCTTTCCACAGCCATGATCCTACAAAAGAGTTAAGTATGATAAAGATCGGATATACTTGTAAGGTCGAAAGTCATTGTAGAACTTAACTCATGGCTCTATCCATCTCACCGGGTAAGGTATATCTATCCTTGAACTTGGGTTTTACCTATCCTTGGACTCAAGTTTTTACTTAGATTTCAATTTCTAACCGTTTATTTTTTTCTAATTCCCTAGGTTTGAAAACCTAGGCTCTGATACCACGAAGACTGTCACGCCCCGAGCGCGGAAGATTACCTTGAGGCGTGACACGTCTATATGGATCGTGTCAATCATGTAAATATCAGAGTGCGTAAATAACTAAGATTTAACTAAAAATTAATACAAATAGTACGAGCTGACAATTGTCACAACTAATCAAAGGACAAATACATATGTTCCTAGAGTCCAACGACTAGGCTTCAAATCTTAAGCAGTTCTAATCAAGTTGACTAATACAAATGACATAGATGAATTGATACAACTGACATAAGTGAACTAATACAATAACACAAAGAACATGACAATTTGATAACTTTACTCTAACACTCATCACTCAGTCTCATTCCCTTCCGAGTGTTGGTTGACATCCAAATTACCTGAAAATATTAGAAAATAACTAGATGAGCGAATCACTCAGTAGGAATTACATCTCAAGATTTAACATGCTTTAAGTGGTTTACAAGTTCAATTAATGTCAGTAAAGTTATGCATGTAGATGAGTAGATATCAAGGATTGTAAAAATCGGCAAGAGCAATGAAGGAATAACAAGTGAGAGTATAAGGATTCCAACTTCAATGTAGCAATAGCAAGAGATTCAAGCAAGTAATAACTGGAATTAACGAAAATCTTTCCAAGAGAGTAAGAACTCATGTCAAGCAAGTAATAGAAAGTAATATAAATTCAAGCATGTAAAACTGGAATTTGTTATTTATCAATTTCATTCAAGCAAAACTTTACCCTTCTGCGGGTCTCAAGTCAAATCAATCAAGTAATATCGCGAGAATGAGTGGAATGTCTAAAGCCTAGCAAGCAAGTACTCCGGTGCAATGCCAAACACCGTGGTCAATAAACTCCCATGGGCACAAGTACCTTCGGGTGCTCCTCCCAGGACCAGACCGGGCCTTATATGCACAGCATTAATCATGTTTGTTGACATCCACTCTCATTTATAGCCAATATGAAATTTCAAGGTTTGACCAGTATGATATATATAAGGTGGAATTATGGAATGGAATCCAAGGGCGCATTGATGTGTAGGGATGAACTAGGAGTGGAAACCAGTAACGTTTGATACACGGAAAACTAGATAAGAGAGGTGCCTTACGGGCCACCTGACAATTTTAGAAACGACACCCTCACTGTGGGATGCCCTTCATGGGAATTATACAGGGTTTAGAGGACCATGTCAAGAGTTAAATATCACCTCTCAGGCTGCCATCTATCAGTGGAGATGGTAAAAGTGAAAGCCTAACAATCATGTTAACGCAATGAGCCAGCTGTGTCGACTCTGCAGTTCATCGCGTCAACCCTGCAGTTCATCGAGTCAACCCTGCGAACAGGCTGTGTGACGACCCGAGGATCCGAGTACCGGAAAGGAACCGGCGCGTCTCGAATCTCGGCCCGCCAACCCACGAGCCCGAAGACTCGGAAGGGTAGAAAGGAGTGGTGTGGGGTATAAGAGAAGCTGCAACGTCCACAGAGATAGCACAATAATCAAAAAGGAAATGCACATAATAATATAAATAAATCAAACTGCTACAAGGTCCACAGTGTCTCATGTCCAAAAGAAAGTACAGTCAACAGGAAAGAAAGTACAACTACACGGGGCATCCCCCGGCGTACAGCAACACGGGACATCCCCCGGAGTACAACTACGCGGGGCATCCCCCGGCTCTGGCAGACTGGCAACTAACCCTGGCTGGAAGACCCACTCTGAAACTCGGCCGCACCTCCCGCCGACCCCGCCTCACCTGAAGAGCAGGGGTGAGCTTCATCTCATTGACCCAGTAGGGATCCCGCGAATCCCCACCTCGCACGGAAAACGAGGAAGAAGAAGACAACCCTACCAACCGAGAGTACGGTAGAACCGACAAGCTAAAGTAAATAAACTGAAAAGTTATCTACTCTAACGGTACCGTAGTACGGAACCTCAGGCTGACAAAACACGAGTCCACGCCTGCCAGTGAACAGGAGCACCATCCACAAGAAGAACGACCAGATGCGTCCCCTGACGTCTTACACCGCGTCACAAGTGTCTAGCTACAACACCCCGGGCGTGAGACTCAGACACGCGACAAGTACCACACAACAAGGACTAGCTGGGGTCGCACTCGTCAGTGCGTGTCCCAAGCCCCCAACTACGTGTGCACACACAGACCATCTGCTCTAGGTCGGGTCCTCTAGCTGGTTTTTCCCCCCACCGGACTCTGGTGGCAAAGGCAAGGGGCCCTACGGTAACCAGCCTAAAAACTGCGTCGCACTGGGTCTCGCTCTCTACCACTCCCAGGTGGGTCCGCACCCGCGTGCGCAAGAAGCTACGACTAGTGGACAGGTCACTGGAAGTAGGGACTAATCCACGGAAACCACCGACCAAACCCTGGCACAGACTCTCGATGATCCTACGGTAGGTACGGAAGTCGGGGACACGCATGAGGTCCGACCGTCCCTCAAGTCACGCGGCACTCCTACCGAGGTAACTGATTCTCCGAGGAACCCCGGGCGCCCCTGTGGCTCTCACTGGGTGCCCACGGCATCCCTAGGGCCACACGCCACAACCGAGTCCATAACTCATCCAACCGGAGGTCACGCTACCCGCAAAACGCGGTTCGGGGAAGGGAAAAGGTCGCGCTAGGTATCCTTAGCGCGACACCGAAGAATGCGCTAGCTTTGGCTAGCGCGATCTTCCATGGCGCGCTGCCCAAGGCTAGCGCGTTCAATATGAACGCGCTAGTCTTGGATAACGCGATCTGGAGATCGCGCTACCCGAACCAGGCGCGTTCTCCACCGCCTTACTGTTCGTCTTCTCTGACGGACACGCTCGGACGACACATCGCGTTCATCAATAACGCGCCACTGGACTATAGCGCGACATCGGGCCGAGCCCGGTTCGCGAACTACGGCCGGAAATCACAAAACCACGCCCATTCACCCCCTTTGGTGAAGGGAAAATAATGGGGAATCACCCCACAACGACCTAGCATGCATCTAGAGCCCCCAAATCGATCAAAAACCCCACGAATCGACGGATCCGGCGCTCAAACCCCAAACATGGAAATAACCCTCCCGGCATGAATCTAGCCCCTCTCGGCCTCTCCACGGCCTAGAAATCACGGGGAATGCTCAAAAGAGGGTAAGGATTCGTCCCCCTACCTCAAGGAAGCTCGAAATCCACCGAATCGCCGCCGATCTTCAAATCTAGCTCAACCACGAACTCCACATCCACGCGCCAATGGGGGCACCGCTGCGATCCTCTCGCCGCCGCAGTCGTCACCGCGCTGCCGCCAAGGTCCACCACCCGTCGCCGGAGGGGAAGGGGCCGCCGCGAGGTTCCAACGGGCAAGGAGGGGAAAAAGGGGAGGTGACCGTTGCGCGCTCACGGGAGGGGAAAGAAGGAAGAAGAAAAAGGGAAGAAAAAGAAAAGGCTTTAAATAGAAAATCTGAAAAATACCGAAAAAATAGAAAAATATACCTCCTCGACCGTCTCGACGCGTTGATCGCAACGGTACCACTCGCGGGCTGGTGAACGACCCGGTTCACCCGCTACAGGGTTCCGAAGGACTCGCCGAAACCCGTACGTGGAAATCGGAAAACGCGCACGGAAAACCCGCGGACACACTCCGGGCCTCCGAAACGACTCCGGATCGCGCCGATCCGAACACGAAAGATGTCCGAAACGAAATTTCGGACACAACAGGGTCGAACACCCTGACAAACCAGATCCGGGACCCATAACGAATGATCCGAAAGATCCGGGACATTACAGCCCTCTCCCCTTAAACGAATTTCATCCTCGAAATTCAAGGACAAGGCATAAGGACGGGGGAAAGACTCACACAAACAAATAAGGATACAACTCCCGCATCTCATCCTCGCGCTCCCAAGATGCCTCACCGCCAGAATGACGCTGCCAGACCACCTTAACCAGAGGAATAACCTTGTTCCGCAGGCGCTGCTCTCGCCGATCCTCAATGCGAACAGGAAACTCCGGAAGGGACAGATCTGGGGTCAACTCAGGCCAAACGGCATCCTCGAGAACATGAGAATCATCGGGCATGTACTTCCGAAGCATCGACACGTGGAACACATCATGCACGGCGGAAAGCTCCGGAGGTAGCTGCAACCGATAAGCAACTTCCCCAACACGCTCAACGATGGGGAAGGGACCAACGTAGCGGGGACTCAACTTCCCACGCCTACCGAAGCGCATCACGCCCTTCATGGGAGACACTCTCAAGAAAACTCGATCTCCGACAGCAAAGCTGAGAGGTCGCCTCCTACGATCGGCATAACTCTTCTGTCGGCTCTGAGCTGCCAACATCTTCTGCCGAACGAGATGCACCACCTCAACACACTGCTGCACCAACTTTGGTCCGGTCAAGGCACGCTCACCCACCTCGAACCAATCAAGCGGAGTCCGACAAGGTCGCCCATACAACGCCTCATAGGGAGCCATACCGATGCTCGAATGGAAGCTGTTGTTGTAGGCAAACTCCACTAATGGCAGATGGTGGGTCCAACTCCCCTGCCACTCCAAGCAACACGCTCGCATCATGTCCTCCAAAGTCTGAATGGTCCGCTCAGACTGACCGTCCGACTGAGGATGATAGGCCGAGCTGAATGCCAACTCAGTGCCTAGAGCCCTCTGGAAGCTCCTCCAGAATCCAGAAGTGAAACGGGGGTCACGATCGGACACGATAGAGATAGGAACTCCATGCAACGGGACGATCCGCTCCACATACAACAGAGCCAAACGCTGCACGCTCCAACTGACTTTGACCGGCAGCAATCACGCCGTCTTCGTCAGTCTATCCACTAGCAACCAGATACTATCCTCCCCACTGGACGTCCTCGGTAATCCAACCACAAAATCAGTGGTCACATGGTCCCACTTCCAAGCAGGAACATCCAAGGGCTGAAGTGTGCCTCCTGGTCGCTGGTGCTCTGCCTTCACCTGTTGACAGGTCAAACACCTGGCCACAAATTCCGCAACATCTCTCTTCATGCCAGGCCACCAAAACTGCCTCTTCAGGTTCTGGTACATCTTAGCCGATCCGGGGTGCACGGCATACCGACTCCCATGAGCCTCACGCAAAACCGTACGCCGTACCTGCCCCTCGGCCGGAACGTACAACCTACCTCTGAATCTCACAGCTCCATCCTCACCAAACTCCACCTCGGCCATCGACAGAATACGGGGTAGCTCGGGGTCCGCTCGCTGGGCCTCAGTAACCTGTCGACGCACCGCGGGCGTGACAGTCAGACTCGCAAGGACAGCCGAACCCTGGTCCTGCGGGACCTTGAGTCTAAAAGTCATGGTCTGAACCTGCTCCCAAAGCTTTCACTTCCTCAACAACATCTGACTGATCGCCACTCTTCTACTCAGAGCATCAGCCATGACATTCATCCTGCCAGGCTGATATGACAGAGTAACATCATAATCCTTCATGTACTCCATCCATCTCCTCTGTCTGAGGTTAAGGTCCTTCTGCGTGAACACATACCTCAAACTCTGGTGATCAGTGAAGAGCTCAAACCGCTCGCCGTACAAATAATGCCTCCAAATCTTCAGAGCGAAGATCACCGTTGCCAACTCAAGATCATGAGTAGGGTAGTTCGCCTCATGTGGCTTCAACTGCCGCGACGCATATGCCACAACTCTCCCATGCTGCATCAACACAGCACCGAGGCCTACCCCGGAAGCATCTGTACACACCACGAAACCACCCGAGCCAGATGGCAACACCAAAATCGGAGCAGTGGTAAGCAATCTCTTCAGCTCCATGAAGCTCCGCTCACACTCCTCCGTCCAGACGAACTGCACCTCTTTCCGCGTAAGCCTTGTCATCGGGGCCGCAATACGAGAGAAATCCTGAATAAACCGCCGATAATAACCTGCAAGCCCCAAGAAACTCCGAATCTCCGTGACAGAATTCGACCTCGGCCACTGCACCACCGCCTCGACCTTGGACGGGTCCACGGAAACACCCTCACCAGAAATCACGTGCCCCAAAAAGTGCACCTCACGAAGCCAGAACTCGCACTTGCTGAGCTTCGCATACAACTGGTGACTGCGCAGGGCCTGCAACACCACTCTCAAGTGATGCACATGCTCCTCAGCAGACCGCAAATACACAAGGATATCGTCCACGAACACGACCACAAACTGGTCCAAGTACGGACGAAACACCCTATGCATCAAGTCCATAAACGCTGCGGGGGCATTGGTGAGCCCGAATGGCATCACCAAGAACTCATAATGCCCATACCTCGATCGGAACGCCGTCTTCTCCACGTCTGACTCTCGGATCCGTAGCTGATAGTAGCCTGATCTCAAATCGATCCTCGAAAACACTTGGGCCGACTGAAGCTGATCGAACAAGTCATCAATCCGCGGCAATGGATACCTGTTCTTAACAGTCACCTGGTTTAACTGACGGTAGTCGATGCACAGTCTCAAACTACCATCCTTCTTCTTCACAAACAATACCGGCGCACCCCACGGGGAATAACTAGGACGAATATACCCCTTGGCCAGCAACTCCTGCAACTGCACCTTCAGCTCTCGCAACTCAGCAGGCGCCATCCGATAAGGGGCCTTCGACATAGGCGCCGTACCCGACACCACCTCAATCACGAAATCAATCTCTCGCTGCGGTGGCATCCCTCGTAGCTCCTCGGGGAAAACATCAAGAAACTCGCACACGACAGGAATGTCCTCTACCTCAGGGCCCTGCCGCTCGACCAAAACTACGGATGCGAGAAAACCCTGACAACCTGCATCAAGCAAATGATGCGCACGGAAAGCCGAAATAAGCAAGCGGGAAGAGGAAGACCGAATACCTTGAAAATAGAAGGTGGGTCCACGGGGCTGTCAGAAGTAGACCTTCTTCGAGCCACAATCCACTAAGGCATGATGAGCCTCGAGCCAATCCATGCCCAAAATCACATCAAAGTCCTGAAGCGGTAACGCGTAGAGTCTAACCGGCAAGTTCCGCCCTTCCACCCACACAGGTACCTTCTCAAAGCAGTACGGGGTGATCATGAAGTCACCGGTAGGCAACTCTACCGCCAAGTCACAGGACACCTCGGTCACCGGGTCCTCCACGCTCTGAGCGAAAACCTCCGAGATGAACGAATGAGAAGCACCTGAATCGAACAAAACACGAGCCGCACAACCCAAAATCGAAAGAGTACCTTCCACCAAATGCGATGCCTCAGCCTCCGCCCCGGTCAGATGAGTCACTCTGCCTCGGGATCTCTGCCCACCCCCAGTAGCCGACCGTGCCAACTGAGGGAACTGTCCCTGCTGCTGGTACTGCTGTGGCTGTGCTGACGACTGCTGGTGCCGAAACTGCTGCTGCTGCTGAAACTCGTGCGGCTGGCGCGGTCTCTGCGGACAGTCACGTGCCATGTGCCCTGGCTGGTCGCACCTGAAGCAAATCACGGGCGCCGAACACGGTCTGCCTGGATGAGAACCACCGCACCTGGGACAGCCATCCCGCGAACCAGTCATCGAACCCTGACGCTGAAAAGCCATCGGCTGCTGAACACTGCCCAACGACTCCTGCCCCGACTCCTTACGATCCTGACGCCTCTTGCTAAAACCAGCTTCCTTAAGCAACTTCTTAAGCTTCGACTTGAAGGATGAACCTGGCGCCGGAGCCGCAGTCTGTGTCGCCACTGATCCACCTGCTGAGAGCTGGGCGGTACTCTGCTGCTGCATCCCTGTCGGCTGGCTAAAATCTGCCTGCACCTGACTAGCACTGCTCTGCCCTTGAACCTTCTGTAAATCTCTCTCCAGCGCCGCTGCTGCCTTACATGCCGCATCCAAACTGGTCAAACCCGATGCAAGAAGATGGTGCCTCAACTCTAGCCTCAGACCACCAACAAACTGATCGGTCTTCACCTCCTCGTCCGCCATGATATGAGGAGCATAATGGCCCAACTCGATAAACCTGGCACGGTACTCCATCACCGTCATGTCACCTTGAGTCAGCTCCATGAACTCTCGCAACCTCTGCGACCTGACAAAAGACGGACAGAAGGCACGCTCGAAAGCCGTGACGAACTCCTGCCACGCAATCTGCCGAAGAGGGCGAGACTGGAACACTGAACCCCACTCCGACGTCCACTAAGTACGGGCCGATCCCTGAAGACGATGAGTGGCCAGCGCCACCTGCTCCTCATCGGGGCACTCCATCGCACTGAAAATCCGCTGCACATCATCCAGCCACTCTCTGGCCACCTCAGGATCTGACTGCCCACCAAAAGAAGGAGGCTGATACAGTAAAAACTCCTTCAACACACGACCGTGACCACCTCGAGCCTGATCCTCACCAGCTTCGCCACCCTGCTGCTGATGACCTCCCTGCCGCTGCTGAAACACATACTCAAACATGCCTCGGAAGAAATCATCCATCCCTGGAGCTTCGCATCTCTAGATACACCCTCGAAAATTGAAGCCATGCTCTGCTCCTCTGGACCACCACTAGACTCTCCCTGCTGGGCACGAGTCCTCCTCCGTGGCGCCATAACACACCTGGCATCAAGAAAAAGCACCGAAAATCAATAAAACACACGACCCTAAGCCAGTCGCCGACTGTACAGGACATTCATGGACCTTATGGACCACTGCAATTCGTTCCAAGTTCCGGTATACCTCCACAACCTTGCTCTGATACCAGCTGTGACGACCCGAGGATCCGAGTACCGGAAAGGAACCGGCGCGTCTCGAATCTCGGCCCGCCAACCCACGAGCCCGAAGACTCGAAAGGGTAGAAAGGAGTGGTGTGGGGTATAAGAGAAGCTGCAACGTCCACAGAGATAGCACAATAATCAAAAAGAAAATACACATAATAATATAAATAAATCAAACTGCTACAAGGTCCACAGTGTCTCATGTCCAAAAGAAAGTACAGTCAACAGGTAAGAAAGTACAACTACACGGGGCATCCCCCGGCGTACAACAACACGGGGCATCCCCCGGAGTACAACTACGCGGGCCATCCCCCGGCTCTGGCAGACTGGCAACTAACCCTGGCTGGAAGACCCACGCTGAAACTCGGCCGCGCCCCCCGCCGACCCCGCCTCACCTGAAGAGCAGGGGTGAGCCTCATCTCATTGGCCCAGTAGGGATCCCGCGAATCCCCACCTCGCACGGAAAACGAGGAAGAAGAAGACAACCCTACCAACTGAGAGTACGGTAGAACCGACAAGCTAAAGTAAATAAACGGAAAAGTCGTCTACTCTAACGGTACCGTAGTACGGAACTTCGGGCCGACAAAACAAGAGTCCACGCCTGCCAGTGAACAGGAGCACCATCCACAAGAAGAACGACCGGATGCGTCCCCTGACGTCTTACACCGCGTCACAAGTGTCTAGCTACAACGCCCCGGGCGTGAGACTCAGACACGCGACAAGTACCACACAACAAGGACTAGCTGGGGTCGCACTCGTCAGTGCGTGTCCCAAGCCCCCAACTACGTGTGCACACACAGACCATCTGCTCTAGGTCGGGTCCTCTAGCTGGTTTTCCCCCCCACCGGACTCTGGTGGCAAAGGCAAGGGGCCCTACGGTAACCAGCCTAAAAATCGCGTCGCACTGGGTCTCGCTCTCCACCACTCCCAGGTGGGTCCGCACCCGCGTGCGCAAGAAGCTACGACTAGTGGACAGGTCACTGGAAGTAGGGACTAATCCACGGAAACCACCGACCAAACCCTGGCACAAACTCTCGATGATCCTACGGTAGGTACGGAAGCCGGGGACACGCATGAGGTCCGACCGTCCCTCAAGTCACGCGGCACTCCTACCGAGGTAACTGATTCTCCGAGGAATCCCGGGCGCCCCTGTGGCTCTCACTGGGTGCCCACGGCATCCCTAGGGCCACACGCCACAACCGAGTCCATAACTCATCCAATCGGAGGTCACGCTACCCGCAAAACGCGGTTCGGGGAAGGGAAAAGGTCGCGCTAGGTATCCCTAGCGCGACACCGAAGAACGCGCTAGCTTTGGCTAGCGCGATCTTCCATGTCGCGTTGCCTAAGGCTAGCGCGTTCAATATGAACGCGCTAGTCTTGGATAACGCAATCTGGAGATCGCGCTACCCGAACCAGGCGCGTTCCCCACCGCCTTACTGTTCGTCTTCTCCGACGGACACGCTCGGACGACACAGCGCGTTCATCAAGAACGCGCCACTGGACTATAGCGCGACATCGGGCCGAGCCCGGTTCGCGAACTACGGCCGGAAATCACAAAACCACGCCCATTCACCCCCTTTGGTGAAGGGAAAACAATGGGGAATCACCCCACAACGACCTAGCATGCATCTAGAGCCCCCAAATCGATCAAAAATCCCACGAATCGACGGATCCGGCGCTCAAACCCAAACATGGAAATAACCCTCCCGGCATGA
The DNA here is from genome assembly GCA_022559845.1 of Amorphophallus konjac. Classification (NCBI taxonomy): domain Eukaryota; kingdom Viridiplantae; phylum Streptophyta; class Magnoliopsida; order Alismatales; family Araceae; genus Amorphophallus; species Amorphophallus konjac. The sequence goes on from CM040118.1 coordinate 400,911,070, forward strand.
ATCTAGTCCCTCTCGGCCTCTCCACGGCCTAGAAATCACGGGGAATGCTAGAAAGAGGGTAAGGATTCGTCCCCCTACCTCAAGGAAGCTCGAAATCCACCGAATCGCCGCCGATCTTCAAATCTAGCTCAACCACGAACTCCACATCCACGCGCCAATGGGGGCACCGCCGCGATCCTCTCGCCGCCGCCGTCGTCACCGCGCTGCCGCCAAGGTCCACCACCCGTCGCCGGAGGGGAAGGGGCCGCCGCGAGGTTCCAACGGGCAAGGAGGGGAAAAAGGGGAGGTGACCGTTGCGCGCTCACGGGAGGGGAAAGAAGGAAGAAGGAAAAGGGAAGAAAAAGAAAAAGAAAAGGCTTTAAATAGAAAATCCGAAAAATGCCAAAAATACCGAAAAATAGAAAAATACACCTCCTCGACCGTCTCGACGCGTTGATCGCAACGGTATCACTCGCGGGCTGGTGAACGACCCGGTTCACCCGCTACAGGGTTCCGAAGGACTCGTCGAAACCCGTACGCGGAAATCGGAAAACGCGCACGGAAAAGTCACGGACACACTCCGGGCCTCCGAAACGACTCCGGATCGTGCCGATCCGAACACGAAAGATGTCCGAAACGAAATTTCGGACACAATAGGGTCGAACACCCTGACAAACCAGATCCGGGACCCATGACGAAGGATCCGAAAGATCCGGGACATTACAGGCTGGGTCGACCCTGCAGTTCATCGCGTCAACCCTATAGTTCATCGCGTCAACCCTACAGTTCATCGCGTCAACCCTGCGAACAGGCTGGGTCGACCCTGTGAACAGGCAGGGTCGACTCTGCAGTTCAAATCTGTTGGCAGGGTCGACTCTGCCGTTCATCGACTCTGCAGTTCAAATCTGTTGGCAGGGTCGACTCTGCCGTTCATCGCGTCAACGCGGTGAACTGGCAGGGTCGACTCTGCAGTTCAAAATATGTTGGCAGGGTCGACTCTGCCGTTCATCGCGTCAACGCGGTGAACTGGCAGGGTCGACTCTGCAGTTCAAAAATACTTAAGGTATTAATCTTTGATTAAGCTAGGGTATTAACCTTTGATTTAAGTTTATTTAGGTAAAATTGATGACATGGATAGATAGAGAAAATTGTAAGGATTATAGATCTTTATTCATGCATTTGTTTCATGCTTTAGTTGCTTAAATATCAGATTTTTAACATGACATATCATACAAGTTTTCATTTTTAAAGGAACTAAATGGAGACAATGTTTCTAGATAGGCTACCTAACAGATTAATTAGGTATGCTAGTTAGTTAGTAGATCAACTAACATATTAATTAGGTATGTTAACAGGTTAGTTAAACTAATAAGTTACGTAAAAACACGATAAAACTTACGTTAAACGGATATATCGTATGGATATGAAGCTAATACATGCCAACTACCCTAGATTGAAGCTAATACATGCTAATCAATGCTAATCATCTTGGGTATAAGACTACTACATACTAATTATCTTGGTACGAGGTTAATACATGCTAATCATCCTAGATTTAAGCTAACACATGCTAATTATTCTAGGTATGAGACTACTACTTGCTAATTATCTTGTGTATGAAACTAATACACGCTAATCATCCTAGATTTAAGCCAACACATGCTAATTATTCTAGGTATGAGACTAATACTTACTAATTATCTTGGGTATGAAGCTAATACACGCTAATCATCTTAGATTTAAGCCAACACATGCTAATTATTCTAGGTATGAGACTAATACTTGCTAATATTTGCTAATACATGCTAATTATTCTGGGTATAATGCTAATACATGTTAATTATCTTAGGTATGAAGCTAATACATGCTAATCATCCTAGATTTAAGCTAACACATGCTTTATGAACACTAAATATCGCATAGAAATGAGCCTAAGACTAAATGCCTAGACTAATCATCCTAGATTAGCTACTAGTTTAGTTAAAAGTTGAGAACACCTACTTGTTGGAAGATCGTAGCAGCAGAACCCTTATTTGTAATCCCTGTAGAGCTTTGCCCCAACCTTAGCTAGCCTAGAATGGGGGTAGCAAAAGGGGTATGTTTATAGGGTTGTCATGGCCGAATGGGAGGCAAGATCTGAAATAATGGGGCTTTACAGCTTGTACAGGCTGGAGAGATAAGGGATAATATTTGGACAGCCAATCCATGGCCCAGATCGTAAAGTCTGTCTCCCACATTCATACACGATCCCTCTTCAATGTGCACACTTTCAAAGTCTGTACATCCTCAAAGTCTATACATTGGCTTCACAAAGTCTGTACATTGCTATTGCTAGCCTATTCACTAAGTCTGTACATCACAAGTCTGTACAGACTCTCCCTCTCAAAGTCTATACATCATAAAATCTATACATTGGCTATTGCTAGCATATTCACAAAGTATGTATGTACATTGGCATCTTTTCCTACGTTGCACTTCCAAGTCTGTACGTTGCTAGCTTATAATATATAATTAATTGGCACAAAAGATAAATGGTGGATGCTGGGATTTGAACCCTGGTCATTGAGTTGAAAGGCAAGTTACTTAACCAACTACACTAGGAAGCCACTTGTTAAGTGAATACTCTTTACATATGATAACTACGTGTTCCAACTTATTACTTAATCTAGAGTTTATCTAATATATATATTTTTTTGGGAAATATTATATATATATATATTTATTTATTTATACGGGATGCTACAAAATCTATCTTACTTAGGCCCCGTTTGGTAACACCGCGCTGTATTTACTTTTTAGATAATTTAAGCACCGTACAAATTGACTGACACTAGGTGAATTATAATGATGCCATAATCCTGGGAAGCTCCTATTGCCCGGCTTTGAAGGATTAGAGATAGAGCACTGCTCATGTGTCTTTATCCCTCTTCCGTGGAGATTTTTGTCAACACGGAAGTCAAGACGGAGGGGGAGACATGTGGTAACGATTAAGTACTGTCGGTGATTTTAAATGTTAGAATCCCATTGAACGGATTATCAAACGCGCCCTTAATATCATTACTATTATTGGCAAGGAATCCAGACTCAGTTTAGGGTCATGAATTGGCAAGGTCAGTTGATTCACATGAACTCAAGCAGATCTTGGATCGCCTAGATTTAGAAATTAAAATAAATATAGAAAATTAAAAATTAAAAAATCAGAAAAAAGATAAAGAAAGGTCATATAAAAAATTCTAGACAAGTACAAAAATGAAAAGACGATTCTAGTGGATTGATTTATGCATTTGAAATTCTTATACAATTCCCTATTGCACTACTATGTGATGTAAGTTAACTGCAGTTAAGTGTATTCGGTAATAAACCACAATTTAGGAATGCTAAGTAACTCCTAAATTTGGCATTCCTTAACTATGTGAATATGAGTACATTGTACTTAATTATGCGAATTTGACAAAGGGCCTAAGTATTTGAAACTTAGTTACCGGATGCAATTTTATTAATTGGCTATACATTTGTATGAAGTTAAAATTTGGTGTTTATAATGAAATAAAATTGGGCTCCAATTTAGTAGGCTGGAATTTTTTTGAAATTCCGAATGGAATTGATTAAGTTTTCAATTGTATGAAATTTAAATTTGCTTTGGCATCCGGATTGGCCAATTCAACCGATTCCTAGCTGATTCAGTCGATTCCCAGTTAAGATTCCAGCCGATTCTGGCCGGATTACTGAGAACCAGGGTGGTACACCCCCAAATTAACTCGGATCGCCACCCAGTGATTCTGAGTTGAATCGGTCGATCCTGATCAGAATCCAGATCGGCCAATTCTGCAATCCACATGATTATTGGGTTGGCTCGGGGGCTGGGCTTGATCAATGGTTTGCATTTCGTTGATAATTAAGCTAGTAACAAAGGCTACATCACTCCTCTTTTGCATTCAGGCTACAAAAGTAGCAGCTTCAGTTACTCAGAGGTGCATACACACAGAATTTCACACTCTTGCAATCCTGAACAATTACGAAGTCACTACAGGAAGGCAACCGTAGTTTTATCTACTTTCAGGATGCATGCATGGATCGGCAGGTCCAAATTCCAAAACATGCATGGTCCTCTGAACAGGAGGCGGCGCTCGCTGTTGGTGGTGGCTGCGGGCTCCCCGACAGTATTCTTCTTCTTCTTCTTGGACCACTTGTTCGAGCCTTCGAGGTGAGCCTGCTCATACCTTAAATAATAATATATATATATATGGGTCGCTTTGTGAATTATCGGATCCGCAACAGATTTTACAAGCTTTAATTAATTTTGCCTATATAATTGTTTCTAAATATTGTACGCCTGTCTGACCATATGTTAATTCGCTACCGCTAGCTAGATTGACAGCATATATACATATATATATAGGATGATCAAGAGTCGTGATTTATTGGTTAGTTGGATATATAAAAGATATGCTAGCTAGTTGTGTGTCAACAAACAATGAAGCAATAATTAATCTGCGAAAGATAGTGTTATTTTCTGATATGGGCCGCACATGCCTCACTTAATCGATCTTTTTACTTCCTTTTGTAATTAATTGTTGCTAGCTAGCCTTTTTATTTTTATTTTTACAATCCCCAAACAAGTAGGTGGACGTACGGAGGTAGTGGTAGCATTTTAAAATTAATTAAGAATGTTGCTCACACCAAGTAAAGTTATATATATAATAAGGATTAATTTGAAAGAAATGGAAAGGTGCATCGTGCGTGAAATTTTATGGCCGGTGATTAAACTCAACTGCATGTCTTTTACTGATCTCGTTAAACTAGCCATGCATTTTGCTTCCAACAATTTATGTTGCATGTGGCTAGCTGTACTATCCTTTCCTTTTATTCATATCGAAATGGATATCACCACCTATATATATATATATATATAATTAATGTTATTGATTGATGATCACCTTTTTTTATCTGGAAAGGAAAAATGGCTGTTAATTCTAGATCGTATACGTACCTGGACATTGATCAGCATATATTATCAGCACCTATATATAATTAATGTTATTGATTGATGATCACTTTTTTTATCTGGAAAGGAAAAATGGCTATTAATTCTAGATCGTATACGTACCTGCGCATTGATCATCATATATACATATACATATATATATATGTATATATATATATTAATTCTAGATCGTATACGTACCTGGGCATTGATCAGCATATATATATATGTACAGAGAGAGAGAGAGAGAGAGAGAGCTCCCATCAACTTATAAATTTGATGCTTTTGTTGTAATTGGACTCGTGTCGGCCACTTCTTTAATGCATGCATGCATGGCATGGGGGTTTCATTCATTGACAGTACCATCAGTGATAGGATTCTCGATCAAGAACATAAAATGACGTCCCCACTTTCATGGTCCTAATTGTTTGATGAATAAGAGTGGTCCGCATAATTACATCAAATCTACTTCTTGTGATTTGAAGATAAAATTTGAGACGTTGGTTTGATATCTTGGCTGTAACAATTTAATTAAAGCATGCTAAATTTTGAGAAATGAGGGAAAATGCATGTCTTATTTATTAGATTGTGGAGTCCGAACTCGTCATCGTGCGCCCTCGCACGCGGGTCGACCTGCGTGGTCAGGTGGCGGGTTCGACCTGTCCGGTCAGGTCGTGGGGGTCAAGAGGGCAGCGCCCCTTGCGGGGGTTTTCGGGAGCAGAGCCCCCGGAATAAAATTTATGTTTATGGCAGGGGCATTATTATCTTTTGTACTCTGTCTGTTGGGCGTCCTAATCTCCTTGTATAAAAGGGCTGCGAACTCTCTTTGTATTGTATCGGTGTGTGTTTTATCATAGTGGAAAAATTCTGTTGCGACCGTAGATGTAGGAAGACACGTCGCCTCTGAATCACGTAAATCTTGATGTTCTTATAGTTTGATCTCTTCTTCCCCCTTCTTTCTTCCTCCTCTATTGTTTGTCCATCCCTACAGGTACTCCGATTTTCAACACTTATTGACGTTGTCTTTTTACATTAATTTAAAGCTTGCATGCATGTCCCTCTTTACTACTTACCCGGTGATATTATATTTATTGTATTGTAACGATATTCTAGTATATATATATATGATGTATTGCATGGTTCACATAGTTTCTTCATTTATGGTCCATAATTTGTCTTGTGCAATTTTTGTTTCTTGATCCTATTTGCTCTGCCCCTTTCCATGTACAATGTGGGAGCGAGGGGCAGCACTCCATGATTCATAGGCTTCTCCGTAATATATATTCTAGAATGTAAACTGAGCCGCATGCTGTTGATTATTATCTTTGAGAGGTTGTTTTCTTAAACTCATCAGAATTGCGGAAATTAATTTTGATCCAAAAGTCAGTTTTTGATGTGTTTTCTTCTAGTATTGATGACATTTTCTGAATTTGAATTCAATTATTTATGTAATCTTATTTTAAAGCTTTTGTATATATGCTACCTTAATTTGCCCGCTGTCTAGCTAGTATTGCCTTAATTTGGTGCATGCTGCCTTTATTTATGTGTGGTTAGTTGACGACTTAATTAATTAGAACATCGTCGTGGTCAAGAACTTTGAAATGAAATTGCTCAAGAGATCGACGTGCGTGGGAAGTTTCGTTAGAAGGAGGAGTTAACGCGCGTGCGTGATGCATTTTCTGATTTATTGCAATTGGTATTATATATACTTGGCCTTGTATTTATTTATGCATAATATTAACAATGAAATTGGTCAAAATAATATCATCTAAAAAGCATGCGGATAACATGTACGTTATAACCTTAGGGTGTTTTTCCATTAATTGGTCAAAATATTATGAATGTTTTTATAAATTTAATTAGATTTTATAATGCGAGTTAATCAGCTCTCTATATATATATATACATACATACATACATACATACATATATATATATATATATATATATATATATATTTACACTTTTTTACAATTATCTCCCCTACTCTTTCTTGTCCAATTTTTTTTTGACTGTGTGGTGCATCAAGTCATCATGCATGCATGCATGGATGTATATATATAGATATATATATAGCTAACCTAGTTATGCTCCAGGGCCTTTGACCGGTCGGTTTGCAACCCATGGCCGTCGCCGGCCGCAGCTTGGCCTTCATCGCCACCCAGAGTCTTTTCCTCGCGGACCACCACCACTACCACACGGTCAGACCAACCAACCAGCCAAGCAGCTCCCCTTTCCTATGCCTCCCCACTCTCTCGCTCTCTCTGTGCAGGGAGAGGCCCCGTCGTCACCCACTCACTTGAGCACCCAGCTGCGCGCATACTACCCCCATCCCAGCAGCAGCAGCAGCAGCGTCGCCTCCTGGGACTACTGGGAGTTGCGAGAGAGCGAGCGAGCAAGCGAGCGGGGTGGGATCGAGAGGCGCTAGCGCTGCTTCCTCTGGATCGTCCCACCATGGCGCTCCCCTGCAGGTGGTACGACGCCCTGTGCTTCGCCATCGTGGGCGTGGCGGCCCTGGGCGCCCTGTGGGTCGCCATCCGGGGGAACAGCAGCTGCCGGCGGCGGGGGCGTCGCAAAGGAGGCGGCGACGAGTACGTGAGCCTGGCTGCGGAGCTGCCGGCAGACGGCGAGGGTGGCTGGCCGGGGGCGGAGCGGCGGTGGATGAGCTGCTGGCGGGGCGTCCACCCGGGCTGGCTGCTGGGCGTCCGGGTGGTTTGCTTCGCGGCCATGTGCGCGGTGCTCGCGTGGGATGTCACCGTCTATGATCCCCTCATCTTCGTCTACTACACCGAGTACGTACGCACCTTCCTTCGTTCGTTCGTAAATATTTATTTTATATTCCCCTCTTTTATATATATATATAGAGAGAGAGAGAGAGAGAGAGAGAGAGAGAGAGAGAGAGAGATCATTAATGTGAAGGCATTGCGACCAGTACTTACTTGATTACCCTAAATATAATTAAAGCCACTGGTCATCAAAATTAAGATGATTAATGTAAAGGCATTGCAACCACTTCATCTCCACCCCCCACGACTCCTTTCTTATTACTACCCTCCCCTTCCTTGCACCTTGCAAGCTTCCCAAGTCCCAACCGCTATCTCCTCCCCCACTTCTACTTCTTCTTTTATGGTCACAAACTCCTGTGACCGATATGCCCCCGCCTCCTCACCTCCCCGCTGCCTCAACTCCCCCGGCATTCCCAAATTCAGTCGTGGATATTTCCGTCACAAGCATCACGTCGAGGTCGTTTTTCCGGTGGCTTCCCCGCCCAACAACTCCCAACTCTTCTCCCGTCTTGGGACTGTGGCAGCATCCCTCTCCTGCCCCTTCCCCCTTCCCCTTCCCCTTCCCAGCCTCCCACCTCCTCCCCTCACAGACAGCACAGCTAGGGTTTTTATTTATTTATTTATTGTTCCTCGGTGGGTGCGTGTGCGGCGGAGATCATGCGGCTCGGGACAGGGGAGGGGGCCGCATACTGGCTGCGGTGGCAGGTCCCCCTCTGCGCCCTCGTCTTCGTCATCCCTGCCGCGGTGGCGGCGGTGGTACTCTGCCGGCTGAGGGGGGTGCACCTCAGGACTTCCGATCCATGGCTGCCCTGCTGGAGGCGAGTCCGGCCGGGATGGCTGTTGGGCTACCGGGCGGCCGTATTCGTGGTCATGTCCTATCTCTTATACCGGATCGTCCTGCGCCATGGCGCCTCCGCCTTCTACTTCTATACGCAGTAAGAAAAAAGTTGATGTCTTTGTTTCCTGAAATCGCGGCGACAGTAGTACATGGTTGCTTGGATTCTGACCTTATTACCGTTTCATCCATTCTGTTGTTCTAGTTGTTTTTCATATTTTTTTTGTTTGTGACTATTGTAGTCGCATTTCACTTTTGAGACCGATAAATGCGGGTTCGAAAGGGAGACTGGGAAGAAGCAGACGGCAGTCTGAAGCCCCTTTCTGGTCTATATTTAGTAATCTAGCATTTTTAGTGAACTTTGTGGTTTGTTATTGCAGAGCATGCGCATACGGCAGACTCTGGTTTTCATTTTTCCTGCTTGGAGAAAGCCAAGCAGGTTCATTTTATGCTTCCTGGTCTGCTTGAACAATGAATTGCTGCCCGTGTGGAAAGAACTCTGCTTGTAATAACATGAGAAGAAATGGTTGATTGATGAAATGATTGTGAGGATCTGATCCTGGATTAGAGAAATACAGTGGATAAAAATTTCCACGACCTGTATTTATCCCTCGTTCTTGATTTCCGTCGACTTATTACAAGAAGGGATCCGATTTTATCTCTGCAATACGCAGTTCGCAGCGAAGTGAAAAGCAAATTATCGTGGTGGTCATGAACCACGCAGGTGTCTGATCTCTAGTGATATCCACACAGACACGGACGGCAGAGTTCTCCCCATACAGCGCTCCGCAAATGATCTCTTTGGCATCACTCTGGCCGAGTCTCAACGCTTGAGACATGGCACAGAAGAGAGAGGAAGGGGGTGCTGGGTCTAAGGAGAGAGAGGAGGTGGCGGCTCTACTTGAAGAACCTTGGATGCTTGACCCAGGGCTCCCCGCATGCAACTATTTATAGACACCGTCAAGATTCTTCACAAAAACTCTCATAAGTCTATAATTGAATATGTCTGTCATCCGTAACCTTAATGTGTGTGACCCTTTAGGATTAGTGTCAGTTTGGATTTAGGCCCATTAAGCTAAAGAACTTCTTAGCTTGACTACATTAACACTTAACACGTAATTAATTATTTAATCATATCATGACTTAAATAATTAATTTATCATCTCATGATGAATAATCATCTCATGATTATTCTTTTATTGGGTTTTCAGATTACAGTAAGCACCAAATAACACTCCGTGACACTAGAAGACAAAGAGAGTCTATAACCCACTCAGGGGCCTTTCGTCTATAATTACCACAGAGTTAGTCTTTCACGTAATGTCCCTGACCATAAATAAGGATATAGTGATATTGTCAAACCCTTTTCACTTATGACCTGATGAACTCCGTACTCGATATTTTATTGGAAATTTTTTTTTCCAGTGAACTATGTAACCTTGCCCAGGGATTTCTTGAGTATTATTTATAGAGCATTCTCTCTCATACTATATCTGAGAGTGAATGATCCACTATTGTCACTCAATTATTTTCACATGTATTACACTGTATCCAAATCCCTAAGCTTCTAGAACTTTTGACTAAAGTTACCAGGAATCATAACACAGGAGTTCTCATGTCAGGTATCTTTGATGACTAGTGTCAAGGACCAGCTATGTAACTGTGACTGAAAAATCTTATAGTTGATTGTCATATATAATTACCTTCTAGATATTCATATTCGGATCAGTTTAGTGAACTCATTCTCCAATGAGCACCTATATGTTAGTCTTAATGTCTTCACACAAATGCCTATGAGACCAATCACTCTCATTACATGAGCAGATACGAAATATACTAGCATGTCCGAATATTTGATGTCCTTTGCAAGTATTCTATGATTAGGAACATAGAAAACTTATGTTTAAAGAAGATCGATCTCATTATCATAATCCCATTTATGATTCAACTTTCATTGCGTAAGTTTACGGTCTTCATTGTATCGACGAGTAATATGCACTATCTAATGAGATACATTGAATATATATCTTAAACTATGTTAATATGAATGAGAACGTATATGAAATGCTACCATCACTTCACAGGTAATTAGCTTGAAGGGCATACATTTCTTTCAATGATCGTGTAACTATCCGAGTAAGATATTAGGCAATCTAGTGTCCTTCCATTCATAACATGAAACTATATGTCCTTGTTAAATGAGTGATACCTTGTTTGTCCCAAGAATCAAATATTTATTGACGAGATAGTTAGGCGGTGAGCAGAATGAATGCCAACTTTTGTTGGGATTACTATAAGCAATAAGCTCAAGAGATGAAGTGAATGCCCCCCAATGTCAAGTTAACAATCGTCATATGAGAAATAGAGGTCACCATCCCAAGGAGAATATCACTCGTAATAGCCTTGATAAATTGGAAGGCATAGCTGCAGTCATGATTTTCTAATGGGAGAAGCAGATGTGTGGAACGTGGTGCTGCCATAAATAAAGTGATGAGGAATGATGAGTGAAAGAGATGGGTCGCACAAAAATCTATTGCTGGTGTTAAAGTGTTTAATAAGACAACTGACAGGCAAATGATAAAGATTACCTTCTGCCATTATCCAATAAACTGAAGCCTCATGTCGAACTTTATGGGCCAGTCAAAGAGCTGTTGTTTATTGCTATTGATTCTCAATATTAAGGACTATATATAACATCTGTTATCCAGTTTGAGATTGAATAGGTCACTGCATTGGTTACATGTGCGGTAATGTTGTTTCATCATGGACTATGAAAAATTCTAAAGTTGACGTATTTTGTAATTCTTTAAAAGACAAGTAGCATTCAGAGGTGCCCACACAGGATTATGGTATCCCCGTAGTGGGATTGTGCTTCATTTAATTCTTTGGTTGATAGTCTCCATGCAGAATTTTGCATATTCCTATATCAAGCTTACCTCTCTCTTCATGTAGAATCTTTGCAGTGTTGGTGAGATTCATTAATGTTTGTCCCTCCATTGAATGAGATTAAATTTTGTGAATAAAAGAGTTATTTTTTTACCAACTGACAAGTTTTGTTGGAATTTAGGCAGACTCTCTTATCTAATGTTACTTTGGCCTACCACCTGGCACCACTTTGTAGAGCTTGATATCATGTCTGCAATTGTACATAAAACTTTACCAAATTCTTTTGATCCTTTGTTAGATCTAGCTGGCCCGTTGATGGGATAAGCGTATTATCATTTGGCCAATATACTTTCACCTGTTTGCTGTTTTGATAAAAAAATAATATTATTTTAACTGTCATATTTTGGTTAAAGTCGTTTGGCTAATAACATATTTCATCTTCTGTGCTTTGAATAGAGTACAATTGATTCACGTCTAACTTCCATGAGAGGAAAAATATGAATATTTAAATTGCTACATCATTTGTTCCCTAATGCTACTTTTTTGGGATTCAGGAAGACGGGGCATTCCCATTTTGACCAAGAACAGTAATTATCCATGGTTGTTTGCTTAGTTTTCATACTATATATAGCGAGAGAGAGAGAGAGATGCTATGCTGCTACTCTTTTGCCATTCTTACGTCAGCTGTCCGGTCATGAGATTGAACGGCCGAGGTGAATAACTTAAGTTTGGTGCTCCCTGGGAGCATCAAACTTTTAAGTTCACCTTTCCCGTTGTCCGATTTTGAAATCAGATGGTGGTAAAAGAGTGGCACAAAGTGTGGCATCATAGCATTTCATATAGTGCACGTAGCTGTCTGCCAGTGGGCAAACAATGTTTATTGTTTATTAAATGTAATAACTTTTTTTTCTAAATGATCAACAGGTGGACTTTTGCACTGGTCATTGTCTATTTTGCGGTATGCACCTACTCCTAAGCCTTGATACATTTCTGCCATCTTCCTGAGGCTATTTTTGACCAGAAATGTTTTATTTCAATTATTTTCCAATTTTCATTTTATTTCATTGCAACCATTAGAGAAGAGGCCATGGCTGCCAGAGGAGAGGGGGAGAGAGGAAGAGGAAGATAGAGAGGAAAGGGGGAAGAGAAGAAGGGGAGAGGAGATGCTGTGGTTGTTGGAGAAGAGGGTTAAGGATGTAATGAGTCCATAGCTGCTAGATGATGATGGTTGGGGGGGGGGGGAGGCGGGAGTTCGTGGCATAACTGTGGCCATTGAAAGAGAAGGAGAGGGAGTGAGGAAGAAGAGGGGGAGGGTAGAGAAGAATGGGAGAGAAGGAGGAGAGGAGGCTGTGGAGAGTAGGCCATGTCTATTAAAGAACAGGCCATGACCACTGGAGGAGAAGGATACAGAGGGAGGAAGAAAATGAGGTGGAGGAGAAGGTACCTGACTAAAAGTTCTGCCTTAATTTGAATCTGAAATGTTCCCTAGAAAAAAGGGAGGTTCAATTATTTTCCTGGGGATGTCAGGATGAGCTGAAACCCTCAACAAGAAATGCATCCTCCCATGCCAAATATGGGTTGGGTCCCATTTTTTTCATTTTTCTCTTTTGCAACTTATCTTCAATGGAGAAGATGCTGAAATGGTCACTCACAAACATCCTATAATTTTTTGTATCATACATATACAGAAAGGAATGCTCTTCTTTAGTAGGCAAACTAACTAGGCAAAGGCATGACAAGAACAAGTTGTTATTAATTAGTCATTTTACAGAGATTAATTGATGTTCAATTTCCTACCTTTTTTTTTGCCTGCTTTAGCTTGGGACATTGATCTCTGCTCATGGCTGCTGGACTTTGTCGAAACAAACCTCTATGCTAAGGGAAGAAAGGTACAAATTTATTCAAAGAGATCCAGATCTTGAAGGGATCCCGTCTGCTGCAACTAATTCAATAGTCAGTGGTGCCACCAAATTACAAAGTTATCAGGACTTGGAAGAGAATGAGCAAAGGGCTGGATTTTGGAGATATTCAATGCAAGTATTATATCAGGTGCATGTTCTAATCCTTCATTTTGCTGCATGACTAATATCGATCAATAGTACAAGGCATGCAATGCATCATTCTGTTATATCAAGCTTCCACAATGCTAACCTTGTTGCTCACATGATTTACTCTTCACTTGTCTGTGCTTGATGCTTTATTTTAAAGGATTTTTTCTCTAATCCTTTTTAAAATCATTTGTATTGTCTCTTGTCATCAGCATTTTTTTATTTTGTTTACCCTTTCTTGGAGGGATGGGATCCATTGGTATCATTTCATCAGAAAGTTTTCTTTTTTGTTCTCAATGACCTAATGTTGAAAAGTTCTGAACAGTTCATTTATCTGAAAAGACAAGTGCAGGTGCTGTAATGCTGACAGACATTGTTTTCTGGGGACTGATAGTTCCATTTCTCTCTAATGAACATTTCAGCCTGAACCTGGTAAGAATTTCACTTCTCTTTATTTCCATCAGTAATGCTTGTCCGATTCCTTTTGGATGTATGAATGAGATTGCATTATTTCTTATATTTGGATGTCATTTTCCTCTTCCCATTCCATTATCGTTGAATTTTCCAGTATTAGCTTATTTTACCTTTCTTATCTATTACATATTAGCTTAATTCACCTTTTTAGTCTTTCACACTATTCCATTTCTTCCTATATGTTGAGAAATCTCAAATTAGATGTGAGGTGCTTTGTGGAGTTATCTCATTCCATCTTTTTGATCTCACTGACTTCAATTTTCAACATAATCAGAAATCAAGTTATATCTCATTCCAGGTTATCTTGATCGGAAATCAGCTGCATGATCCAAGTTATCAAATGTATACTGGATTTTAGTAGAACTAATCAATCCCCATAAATGATAAAAAAGAATCAAAAAACAATAAATCCATTGTTTTTCTTGAGTTGTTTTGAATTTCAATTCATTATGAATCCATGATTAGATATGGATTAGGCTTTGGCTGGTGAATTCTGAATTTAGACCCTGATATGTAAATCACTGTATTTATAGTTTGCTTGTATTAATGAGCCAAACCAACATTTCTCCTCTTGACGCATGTCGTTAGAGAGCGTAAAAAGAAGGCATAAAAGAAGAGATAAGTAGGAAACTTGCCAATATCCAAAAACATTTGGGAAGTTAGGAAGTGTTGGGGTTAGTTTTGGGGGTTCTGTGGAAGTGGTGGTGCCCCAACATTGAGGAGCTTGCTTGGTTAAGGGGATTCAGTATTGTTGCAGCCCTACATTATTAAACTAGGGGAAGGGTAGCAGGGTGTAGGTTCCTGCATCTTTGGGTTGGTTTATTTACATTACCTCATTTTCCCATCTCATTCATCCCATTCTGTAGAGGAAAATGAAAAAAAAATGAAAGAACACTCCTAATTTATGTCTTCCTAGTACATGTCATGGAGCGATCAAGCAAACATAAACATTGTGTCAGAAGCATTTTGTTGGGTGGAGAAAAATGAGAATTCCACGTACTGCTGGTAAGTTCTGCTGCATTCTCTTGGTCTAGGATACCCTCGGTTATCAGTCTCTTTTTCTTTTTGAAAGGATAAAGTAAACAAAAGCTTTTAGGTAAAATTTAATTCCTTTTTGAGAAGAATGTCATAACATTTAAAACTTTTAACCACACTCTAATAGCAATTTTTTCGCACCCAAAATCGATTTATGATGCATGATTTTCTAAGATCATGATGTAGTGACTGACAGGATATTCATGCACAAGATGACAGACTTTACTTTTGAGGTGCATATAATTCTTTTGTGCTATCTGTATGGCATCCCCAAAATCCATGTTCAGATTAGGGTTGCAATTATAGGTATAACTGTAGTGTTGGTTGATCTTTTTTATGGCTCATCATTCTCTCTGCTAATATTTACCTTTCAATCTTGTAAAGCACGGAGTCGACTTTAATGTGCCAACAAGCTTGGTAGGAATTCTCATGAACTTTGAATGATATGGAGAAATGAAACTTTTGATCATAAATGATGAATCACTTTGAATAGCAAAAATAATCACAATATTGTGTTCACTTCCTTTCAAAGTGCGCAAATTTACATTCGTTAACCCATAAGGAACCTAGGAATGGACAACTCCGCACTCCCTTTACATCTCCGGATTATTCACATACAGAGTTTGCCATTATCATTGCTGTTGGAGTCATCTGTTAGAACTCAGCGGGTTATATCAGAGGCTTGGAAAGCTTCAGATATACTTTCATTGATTTGTTTGTTAACAATTCCTATGTCATCATGCTACATCAAAAGGTCATTAGCTGTGCTCTTATTTGTGTTATGATTCATACATTATTCTGGAGTATGATCCATCTGTTTTTGTTCTGCAGTTAATGGGCTCCATGCATTCTCTCAATCTTCTGTTTCTCCTCCTTGACACTGCTCTCAACAGCCTGGTGTGTATAACACCTCTAAGCAACTAATAGTTCCTTGTTGGGATTCTTATTTGATATTTGTTTTTGTGTTCAGCCCTTTCCTTGGTTCGGGATGACATATTTTGTATTATGGAGCTGTATCTATGTAACTTTTCAGTGGATCTTACATGCTTGTGGTTTTTCATGGTGAGTGCATCTTATGTAGCCTTTTTATAGGAAATATTTACGTCTTTTTTGTCAAGATGCTTCACTGCTTGGCAGAAGTGGAACCTCTAGGTCCACAGAGCACATATAAATATCTAGCAAGTCCATATGTGGTTCAGTGTTCGGTTTAAATGCTTGTTTACTTTCTTATTGATGTATTGTAGGTGGCCTTACCCTTTTCTTGAGCTTAACACACCTTGGGCGCCTCTATGGTAATAATGTGCTCTGTTTTTTGTCCTCTTTTGTTTTGCTGTTCATGTTTACCTTCCGAAGCTTGACTGATTTTCAATTTGCAGGTACTTCTGCATGGCGTTAGTTCACGTTCCTTGCTATGCCTTTTACACTTTGGTTGTAAAAGCAAAAAATTCACTTTTCTCAAAGTGGTTCCCTGACGCGTACATTAGATCACAGTAGCCTGTAGATTTGCTGTATGACAGAATACCAAACTTCGAACTAAATGACGTCCATCTTTCGGTCTCTCCCTCTGACACCATGAGCTTGAAGGTTCAGATCAGGTCTCGTAAATAATAAGGGAATGTACGGATATTTTGATTTAAGGGTCACAAGGAGTGTTGGCATTCAGGAGCAAATGAGACGGAAACACTTGTATTTCATAATGTAATGCCCAGGACATACGGTAGAGTTGCTCGAAAATTCATGCTGGAAACTTTACAATTGTGCGATTGTGTCATCGTGCGTGAGGTTTGGTTTGGTTTTGTTTTTCCTTCTAATTGAGTAAACCTTCATAAAAGGTTGCGTTTACCCACACGATTATCTATCGCTTCCCCCATCTGCACTGGTCTGCGGGTTACTGCCGTTAAGTTTTTTTTTTTGTTGGCTGCATTAATAAGTATTAATAAGTCTTATTCTTGTGATTAGTCTAAATTCTTATTAATAAGTATGATTATATCTTACAAACAGTAGAAATTGTCTTTTGTGATGATGGGCTGTAATTGCGATTTCTAAATACCTGATGGGTTACTTGTGCCTACCACTGAAATTAAATAGTCTATATCCGTTGCACCGATCCTTCGTGGGGAAGTGATAAGCCTGTTCGAACATTCTTCGTGTGCCAGTGATCTGCGCACACTATAAAGCGAAAACTTCATCTTTAGAGATGGTGTGGATTGAGGGCTGGCAAATTGAGTCCTTACTTTCTAGTCCAGGGGTTCAAGCCTGCGACGGAGGCCTGATTCCAAGGCCGTGGCATCCCCGGTTCTCACCTCGCATGTCTCACTCAAGACGGGCATGCAGTTGTTTGGACAGAAACTCATGATTGGAGGATACTCTTCCATTGCTCATGTGGGTCAGAAATTGCATAATAGGGTGTTTGGTTGCGGTTTTGTACCTCTTTTTTCTCTCAAAATGAAATTGAGAAAAGAAATCTCACTTAAACATGCTTGGTGAGAATGAATCTCATCTTAGTGTACTTTTTTCTAAAATAAAAATAAATCTTGACGTATGTTTTTTTTGAGGGAGAAGTCACGACTTGCAAGTGGAGAACTCCTTGACGTTGTGGTTAGATGGGAGCTTCGAGCGTCTTCTTGTATGACACTAAGTGGGGGGCATCATCACCAAGTAGGACATTCCTTTATGCCATCACTGTCTTTTACGCCTTCCTCTATGTCATTGCCGTCCTCTTTAAGATCGACCATATGAGAAAGAAAGCACAAGGTTAGACCTACACAGTGCCCAGCGACGAACATGGGTGTTGCATGGTGGGGGTGGGGGTTCCTGCAAGCGATGGGGGGGTTTCGGCGGGTTGGGGGTGTTATGGCGAGTTGAGAAGGGGGGTTGGGGAGGGGCATTGAGAGGTGAGGGGGGGCGCCTTCTTGTATGACACCAAGTGGGGGGCATCATCACCAAGTAGGATGTTCCTTTATGCCATCACTGTCTTCTACGCCTTTCTCTATGTCATTGCCATCCTCTTTAAGATCGACCATATGAGAAAGAAAGCACAAGGTTAGACCTACACAGTGCCTAGCGACGAACATGGGTATTGCATGGTGGGGGTGGGGGTTCCTGCAAACGATGGGGGGGTTTCGACGGGTTGGGGGGTGTTATGGCGAGTTGAGAAGGGGGGTTGGGGAGGGGGATTGAGAGGTGGGGGGAGGGGGGGGTAAACAGGGTGGGTGGGGGGTTCCGGCGGAGGGGAGGGGATTGTAGAGGGTTGGGGGGTGTTTTGGCAGGCATGGAAGGGGGGGTTGGGGAGGGAGATTGAGAGGTAGGGGGTTCCGATGGGGGGTAGGGGGCCTCTATAGAGGGGGGGGGTTCGATGGGTTGGGGAGGGGGGTAAAGAGGGTGGGTGGGGGGTTCCGACGGAGGGGAGGGCGGCTCTAAGGGGGGGTTCTGGTAGGCGGGGGAGGGGGAGGGGGGTTCTGGCAGGCTGGGAAGGGGATTGCAAAGGGTGGGGGTTTCTGGCGGAGGGGAAGGCGGCTCTACGGGGGGTGGGCTTTCAACGTGCTAGGGAGGAGGTTTGGGGGGCTCCAGGGGGATTGCAGAGGGTGGGGGATGAGTTGTAAAAGATATGGTTCTCGTCTGGCTCCTCAGCCCCCGCCATTCGCTCTGCCAGCACAGCTAGAGAAGATTGTTGCCCTTGGTTGGAGAAGGTTGCCACCCTCAATGCCAAAGCTTCACAGCTCCTGCAGAGCCGTGCCAATGTCGGAGGCCATCCTCCTCTTGGGTACGGTGAGATAGCCGTCGGAATCTATGGCGGCATGTTCGCCCTGGTGATATGGGTGACAACAACCATTGCTGGAATCTAGTCAAAGACAACGGTGAGGCAGGCGATCCAATGCGACTGGTGTCCCACCCCCCTGCAACCTCCGACGACCCCACCTCCCACCACCCCTGTAACGACCCGAGATTCGAATATCGGGAAGGTCCGATAGCCCGAATCTCGAACCGCCACCCACGAGTCTGAAGACTCTGAAGGGTTGAAAGGATAGTGTGGAGATACACAAGAATCTAAAATTATTGCAGAGTTACGCAGTTAAATGAATTAAACAGGAAGTAATTAATAACATTAATTAAATTACATGGTCCACAAAAATAACAACAGTTTAAAAAGACAGTAGTCCATAACTAGTACAGTCCAAAGAAAAGTACAACTATACGGGACATATCCCGGAACTGGCAACTGGCAACTAACCCTGGGCACCTGAACCACGTGGAGCCTCTGAAGCGCTCCCCTGAAGTCTCGTCTCACCTAAAACACGGTGAAAACACGCAGGGAATGAGCCTCAAAACACAAGGCTAAGTATAGATCATCCGGTCCCCACCTTGCAAACCAAAAAACTGCGTGGAAAGGAACTACAAACTGCTACAACGGCTAGTACCGAACACACTGCACGAAAATCGAGATAACTCGTCAAAAGCCAAAGAAAACCCAAGAGTCATTACCAGACAAGATAGGAGTACCAACCCACTAGAAGCAAGGCCGGATACGTCCACTGACGACTTAAACCGAGCCTCGGGTGTCCCCCTCGACCCCCGGTGGAACGGGGACACCGTACAAATAACCACAGAACAAGTGACTAGCTGGGGTCGCGCTCGTCAGTGCAGGTCCAACCGCCCCCAACCACGTGTGCACACACAGACCGTACGTCCTAGGTCTGGCCCTCTAACTGGTTTTCCCCTCAGCCGGACTCTGGCGTCAAACGTGGGGCCTGACAGAAATCAGTCTAAAAACCGTCTCTCAGGGTAGCCTCGCCACCACTCCCTGGTGGGACCACTCGCGTGTCGGAAGGCTACGACTAGTGGAGGGTCACTGAAGGAGTAGACTCTCTAGTCAACAGAAAATAACGTCTAAACCGGACAAAGTACAAGGGCCGCTCCTCGCACCGACACCGACTCGCGGTGACACAAGCCGAGATCAACACCTCCTGGAACCCCACGGCACCCTCACGTGTGGCCCCCACATGATGCTCAGTATCAGTCAGACCACGGGTCAACACGCAGATCGAGATCCACTCACTCGGGACTTGAATCGACAAAATATAACTCCGGTCGGACATAGATCTCTGGCAATCCACCTTTGGGCCGCCACAGAGTCTGCCGGTCCAGAATTGGGCCGCCACAGGGACTGTAGCGGTCCAACAGTGGGCCGCCACACCCTGGGTTGCGAGATAAATGGTGGTCCTATATAGGGCCGCCACAGGGATGTGGCGGTCGTACCTTAGGCCGCCACACTCCAAAAATTCCCAAAGGTCAAAAATCAACAGTCAACTCGCCCTCTAGCGGTCTGACCCCTCGACCGCCACATCTTCTGGCGGTTTATCATGCAGCCGCCAGAAGGCATGGGGACCTGTCAACAAAACAGTGTCCTATGGCGCACCTCCCTTAGGCCGCCACAGGCTCTGACTCACCTACCCTGGGCCGCCAAAGGCTCTGGCGGTCTCTGGAAGGACCGCCAAATTATCCCGAAAATGGGCCAGCGGGAATAAACCCAAAAACCCGTTCCATGCCCCGATCATCCACGGATGAGGGGGAAAACAAGGGGGAAGCTCCCATATAACCCTTAGCATGCATCTACGCCCTCGAATCGGTTCGAAATGCGACGAAACGATAGATCGGCACACAACCCCCAAAACATGGATTTTGCCCTACCCGGCTCAAAAACGCCCCTCTCGACCTCTCCTCGGCCTACAAATCACGGGGGACGACGGGATGAGCATGGGGATCCGTCTCTCTACCTCAATGGAGCACGAGCTTCGCTGAAACGCCGCCGAACGCAAGAAGAAGCTTTTAGAACCCTCGTTCCTTCACGAAAATCCCACGAGCCGCACGCCGCCACGATCGCCTCGCCGTCGCCATCGCCGCCACGTCGTCGCCTCACCGCCGTCTATAGCCGGGGAGGGGCGCCGCCGCGGTCACGCCGGACAAAGAGGGAGAGAAAGGGGGTGGTCGCTCACGGGAGGGGAAGGGAGAGGAAGAAGGAAGAAGAAAGGGGAAGAAGAAAAAAGAAAATTGGGGTTTATATAGAAAATTCAAAAATTCTAAAAAATATCAAAAAATTAAAAATCACATTTCTGCGATCCTCGGAATGCACCGATCGCAACGGTACCTCCCCCGCCTAGGTGAATGGCCCGGTTCACCCGCTATGAGGTTCCGTAGATCTTGCCGAAACACGCACACGGAAATCCAAAAACACGCGAAAAAAAGTCGCAGAACACGCTCCGGGCCTCCGAAACTGATCTGAATCGCATGGATCCGAACACGAAAGATGTCCGAAACATAATTTCAGACACAACGGAGTCGGACTCTCTGAGAAAATAGATTCGGGACTCGAAAAGAAGGATCCGAAGGGTCCGGGATATTACAACCCCCCCTACTGCTCTGCCCTCCCACTCCCCTGCCACCTCCGATGACCCCGCCTCCCACCACCCCTTGTTGCTCCACCCTCCCACCCTCCCCACCACCTTTGGCGAAGTCTCCCCATGTAATGTCTCAGATTTTTCAAACATTTTTCGAATCTGGATCCGTGGATTTCAGATCACTTTCGGGGGTCTCGGAGCGCGTTTTGTGGTTTACGCATGTTTTTCCCTATCGAACCTACGGAACCCCGTATAGGGCGAACCGTTGCATTCTCCTACTCTGGGACGGTACCAGTGCGCTGAGTGTGTTCCGAGGATCAAGAAATGATTTTTCCTAATTTTTGGTATTTTGGGGATTTTCCTGATTTTTCATAAATAACCCCTTTTCTTTTTCTTTTTCTTTTTCCCTTCCTCTTTCTTCTTCTTCTTTCTTTCCTCCCGTGAGCGCTCCCGACCATTGCTTCCTCTCTCCCCCGTTCGACGAGCTCGTGGCGCCCTTCCTCCTCCAGCGACAGACGGCGTACCGAGGCGGCGGCGTGGTGACGACGGCGACGGCGAGGCGATCGAGGCAGTGGCATTCGTGCGGCGTGGGACGTGGTGTTTGTGATCAACGAGATTTGGAGATCCGCGGCAATCCGGCGGATTTCGAGCTTCCTTGAGGTAGGGGGACGGATCCTTACCTCCTTTCCTGCTTTCCCTGTGATTTCTAGGCTGTGGGGAGGTCGAGAGGGGCTTGTTTCATGCCGAGAAGGGAAATCACATATTTGGGCTTTGAGCGCTGGATCTCACGATTTGTGCAGTTTTTGGTTGGTTTTTAGGTCCTATTTTGTGCTAGAGGGGTAGGGGAAGGATTCCCCTTTGTTTTCCCCTTCACCTGGGGGTGAAAGGGGTGTGGGATCGAGTTTTCCGCATGAGGTTCGCGAGCTAGGCTCGGCCTGATATCACGACGGTCTCAGAGGTCGCATTCTTGAGGAACGCAACGCGTCGTTTGGTCGCGTTCATCGGGGAAGATGAACAGTGAGGCGGTTGCGATCGCGCCTACCCGACCGAGTGCGATGATGGAGATCGAGCCCACCAAGGACACCACGTTAATGACGCGGTGGAGATGGGCAGCGCGTTCGTCCGAGCGTGTCTGGGGATTGGGCCCAGATCGCACCCCTTGTGGGGGTCGCATCTTTGGGATCGCGCCCACCGCATTGGGTGCGTTCTGTTGAGAACACGCCTATCCCTTAGCGCGCGTTCTCCCGTGTCGCGACCGGACTCTTGGGCGCGTTAATGACATGACCCCAGTGATGGTCGCATCCCTGTTCCGCTTCGCTCCATGTTTTTCTTTGATAGCTTAGCCTCCGGTTGAGTCATTGTGGGGTCCTTTGTGGCACATGGCCCGAGGGTTATCTTGAGCACCCAGTGAGAGCCATAGGTGCGTCTAGGGGTCTCCGGAGGAATAGCTACCTCGATTGACGTGTCGCGTGGTGTGAGGGACGATTAGACATCATCCGTGTCCCGGGCATCCGTATTCCCTATTTTTTTGGTCACCAAGAGTCTATGGTGGTGCAGAGGGCTACCTCCGTGCCTCATCAGTGCTTAGCTAGTGGTTTCCGTTGGCTTGTGAGTTCCTACCTCTAGTGTCACGTCCACTAGACGTAGCCTTCTTACGGTACGCGTGTACTGACCCACCCGGGAGTGGTGGAGCGGCTTACCCGAGAGAGACGGTTGTCAGGCTGGTTGCCGTAGAGTCCCTTCGCGTAACTTGAGTCCCAGTGTAGCGACCCAGATTCCGGATACCTGGTGCACCCGGTATAAATACCAAATACACGTGATACCACATGGGACCCGCGAGGCCTCCCAAGCGCGGGAAAGCGCCGAAGGGAAAAAGGAGTGTGTGGAATACATTGAAGCCAGCAGATATAACAGTAAGCAATTAAATTTCATTAGATTGGATTGCTAAAGTAGCAGAAATAAAATTACTTTTTTATTAAACATTCAGATAATTACAATTATACACAAGAGTCCAGCCCAAAGGAAAGACAACAAGTCTATCACAGTACAGTCCGACAGAAAAGAAACGTACACAGAAGTCGGGGGAAGCCCGACGCAGGTACAGCTGGCAGCTACAGCGAACGCGCTCCACCAAGGACAGCAGAGGCAGACGGCGAAACCCACCTGAAAAGCAGGGGTGAGTCTCAACAGAAACTCAGTAGGGGTCACGCGGATCCCCACTGGACAACGCACAGTGCAACGAAAGCAACTACGGAAACAACGAGTGCAGCAAAGCAGGAAAAGCTACACTACAAGGCTGTAAACAGATAGGGTACAGCAGGAGTAGGGAACATGCTAAGAGCAAGGGGAGCTCAACAACAAAGAAGAGCGAGGCCGTAAAACACGGAACAACGGCCACCGAGGAGAACTCGGCACCCTAAGCTACTCCAAACGGCAACAGACGGTCGACCCCAAACTCACACAGTAGGGTAACCCAGTCCGTCAGCCAAAGCAAAGGCGAAGGCAGACGCCGACGCCGAAAACACAGACAAACACGACATGAAAGGTCGTGCACGCAGCCCCACACATGACAAGAACGTCATGCAAACGACAGAACACTGACCTCGAGTACAGCCACAAGCGGGCAACTCGAAAAGGTCACAGCGCGCAAGAAAACGCCGAGAGTCACCGCACCAAGTGACAGGAGCACCCTCCTCCCAGAAGAACAGCCAGATGCGTCCACTGACGTTTTACACTGCGCCACAAGTGTCAAGTCTCTCAAGGACAAGACACACCAAGAACCAAGGAACAATAGTTCCAAGGAAACAAGGTACTACAGCACGAAACAACAGCACCAACTGCGAGTGACTAGTCAGGGCCACGCCCGTCGGCGCAAGTCCCCAGTCCCTGACCACGTGTGCACACACTGACCACTACCTAGGCCAGGCCTCTAGCTAGTATTCCCCTCGGTAGGACGCTATCGCTGGCCGGGGCCTACGGAACTAGCTTAAGAATCGCACATACCAAACGCAACAGGAAAACCCCTCCACCACTCCCGGTGGGTCGGCAAAAGCCTAGGGCTACAACTAGTGGAGGCTCACAAGGCACAGACTCCGAAACACAGGTGTTAAAGCACAGACAGTCAAGAAAGACCCGTCTCGTGCACCACAAAGCACCATGGCAGCTAAACAACCGCCAACCGACTCAGGACCAGGCAACTAGACCTACAACGTAACGATCCCTGAGTCAGACGACTCAACGACAAGATCGTCACAAACAGCGGAACAAGCCGCCAATCGGTCTAATCCTAAGCCAGAAGAAACCACGCTCCGCAGAAAACAACACACGGAGACCTGAGGGAAACACCAAGAACCCTCAGCACACCTGGACACGCAAACCGAGGTGAGGCAACACCTCGAGACATCCAGAAGCAGTGTCTCGAGCCGGACACAACCACCGAGACACACACACACACAAGGTCACACGTCAACCACTGGGTCACACCGGGTTGACCGGAACCAGACCAAAACACAAGCAAAAGTAGGATAGGAAATCTTACCTCAAGTAAGAAGACTCCTGGCCACCTTACAACGTAGTCTTAGCCCTCATAGGACGTCAAGAAACATCCACGGGATAACGGGCAAACCACTAGGACAAGCCAAGACAAGCTAAAACTGAAATCATGGAAAACGGAGCACAAGGCATGTAACGCGCCACCCCTAGACCGCTACTAGCATGTGACGGTCTAGACCAGGGCCGTTACTCACCAAACGACGGTCGGACGACAGGCCGTCGCTCACACCACCCTAACCAACTCTAAGACTCAAAGCACGCACGAGCCAAGTAACGCACTAGACTAAGCGCGTTACAGCCAAACGACGCACGGGAGCAGGCGCGTTATTCACAACGTGCACAGCCACCCATAACCAAAGCGAAGTAACGCGCAATGCCAGGCGCGTTACAAACAAACAACGCGGCAAGGGAGACGCGTCAGAGCCAAACGACGCACAGGGGAAGGCGCGTTACTATCAACGTGCCCAGCCACCCTCAACCCAGCACAAAACAACAAACAACGGCCAGAGACAGGCGCGTTATAACACAACGACGCATGGGGGCATATCCGTTATATCCAACGGACACAGCCACCCAAGCTCGGCCAACCAGAATGTAACGGCCGGGGGCAGGCGCGTTACACTCAAACAACGGATAGGGGCACCATCGTCAGAGGCACCGCCTCTAATGGTCAATGTCGGTCAAACAACAAGTAACGGCCAGGACCAGAAACGTCACAATCATCTAACGCGCTGGGTCAAGCGCGTTAGATCAACCGACTCAACCCCAAAACAAAACGACGAAGATGAAGTAACGCGCTAGCCTAGGCGCGTTACAAGGAAGCGACGCACCACCCTAGGGCCGTCACTCACCCAAAAGCCAGAAAGCTCAAAAACGCCAAACGAAGTAACGGTCTGTCGTAGGACCGTCAGAAGCAAGTAACGGCCACTAGAACGACCGCTACTTCCCATACGGCGGGAAAATAGAGGAACGGCCAAACCGGCCCGTTCCACGCCCCATTCACGCCGGAACACAGGGGAAACACACCTAAACGATAAATAACAACATCAGGGGACTCCAAACCCCACATACAAGCTCAAAAACGCAAGATCCGGGCGATTTAGACAAATCGACCCTAAGTGGGTCACCGAGGTTCCCGGGCTTCTACCGGCCTCGAATGAACACCAAATCACACGAAATCAACGTGGATGGGATCCTAACATCCCAGCGGTCAGTTAGAAACTAACTACGCCGCGAATGGTCGCCGTTTACCGGCCGACCCTAAAAATAACGAAAATCACGGTTTAGGCAAAACAAGCCCAAACTCGGCCGTTTCCTTGCCGAACGCCGTGCAATGGCAGGGAAAACGAAGAGGACGAAGTAAGGATCAGTCACCCTACCTCCACCGAAGAAACTGAGCCCCGAAAGGACTAAACCACGCCGAAATCCACTCGCGAACCGATTTCACCGGCTTTGAATCAACCGAACGGGATCACGGCAGAATCGATCCGATCCTCGCCCCATCGCGCACCTCGACAGCTCCACCTCGTTGCCACCTCACCCACGAGCGCCTCCGTCTGCAGCCGGAGCCGGAAAGGGGAGAGAACGAGAGAGAACGGGAGAGAGAGGAAGAGATCGCGAGAGTGAGGAGAGAGAGAGGAAAAAGGAATAAAAAGAAAAGAAATTAGGAAATTTTCCTAATTTTTGAAAATTCTGAAAATGCGTCGAAAATGCACAAATTCAGAAAAATACGTAAAAATAGTCGAAACGACCGGCTCGAAGAGTACATCGTCGCTGCAGTATCCACGAGTTCGAGAATTGACAAACAAACTCACCGTAGGGTTCTGTAACTAGTACGTGAGAAAAACCCACACGGCTCGTCAAACTCAACTCGGAAGCCACAAAAGTGAACCGAAACTCAACGAAACCAATCCAAAACAGATCCGAAAGATCTAACAAAGATCCCACAAGACCTGCAAAGGATCCAGCAAAGATCTACCAAGGATCCAGGGCATTACACCCGGCTTTGGGGAAGAACCAGATAGAGGGTCAGACCTAGGGCGCATGGTCTGTGTGTGCACACTTGGTTGGGGGCAGTCAGACCTGCGCTGACGAGCACGACCCCAGCTATTCCTTGTTCGTGGTACTTGTTGTGTGTCTCAGTCTCTGCCTGGAGTAGCGTTGGGAGACACTAAGGCGCGGTGTAAGACGTCAGGGGACGCATCCGGCTTTGCTTCTAGTGGGTGGTGCTCCTATCTTCTGGCAAGTACGGACTTACTTTCCTGTTGGTTCGAGGTCGATTTGTTCGGTACGATTATCTATAGTGAGCTCTTCTGTTTATTTATTGCTTGTTGCTTCTCTCGTACTTGTTGTCTTGTTTTCCTCGTTGTGAGGTGGGGGTCCGAGGGATCCCTACTGAGCCAATGAGATGAGGCTCACCCCTGTATTTTCAGGTGAGGCGGGGTCGTCGAGAGGCGCGGCGGAGTTTCAGCGTGGTTCCAGTAGCAAGGGTTAGTCGCCAGTTTGCCAGAGTCGGGGTCGCCAGACGTGCAATATAGTAGATAGAATTTAGGAAAAACTATGCAGAACTAGGCTAGACATGTATATGAACGTGTTTGAACCATTAATTAGGGATTTAGCATGAGAAAATACCTACTTTTAGTTGCTTAAGGGGGAAGAGAAAGAAGAACGAAGAACGTCCACAAGAACTCTTACATCTAGAAGCGTTCTCTCACGAACTAGGGTCGGCTAGGGAGGCTATGGGGTCTTTATAGAATTTCATACCTCTAGGAGTCCTAATTAGGTCAAGGAACCTTAGATATGAATAAACTCCGAAAATCTCGAATCCTATGTATATCTATAGTCGCCCTCACCCTATCTAGTACGAATTAGGGTTAGGGTTTAAGTTAGATTTTGATCTTACTTAGTAGATTAGGGTTTAGTTAAGATTTTTAACCCCTTAAGGTTAGATTTAAACCAAATTAATCTATTTAGAAACTAGGGTTTTAGAAATTCTTAATTTAGGAATTAATTCATCTCTTTAAGCCCATTAAGCCTTAATTATTAGCCCAATATTTATAAATGTTTATAATTTCCTTTACTTATCTTCTATTGTAGTTATTTATTTTTTTCTTTCGAATTTATATTTATTTAATTAATCCTATAAAAACCAGATAGCTACAGTACTGGTCGGAGTCGCCGCATTAAGGAGAACTCGGTCTATGACATGATACTAAGTCGGCTCTAGGGAGGTTTTTCATTGGACAACTCACTCTAAGTTAGGTTGACTTTGTACCGAGATAAATTTAGACCGATCCATCTCAATGGTAAAAGCAAAACTTGAGTTCAGATAAAAAAATAATTACATGATACTCCCTGATTTTATATATTCTACTCTATATCGTTAAAATTTACATATTATCATGTATACTCCCGTGATAGCTTTATTTTATCAAATACATGATAACTTTATTTTATCATATACATACCCTTGTCGTTACTTACTACTTGTTTAACTTAATTTTGGTAGATTAAGATGAAAAGAACTGATCTATTCTTATTTAATCTTTTCTTATAATTAAGATAATTACATATATGTGATTACAAAAGAACTAATCTATTCTCCATGGTGCATTTTTTTAATATTAATTTTTAAAAGAGTAGTAAAAATGAAGAATGAATAGTATCCAACACGGTTCATGCTCACTCTCAAGGGATCCCTCTTCCCTCCCCCACCACGGATTTGCATCCCCACGAGGTTGGGGTTGGGCTTCCATGTCGACGATTTTTCACTCTCACACGATCGAATACACTTATACACGACGATCTGGCATGATCCGGCAAACCCCGTCGATTACTGGGTTATGGATTCGGTTCGGATCCGGGTGGTGGTGGGTGTTCGGAGCGGCGGAAGGAAGACGGGAGGGACACCCGGAAGGCGGGGCCAACCGATGCAGTCGGTAACATCGGGCTTCCAGTGCGCTCTCACTCTCTCTCTCTCTCTTCTCAGGCATGGCGGAGGAGGACGTGGAGGCGGTGCAGCGGGAGGGAGCCGCGGGGACGTCCTCCAAGATGACGTGCTTCGAGTGCCTGGAGCGCCAAATCCAGTCCGACTTCACCGCCGATCTCGTCTTCCGCTACGGTGTCTCCGACTCCGCCCTCCCCTTCGGCTCTGCTGCCGTCGTCGAGGTGCGCGCGCCCATATGCGCCTCTCCCATCGGCCCATACCTTTTCTGCCTCCCTCTCTAAATCGTCCGAACCTCTCCCGTACCTTCCGCCATCACGACGAAATCTCAAAAAGATTCGAGCTTTTTATGTGGGAGAAGGGTTCTTGAAAACTTCTTGCTGGTTGCTATGGTGCGAGGCTACTCCTTGCCGACAGGCAGAACTAGTTTGCTTACGTGCTGGTTATTTTTAGTGAGGCATAAGGTTTAAAATTCTAGAACTTTGTTTTAATTCAGTTTACTGGATGATGGGTCCAATGCAGGTGAACCCGAATAAAGGAGCTGAACAATCGACGAGGCATGAACAGAACGCGCATGAACTACATTTTGGATATTGTCTGTTTGCTTCATTGTTTCTTAATTACTCAAATCGGGGTGATAATTAGTTACCATGCATGGGGTGGATTTTCTGTGGTGTGAGCTAGCCTGTATGCGAGTAACAAGATTTGTAACCCTACGCCGTTCAGAATGGAAGTGAAGAGCGAATATGACCATTGGATCAATGTGATGGAAGTGGGCATAGTGAGGTGGATGCATATAAAGCTAGAATCTGATTTTTATTTTTGGGAAAGCATATAGAATCTGCTGTTGTGGAGCTGGGAATTGGGGGTGAGGAACTGGGAGGCAAGCAGAAGTCGCTACCACAGAAGATGTTGCCCATGTGGTCTGATTAGGTTCGTGCGATAAGCTCCTTTCAATGATGCAATCCACTGTAACCAAGATTGAGAGATTTGATAGTTCAGATGGCAAGACAGAATAAGTAATGATAGTCTTAGGATGGGTCTGCCAAAAGAATTTGGTGTCTTTGTTTTCCATGTCATAACAAATAATTGCCTAGCTTGGCGCGGCATGTGGATATTTGTGGGGGAAAAATGGGATAGACCCTTTTCTTTTTGTGGTTTCATTAAAAATTTTATTGTTCCAACAAAGTTTCTTGATTGTGCTGTGTTAACCTTCTGTTTTTAATGAAAATCCTCAGTGATGGGGCTGCTGCACAATTTTTGCTGGTACGATTGCCTAATCAAGAGGATGCATTCTTGGATTCTGGGTGAGTCATCATATTTCTAGTTCATACGGCTTTGAGGAATAATCTTGTATAAGATGTATCATGATGTCCTTCTCGTCCTCTCCCTGTCTCTAGCATATTATGATCTCATGATGTCTCAAATTTGCTAATATAGCTTCTCACTGTGTAATAGCACATTGGATGACCTATCTGGCGATGGGAGAGCATCTTCACGAGAAAATAATAACCATCAGAATGAAAACATTACTGGACGCTTTAATGAGGACAGCATTGATTCAGCTTCCTTCAACAGTGCCTCCCAGGATTCATTGGATTGCCCAAGAATGTTTGTGGATTGTAGTTATGTCACACGGCTGATTACTTCTTTGTCACCAGGCTGTCATGTTGGCATTGGTTCATACAGTGTGGTTGAGGAACTTGTTAGGAAATTATTATCGGGTTCCACCGAGGACCATGTAATGTCTTCTCTGTACCTCTTTCTCGAAGGAAATGCACCTGGACTCTATGATGCTGATTTTCTTAGTTCAATTGGATTACCTTCTTTTGTGGAGAAAGGTATGCCACATTGTGTGAGGCATCCTAATATTGCTCCTGTCCTAGGTGTGCTAAAAACACTTGGCTACACAAATTTGTTCCAATCAAAAGCTCCATACACTTTGGAAAATATTTTGCGGTACAGCCCCAATGCCCTAAAGTCTGACTGGCACATCAGATTCCTGATGTACCAACTACTCTCTGCACTAAGTTACATCCATGGTTTGGGATTTGGTCATGGTAATACATGTCCTTCTGCCATTATGTTGACAGACACATGTTGGTCTTGGTTGAGCATATGTGATGGACGACTGTGTACCTTGAGCTTGAGGGAGGCTTCTGTTCCTTCCACAAACGTATGCTGTTGTATGGAAAAATGTCCTTGCCAAACTATTTATGCTGATTTAAGGTTATCAACTTCGACAGATTGGGCATCTAATTTTAGGAGATGGTGGGTTGGCGAACTGAGCAACTATGAATACCTACTCATCTTAAACAAGATAGCAGGAAGAAGGTGGGGAGATCACACATTTCACATGGTAATGCCCTGGGTCATAGATTTTAGTGTGAGGCCTGATGAAAATTCTGATGCTGGTTGGAGAGACCTCAAAAAGAGCAAATGGCGTTTAGCAAAAGGTGATGAGCAGCTGGATTTCACTTATTCAACATCTGAAGTTCCACATCATATTTCTGATGAATGCCTCTCTGAACTAGCAGTCTGTAGTTATAAGGCAAGAAGGCTACCTTTGAGTATACTTTGTTCTGCTGTCCGTTCTGTTTATGAGCCAAACGAATATCCTTCTAATATGCAGAGACTTTACCAATGGACTCCTGATGAGTGCATTCCTGAGTTTTACAGTGACCCTCGTATTTTTTCTTCTCTTCACCCTGGAATGAGTGATCTTAGCGTGCCTTCCTGGGCCAAATCCCCAGAGGAGTTTATTTCACTGCATCGTGCAGCTTTAGAGAGTGAGCATGTTTCTCAGCAGATTCACCATTGGATTGACATAACATTTGGTTACAAGCTTTCTGGAGAAGCATCCATCTTAGCGAAGAATGTTATGCTGCCGACATCAGACCCCACAATGCCAAAATCAATGGGACGCCGTCAGCTCTTCACCAAACCACATCCAATGCGCCGATGTTTTGTGCCAAACTCTCTTCATAATCCAATAGAGTGTCAGATTAACGATCAAATGCCAGGAAATGGAAGTTATACTAACATGGGTTCTGGTGGGAAGTTAGATACAACCAAATACTCAGAACGAGAGCGTATTCTCTCAGGAACCTGCTATCTGCAAGAATTAGAGGAAGCTGCATCCTTCTGTGAGCACGCCCGCTTTTTGAGTCCAGTATATTCTTTTGGGGAAGATCTGAGGAAACATATGGTTGTAAATAGGCAAATAGATGAGGGGTCCATAGCTGGCATGCTGAAGAGAGCTGACAATGAAACCAGCCCTGCAGCATCATCTAATATAGATTTAGCATGCCTTCTAGAATCTTTTGAAGTTGATGACAATGGCTCCATGGGCTTCCAGGAATTGCTGCGCTGGAGGCAGCAATCATCAGCATCAGAAATCTTCTGTGAAGATATTGCGAGGGATATATTCTCAGTTGGCTGTATTTTAGCTGAGTTATATTTGAAAAGGCCACTTTTTGATTATGTCTCATTAACTGCATATTTAGAAAATGATGTTCTGCCAGGACTGTTACAGGAACTGCCTGCACATGTTAGAATGCTTGTTGAATCTTGTACCCTGAAGGATTGGAGGAGGTAGTCCATTTATCTTCCATAAATAAATAAATATATACATATATGTATATTATATATTCTTGGTTTTCTTTTGCTTATAACATATTACGTGACAGAACGTGGAGGAAAAGTGAACAAAGAGAGCATACTCAATATCTTATGTGACTTATTCAATTTTGATTGCAATCATACATTTATTTTGAAAGTGGATGGTACCACATATTCGATAAACTTGAAAAAAAGATGGACACGTATGAAAAGAAAAAAGTGTACCAAAAACCAGAAAATATCCGCCATGTACCAAGTTATTCTGAAATAGGTTCCCCCGTTTACCCAAACCCTCTTAAGATCCCAAGCAAATTCACAGCAAGGTTGTGCGGCCAAACTATCTATAAAACCCACACAAAAACAGGGAGGAATTAGCCTCCACATATCCCAAAAACTCAGCCCAATCATTGACACCATCATAAATAAACTACCAACTGATCTGTCATCCTGCTCTTGTTTTCAAAGATGTCATTGATTCCCTTTCCCCTACAAAGCTCAAAAGGTAGGGTATAGGACTATCTATGAACCTGCTTGTCACCCATTGGCCCTCATGTCCTGCACCAATCTTTGAAGATCATAGCCACTTGTAGACTCCATTGGAGTTCTGTTCTCTGGAAAAAAACGTCTCTACACCAATTGAGAGTAGAGGCACTACACCAGCCAATTTTCAGGGCTTTCATTGTCCTCATCTCACAAGTGGCAAGTGATTCTTGTACCCTCAACGGACCAAGCAATCACAAGTATGTAAGTGGCCATGAGCAACTTTCCACAACAGGAGTGTAACCTTTAGCAGGCTACAAGGACTCCAAATTGTTGGAAAGTGGGCACTCTGAAGTCTGAAGCCCTGCAGTCAACCTGTGTGCAGACCTCACAGTGAAATTACCATCACCATCCCATCCACACTGCCACTGTCCCTACTATCCTGTGATGAGGTATGCCCTTGAAACAAAGATAAGAGTCAGCTCAGTTGAACAATCTTGCCTTCATGTAGGTTTCTTCTAAAAAGAAGGTAAGCAGCCTCCACCTGTATCGCTTAGCGCAGACACTTATGCTACAGGAGCAAGAGCACAATAGATGCTCTGAAGGTCTAGAAAAGAACACAATCAGATGTCTAGTGTTACACCAGTAGTCCTGCCAGAAGAGGATCCTATGTCCGTTGCCTAAAACTAGGGTCACCTGACGGCAACCACAATGCCACATCCCTTGTATTGAGGATGCCTTTCCCAAGGCAAGAGACATTAGAAAAAGCCAATGAAATATCCCACACCATAGATCTCCTGTAGTAATTTGGTTCGATCACCTCCACCCATTAACCCGTCTTGTCTCCCAACTTCCAGAGCCATCTACTCATGAGTGCTAGGTTGAAGTCTCAACTCTCAAATGAACATGTGTCGAGTCCCATTGAGCTTGAAGACATATTCTGGAGCTTTTTGTGCAGCCAGGGAGCAAAGAAATAATAAAAAAAAACTTCATTTATTCCTTTCAGTGAAAATGGACAAGGAGAAAGTAAAAGAAATATATGCCCCATGACTGTCCAGGTTCCACTTATGGTTCTCCATACTTCAATCTGTTCTTGTTGTCATGTACATGGCATATATTAGTGTCAAAGCTTACTCTAATTGTTATTTAATATCTGCTCTGAATTCTTCTTTGTATCAGGAGGCCATCAGCTAAAAGTTTACTGGAATCACAGTACTTCCCTCAGACTGTCAGGTCTGTGTATAATTTTGTTGCCCCACTTCAGATTATGTCAAAAGCTGCAGCACGGCTTCGATATGCTGCTAAGCTTGCAAGAGAAGGGGCCTTGAAAGCTATGGGACCATTTGCTGCAGAAATGTGTGCTCCCTATTGCTTAGCCATTGTAATGACTCCTTTATCTGATACTGAAACTGAGTCAGCTTTATGTTTACTAAAAGAGTTTGTGAAATGCTTGAAGTTCCAAGCCATAAAGTCATTGATCTTCCCGACAATTCAGAGGATTTTACAGGTATGCTTCACAAACCAGTAACACAGTGCTTATGCTTCACTCCTTGGCTTATGTCCCAGTTATTCCAAGAAAAAATTCTGAGTTTAATTAGCTATGGAATGCACCTATCTTTTTGACACGAAGGTTTAGTGCTTCAGGGAGCAGACTGTTCGAATTTGAAGATTTCTCTCCTCCAAGATTCTTTTGTTCAGGAAGTGTGGAAACATTTGGGTAAACATGTATACCTGGAGAAAATGCATCCCCTAATAATCTCAAATCTGTGCAATACTCCTAACAAAATCTCTGCTTCTGCTGCATCTGTATTGCTACTTGGATCTAGTGAAGAGCTTGGCCTTCCTGTTACCATTCATCAGGTCAGATCAATCACTGACGAGAGGATTCTCTTTGATTTTCATTGTCCGAGAACTCATCTCTGATATCATGTAACAGACAATCTTGCCCCTTATGCACTGTTTTGGGAAAGGACTTTCAGCAGATGGAATTGATGCACTGGTTAGAATTGGTACTTCCTTTCTGTTCTTGTTCAGTGAATCTCATTGTTTTAGCTCCCATGTTGATCTGTTTATGATTTATTGTGCTTTTATTTCTGTATGTTATGGATTTGCAGGCGGGCTCCTTGGGGAAACTTTTGTCACCAGACATCTTCTTCCCATACTAAGGAGTGTTGTCTTGTCATGCATTGATGCTTCCCATGTGAATAAGCCAGAGCCACTTCAGAGTTGGAATTCTTTAGCACTGATTGACTGTTTTGCTACCTTAGATGGCCTAGTCAAGCTCTTGCCAAAGGATGTGGTCCTCAAAGAAATAGTTTTGGTACATATTTTCTGTAATTGTCCTTATATCAGTGTGTTATATGGCTGATAGCAGCATGTTCTTGATGCTATTTCTACTATTTCACAGGATCAACTCCTTCATGTAAAGGTTCTTATGCAGGCTCATCTTGACCTTTCTGTGATCCAGGCATGCCCCTTTACTCTGTTTGGTGCCTGTTTACACATCAAGTTGCATCACAAAAATCGACTCCCAGTTCTTGATGAAGTTAAACTTTTCTATCAGTGTAATAAACTTTAGTTGCTGGCTTTCTGCCAGGTTGTTGCAACAACACTTATCACTGTTTGCCAACGGATTGGTGCAGAGTTTACTGCTGCACATGTCCTACCACAGCTCAAAGAAGTGTTTGATGAACTTGCCTTCTCGCAAGAGGCCAGTGGTTCTCATTATTCAGGAAGAAACTTGAAGCCTATCATCTCAAAATTAGACAATGAGGTCCATATAAAGAGTCGTTTGGATCTTGTGTAAGAGCTGTCTTGGCTGAGATCTTTTGCCTTTGAATGTGCTGGCACGTTTGCTGGACATCTTCTCACGTTACAGTATCTTTCTTGAGCATTTGCAGGTGGCTTTTATATCCTTCCTTTGTATCACTGATTGGAATAGAGAAATTGCGTCAGTGTTGTGCCACCTGGTTTCTTCTGGAGCAGTTTCTAGAGAGGTCTCACAATTGGAAGGTACAGTAGGGCTTTCAAGTTGTTACCATGGTTCCCCCACTATAAATTCTAGTTTCTTCTTCTGATACATAGTTTATATATGAGTCTATTTTCCAAGCACCCCATCAATTGCAGGTGGAATTTGTTAGAGAAACTTCTAGGAGTGATGGCATTGAAAATGCAAACATCCAGAGAACTGCATTCTCCAGTGTTTCATCATTGGACTATAATCCTGCCAAACTGTTGCTCAATGGTGTTGGTTGGTCCATACCACAGTCACAGGGGACCAGAGGAGTGAAGAGTTCAATGTATTACAAGAAGCTAGAAGACCAAAGAACTGTGATAATCAAAGATATGGTTAACTCCAATAATGATACACATGATCCCTGGTTTTGGTTCCCTAGTATTGCCGCTAGCTGGGATGTAACAGATATACTGGGGCGTGTGGGGGGCCTTAAAGATGAACTTCCGTGGAAAATCAAAGCATCAATTCTTTGTTCTGCTCGTGCACATCCAGGAGCACTACGGTCGTTAGCTGTTTGTCATGATGAATGTACAGTTTTTACTGGAGGGGTTGGTCCTGGATTCAAGGGAACTATTCAGAAGTGGGAATTGCCTAGAATGAACTGCAGTTCTGGATATTATGGCCATGATGAGGTTGGTTCCTTATGTTTCCAGAAAGTTTGTGAAGCATGTTAAGTTATTGAAGTTTTGGTGTTTTTGTTTTTGCCATTTAGAAATACTCGGTTTTGTATTTTTTTGTTATTCCAGCGAACATACATCCTTTTCTACCTTGAGGAGATTCCATTCACTTTTTCTTGAATTGTGTTCTAGAAGACAGATTTGTGTAAGACATATACAAATTTGACTTCATCGGGTTTGCTACTAATGGAAGCACACAATGCATTATAGGTGGATTATTTCACTATGATGTTGTTATTTAATCCTGGCCAAAGGTTATTTGTGCCACATTATCCAACTTAGATTAGACATCTGAGTGCCCCCCCCCTCCAATTGTGCTTCATGAACTGAACTATAGAGGAATATGTCTGACAGACTGAGTTAAAATCACTTAAAGTGGATAGCAGTTAAAATCAGTGGCATTTACTGTTCAATGCCAAAGTAATCTTCTGCGGACCTAAATGACATCAAGTTTGAACCAGCGTTCTGGATTATAATGTGAGGATTCAGTTGCATTGCGGGAATAGTGTCAATCCTCAGATGAAGAGTTTTTCTTCCCATTCCAACATGCACTTGCCATCCATGTTTGTATCTAAGTTTCTTTTTTTTTCATTTTTATTGGAGGTTGGTAGTGGGAAGAAATCAACCAAGTTGTTCTTTAGCTAAGGAGGGAACAGGAAGGAGAAATCAACCAAGTTGAGGTTGAACCTTTGAAGAACAGTATGTGAAGTCAAGTGGAGGAATTCCAAAAATTTTGTGGGTAAGTCATAATGGACTTGCAAAGTGATTGCTGCAGGATGATTGGAATGGATGATCTTGCTTCAGATAGATGAAACATGTTTTCAAGTGACACTGATTTTCATTTTATGGGTCAAAACCAGTCCATACTGTCAGAACCTGCCTGGTTCCAGTTCCCATTCCAGTGTTCTCATGATTGAGGAAAGAGTGATTTCCACTTCTACCAGTGGTGGGCGCCTTTTTCAGGAGTTTTTACTGTTTCCAATGCAACACCATTCTTTTTGGAAGTTTATTTTCATATTAATGTCTCGTTGTGCGTTTTTTTTTGGTTTGAAAAAGTTCTTTTGGGAATGAGAATCTAGTAACCTGGTAGTGAGCTCATAACATCACTTCACAACACCAGACCCATAAGCATAAAAATTAGCATGGAATGTTATTCTTTTTCTCCTTCAAAAATGTAAAATGAAGAGTAACATGAATGGAATCATTGATAGATTCCATTCAACTATAATAAGATCTGTTTGCATAGGGTAAGTCATTGAACTCATGCGTCTGAGATGAACTGCGTATCATTGTTACTTGATCAATAATCTTCTGCAAGAACTCAGCATCTCCATCTTCGTCATCTTCATGCCCGGATATAACCTAAATCATTAATATGCAAAGATATAGACACACAATATGCCCTATGCCATGCTCTGTTTTAAGCACACATAACAGACAGTTCAGTTTCTTTATAAGATGAGAGTTGTGCTTTAGAAGGAGGTGTGCATGCGATACTTTAGGAGCTCATTTTAGAATATATTACACCTTAACCTTAAAAGAGAACATGAGGACCCCACCAAGTACGTTTAGATACTTCAAAGCCTTCCTGCAGAACGACCCAATCATTGGAGTAGTGAACTGCAATATCATCTTTACCTTTTTATAGAGTTATTGATCTGTAAAGGCTTTGAAATGGTTTTACATACCAAGCAAAAAAGAATCATTCAGTTAACAAGAATTTGGAAGGCTACAATTGCTTGTGGGGTTTGCAGCTTTGGTTCGCCTGATCATTCGAGACTGTACACCAAATTGAAAGTTTTAGTGAGAGTGAGTGAGCATTATTGTCATGCAAAATATTGAATGGACTGAACGCTTTTGAAGGGACAAAACAGCCAAGTGTCTTATTTCTCTTCCGTTGTAGATTCTTCAATCCTTGAATGATTTTCTATCTTGATTAAAATACTCAAAATGGAACATGGAATTATGGAGATCAGGAAGTCAAATTTTCATCCTTTTATGTAGTATGGAATCTCTTATCCTTCATTGTTGATAAATGTGTTTCATAACCACACCATGAAAGTTGAAAGTCTCATTTCTGGCAGCCTGCTATACATTTTCATTGATGTTTCTCTGACATGGTTTCATTTTATTCACTTTTCTTGTCTTTGTGATTTTTTTCCCTTTATGGCGTTTAACATTCATCCAGGTTGTGAATGACATATGCATCTTGTCTCTTAGTGGAAGAATTGCATCTTGTGATGGTACAATACATATATGGAGTAGCCTAACTGGAAAGCTGATATCATCATTTGTTGAATCATCATCAAATTTTCCATACCATTCAAACTCTTCGTCAGCATCCAAAGTAAATGGTGATCCAACACATATGTTAACCTCAAATTCCTCCAGCGGGATATATTCTAATGCATTCAGTGGGAGCATGTACACCTGCATGCATCACTTGGACTTTGATGATAAAATTGTAGCTGGCATGGGAAATGGGTCAATCAGGTAAGAGGTGTCATCTTCTAGAAAATACTTGTCCACATTATGGTTATATGGGCAATGTTGTTCTTATAGGTTTTTTATATTACCTGTTCCTTCATCGTTTCATGAAGCTAATAGATCATATGATTACATAGATCACATGTTTCCCCTAAGTTTAATGCTTAACTAGTTAACGGTGTCCATAATTTGCTCAAATAGTTTCAATGATTTGTTTATTCCAGTTTCAAGTCGCACACCAACCATAGTAAACTCTATCCTTGATTATACCTGACATTCTAGTCACATCAATTGTATCAATATGACATTAACTGGTGCTGTGGTTTTTTTTTTGGGGGGGGGTGGGGTGGGGGGGCACTGGCAAGTGTTTGAAGCACCCTCATGTTTCAGGCAGATCATCTTTGGCACTACTTCCTGTTCTTATCCAATTCATTTTAGCTGATTTTCATTTTAATTATCCACTTTTATCCTTAGTCCATATCATCTTTCTAAGTTGGATGTAGGTGACAAAAGTTCAAGACCAGTTACTTCTAATTTTTTGTCATTGTGACATTCAGGTTCATTGATGTAGCTCAGGACAGGAAGCTGCATTTATGGAAAAGTGATACAGTTGAGAATTCCTTATCGTCTCTTGTCTCTGCCATTTGTTCCTGCGGGTCTGATAAACTCCAAGCAGAAAGAGCAGCACTTTCACCACATTGGCTTGCTGTAGGTCTAAGTTCAGGTCATTGCAGGCTGCTTGATGCAAGGAGTGGGGAGATTGTTGCTCTTTGGCGTGCACATGATGGTTATATCACTAAAGTATGCTTGTTACATTGTTGAATCTAATTCTAATGTGTTATCATCCTCATCATCACTATAAGGCCTTAAGCATTTTCCCATAAATTTGTGGGTGGTCTAGAACTTAGGATACCAACCACAGAAATTTGAGCCGTTCCCTCCTGATTGGTTGAGGCTGCCAACATGATGCCAACCTCCATTCTGTTGGTTGGCTTATAATTCAGGGAAACCAAATCTCAGAGGTTCATAACCGTTCTTTCCTGACTGGTTGTCAACCTGCTACACACCTGGGGAGGCCTTTTCACGTCAGTTGTCAAATTCATAGTTGATACTTGTCTTCCAAGTGTGGAGTGAACAATGTGAAATTCATTTAAACACATTGGAGTCAACAACCATGTGTACATGCAGATGGGTGCCTGACAATTGTGTAAAAAAACACTAGATAAAATGAAATTAAAATAGCAAATAGAAGACAACGAAGAAAGTAGGAGAATATTAAAGCTGTGAGACAAGGATGACAGCACAAAACAATCCTAGGCCTGTACCTTACATAAATAACTTTAACTTAATATTTCCATACCATTGAGATCTATTTTTGGCTAGACCTTCCTCCACTAGCAAGTCCTTGCTGCCGTGGTTTTCTCAAGCTTCCCTTTCTGTTATGTTCTTCTACCATTAGACCTAATGACTACAAAGTGATGCCACATTTAGTCTATGTTGGACATTCCCAGTCTATCTGGATTGAGCTCCCTACATCTTTTGTCTATTGGTGAAAGACCAACTTCATGAATCATGTTGTTTCCTTCCTTTGATTCTAGCTTAGCATCCTCATTTCAGTAAGAATAAAAAGCTTCCTTTAATGTATGCAGTTGGCTGCACCAGAGGACCACATGCTTGTTTCCAGCTCACTTGATAAAACTCTGCGGATTTGGGACTTGAGAAGGTATCTCTCTTCATTTAAGAGGTTGTTGAGTTGAAATCATGATCTACATCATGTTTGGATGTTTAATGTTATACTAGCTCTTTTATCTCATGAATCATGTTTCTTCTGGTTCTTATCTGAAGTAGAAAAGTTGAATACCCCTGCAAGATTGGGCTAGGCAGTGGTCAGGCAGGGATATTGGGGGGGGGGGGGGGGATGAGGGAATGAGTGCTGACTTTTCAGTCCACGGGTGTTTCTGTTTTTCAGATCCAGAAGTAAAATCTAGGAGGGAAGGGTTAATACTTAATAGACTCTGTATTTTCCTATATGAAAAAGATGTGGTATGTTTACATGATGAAGTAAGAGTTTAAAGTTGAATATAAATGTGGCTCGTAGATTGAAGGTGGAAAAGTTTTGATAGATCTTAATGCACTTCGTTCATCCCATGTACACAAATAAGATGGTTACATTTCTCTCCTAATTTCTCCCCTAATATTTCAATATTGGCTGCCAATTTTGTTGCAGGAATCTGTCATCCCAGTCTAATATCATTTTCACAGGCCACTCAGATGGCATCTCTAGCTTTGCCATGTGGGGTCACGATATAATTTCAGTATCTCGGAACAAGATTGGGCTATCATCTCTCTCCGGATCTGCTTTCGATGTATGTTCTGCTATTATTAATTTACCTCGTACGTAGTCATGTATCCTTTTGTTAAGCTTGGAAGCACAAGATCTTTCGGTGCTATGGCTTAGCATGTCTAAGTTGGAATGATCAGGTGTTCTGTGCACGTAGTCGTTATATTAATAAACCTGGAGGATGAAAGCTCTGATATCATTTTAGGGTTGTGATCACGTTTGCTGGCCTCAGTAGAATCAATCCTCTTTTTTTTTTCTGTTTGACATTTGTTGGACTTCCCTCTTTGTGATTGCAGGGAGCACAGCAGCAGCAGCATATTTTGCCTCGGAAGCTCTACTCAGCCGATGGGCGCACCAGAAACCTGTCCGTTCTCTCGACGATCGGTATCCTTGCATTTTCACGGTTATTCATTGTTGGAACTGAAGATGGCCATCTGAAAGTCTGTTGCTGAAACCATCTCTCTCTTTTTTCTTTCGTTTTCTTCTTTACATTTGTTTTTTATTATTCTTATTTATTTTTTCTGAATGATGTAATGTGTCGCTTCGCATCTTGATTGTTCATTCCTTGTGATGTAGTGCTGTAAATAACAGAGAGGCTAATGTATATGTTCAACTTCTGCCACGACTTGGCCAGCTGCCTGGCGATAAAACAATGATGTTGTAAAGATATTGTATAATATATTATCTTCATTGAAACGCAGAGTGCTTGTAAGAAAGTTCCATCCACTCTTTCTTCTGGATGACAAATGAGTGTATGTTTTAGCTCCTTCGCTTGTGAATAATTCTGTGACCCCCCCACTATTATTTTCTTATACTTAATTTATGGCCCTGCGCAACCAGCGTAAGTGTTAGTATAGGGCCACTGAGACTCTGGATTCATTGCTGGTCTTAAAAAATGGAAAACTGGCTATCAGAGCTAATATCCAACCAAGATTAACGTTTCTTCTTTGAACGGCTACCTCAAATTCAATGCGGGCTGAGTCCGAATTCCACTTGTGTTTGTGTGGCAAAACTGTCTGGGCAGTTGAAATGCTTGAACAAGTTGAGTCCCCTACTGGTCAAAATACAGATAAAACTTAGGCTGTCTGTTATCAATGCTTACTCATTGCGCAGGGCCAGACACCAAAACCGTTACTCTTGGAGGCCATGAAAATTCTTGGAATGAAACAGCTGGATGGCTAACAGCTCCCCAAAAGGATGAGCGTCGCCTTTGTGTTGGACGAGATTCTGAGACTGATATGATTGGATTAGTAGAGTCGGAAAGATTTTAGAGGGATGCTTCACTCACACACAGGGGGAGAGGATTAAACGCCTGTTTGATGAAGCTTTTAATTGAAGGCAGTTTAACTTGTACGGTCATAACTAAGGGGAGGATATTAGATTTTGAATAATGCTCCAATGTCAAACCTTGCGAACTCACATTCCACACACACACACACACACACACAGAAAAAAGGGTCACCAACACTCCCACTATTAGCCATGCATTTCTTGCACACGTCGCATTTTTTTTGCTTAACCACGCATTCTACATTGACTCACCAGATGTCACCATGCCTCACTTTGATGAAGACGAGTTACGCCAGTTCAAGACAAGATCCAGCTTCTTTTTTTTTAACTCTAACTCAACCTGATAGACAGTCTGGGTCAAGATTGATCAAGTCCTTGAAAATCTCTCTTTTTTTTTGGAAGATGCATGGTACCACTACATATATTAATTGAAGAAGGGAAAAAAGGCCGAGTTTACAAAGTATGTATATGCTGCAAGCTCACAAAACATCCCCGTACCACCCCGTACAAAAAAAGATGGATGGCCCTTGAAGTTATTACCCTCACCTATTTTTGTAAGGTTTGGGTTGGGTTAGATTTTGCTTAAAAGGTGTAATGAAATTGAGATCACAAAATTTTCACGTCTCACCGTTTGACAAGACGCACTGGCGTTGCTTTCGACAACCTTTAAACGTTATCAAATGTGACGGTGCGTACGGACTTTCGAGCCCTAAAAAAAAAGTAAGAGGACGGAAGTTTAGACACAAAACCAACCTCATCCGATAATCTTCAAAAGCGAATGTAAAGAGGATTTGTGAGATTTTAAATCATTACGAATCCACTGTATACCTGCCATTTGTACGGCATGTGAATTTTGTGAAAAATGAAAAAGCAACACTTGTTCTCAAACGTGGCCTTAAGCTTCCAGCTTTAACCCAGTCAACAATGGCAAGTTTAATCACGTAAGCACTCTGTCCAACAAGTAAATCACCAAGTTTAATCTGATTTTGATCCTCCCACAGGGGTATAAAAGACGGAAAGAGAAAGCAATACTCAGTACTGAACTGATGCATCCATACTACATGGTTCCGTTTCCAGCAGCTTACAAGAATAATTGACTTAGAGAACCAACTTCTCCAAATAATATAACTCCAAATGGAATACAACAGCGTGATGAAGAAATTGGTTTTGAAAACGAACTCAAACTCAAAAATACTCTCTAATGATGCTGCAGGACTACAGCAATGTTACTTTTATATAGAAATAACTGGTAATCAAAAAAACCGCCATCACGTTTCTCAAGAATGATTTTAAAAACTGATCTTTTATAGATGATAACTTGGAAAGCTCAAGATTAGTTACTTAAGGTACACGTTCTATCTGGCAAGCTTACTTTCAAGCATAATTCACTGGACCGTGCCATCAAACACCGAAATCATTTCATTGACAAAATTGTCACAGGAACTACAACAGCCTGCAAGGACGGTTCATTCGCAATGTTACATGCTTAGGGCATCAGAGAACAAAAGAACATAAATCAACCTCCAGTTGAATGGATGCGTCGCGACTTGAGCAGTAGTAAGTTATTAACATTATCCCATCAGTGGACAGTGTCGGAGGACAGGAATAAAAAAGATAAATAAAAGACCATTCTTATAATATACTACTCAAGGTTAGGTTAGGGTCAGCATGATCCCTTTTTCATTATTAGTATTATATAAACCATGAAAGATGAAGGGAAGATTACTACACGGTAGTTTTCCTCTGCTCATCATCAGCTCCACATGACAACAGGAGTGCGTGGCTTTCTTTGCCCGGTGGGTTTATTTTGCTTTCATAAAAGCATTGATTCTTTGATCTCACATAGATAGTTACAACATCTGTAAGGATGACACTCATGATTTAGGTTTGATATAACCAAGACTTCTTAACTTCTTCACCAGTTTCCTCTCTGCATTTGCCTGAAAGAGAGCCCAAACGTACGTCTTAAGTTGGGGGGAAAAAAATACCTACACCAGTATCTGAAAACCCCTCTGAACAGATGCTTTTTAAAAGCGACTCCAGGAAGCGAGGGGGGGAACATAAGTAAATAAATAAACAAAAAAACAAAAAGATTGTGAACCTCAAGCATGGGGCTGTCCTTTGGGATATTGCAGGCTAGAACAATGTTGAGACCAGTCTT
This sequence comes from Amorphophallus konjac, assembly GCA_022559845.1. Lineage (NCBI taxonomy): Eukaryota > Viridiplantae > Streptophyta > Magnoliopsida > Alismatales > Araceae > Amorphophallus > Amorphophallus konjac. The sequence goes on from CM040118.1 coordinate 400,956,060, forward strand.
AAGTACTGAAGAAAAGAGAGTTCAAATTGCATCAAATCTACAGGATGTAAACACCAACCCCTGCCCGGGGAGAAAAAGGGGGAAAGACAAAAAGAAAGAAAGAAAGAAAGGGGGGGAATCTGTAGCATCAAGAGTCATGGTTGATTTTACCTAAGCGCCGAGCAATTGACGATCCGACATTATCAGAACCACCGCCCAGTAAGGAAGTCACACTCACCATATTACTCTGCAACACATCCCATCAGAGAATAAAAATACGGAAACATGTGAAACCTAGAGCACGTACAACAATGTCTTGGATGATCCAATGATTTTAGGCCAGAAGCATACCGGTCGAGTGGTTGCTGCCGCATATAAATGCCCAAACTTTGCAGAGTTGCATCCAATCCACGCGAAAATCTGCGAAGACGAGTTGCATGCCAGTGAAGATGAGAAGATGCACACCCCCGAGATCATGCCAATCATTTGAGAACCACCAGCATCCATGGTCATTTCAAAAGCACAAGAGAAACAGATTGCTGTCCTGTACTAGTAACAGGTAGCTGAGGAGAATAATAAACACAAGGCTCGGGCATTTCAACACTGTTGGCAGCCTCACCTGTTTCTGCAGGCGTATTATCTGAAAATGGAGAGCGACATCGTGCACATCCTCTGTGAAGCAGGTGATGTGCATGGCGCCATCGTCATCGCCACCGCTAGCATCTGCCGCCGTAGTGGAACCCCTCTGTCCATGGACCTCAAGACCCGGACCTCCACCAATGCTATGATGCTCCATGGGATGCCCATGCAACTCGCTTGATGCCGCCATCAACACCGGTCTCGAAGAAGCACACTGTCGAATCGAATGGGAGATGGATGTGAGCACTGCTGCCTGCTCTTTCTTCTGCCCCACTCTCCACTCAGCCTTTTCGTCTCTCTGCCTGGAAACTTTGAATATAAGACCGGACTGGATCAACTCAGACTTTTTTAAAGCCTGTTCCGTTTGGTTGAAATAAGTATATATATATATATATATTTCCCTGAAATAATTGCCACAAGTAGTGCCATTTATTTATTTGTTTAACTTGAAAGATGACCTAGCAGCTAGGTGAAATTTGTACAACTTGTTCAAGCGTTATGCGTGGCATGGCATCAAGTCTGATTTGAGGTATAGCAGCGAAACAAAAGCCAAAAAAGGAGGCACTACCAAAAAAAAAAAAGTTTACCCGAAGTCCTAAACCTACAAAAGAACTTCCTACAAGACGATACTTCCCGATTTCTTGCGACTGTGTCACCATGCCATCTTGTTTGTCTTACAAATGTTGAACTGGGTTTTAACACCTGAAATAAAAACTAGCCCACTCAAGACCTACTCCCGTCAAAAACCAAAGGACAATTAAATCCAATATAAATTATCTTATTTATTCCTTTTGAGAAAATCACCAATACCCACATCGTCAAGAGACAATCAAGTGGGTCTTTTATCGAGTGATGGATACTCTTAGGTAACATGCGTCACCAAACATGTAAAGCAACTGCACAGGACCATGACATCTCATTCGTGTATAGATGTTCAAATATTCCGCCCTTTCTGGATAACTCTGTCAGTAGGGTGAGAAGTCTACTGGTTATGCCTCATGAAATAGCAGAAAAAGATTACATTACTCTTGCAGAAAAAGGGGGAAAACAGCTGCATCTGTTGTACCGACCGACAACTATCTAATAAGCTGAATAATCACTGTGTTATGTCAAAACAGAGCTTAGCTTCATCCCATGGACCATTTATTTCAAACTTGTACTCCTGTATTCTTATCAGCCAGTAAGGACAGACAACTATAACAAAGAAGAGTAGACCCAGGAATAACAGAAACAGAAAACGGTGCAATGGGAATATCAAGCCTAGGGCCGTATTCATCAATAGAAATGAAACAAGGAGATGCAATTTGAAGGAATACTTTTTCATGCAATATGTAACCAGAGGTGCAAACAAGAAAATCTGCAATGAGAAGAGCATTATCGCAAATACATGAAGTCTGGAGGGAAGTCGAGAAGCTATAAGGACTGATGCCACGATAGATGCATTCAAAGAGAGGTTACTAGCCAGAGTGGGATTACTCTGTGCACCAGGAGGTCTAATAATTGATCCGGAATAGTCATGGAGGAAGAGGTGGACTATAAGAAGAGATACAGTGAGTGCCCATATAGAGTCCGAACTGATTGACCTGGTAAGGTTATGATATATGGGTGCTAAGACATACAGACCACTAATGAAGAACAAAATGTTAAGCAGATACTGCAGAAGCAACTGGATGGAGAGCCTGCTACTTGTCAGCACAAGAACTAAGAAACCAAGTCCTAGAAGACCAATATCCAGAAAGAGCAGAGATGTTTCACCGATGAACGAAGTCAATGTGTATGACCAAACACAAACCACTACAGCTACGACACAGATGTACTGGGTCACTGAAACAGAATCGAGCATCGCTTTCAACAAGTCTCTCTTCACAACATTGGCATTCATAACCATGTCTTCAAGGAAAGATTCATCAGTATAGTTATCATCTCCAGGTTGCATTCCTCCATATGCTATTTTCTTCCATTTCTTGGGAGAAATATGACTTTCAGCAACAGTCTCCATCAAGATAGCTGAAGTATTAACATAAATTCCTGCAGAGTTTAAAGTAGTTTTGAGTGTCAAGGCTTTCTGTTCACTGTTACTTCATATGCGAGGGTCTAAGTAGACTACAAATAATCCTATTTGATGAGCTGTAAGAGTCGTGTCAGTTGCATATTAACCCGAACCACTGTTAAGACTTGTTCTGCCACTCTGGACAGATGATGAATGATACGGCACAAATTTTTTTCATAAAAAGAAGATGGACAGAAATATATATACTCCACCTTGTGTACTCAAGCTTTATTTTCTTGCAAAACAAACTGGTTTAAAGAAGCTTCAGAAGGACATGGGCATATGCAAGCCAATATAACACAGCTTTTCTTGTACAGTAGACATCTAAGAGCATACAGCACTGTCATTTTATGCATCATATTGCATGTTGCTCTCCACATTCATTTCTTTCATGCCTATTTGCTCACTATTGGCTCATCCACCTGGGAAACAATTGTTCATTCATACAATAAGATGATCTACATTAAACCTTTTCAAGCATTAGCATTGCCAAGACCCGAGAGGAGACACAGCATCAAAGAAAAAGTAAACAATGATGGATATCCAAGTTAGGTTACAATAGCAACCCTAGTGTAGTTGAAAGGAAGGTGACAGAAGTTACCCATATCATTATGTGAAGCGGATGCCATCAAAGCTCACAAATGACAGCAGGGCAGAGACTCCACAGATATCAAAGTTCAAGGGGGAGAAACACACAAAGGGCTAAGTCCCTTGGGGATGAACGCAACAGAAGATGGCAAGGGGGAGGCCATGAAGGGTGTTCAATAAGGTGGAGAATCAGAAGATAGTAGCATTGTAGGGAAGCAGAGTAAGGGTGCCAGGTAGTACAAGGATGAGACAGCAGTAGAATGTATGCTCCAAGGAATTGTGAGCTTAACATGTCTTTTAATAATCTCTCCTCTGTCACAAGTTATCCTGATCAAATGTGTTCCATCTTCTAGAGGGTTGACAGCAGAGCAGCCAGTTAGAAAATTTGCTGTTAAAAGGTGTATGATGCTGGTAGTGAAAGATGAGGTTGACCAATTTTTTGGTATGACAGGTTTACACACTACAGGTTGGTCCTTGTGGCTCAAGTTCTCATTAGAACTGCATTTTAATCTCTCAATGGCATCTGATTCTCATGGGTAATCTGGTGTTCCCTGTGCATCACCAAGTATCCCAAATGAGTCATGGACCTTCTAAGAAAAAAATATAACTGAGAAGGCACCGTTTTTGGCTGAAATATGCAAAGTTTAAGATATAGAAGATGATGATTTGCCCTGAAGTTAATTGCATTAAGTGGGAATCTTTCCCATCTTGAAGTCAGAATGATACTACAATTAAAGAGGCTGCAGAAGCTACAAATCAGGCATATCTCAAAAATGTCAAGACAAGTACAAAAGTTGCTGCACATGACTTGTGTTAAGGAACCTTATCTTTCACCACGAGCAGGTAGATGAGAAGGTAGAGCAGGGATGGGAAGGAGAAGATGGAGGTTCATGAGGAGGCGACCCATGATGAAGATGGAAATTTGGGAGGGTTCTCATTGAAACCTAACCGGTACACCACTTTATTAAAACTACCAGAAAACTGGACCTGTTTCGAACCCGAAAAAAGATTACAATTACTGGGTAACAAACAGGCCCAAACTGATTTATGCAAAGTGGGTAAGATGCCCTATTCATATCCTATCTTTAATACCCAATACGAGTTTGGTGTCAGATTAGCAGGAAAAACATACACCCCCTATTACAGTTGGTGTGTGTGTGTGTTCAGTGTTCATATTTTGTGTGTGTTCTGCCAGATTTTTTTTTTTTTTTTTTGGCGGGGGGCGTGGGGGGGGGGGGGTTGTCGACAGACTGTGTATGTGCGTGCGTGTGTGTGTGGGTGTGTACAGGGGAGACAGATTGTGTGTGTGTGTGCAGTGGAGACAAATTTTGTGTATGTGTGTATTTTGCTTAGAGGTGATAGTGTGTCTTCAGTGTTCATATTTTGTGTGGGTGTTCTGCCATATATATATATTTTTTTGGGGGGGGTGTACGTGTGCTGACAGATTTTGTGTGTGTGTGTGTGTTCAGTGGAGACAGATTGTGTGTGAAATACTCCTTCCCATTATTCAGTGCTCCCATTGTTCAATGTCGGTATTATACTCCTCAATGTCAAACTATCATTGGTCCTATCAGGTATGCTTGAGATAATGATGATGGGTTGGATGGCCTAACGGCAACCCCCAACTAATGTGATGGAACATGATCCATGTGATTACATTATCTCATGTTGTTCTGAGCCTCATCTCCTCACTCTTATCAAGTTCATATACTTTGCACTCAATGTTAAAATTTGTGATTATATCATACACATCTTTCAGGAAAAGAGTTCGAACCAGCAGATAGTAGCAATGTGTAACATATCTATAGCAGGAGGACAAATTGAAGAACATGCACTGGTGGAAGATTTAAGAAGAACAATCGAGATGGAGAAATTTTCAGTCGATCGAACTGTGAAACTATGTGACATTTTATTGGCAAAATTTGATCAATTAAAATTATGTAATAAAAAGTGATATGGATTTTTTGAAAATTGTTATCATTTGTGAGGATATGTAAACATGAAACTCTTTTTTGTAAAATCTACTTTTTTGTAAACTTTATTGGTAAAATTTCTCATTGTTATTATTATCATTTTTATAAATGTTCAAAATTTACACTCATTCATGTTGTCGATTATTGTTATTGAAAAGTTGGTATCTTGGTTTGTGCGTGGCCGTTGAGTTATTAGTGTTAATAACAAATTCGACAGGAAACTCTGCCATGGCCGGTCCCAAGGCCGGATGAGAAAAGAGGAGGGTTTGCGTTAGGTCGACAGCCAGCAGTAAAATTTTGTCACATCTCCAACATGAATTCTGATCCAAATACATTATGTGCTAATGCTAGGGCGTTCCCCGTAAGCGACGCGTTACATCGGAATCCGGATGGAATGACAAGTGAGCAAGGGCTAGCTAGGGCGTTCCCCGTAAGCGACGCGTTACATCGGAACCCGGATGGAATGACAAGTGAGCAAAGGCTAGTTAGGGCGTTCCCCGTAAGCGACGCGCCGCAATGGCGCCCGATTGCGGTGTCAAATAGGCAAGGGTTCTCGTGTGGGGTTGGACGCACACGGGTAAAGAAGCAAGTCCAAAAACATAGGATCCGTCTAGCTACTTGGAATATAGGAACTTTAACGGGTAAGAGTTTAGAATTAGTTAAGTTAATGAAGGACAGGAGGATTAACATAGCTTGCCTACAAGAAACTACGTGGAAAGGACATAAAGCTAAAGACATTGATGAATATAAAATTTGGTATACGGGTAATAATAATTCTAGAAATGTTGCTATAATAATAGAGAAAAACTTAAAAGACAGAGTTGTGGAAGTAAATAGATTGGGAAATAGACTAATGTTAATTAAACTTATCTTAGGTGATGATACTTTGAATATAATTAGTGCATATGCACCTCAAGTAGGATTAGAAGAGAGCATTAAAAAGTAATTTTGAGAGGCTATTGATAGTTTGATCCAAAATATCCCTAGTGAAGAGAGAATCTTTGTTGGAGGGGATCTTAATGGTCATGTGGGTAAAGATAATAGAGGCTATAAGAGGATTCATGGAGGGCTTGATTTTGACAATAGAAATGATATGGGTAACACTATTCTTGATTTTACTATGGCCTATGATGTAGCAATTACTAATACCTTCTTTAAGAAGAGGGACGAACACTTAATAACATACAAGAGTGGAACACATATAAGTCAAATTGACTATTTTCTCATTAGGAAGGTCGATAGAGTTTTATATAAAGATTGCAAAGTTATTCCTGGTGAGAGTCTAGCCCTTCAACATAGGTTGTTAGTAATGGAAGTCACTATCCCTAAATTCAAAAGAAATATCATTATAAATAATTATTCCAAGATTAAATGGTGGAATTTAAAAGGTAAAAGTTTAGAAACATTTAAAAATCATCTATTAAAGGAAAATATTTAGAATTTAGAACAAGAAACTAATGTAATGTGGAATAATGTTATAAATTGTATAACGAGGGTTGCAAAACAACTCTTAGGCGAATCTAAAGGTAAAAAGAATTTAGAAAAAGAGACTTGGTGGTGGAGTGAGGAAATCCAAAATACCATTAGAGTAAAAAAGGAATGCTTTAAAGTTTGACAAACTAAAAAAAATGATCAAACCCTAGAAGCCTATAAAATCGCTAAAAAGAGAGCTAAGAAAATAGTTAGCGAAGCTAAATCAAAGACATTTGAAGATTTATATAATAAATTAGGAACCCGAGAGGATGAAAATAACATATTTAAACTTGCTAAATTAAGAGAAAAGAAAACTAGAGATTTAGATCATGTTCGATGCATTAAAGGTGAAGATCAAAGGGTTTTAACTAAGGATCTTGAGATTAAAGGGATGTGACATAGCTATTTTCAGAAGTTACTTAATGGAGATTTCGTCAATGATTTATCTTTAGAAGGTACCCAAGAGTCCACAATATTTGATAAATATCAATATTTCATGCGTATTAAGATGTCAGAAGTGGAGGATGCTTTAAGAAAAATGAAAGTGGGTAAGGCCTTAGGACTAGATGGCTTACCTATTGAAGTATGGAAAGGCTTAGGAGATATTGGCATTCAATGGCTAACTAAATTTTTTAATAAAATTTTAAAGGAACGGAGAATGCCAGAAGTTTGGAGAAAAAGTGTTGTAGTTCCTTTCTATAAAAACAAAGGATATATTCAAAGTTGTACCAATTATCGTGGAATTAAGCTTACGAGTCATACTATGAAACTTTGGGAAAGAGTAATTGAAAAATGCCTCCGATGTATGACTACTGTATCGGAAAATCAGTTTGGTTTTATGCCAAATAGATCTACTCATCATCATCATCATCATCATCAGAGCCTTATCCCAATTAATTGGGGTCGGCTACATGAATCCTTCCGCCAAAGATTTCTATCAAGTGCAATATTCGTATTTAAACCCAAGAAACTAATGTCCTTCCTAATAACATTGCACCATCTCATTTTAGGCCTTCCCCGAGCTCTTTTACTAGCATCCACTAAGATTTGGTCACATCTTTTAACCGGCGCTGAGTTAGGGCGACGACACACATGTCCAAACCACCTGAGTCTATTTTCTCTCATTTTACTATCAATTGGAGCTATCCCTAAGTCCTTACGGATACGCTCATTCCTAATCTTGTCTTTCTTAGTCTTGCCACACATCCATCTCAACATCCTCGTCTCTGCCAAATAGATCTACTACATAAGCTATTTTCTTACTACGGCAGCTAATGGAGAAGTATAGAGAGATGAGAAAAGATTTGTATATAGTTTTTCTTGATTTAGAGAAGGCGTACGATCGAGTACCGAGAGAATTAATTTGGTGGATATTAAGAAAGAAAGGAATCTCTCAAGGATATGTTGATTTGATTAAGGATATGTACGACGGCGCTATTACTAGTGTTCGAACTATTGCTGGGGAGACTGGTGAATTTCCCGTTTCTATAGGTTTGCATCAAGGTTCTGCACTAAGTCCGTATCTCTTTGCCTTAGTTATGGATGAAGTAACTAAACAATTGTATGAGGATATCCCTTGGTGTATGCTTTTTGCAGATGATATTGTTTTAATTGATGAGAGTATTGATGCTCTAAATGTTAAGTTAGAGCGTTGGAGACTTGCCTTGGAGTCTAAAGGTTTTAAAATTAGTAGGAGTAAGTCAGAGTTTATGCACTGTAATTTTAGTAATGGGAGAGTGGTTCAAGAAGACATGGTTCTAATTGATGGACATAACATTCCGAAGAGTAGTAGCTTTCGATACTTAGGATCTATCATACAAGAGAATGGGGAGATTTATGATGACGTTACACATAGGATTAAGGCAGGCTGGTTAAGATGGAGAAGTGCATCAGGTGTCCTTTGTGATCGTCGTATGCATGTGAAACTCAAAGGGAGGTTTTATGAAACGGCTGTGAGACCTGCTTTGTTATATGGTACCGAGTGTTGGGCAATACGAAAGGAACACATCCACAAAATGTGTGTAGCAGAGATGAGGATGTTGAGATGGATGTGTGGCAAGACTAAGAAAGACAAGATTAGGAATGAGCGTATCCGTAAAGACTTAGGGATAGCTCCAATTGATAGTAAAATGAGAGAAAATAAACTCAGGTGGTTTGGACATGTGTGTCGTCGCCCTAACTCAACGCCGGTTAAAAGATGTGACCAAATCTTAGTGGATGCTAGTAAAAGAGCTCGGGGAAGACCTAAAATGAGATGGTGCGATGTTATTAGGAAGGACATTAGTTTCTTGGGTTTAAATACGAATATTGCACTTGATAGAAATCTTTGGCGGAACATGATTCATGTAGCCGACCCCAATTAATTGGGATAAGGCTCTGATGATGATGATGATGAACAAATTCGACAGGAAAAGTTTAAGTAAGAACTGTTTTATTACTTGGGATGATTGCTCATGGTGAAGGTAAATAATAAGAGATTGTAAGTTTTTTGGTAATGATTTTAGTTAATAAATAAATAATTGATTGTTAATAAGAAATTTATTACTATTATTTTTTTGCGTCTCAGAACATAGATTGATAATAAAGAATTTCAAAGTAGAAAAGTTAATTGGAAGTTTCATTGACATTAATTATTATTAAAGAAAATTTATTACTATTAATGATGATAGGATAAAATTATAAATTTAACAATACTAATAATCAAGATTAAGATTCATAAACATATTAACAAATCGCATGGTAATTTTAATTAATAAGATGGGAATAATGTTAAAACAATAATATCATTGGCATTAATTAATATTACAAACCAAGGAAAATGTCTTAAGTAATAGTTTCATTTTTGTCCTAATCATAATTAATAAAAAAAATAATTCAAAAATATTTGTCTAATAAAAATCAAAATCATCAATTAAACTTAATTAAGTTTGTCATTAGTGATAATCATAATTGTTAATATTAATTAAGTATAAGTTGAAGATTTGAAAATTTTATTTAAGTCATCTTAATCCCAACCAAACGAAGAATAACATTATGTCTTTTAACCCAAGATAACAATGGCAAAATTGTCTATTTCCGTCACATGTTCTCATTCCTATCCCTATTTTTTACCAAATGAGTAATAAGAATACTCGCATACTTATTCCCTCACATAACAAACACATGTGAGAATAAGAATTAGAATAAATTAACCTATAATGACTTACGCCTATTCTCATCACAATTTATCTCGATACTAAACATCATTTTAGAGAGTTACTTAGAGAGTGTGGCTGGGTTCACTGTGTAACTTCCTTGTCATATAAGTTGCTTATTAGAAGCTCATTGTTATTGTCTAGTCTTTAAGATGGCGTCCAGATCTTATCCAAGCCCACAGTAAAGGATGCTAAAGGAGTCCTCGTAGGAAGACTTTGGTGATTGCTCTACGTCTGTGTAGCACCTCCGATAAATACCTTTGCGTAAATTCAAAACTTCTTCTTAAAAGAAATCATACATGAAGGTCTTACATAAAGAATCCAACCCCCAAGGACTATAATACAAATATACAAGCCAACCCTACTTTATAACATAAAGAATCCTGAGGGCTTTGTGTAAAGAGCCAAACCTTAGGGGCTAGTATATAAAATTACAAATCATCACTTTATGTATACGTAATCTACTATTCTTAATAGAATTCTAGGTTTTGTTTAAAGAACTAAACTATAGGAGGACTAGCATACAAATGTGCAATCCAACTTTATGCACAAGGGTAAAGAATCTTACATAGGAGGTATTGCACAAAGAAACAAGACCATGAGAGGGTTATTCTATAAATGTATAAGACAAACTTTAACACATGGGCCATGGGTTGTACGTAAGTGCTTTCCAACTTTTCCACTTACCAAATTGAAGACCCTTCATATAGTCTTCAATTTCCAAATTGAAGACATGTATGAAGGCGCCATTTTCAATAGGATCCCATCTCATTTAAATATTATATATATATGAATATTGATGGACATAACATTCCGAAGAGTAGTAGCTTTCGATATTTAGGGTCTATCATACAAGAGAATGGGGAGATTTATGATGACGTTACACATAGGATTAAGGCAGGCTGGTTAAGATGGAGAAGTGCATCAGGTGTCCTTTGTGATCGTCGTATGCCTGTGAAACTCAAAGGGAGGTTTTATAGAACGGCTGTGAGACCTGCTTTGTTATATGGTACCGAGTGTTGGGCAGTACGAAAGGAACACATCCACAAAATGTGTGTAGCAGAGATGAGGATGTTGAGATGGATGTGTGGCAAGACTAAGAAAGACAAGATTAGAAATGAGCGCATCCGTAAGGACTTAGGGATAGCTCCAATTGTTAGCAAAATGAGAGAAAATAGACTCAAGTGGTTTGGATATGTGTTTCGTTGCTCTAACTCAGCGCCGGTTAAAAGATGTGACCAAATCTTAGTGGATGCTAGTAAAAGAGCTCGAGGAAGGCCTAAAATGAGATGGAGGAAGGACATTAGTTCCTTGAGTTTAAATATGAATATTGCACTTGATAAAAATCTTTGACGGAACAGGATTCATATAGCCGACCCCAATTAATTGGGATAAGGCTCTGATGATGATGATGATGATGATGATGATGATGAACATCCTGAATGCTAACACATGAATGGGGTCTCATGAATAATGTCACCCAAACAAATGACGCCCTCATGCAAGGCGTCATTTACGTGAATAGTGTCACCTATATTAAATGAACGACCCCTTACAAAGGCGTCATTTAACCTTATGTTTCTAGAAGATTGAGACACGAGCAACCCATTTTAGATGGCAAAGACAATGCCCACTCAGCAAGACCCACAAGACATTAAACGAATGTCTTACGATCCCTATATCTAATCCCCTCCGTAGCACTGACATAGGCTACTGCCGCGTCAGTGCTGAAGGAGCGTCTTCTTCCCGAGTCTGCGTCCTGCTGCGATCCTGTTGCAGCTTCTGAACCTCGTATCACGCGTCAAAAGGTAGGTGTTCTCAAATCCTTACCTAACTAGTAGCTAAATAGGTTAAATGATGCATGCTTAGAGTTCAAATAACTAGTCAACCATGCTATATATATATATATATATATATATATATATATTACCTGACTTATCATGATCAAGAATAATACCATGTTATACATATGTTAATAGCTTGTTACACCTGATTCTGTACATACTGTTACCATGATTTTTATGAGTTTGAACTTAGTTTATTAGCATGATTTCATGAGCTTTTGAACGTATTCTATCACACTAGTTTTCAGTCTTAATAATCTTATTTTAAACCTTAATTTATAGCCTCTGTTACATAGAATACGTTAATGTTTTAACACCCGGAGGGCCCCAGCTCACTTGAAAATGGCGCCCCTGACCAGGGCGCCAATTTCAAAATTGAAGACTGCGCAAGCAGTCGTCATTTAAATGAAGACACCTCCAGTGTCGTCAATTTGATTTCTGAAATTTCCAGTAATTGATAATTCAACACATTCAAAAATTAATCAGGAGCTTTTTCACACTTATGAATAGTGGACACCTCACTGTAATTGGCGCCCCTGACAAGGACGCCAATTTCAAAATTGAAGACTGCCCGCGAGGGCGTCAATTAATTGAAGACATGCACCATGTCGTCAATTCCGTTTTCTGAAATTTTCAGAAATCAGTAAATCAACGCATTCAAAAATCTATAACTAATAAACTGGACCTTGAAAATTTTGACAGAATATACTTCTGTGACCCTGAGATTTTTCTCCAGCTGACCATGTCTTCGGATTCTGATTCGGAGAAACTTTGGAGAAATGAATAGTAACTTGTGTCACAGAACTTACAGTTCTGATGCGAAGCACAACTCAATTGGTGTGTCGTCAATTTGAGTTGAACCTGTACTTAAATTGAAGACACCCTGGAAGTCTTCAATTAAATAAAGACTGCCCACAGAGTCTTCAATTTATTAATTGAAGACGGCCCTCAAATCTTCATTTAAATGAAGACTGTTCACAGGGCGTCAATTTCATTTCTTGAGAAATTGAAGATATAACATTAGAAAAATTCATATCTGTGAAACAAAAACCCAGTAATTTTAACTGAACATGTTTCTGGAATCAAGAGGATTTATACTACACATTCATGTCCTCACTTTCAGATTTTGAGAAACTTTTTTCGAAATGAACAGTGCTTTGAGTCAAGAAACGTACCTGCTAGGTGAAAATCACCCACTGAAAATGACGCCCCTAGTCAGGGCACCATTTACTGAATTAGCGGCAGCCCTTAAGTCTTCAATTAATTGAAGACTTAACAGGGGGCGCCAATTTCATATATGTGTATAATTTTTTTGAAAAATTAAAATTTTGAAAGGTTGGACAACGCCCAGACGTCAATTCTTAAAATGACGACTTCCATCAAGTCTTCAATTAATTGAAGACTGCATGAAGGGGCGCCAATTCCTTATACACATAGATATATTTCAAAAATTGGCCCTTGTAATTGGCGCCCCAAGCCAGGACGCCAATTACTGAATTGACGACTTCCAGGACGTCTTCAATTAAATGAAGACATCCTGGGGGGCGCCAATATGAAATATGCTGATATAAATTTCTAAAAATTAAAAATTTGAAGGATTAGCAAACCCCCAGATGCCAACTTAGTTATTACAGCTTCTGATCTTGATCCGCCTCGTGAATTGTGCAAACACAACCTTAATCCATATTCCTACGTATGATGAATTCTTGAATTCCATTCCATGTTAAAACTATCGGTGTATACCCTACATGGTCAAACCTTGAAACTCTTAAACTACCATTTTGAAGTGTTGGAGCTAAGTGCCATGGAGGGCAAAGTGCTACGTTGTGGGAGCCACCTCTTGAGACCGTACAGCGCAAAGTGCTACACGACGGGAGTCACCTCTTGAGCCTGTAGGGGCCACCTCTAGAGTCCTCTATAACCAAATGACTAGTTAATCTCGTATGTAATACTACGTTTCTAAATTCTTGAAATTCCATATTGGCTATAAATGAGAGTGGATGTCAAAGGTAATACATGAAATGCTGTGCATATAGGGCCCGGTCTGGTCCTGGGAGGAGCACCCGAAGGTACTTGTGCCCATGGGAGTTTATTGACCACGGTATTTAGCATTGCACCAGAGTACTTGCTTGACTTGAGACACTCCACCCTACTCTCTCTCTACTCACTTGACTCGACTTGCGTGGCCCGGAATGGGCAAAACTTGACTTGTGACCCGAGAAAGGGCGAGTTACTTACTTGATTGAAATAGCCAATTCTACTGATACGTACTTGACTTTACTTGCTTGTATTGCATTTTTACTCGCTCGTACCTGAGATATACTTGTACATGAGTTCATTCTAGTACTTTCGTAAATCGTACATGAATCCCTGCTTGCCCCGAAGTGGCATCTACATTTATAAATTCTTGAAATACTGCTTGTCAAATACTTGAAATCTTGATATACTCTCTTTATACAGTTCTTAAATCTTGATCTCTTATTGTTCATCAGGTATAAATACTTGTATACTCGATTCTTTTATACGTACGACATGCATAGCCATACTGATAATACACGAAAAATTGTAAATTCACGTAAAGATTGCTCGAATTTGAGATGTAATTCCTACTGAGCGATTCGCTCATCCAGTTGCTTCCTAACATTTTCAGATAAAATGGATAGCGACTATCACCGGATGGGATCGATACTGAGTGATGAGTGCTAGAGTTAATGTATCGGCAGAAGTCGTGTTTTTTGTATTTGTAGCATCGACTTGTATTTTCCAGTTATGTTAAGGTCTTGTATAATTTAATTAAGTCGAGTATGATCTTGTAGCCTATGAATAATTCTGGTTATTGTCATTTGGTTTTGGTTAAGTGGAAATGAATTGTCATCTTAGAATATATCTATGTTCAACTTTCTAATTAGAAATGAATTATCAAGAAATATGCGCGCTCTGATTTTACATGAACGACACGATCGATATAGATGCGTCGCGCATCCGGGTATCTTCCGCGCTCGGGGTGTGACAGTCTTCGTGGTATCAGAGTCTAGGCTTTCAAACCTAGGGAACTAGAAGAAATAAAAGGTTAGAAATTGAAATCTAAGTAAAAACTTGAGTCCAAGGATAGGTAAAACTCGAGTCCAAGGATAGATACACCTTACCCGGTGAGATGGATAGAGCTATGGGTTAAGTTCTATAATGACTTTTGACCTTACAAGTAAACTCAATCTTTATCATACTTTAACTCTTTTGTAGGATCATGGCTGCGGAAAGAGCACAATGGCGCGAGATGCAGCGCACCGTGCAAGGCCTTACACAGGCACTACAGCAAGTGGCCCAAGGCGGAGCAAACCGTGGAGCGGGAGATCTCCACCGAAGTTTCCGTAACATGAACCCACCGAGGTTCACGGGTTCGTCCGACCCCGAGGATGCCGAGAATTGGCTAAAGGAGATGGAACGAATCTTCCGTGTGATGCAATGCGCGGACGAAGAGAAGGTTTTACTGGCCGTATTCCAACTGGAGCGGGACGCTCGATGCTGGTGGGAATCCATAGAAGCAACACTGCCAGAATACCATGTCACATGGGATGAATTCACGGAGCATTTCAACAACAAGTACTTCTCCGACCATATCCAGGAGAAGAAGGCCGCGGAATTCGCCGTTCTAAAACAACGGGGCTTGAAAGTGGCCGAGTATGAGGCCCAGTTCTCAAGATTGTCAAAGTATGCACCCCACTTGGTGTGTACGGAGAAGATGAAGGCGAGAAGATTCCTCAACGGACTTCGGCCCCATTATATCACACAACTTGCCCCGATGGACATCCAAGTCTATTCGGAGATAGTTCGGCGTGCTCAACTGCTGGAAGACGCCACCGAATTATCCGAGAGAATCCGAGGAAGAGACAAGAAGGAACCCGTCACAAGCCCGGGAAAATTCAAACAATCCTTCAACAAGAAGCAGTTCTTCATGGGAGGGGAGCCCTCCAAGACAAAGAAATTCCAGAAGAATGACATGCCATTCTCCACCGCCACACCCTCAAAGGAGATTTACAAGTATTGTGATAAAGCTGGTCATAAGACCGAGGAATGCTGGAGGAAGTTAGGAGCTTGTCTTCGATGTGAGAGCCGCGAGCATCGAATTCCAGACTACCCACTGATGGAGCAAGACACCAAAGACGAGAAGCATCCGGTAAAGAAACAAGGCCGTCTACAAGCCCTCCGAGAGACGGAACCCACTGAAGGCGGAATTGTGGAAGGTACTCTCACTATTTGTTCTAAAACTGCTCAAGTTTTATTTGATACCGGAGCAACTCATTCATTCGTTTCCAAGCAATTTGCTGCTTCATTTTCTAAGAAACATGAACTGTTAGATTTGGTCATATCTACACCTCTTGGGAATGAGTCTGATATCACTTATCACTATCTAAATTGTGAAGTGATGATTAAGGAAAGCAATTTACCAGTTGACCTGATATGCCTAGATATGAAGGGTTATGATGTCATACTAGGTGCCGACTAGTTATCCACATACCAAGCAACTATAGATTGCCGACATGGAAAGGTAACTTTCGTGGATTTCTCAGAGCTAGTTTACAATAGCCCTCAGAGAAAATCACTTCTTATATCAGCACTCCAAGGTAGTAAACTTATGAATAAGGGATGCATGACTTTCATAGCATTCGTGACTGCCACGGAAGTCGAGAAGGTTAAACTTGAAGACATCCGTATAATTCGGGATTTTTCCGATGTTTTTCCAGAAGATTTAACCAGCTTACCCCCGGAAAGAGAAGTGTCGTTCACAATCGACCTTGCCCCTGGTGCTGGTCCTATTTCCAAGGCACCATACAGAATGTCCCCTGTTGAGCTGAAGGAACTAAAAGAGCAGCTAATGGAGTTATTGAAAAAGGGTTTCATCAGGCCGAGTACTTCCCCTTGGGGAGCACCCGTACTGTTCGTCAAAAAGAAGGACGGATCGATGAGACTATGCATCGATTATCAGCAACTAAATCACCTTACAATCAAGAACAAATACCCGCTACCGAGGATTGACGAGTTGTTCGATCAGTTACCTGGAGCTTCATATTTCTCCAAGATTGATCTTCGTTCTGGTTACCACTAATTGAAGATCAAAGAAGAAGACATTCATAAAACTGCATTCCGAAGCAGGTATGGGCATTAGGAATTTACTGTTATGCCTTTTGGACTAACAAATGCCCCCGCAACTTTTATGCAGTTAATGAACATCATATTCAGGCCCTACTTAGACCAATTCATTATGGTCTTTATTGATGATATTCTGATCTATTCCAAGACCGAAGAGGATCACGAAGAACATCTCAAGAAGGCACTGCAGATATTAAGGGAAAACAAGCTATATGCCAAATTAAGCAAATGCGAGTTCTGGCTCGAGGAGTATCCTTCTTAGGCCATATTATTTCGAAGAACGAATTACTGTTGACCCATCAAAGGTCGAAGCCGTGAAGAACTGAGAATGACCCACAAATGCAACGGAGATTCGGAGCTTCTTGGGTCTGGCTGGTTACTACCGGCGTTTTATCAAGGACTTCTCCAAGATTGCGGTTCCTCTGACCAGGTTAACCCGCAAGGAAGTGCCTCATGAGTGGAATGAAGACTGTGAAAAGAGTTTTCAAACTTTGAAGGATCTCTTGACCACTGCTCCAGTCTTATCATTACCAATGGAAGGAGAAAAATACGAGGTATATACCGATGCTTCTGGTATTGACCTCAGATGTGTATTGATGCAGAATGGGAGAGTCATTGCATACTCTTCCCGACAATTGAAGAAACATGAGGAGAACTACCTGGTTCACGACCTAGAACTGGCCGCGATAGTATTTGCTTTAAAGATCTGGAGGCACTATCTCTACGGAGAACAATTCACTGTATACTCCGACCATAAAAGCCTCAAGTACTTATTCTCCCAAAAGGAGCTGAACATGCGGCAAAGACGTTGGCTCGAATATCTCAAAGATTTCGACTTCATGATACAATACCATCCTGGTAAGGGTAATTCCGTAGCTGATGCCCTTAGTCGAAAGCCAAGAGCAATTCTGGCCAACTGCATGATACAAGAATGGAAGCTGCTGGAGAAATTCTCTGAGCTTGATATCAGCACAGATGAGAAGAACATGTGTATTATTCTATCTCATATGAGCCTACATCCAGATTTGCTACCTGAAATCAAGGAGCTACAGGAAGAAGATCCCTCACTAGTGGAGATAAAGAGCAAGCTGGACGAGAGACTTGATTTCAAGCTGGCACCTGATGGCAGATTGCTATTTCATGAACGGACATGTGTGCCCGACTGTCCCGAGTTGAAGAAGAAGATTCTTGAAGAAGCTCATCGATCGAGGTACACGATCCACCCTGGAGCCACTAAGATGTACCAAGACTTGAAAAGAACTTTCTGGTGGCCTAACATGAAAAGGGAGGTAGCAGACTTTGTATCTCGTTGCCTCACATGCCAACAAGTGAAGGCGGAACATCAAAAACCCGCCGGAAAACTGTATCCGCTAAATATTCCCAAGTGGAAGTGGGAAGACATTGGCATGGACTTTATCATGAGTTTGCCCAAGTCTAGGGGCGGATATGATGAAATTTGGGTGATTATCGACCGGCTAACTAAATCGGCCCATTTCTTACCCATCAAAAGCCGATGGTCAGTCGACGTACTTGCTGTCCTGTATATCAAGGAGATAGTTAGATTGCATGGAGTTCCCGTCTCGATCGTATCTGACCGAGACCCGCGCTTCACCTCTCATTTCTGGAAGAGTCTACAGCACTCTCTGGGGACGAAACTCAATTACAGCACTGCTTTCCATCCCCAGACAGATGGACAGACCGAGAGGACTAATCAAGTTGTGGAAGATATGTTGAGAGCATGCATTATAGATTTCGGCGGAAGCTGGCATGACCACGTATCACTAGCCGAATTTGCATATAACAACAGCTATCAAACCAGTATATAAATGGCACCTTTTGAGGCATTATATGGCAGGAGTTGCCGATCTCCTATATGTTGGGATGAAGTTGGTGAAAAATAAATTTTAGACCCAGACATGGTACGAGATTCTACCGAGAAGATACACCACATTAGAGAAAGGTTAATGATAGCACAGTCCAGGCAGAAATCTTATGCCGATAACTGAAGGCGAGACCTGGAATTTCAAGTCGGAGATCATGTTTTCCTCAAGGTATCTCCCGGCCGAGGCATTAGAAAATTTGGTGTTAAGGGCAAATTAACACCAAGGTTTATCGGTCCATTCGAAGTACTGGAAAGAGTAGGCGAGGTGGCTTATCCCGTAGCCCTACCTCCGCAACTGTCAGAAGTGCACAACGTATTTCATGTTTCTATGTTGAAGAAATATGTGCACGATCCTTTCCATGTCATCAACCACAATGATCTAGTGGTACAGAAGGGCCTTACCTACGAGCAGAAGCCAATGAAGATCCTCGACCGAGAAGTTCGAGTTCTAAGGAACAAGACGATCCCTATGGTGAAAATCCAATGGAATCGATGTTTAGAACAAGAAGCTACATGGGAAACTGAAGAATCTATGAAGAGGAGATTTCCAGAGTTATTCTAATTGTAAGTACTCTGCACCTTTCCTATTCCCATTTAATGCAGTTGAATTTGGGGATCAAATTCTCTTAAGTGGGGGAGGGTGTAGCACCCCCGATAAATACCTTTGCGTAAATTCAAAACTTCTTTTTAAAAGAAATCATACATGAAGGTCTTACATAAAGAACCCAACCCCCCAAGGACTATAATACAAACATACAAGCCAACCCTACTTTATAACATAAAGAATCCTGAGGGCTTTGTGTAAAGAGCCAAACCTTAAGGGGGGCTAATATATAAAATTACAAATCATCACTTTATGTATACGTAATCTACTACTCTTAATAGAATTCTATGTTTTGTTTAAAGAACTAAACTATAGGAGGACTAGCATACAAATGTGCAATCTAACTTTATGCACAAGAGTAAAGAATCTTACATAGGAGGTCTTGTACAAAGAAACAAAACCATGGGAGGGTTATTCTATAAATGTACAAGACAAACTTTAACACATGGGCCATGGGTTGTACGTAAGTGCTTTCCAACTTTTCCACTTACCAAATTGAAGACCCTTCACATAGTCTTCAATTTTCAAATTGAAGACATGCATGAAGGCGCCATTTTCAATAGGACCCCATCCCATTTAAATATTATATATATATGAACATCCTGAATGCTAACATGTGAATGGGGTCTCATGAATAATGTCACCCAAACAAATGACGCCCTCATGCAAGACGTCATTTACGTGAATAGTGTCACCTATATTAAATGAACGACCCCTTACAAAGGCGTCATTTAACCCTATGTTTCTAGAAGATTGAGACACGAGCAACCCATTTTAGATGGCAAAGACAATGCCCACTCAGCAAGACCCACAAGACATTAAACGAATGTCTTACGATCCCTATATCTAATCCCCTCCGTAGCACTAACATAGGCTACTGTCGCGTCAGTGCTGAAGGAGCGTCTTCTTCCCGAGTCTGCGTCCTGCTGCGATCCTGCTGCAGCTTCTGAACCTCGTATCACACGTCAAAAGGTAGGTGTTCTCAAATCCTTGCCTAACTAGTAACTAAATAGGTTAAATGATGCATGCTTAGAGTTCAATTAACTAGTCAACCATGCTATATATATATATATATATATTACCTGACTTATCATGATCAAGAATAATACCATGTTATACATATGTTAATAGCTTGTTACACCTGATTCTGTACATACTGTTACCATGTTTTTTATGAGTTTGAACTTAGTTTATTAGCATAATTTCATGAGCTTTTGAACGTATTTTATCACACTAGTTTTCAGTCTTAATAATCCTATTTTAAACCTTAATTTATAGCCTCTGTTACATAGAATACGTTAATGTTTTAACACCCGGAGGGCCCCAGCTCACTTTGAAATGGCGCCCCTGACCAGGGCGCCAATTTCAAAATTGAAGACTGCGCAAGCAGTCATCATTTAAATGAAGACACCCCCAGTGTCGTCAATTTGATTTCTGAAATTTTCAGTAATTGATAATTCAACACATTCAAAAATCCATAACTATCGAACTAAAACACGAAATTTTTGCATGAACATGTTTCTGGAATCCTGACATTTTTCTCAACATATTCATGCCATTACTTCCTGATTCGGAGCTTTTTCACACTGATGAATAGTGGACACCTTGCTGTAATTGGCGCCCCTGACTAGGGCGCCAATTTCAAAATTGAAGACTGCCTGCGAGGGCGTCAATTAATTGAAGACATGCACCATGTCGTCAATTCCGTTTTCTGGAATTTTCAGAAATCAATAAATCAACGCATTCAAAAATCTATAACTAATAAATTGGGCCTTGAAAATTTTGACAGAATATACTTCTGTGACTCTGAGATTTTTCTCCACCTGACCATGTCTTCGGATTCTGATTCGGAGAAACTTTGGAGAAATGAATAGTAACTTGTGTCACAGAACTTACAGTTCTGATGCGAAGCACAACTCACTTGGAAAACAACTCAATTGGTGTGTCGTCAATTTGAGTTGAACCTGTACTTAAATTGAAGACACCCTGGAAGTCTTCAATTAAATGAAGACTGCCCACAGAGTCTTCAATTTATTAATTGAAGATGGCCCTCAAGTCTTCATTTAAATGAAGACTGTTCACAAGGCGTCAATTTCATTTCTTGAGAAATTGAAGATATAACATTAGAAAAATTCATATATGTGAAACAAAAACCCAGTAATTTTAACTGAACATGTTTCTAGAATCCAGAGGATTTATACTACACATTCATGTCCTCACTTTCGGATTTCGAGAAACTGTTTCCGAAATGAACAGTGCTTTGAGTCAAGAAACGTACCTGCTGGGTGAAAATCACCCACTGAAAATGACGCCCCTAGTCAGGGCGCCATTTACTGAATTAGCGGCAGCCCTCAAGTCTTCAATTAATTGAAGACTTAACAGGGGGCGCCCATTTCATATATGTGTATAATTTTTTTGAAAAATCAAAATTTTGAAAGGTTGGGCAACGCCCAGACGTCAATTCTTAAAATGACGACTTCCATCAAGTCTTCAATTAATTGAAGACTGCATGAAGGGGCGCCAATTCCTTATACACATAGATATATTTCAAAAATTGGCCCTTGTAATTGGCGCCCCAAGCCAGGGCGCCAATTACTGAATTGACGACTTCCAGGACGTCTTCAATTAAATGAAGACATCCTGGGGGATGCCAATTTAAAATATGCTGATATAAATTTCTAAAAATTAAAAATTTGAAGGATTAGCAAACCCCCAGATGCTAACTCAGTTATTACAGCTTCTGATCTTGATCCGCCTCGTGAATTGTGCAAACACAACCCTAATCCATATTCCTACGTATGATGAATTCTTGAATTCCATTCCATGTTAAATCTACTGGTGTATACCCTACATGGTCAAACCTTGAAACTCTTAAACTACCATTTGGGAGTGTTGGAGCTAAGTACCATGCAGAGCAAAGTGCTACGTTGTGGGAGCCACCTCTTGAGGCCGTACGGCGCAAAGTGCTACACGACGGGAGTCACCTCTTAAGCCTGTAGGGGCCACCTCTAGAGTCCTCCATAACCAAATGACTAGTTAATCTCGTCTGTAATACTACGTTTCTAAATTCTTGAAATTCCATATTGGCTATAAATGAGAGTGGATGTCAAAGGTAATACATGAAATGCTGTGCATATAGGGCCCGGTCTGGTCCTGGGAGGAGCACCCGAAGGTACTTGTGCCCATGGGAGTTTATTGACCACGGTGTTTAGCATTGTACCGGAGTACTTGCTTGACTTGAGACACTCCACCCTACTTTCTCTCTACTCACTTGACTCGACTTGTGTGACCCGGAATGAGCAAAACTTGACTTGTGACCCGAGAAAGGGCGAGTTACTTACTTGATTGAAATAGCCAATTTTACTGATACGTACTTGACTTTACTTGCTTGTATTGCATTTTTACTCGCTCGTACCTGAGATATACTTGTACATGAGTTCATTCTCGTACTTTCGTAAATCGTACATGAATCCCTTCTTGCCCCGAAGTGGCATCTACATTTATAAATTCTTGAAATACTGCTTGTCAAATACTTGAAATCTTGATATACTCTCGTTATACAGTTCTTAAATCTTGATCTCTTATTGTTCATCAGGTATAAATACATGTATACTAGATTCTTTTATACGTACGTCATGCATAGCCATACTAATAATATACGAAAAATTGTAAATTCACGTAAAGATTGCTCGAATTTGAGATGTAATTCCTACTGAACGATTCGCTCATCCAGTTGCTTCCTAATATTTTCAGGTAAAATGGACAACGACTATCACCCAGACGGGATCGATACTGAGTGATGAGTGCTAGAGTTAATGTATCGGCAGAAGTCGTGTTTTTTGTATTTGTAGCATCGACTTGTATTTTCCAGTTATGTTAAGGGCTTGTATAATTTAATTAAGTCGATTATGATCTTGTAGCCTATGAATAATTCTGGTTATTGTCATTTGGTTTTGGTTAAGTGGAAATGAATTGTCATCTTAGACTACATCTATGTTCAAATTTCTAATTAGAAATGAATTATCAAGAAATATGCGCGCTCTGATTTTACATGAACGACACGATCGATATAGACGCGTCGCGCATCCGGGTATCTTCCGCGCTCGGGGCGTGACAGTCTGAGGAGATGATCAGTAAAAATAAGTTCAATGTTATTTTTATCCCCAATCTGGATAGAGGACTTAAGAGGAGACTTCGAAACAAACCAAGTTTTCTTGATAAGTGCTTGGGAAGTGAGATACCTAGACATAAAATGATAAAAATGTTAAGACATTCAAAATACTTTGGTCCACTGTATTAGAACATATTACAAATGGGGCTCTGAGACCCCCAATATAATCCTTCAGCAGTTCAGCGGATCCAAAAAAGGCATGAGAGATGAAACATGCCTGAGATTTTGAGAAGCACCTTCTCAAACGACAAGAGAAAGAAAGACGTAAATAAACACATCCAAAAGTAAGGAAATAGGGCCAACAATTATGCAAAGAAACAGGAACCTAATTTGAAAATTTAAGCAAGAGAAAGAAAAAGCATAAAGAAAAGGCAAAAGTTGAAGAAGAAGAAGAAGAAAAAGGCAGTGACCTTCGTTAGGCGTGTGCGGTCACAGGCAGGAGATCATCTCTTTACACGAACACATGTACTTCAGAAAGAACACAACAGAAATCAGGACCAGATAATGATATCCCTGGCTCAAAACAGCACCTCATTTCTCTATCATTACAGAAGCATAAAAACCAAAAACATAAATATGACCAAGTTTAAGGCAGAGAGAAACTGAAACCCCGGTAGAGACCAAAAATCCAGCTTGCTATTGGTAAAAACCAGCTGAAACCGGAGAAACAAGCCCCAAATTTCGCAAAAAACCAGGGAGAGACCAAAAATCCCCAGTTATCCTTGCACATCCCCCTGTTTGACAAAGAACAGAGAGAGAGAGAGAGAGAGATGTAGGACGAAGCTCAGACGAACTGTGCCCGGAGCATAAAAGGAGGCTGTTTGATCACAGCAGGAACTAAATCTCTAATGGGCCCTAGGAGA
This sequence comes from Amorphophallus konjac, assembly GCA_022559845.1. NCBI lineage: Eukaryota > Viridiplantae > Streptophyta > Magnoliopsida > Alismatales > Araceae > Amorphophallus > Amorphophallus konjac. The sequence continues at coordinate 400,980,468 of CM040118.1, forward strand.
ACAGTAATTGGGTGCTGTTCATACAGTAATTACATAGACTAATAGTTGTTCTCGTGAGATCAATTTGATGCAGCACGGTGTTGCACAGTGATACAGTTGACAATCCAATCTCATAAGATATTATGATGGCATCAAACGGAAGGATCAGCAACGTTCAGACCCTTCAATAACTTGTGTAACGGCTATCAAATTAGAAACAACAGCCAATCTTACTATAGCATTCCTTAGATGACAGAGATGTGCACCAGGTGGAAGTTTCCATGCATCACCATTTGCAAAGTGCTCGTAAACTGGTCCTCGTGCCGGAGGAAGATCCGGCTGACCGTTAGCGCCGCACGCGGGGGGAGGCCGACGAGAACGCCACTCCCTGCTGGCGTGGACGGCGGAGACGGCAGCGGGACCGGAACTGGGCGGTGGCGGTTGCTGGCAAAACCCGCGTGGAGCAGGGGCGGGTGTTGCAGGGCGTCCGGCGGCGTGTGGGTGGCCGCAGGGGAGGGTGGCAGCCGGAAGGGTGGCCGACGGCGGCGGAGGACGGCGGTTGCAGGCCTCGCGGATGGGTCGCAGGCGACCGGTGCCGGTGGGGTGGCCGCGGGTGACGCGGAACCGCGCGGGGCGAGGGCGGGGAGCCTGCTCGCGGCGAGGCGGCCGGTGGGGGCCTAGCGTCGACGGCGGCGGCGGAGGGGCAGCGCAGTTGTGCGCGGCAGAGGGCGAGCGGTGGGCGCGGCCGCGGATGCAGGCCGGTAAGGAAAGGGTGGCTTGTAGATCTCGGTGCCGGGAGAATGAAAGGGCAACGGGGAAACAACGAGAGGAAGAAACGAGAGGAAGAAAATGGAATTGGGTAGCGAGGAAAAAAGAAGACAGAAAAGAGAGACGGGGTTTTAGCCTCACCCCGTTAAGGAATAAAGGGAGGGATTTTGACATCTCACCACAGTAAGAATAGAGGAGATTGTATATCTCATCCGAAGAAAGAACACGCATTCAATCATTCTTTCTTAATTAGAGTTAGTATATTTTTATTTATAAAAAAAATAAAAGTATAAATAGATCTATTTATTTTCACATTTATAATATTTTTACTCTAAAATAAAATATAAAAAAGATATAATTGACTAAAATAAATTCTGAACTAAAATAAGTCATAAATTAGTTACGAAAATATAAAAAAATAATAAAAAAATCTTTAACCCGGATCCGTTCGACGATTCTAAATAAATCTGAATGTTCAAATATAATCTGTGTAACTCGCTCTGCATCAAGAGTGCTGGAGGTGGGGTGCGACAGAGATCTGCTGAGAGAGAGAGAGAGATCAGAGGGAGCGAGGGTGCCAGAGATCTGTTGAGAGGGGGGAGAGAGAGAGATCAGAGAGAGAGAGACACGATATTGGAGGGTGCAGGAAGGGGTACCGTCGTACCGGCATCGGCGATCGAGAGAGAAGACCAGGGCGAGAGAGAGACCAGCAGACCACTTGATGTCGCCGCTGGTGGCCATCAAGGATATCGCGTCGCCGTCGCGGAGATCCCGGTCAATGGAAAAACCCTAGGCCCCTCTTGGATATCGGGTTAACACGGGGTTAATTGGATTTTAACACAAAATTAACTCAGAAGTGTTATTTGATAAATAATGTTAATAAATTAGGTTAAAAAATAACTGACTTGGAAATAATTCGAATTTAGTAACTCTTCTATCTACGTGGGTCATGATTAATCCACCGTAGTGAGTTTACAAGTTAATTATTAAAATATTATGTTATTTTTCATTACTCGTAGTTAATTTTCAATTAATAATATTATTTATAAAAATTATTTTATAAATAAATTTTTTAATGTGAATTGTAATTGTAATCTTAATTAATAACGTGATTGAATTTTAATTTTAAATTAATTATATTATTTATTTAAAAATATGTTTATATTATATTTATATTATATAATATATAAATAATATTTAAAAATAATTTACAATAAAAATTAAATGTGAACTGTAATCACAACTTTAATTAATAAGATGATTGACTTTTAATTTTTAATTACGATATTAATGGTATTATTTATCAAAAAATATTTTTATGATATATTCATATTATAGAATCTATTAAAAATATTTAAAAATTAATTTAAAATAAAAATTATGATGAATAGTAATCTAAACGGTAATGAATGATGTCTTTATCTTTTAAATTTTAGTTAGTGAGATTAATGATATTTTTAATTAAAAAACATTTTCAAGTATATTCATTTTATTGAATATATTAAAAATATTCATTTTATTGAGTATATTCTCACACTTTTAAGTTTAACTCTTTATCGAAGTGAGAGGCATAGAAGGTGAGAGAGGAGTTCAACAGCCCGACGGGGCGAATGCCGATCGCGATCATGGGCTCAGGGCAAGCTTCCCCCCAAAAGGGTGTCATTTATGGCGCTCTCACAGCCCAATCCGAAATAAACCAAAAAATCTCGCCCCGAATCTATATGTGTACGAGACATTTCGGGTCAAATATCTGATCCGAATTCAAGAAAATTTAGATTCGAATCGAGTTATCTGATCTCATGATCCGCTGACACCTCCAGAGATCACTCTCCCTCCCCTCCCCTATTGTATTTGCGGGTTTTATTGGCGTCTTTCCATGCCGCTTTTGTGATACGATGCTAGCCGGCTGCTGCCGCTACTGCTATCATGATTAGAAAATAAATAAACAAACAAATAATAAAGAACCGTGTGACGTGGTGCATGATGCAGCAGCAGCAGATTATTCAAATCCCTTCAAGACAAGAGAGGATGGTGACGTACGTTCCTGTTCACCTCCGACTCTGTCAACGAGGGGCAGAGGATACTCCATAAATACATACATTGGCAATGGGGAAGACGTACGTCTCACCCATTTGCCAATGTCCACATACATACATATATGCACCCAACCCACCCCTCAAATGGGGAAGGGAGGAGAAGATGGATGAACATATTAGCATTTACATAGCAAAAGAGACGTTATCATGGAATATTTTGAAGAAGGAATTTGGTTGAAACAACATAAAGGTCTATCACCTAGCGCATGCACGATGGCTGAAGGAGCACAACGGAGGAGGAGGATACTGTGAGCAACCTAAACTGCCCAACCCAGGAACTTATCCATTCAACTCATCCATAAAATTACAGGCTTGGAAATTTTTGCATCTTGCAAGAAAGAATAAACATACTGGTACCATATGATTTCTCTGAAGTATCACCAGCGATCTCCACAAGAACATTTAGCATTTTCAAAACAATGGAAACGGTTAGCATCTCTAACGACTATTTTCCTGGCAGCAACAAATGAAATCAGTTTCATGGCAACATGGCAGTCGTCACAAATTCGGAGATTCTTAATGACATGGATTGGTGCTGCCGGGGGCATGCTAATAATCCCAAAAGCTACAGCCAGCTTCTCACTGTGATAGCTGACACATTCTTTCTTCTGTTCATCTTCAACATCATGCAACACAACATTGATGTCAGGAACATATCCCATTAGTCTGATCTGTGCCAGTAGGTCCTCCAGCTCCGCACAAATCTGATTCATTTTTGGGTGTTTCTTGTCGCCTGAAACGAAAACGTGAGTCTCACCTTGGACTTGTATCCAGCTGATGCCAGGTTCCTTTTTAATATGCCGTCCCCTCATCAACTTCCGGATCTTGGCAACTCCATCCCACCTCTTTGTCTTGGCATGCATATTAGACAACAAAACATAGGTTCCCACATCATCAGGATCGAACTCGAGGATGTGTTCGGCAACCTGCTTTCCCAGGCCATATCTCTTATGTACATGGCATGCACTGAGAAGTGTCCTCCATGCAATCACATCCCACTGTGTATCGGTAGTTCTCATAAAACTACTAGCCTCTTCCACAAGTCCAACTCTGCACAGAAGCCCAACCATGCAAGTATAGTGCTCCACGGTCGGCAATATTCCCATCTCTTTCATCATCTGGTTCAGATAATAGAAGCCATCATCAACAAGGCCCAAATGGCCACATGCTGATAGCACGCCGACAAAGGTTACATGAGTAGGCGAAACCCCTTCCATTAACATGCAATGGAAGACCTCCAAGGCCTCCCTGCCAAGCCCATGGTGGGAGTAGCCAGATATCATGGAATTCCAGGAGACAATGTCCCGAACAAGCATGACATCAAACACTCTCTCTGCATTCCAGATGCTGCCACTCCTAGCATACATGTTGACCAGAGCATTCTGGACGATCAAATGTTGTTTGAACCCTGACTTCTCTGCATGTGCATTCAGTGCATCACCATGCCTCAGAGCAGATAAACTTGCACACGAGTTCAACATGATTGCGTAGGTATACTCGTTTGGCCGAACTGTGTCGGCGTCCATTTCCAAACATAGGCTCAGGGCTTCTTCAAAGAGACCTTTCTGTGTGTAGGCTGCCATGATCGCAGTCCACGATACGACATTCCTCAGAGGCAACTCGCGGAATGCACATTGAGCACTTGAGACATCTCCGCATTTCCCATACAGGTCGACTATGCAGTTGCCAACAAAGATATTCGCCTTGATACCTCTTCTCAGAACCTGGCCATGAATCTGGGTCCCCAAGTTCAAATCCTTCAGACCAGCAGAGAGCCCAAGAACAGCGAGGTAAGTGACATGGTCCCACGCCCTGACATCTTTCAGAATGTAACCCAAAACATCTAAAGCCTCTTCCAAAAGTCCATGCTCCAGAAACCCGTTCATCATGGAATTACATGAGTAGACGTCCAAGCTGGTCTCGGTGTAGAAGAACCTAGACGCATCCTCCACCCCCGAACATGTCAAGTACATGTAAAGGAGGGCATTCTGGACGTAGGGGAAAGGCCCCAACCCGGACTTCAGCACGTGAGCATGGCACTGCTCACCCACCCGAAGCACCTTCAAGTCAGAGCAGCATGCAAGCGCCGTCGCAAAGATGAACTCGTTGGGGCGCACCGGAGACCGCCCGTAATCCATCCGCCTGAACACCTCAAGCCCCTCCGAGGGGAGCCCAGCGTGCAGATAACCGGCCATGAGTGCGCTATATGAGACAACGTTCTTCACGGGCAGTCCATCGAACAGCTGGCAGGCGAGTTGGGTGCGGCCGCATTTGCTATAGAGGTTGATCAGAGCGTTGCCCTGTACGACGTCGAGGCGGAGAGTTCTAACCAGAAGTGCATGGAGGGCTCTCCCCGCGTCCAAGTCCCGCGAGACGGTGAAGGCTTTCAGATACTCCACGGGGGGGAAGGACAAGGTGCTCTTCCGGTTCGAGCGCGAGGAGGGAAGGGGCGGCAGTGTTCTGGAGGAGAAGAAGGCGTTGTGGAACAGAGCACAGGAGGCCGGCGCCGGCGGCGGAGAGGCGGCCGACGAGGAGACCAGCGTCGGCAGCGGGCAGCAGTTCAGCCGCAGAGAAGGGCCATCGGCTGCTGCGGCGGTGGTGGCCGCTGGCAGGGAGACCCCCGGCGGCAGTGGTGGAAGCCGTAGCGGAGGCCGGTGGCAGTAGGCTCGGCAGAGGAGGCCGACGGCGCCGGTGGCCGCCGGCATAGGCGGCGGCTAGGGCTACTTTCCACCTTTCCATCGAAGAAACATAAGGGAGGGGGAGGAGAGAGGGAAAAAATACTAATTGAAAAGGGGTTTCTTAAAGTATTCTAGGATTTGAGTTTTAAACTTTTTTTGTAAATAAATTAATTTTATAGATAAAATTATGTATATATCACTCATGAAAATATATTAACATATATATCCCTACTATCTTAAAAAAATTGTAAATATGTTATCGGTGTAACCTCTTGTTACCACCCGTCTAATTAATCATAATTAGAATTGCCTAAACGTGAGAAAAGACGTAAATGTTCACGATTATTTATAGTAGTATCTGAATTATTTAAAAATTCTTAAATAAAATCTTAAAATAAAAATAACACGTCAAATAGAAATATATAAATAAATAATATATTTTTAAGGTGATGATGAAAAAAATCATCTTCTTCGAGGCCGACGATAGCCTGTCGCCCCTCCCCGCTCCCCCCACCATCGGCCTACCCAATCCCTGCTCCTATTGCTCCGCCCCCTTCCCCCTCCGGCTCGAAACGGCCCCAGCCCCCCTTTCCCCTCCCTGCATTGCCCCCTTACGCCTGTCAGCCTCCTACCCCCTCCCGTCGCCGCCCCTGCGGCCCTAGTCCAAGGAGCACCATCGTCCCCAGTCCGTCATGCTCCCCTCCTAAACGCCAGTCTACCCTATACGTTGGACACCCTAGCTCACCACTGTCGTTGTTGTTGCTCGCCCTTTGCGTGGAAGAAGGAGAGAGCATACCACCCTACTTTATTCCATCAAAGTTAGAGGAAGAGAGGGCAACAACCATAGGGGTCCATCGGTTCCTACGTTGTCATGGGAGTGGCCCCATCCTCTGCATTGCCACTGCTCTCTCTCTTTCTTCCCCACCCTCCTCACCTTCCTCCATCATGATCTTACCTCCCACCTCGGGTTCCATCTCCCCTCCTCTCCCTGCTACCCCGTCTCCCACCTTTGGTTCCTTCCCCTCTGCTACCCCACCTCCCATCTCCATCCCTCCCTCCCTTTGCTACCCTGCCCTCTCCTCTGCTACACCACCGTCGGTTCCATCTCCCCCTTTGCCACCTCGCCTTCCACCTCCATCTCCCCCACCTCTCTGGTGAATCTCCCCCCCCCCCATGACGAAGAGCTCCATCAAGGTGTAATCTCTCTCTCTCTCTCTCTCTCTCTCTCTCTCACGTAAAGTGGAGGGATATTTTGGTCATTTGATCGTCACTTAACGAGAATATTAGATTTTTTTAGGAATGTTCGAGGCTCCGTCGATGTTAGTTAACTGTAGTGACATTTTTGCAAGTTTTTTAAGATAGTGAGGATCGATATATATGCCAACACATTTCTAGGAGTGATATATCTATAATTTATCTGTAACAATGATTTATATGCAAAAAATCATTGAGTTTTGGAATCATAGTTGTTAGGTTCAGGTTGGGTCCAGATTTGGATTCAATTACACCTATTGGATCTAGGTTCAGGTGGAGTTCTGAGTCAAGAAATAGGTATGTTCGTACCCATTTAGGAGATCGACCTTACTGGATTGACAGATTGGTAATCAAACGGCCAAGATTATTTTGCTCAAATCAAAAGCAATCGGAGACAAAAGTGGGTGATCCAGCAGTCCACTCTTAGGTTGTCAGGTGCTCTAGACGTGTTAGATGGTGTGGATTGGGCAAATTCTACTATGATTGGGAGGCTTGTGTAGAAGGGTGTGGAGATCGACGGAGATCAGGGTGATCAGAGAGATCAAGACTGATACGGAGCATCGATAGAGGACACTAGGAGCACAAATTAGAAGGTAGTAGGGAAGACTGCAAGCTTCTCCATAAAGCCTTTTCAAAGGCTATAATGATTTTGCGCTATGATAACAGCATATATAGAACATTGTGACACTAGATGTAATGTCCCGGGTTTTTCGGATCCCTCTTTGTGGGTCTCGGATCTAGTTTTTCGGAGTGTCCGACTCCGTTGTGTTCGAAATTTCGTTTCGGACATCTTTCGTGTTCGGATCGGCGCGATCCGGAGTCGTTTCAGAGGCCCGGAAGCGTTCCGCGATTTTTCTGCATGTGTTTTCCGATTCCCGGTGTGTGTTTCGGTAATTCCTTCGGAACCTCGTTGCGGGTGAACCGGGCCGTTCACCTAGGCGAGTGTGGTACCGTTGCGATCGGTGCGTTCCGAGGATCACGAGGCTGTGATTTTATATTTTTCAGATTTTTTCCGAATTTCTAGATTTTCCTATATATATCCCTTTTCTCTCTCTCCCCTCTCATTTCTCTCTTCTCTGCCTCTCTCTTCTCACGCTCTCTCCTCTCTCCCTCTCTCTCCGGCGGCCGACGGGGTGGAGCATGGGCGAGGTGGGGACGGCGCGGGCGAGGTACGGGCGAGGATGGGTGAGGATCGAGGCCGTGGAGGCGCGGTGAAACTCGGCCGTGGGTTCGTGGAACGGTGAGACTTCAACGGCGTTTTCTTCGTGGATCGGCATCCACGGTGCGCGAAATCTTCGGTGGAGGTAGGGTGATGGACCCCCAGCCCGTGCGCTTCATTTCCCACGAGTTTCGTAGGCTGTGGTGAGCCGAGCGGGTCGTTTGAGGCGTTTTGGGGAAAACCATGTTTTGGGGATCGCCCGATCTGGCGTTTCCTTGCGTTTTAGGCCGATCCGAGGCCATAGATGCATGCTAGGGACTACTGGGGAGCTTCCCCTTTGTTTCCCCCCTCATCCGTGGATGTTTGGGGGCGTGGCGTGGATTTTGGGTGTTTTCCTGCCGTTCTCGATTTTTCGAAATGGTCGCGGTCTACCAGTAACCGCGTTCATTGGTCGCGGTCTTGGGAGAACCGCGTTTGCCCAAGAGCATCGGCAAGCGTCGTGGACGTGCGATAGACCGTTTTCATCTAGTCGCGGTCGTGACCCGACCGTGACTGTGTGGTCGCGGTCCTTGGGCGACCGCTACCATCAGGTTTGCGCGTGGCTAGTTGCGGTCGTGAGGTGACCGTGACTGCGTGGTCGCGGTCCTCGGTCGACCACTACTATGTGGTCGCGGTCCCCAGTCGACCGTGACTATGGTCACGGTCCCCAGGTGACCGTGACTACGTTGCGGTTCCCGTTTGCGTTGTTTTGACCTCCGGTCGACCCGGTTGTGACCCAGTGGTTGACTTTAGGTATTGTGAATGTCCTTGACACCCCTTGGAGTCCTGTGACCGTGTCTTTGGGTGTCCGGAGATTCCGTGTTACCTCGATTAGAGTGCCCGTAGGTGTAGTGGGTCCGGGTGACCTCACGTGTTTCGAACTTTCGTGTTACGCTCGATCGAGTCACCGTGTATCAGTGTGTGTGCGGTGGGGTCTTGTAATATCCCGGACCTTTTGGATCCTTCTTCATGGGTCCTGGATCTGGTTTTCGGAGCGTCCGGCTCCGTTGTGTCCGAAATTTCGTTTCGGACATCTTTCGTGTTCGGATCGACGCGATCCGGAGTCGTTTCGGAGGCCCGGAGGCGTTCCGCGGCTTTTCCGCGTGTGTTTTCCGATTCCCGGTGTGTGTTTCGGCTTTTTCTTCGGAAGCTCGCTGCAGGCGAACCGGGCGGTTCACCCGGGCACGAGTGGTACCATTGCGATCGGTGCGTTCCGAGGATTCCGGAAATATATTTTTCTATTTTCTGGTATTTTTCCGAAATTTCAGATTTTCTATATAGCCCTAATTCTTTTTCTTTTTCTTTTCCCCTTTCTCTTTCTTCTTCTTCTTCTTCCTCCGTTTCTTCCCACCGTGACACCCTCCTCTCTCCCATTCGGACGCGGCGAACCCCTCTCCGGCTACGGATGGCGGCGGGGCGACGGCGCGGACGTGTGGGCGGCGGCGAGGCGAACTCGTGGGCGTGCGGCGTGCGTGGGAAGCGTGGGGAGTTCGTGAAGCTTCAAGCGTTCTTCGTGATTCGTGGGTGATTCGGCGGAGCATTCGCTCCATTGAGGTAGGGTGACGTTCCTTAGCCTCTAGCCGATCTTTTCCGTGATTTATAGGCCGAGAGGAGGTCGAGAGGGGCTTATTTGAGCATGCTTGGGATTTTTCCATGTTTTGGGGAGAGTCGCCCGATCTATGGATTCGATGCATGGATTCGCGTTTTGATGGCTTAGATGCATGCTAGGGGTCCCCAGGGGTCTTCCCCTTTGATTTCCCCCTCTCCGGCGGAGGTATGGGGGCGTGGAATGGTGTTTTTAGCCGTTCCCGGCCGTTCTCGATTTTCCGGGATGATAGCGGTCCACCAGTAACCGCCTTCATCAGGTACCGGTCAGGTGGGGACCGCCTTCATCAAGGTTTCGAGCGTTGGGGCTTGTGCTGTCGGTAGGCGGTCGCGGTCTCGCGACTGACCGCGACTGCTGGTGGCGGTCGGGGGGTGACCGCTTTCACCGTGGGTCCGGCACGGTCTTCGAGATGGGTTTTTTGACCGTTGGAGTCTGGTCGCGGTCTCCAGGAGACCGCTACCAGGTGAAGGCGGTCTTCGCACGACCGCTTTCACGTTTTCATGCACCAGGGTGGTCGCGGTTCCAGGGCGACCACGACCAGGTGATAGCGGTCCTGGGTCGACCGCTACCACAGGAGGCGGTCCTCCGGTGACCGCGACTCCCCTTCTTCACCGATTTGAGTCCCGGACGAGCTAGTCTCGATCCCTGTGCTGACCTGTAGTCCGACTGATGTGGGGCATCATGTGGGGGCTACACGTGGGGTGCCGTGGGGTCCCGGGAGGTGGTGACTTCGGCTTGTGTCACCGTGCGTCGGTGTTGGTACAAGGAGCGTTCCTCGTACCTGCGGTTGCGAAGTGTTTTCCGTTGATTTGAGAGTCTACTCCTTTGTGACCCTCCACTAGTCGTAGCCTGCTAGTACGCGTGTGCTAGTTGCACCAGGGAGTGGTGTACGGGCTTACCCTTAGAGACGGTTTGTGGACCGGTTACCGTCGGGCCCCGCGTCTCGTAGCCAGAGTCTGACTGAGGGGAAAACCGGTCAGAGGACCAGACTAGGGACGCACGGTCTGTGTGTGCACATGTGGTTGGGGACTATGGACGCACGTCGACGGGCGTGACCCCAGCTAGTCACTTGTTGTGGTTACTTGTACGGTGTTTGCGCCTCGGGTAGGACCTACCACGTCAGGCGGCTCACCTGCGGCGCGGTGTCAGACGTCAGGGGACGCTACCGGCTGTGCTTCTAGTGGGTGGTACTCCTGTCGAGTACGGAGTGACAGACTGTCAGTCGTGTGTTTCTGACCTTCGGGTTTTACGGTTCGACCGTTGGTTTCGGTCTTCTCGTACCGTGGCACGTGTGTCGGTTTGCGTGCCGTAGGTGTAGACACGCCATTCCTGACGTCTCCTGAGAAAGTCTCATATTACTATACAACGCCCCGCAACGGCTTACGCATTTTGAATCACTCGAGTGCTTCCTTTTCTCGGGTCTTCTTCTACCTTTTTCGGCATCCGGAATCGTCTCGTCATGGCATTCGGACGGCATCAACACCAGTCGGACGCATCAGGAGGTTCCGGAATCAAGAAGGGGGGTCTATCGGGCGGTCGCCGACGCCTGATTTGAGGACCCGGGTGGGTCTTAATGGGGGCGTCCAGGCCCCTGGACGCCCCCATCTTTTTAATTTATTTTATTATTTTATTATTTTTCTCAGGGCCCAAAAATAAATAAAAATATATATATTTTAATGGAGGCGTCCAGACCCCTGGACGCCTCCATAAAAACTAATAATAATAAATATTTATAAAATGCCACTTGGCATAAAAAAGACAAATAATAATTAATAATATATATATATTAATGGAGGCGTCCAGGCCCCTGGACGCCTCCATAAAAAACAAATAAAAAAAATTAAATTGCCAGCCCTGGTATAAAAAGACAAAACATAAATAAAATAATATATTTATGGAGGCGTCCAGGCCCCTGGACGCCTCCATTAACTCCCTCACGGGCGCCGGCCACCGAACGACGGTTTGTCGTGTGTGAAAAAATCCAAATTATAGAGACGTCCAGTCAGCTGGACGCGCCCATTTCTGAATCACGAGGCGCCGCTCACAAAACCACGCGTTGTGCCAAACCGCGTGCGGCCGTCGTCGGTTTTCGGTGGACCTGCTTGAGGCGTCCGGGGCCCTGGACGCCTCCACAAAAGTATTCCAAAAAAATCAATAAAAATAGAATAAAATATTATTTCGGCCCTGATGGAGGTGTCCAGGGTCCTGGACGCCTCCACCCTCCGGAGCTCTATAAATAGAGCCCACCCCCTCAGTTCAGAGGGAGCTAAGAAGTGATCCGATAGGCTGCCGGAGCCCAGAGGCTACGGAGTCATTTTCTAACCCGTCGGGTCTTTTGTAGGTGGAGGTTCTGCCGGCTTCTCGGGTGCCCACGCTCGCGAGAGGAAGGTCGTCTTCATCCACCGCGCTTCCACGTCGTCCCCACGCTGCCGGAGCTCCGCCGGATTTCACCCTCGGCTCATCCAATAAGCCTTTTCTTCCCCTTCTTCTTCATAGTTCTTTACATTCATCATACTGCATCCTCTATCCCCCTTCACAAGGGCGCCTCTTCTCTTATACTTCTTGCATCCATCATCTCATTTTTCTCCCACTCGAGTCCGAGAGGGGTTTAAAAGATAACACCAACCAGGTGTGTGTCTTGCCATCATTTCGTTACTTTTATCGCAAGGATTTGAATACTACACCTTCATCTTTCTAATCCACTTGTTACTTGTTTGTCGTTGTTTTGCAAGGGTAACCGAGGAAAGCCCTCTCCGTCGGCCGGCCGAAGGGAGAGGAAGAAGCAACCCGCCATCTCCCGCTCTCGAGGTAGGCGCGATCACTTTCTTATTTTGGGGTCTTTTGGCCCCTGGCGATCACATCTTGTCATCGAGGCCGCGGCGAGTCACTTCCCCAATGGCCGTTTAAATTTCTGTTTCCTATATTCTCTTTATATTTTGTTATATTCTGCTTATATCATCGAGGCCGCGGCGAGTCACTTCCCCAATGGCCGTTTAAATTTCTATTCCTATAATCTCTTTATGTTTTGTTATATTCTGCTTATATCATCGAGGCCGCGGCGAGTCACATCCCCAATGGCCGTTTAAATTTCCGTTCTTATATTCTCTTTATATTCTGTTATATTCTGCTCTTATCATCGAGGCCGCGGCGAGTCACTTCCCCAATGGCCGTTTAAATTCCCGCTCTTTGTATTCTCTTCATATTCTGTCATCTTATTATCTGCTCATATTCTCGAGGCCGCGGCGAGTCACTTCCCCAATGGCCGTTTCAATTCTTGTTATTTAATTTTTGCACCATTCCCGTCCCCCCGAGGCCGCGGCGAGTCACTTCCCGCTATGGCCGTTTAACCCCCATATTTTGCTATATCACACTTGTCCTGCTCGCCCCGCCGGAGCAATCTCCCGTGGTGGCCCCTTCTCCCCCTTCTCTTATTTCTGTGTTGCAGCAAACAAACACCAAAAGAAAGAAAAGAGGAGCCCGCGCGCGCTCCGCGTCCCTCTCCGCTCTTCCCCGAACCGCGTGACGTCGCTCACAGATTGGCGATCACGGTGGGACCTCTACTGCTTCCTTTCGGCTACCCTTGCAAGTTCGGCACCATCCGTGCCTCTCCACCTTGGCGCCCGCGCGCGCCCCCGTTGTGCTCACGGCAGCACCGTCAGTTTGATTGGTTCTTTGTTTATTATATGTCTGTTATTTCTGTTGTTTTCCCACTCCATATATCTGTCAGCATTCCATTGCATACATCCATTCCTCTTTTCTATCCTTTTTTTCATTTTTTGAGGATCACCCTTTCCCGGTGAAGGAAGGACTCTCCGTTTGGGAATTCCTCTCAACGGACTAGAATCTCCTACACTGGGACCTCCGTAAGTCCCCGACATCGAAGAATCTCCTCTTCGTTCACTGGGCTGGTTGTACCATTGAAGTTCCCCGGAGTTAGTCATTTCATTCGTGGTGAGACGAGAGACCCTAGCTGACACGGCGGTGAAACAAAAATAAACTAGGGTCCCCATTTTGTGTGAACTTCGGATCTCGCTAAAAATACAAAAAAATCATCAAAATCAAAACACAAAAAAAGGGCGTAAAGGCATCCACTTGTTTGATAATCTCTGCTACCTACTTGCTAGTGTATGTTTTTGCGTTCTGGGAAAACTGTGAGCATGTCTCACGAGTCTTTTGAGGAGAACCACCCTAGTCGTGGTTTGACAGCCGACCCGCGAGTCTATGCTATGGACTCGGGTCCCTCTCATGAGCCCTCGCATGAGGTGCAGGTTATTGCCGGGGACACGTCCCCGCCACAGGATATCACTTCCTTACTGGGCGTCCTCGCCAACACGGAGCTTACCTCTGAACAGCTCCGGGCCTTCCAGGCCATTCTAAAGGGAAATCTGTTTCCCCCACGCCCCAGGAATCAACTCCGGCCATCGCACCTCTCCAAGAGTCCGTGCAGGCCATTCCATCTCCTCATTGGCGCAAGCCATCCAGTCTCCCTCGCTTCAAGGACAAGCGAGCCAACAACCACCCTCATTCCAGTTCCCGTCACAATCTCAAACTCCCGTTGTTCCCCAGACACCGCTTCAGCCAGGGCCAACTGTCGGCGGTCCGACAGCTCCCTCTCATTCTGGGTTCCCCCCTCAAGTCTCCGGGAGACAGTTTCTCCCCCAGTGGCAAGTGCCACCTTCACCCCCAGAGGAGCTCGCCCAATCGCTCCTCAATAGGTTCAACCGCATGGACGAGCAGTTTCAAAATCTGAGAAGGATGGTGGACGTGAAAGCCACCCCGGAGGTTGCTTTGCCAATCCTTCCCGTCATTCATCTTCCTCCCTCCGAAATGCCCACGTACCGCAGATACAATGGTACCGGCAACCCCTTCATTCATCTCAAGGATTTCATGTATGAGTCCTCTTACTGGCAAAACGATCAGAGGTCCCTGGCATACCTCTTTCGGAGATCATTGGATGGTCCCGCGCTTGAGTGGTTCTATTCTCTGGAGCCCCGCGAGGCCGAGAATTTTGAAATAGTCCAGAGAAGGTTCTTGCAGAAATATAGGGATAGGGTCGGTCCCTCACTCTCCATTACCGACCTAGTGGCCGAAAAGATGAAACCCGACGAGGATTTTGTCCGATATGCTGATAGATGGAGGTCTCTGGCGGAAAGAATAAGGGATACCCTCTCCGAGCCCGAACAAGTGAAGATGATTGTGTCTAATGCAACCCCACAGTTCAGACATGTCCTGGCCATGAATAAACTTACTACAATGGAGGAACTCTATGAAAGGGCCCGATACATCCAAACCCAGCTAAAAGACTCCCCCATCATGAACATGTTTGAGTCGCCGAAGCCCAAAGTGGTCAGAAAGACAGGCGCTGGTGTCCCGGGCGGAGCCACAGAAGGGGTCGTGACAAATGAGCAAGTCAGTGCGGTCAACAATGCCAACTATGCAGTCAACCCAAGGCCTCCACAAATGCCCCGACTTCCCCTTCAACCAGGTCCTTTCCCTCTTCGTCCTCCACCCCAAAATAATCCACCCCAGGATAATATGCCTCCATTACGCCAACCCCAGCAACAACAACCACAACCTCAGCAACAACAACCACCGCTTCAGTACAACCAAGTTCCACCCCCAGGGAACTATGGTCCCCAACAGCAACAAAGGAGGCCGCTCGGTCCCAAAAGAGCCTACTATCCACCATTGCCGGAAACCTTAGCAGACATTTTTAATGCCCTCATGGCATCAAACCAACTCGCCCTACCCAGAGAAAGGCCCGCGTGGCCCCCCAATGTTGATACCTCCAAATACTGCGTCTACCACAGGCAGCCGGGACACACAGTAGATTACTGCTTCCATTTCAAAGATTACATCCATGATATGAATGATGAACATCAAATAGATTGGGATGAGATGAGACGGTACGTCGCGGCTCTCAAGGCTAGGAGACCTCCTCAGAGGCCACAGCAGCAGTTACAACAGCAGCAGCAGCAGCAACCACAACAACAACAACAGCCTCAGCAGGCCCCACAACAACAGCCCGACATGGGAATAATCCAGAATCCATTACCAGAGCACCAACAGCCCAATCATCAGGTTAACCCCATCTCCTCCTTCCCGGAAGTCGGGAGAGAGCAGGTGTGGCACCGGGAAAGTACCTCCATTCTTTCTACCTCCAACCCTATCATCATGCAACACCCTTACCTTGCCCGGGTAGCACCTCTCTCTCATCAACCCGCGTCAGTATCACCATCACCATTTCCACTACCATTACGCCCTCTCATCCGTACTCCGACCTCCTATCAACCGACACTCTCCACTACGCCTTCACACCCTCTCACCTTCTCTCACTCCCCCACTTTACCATCCACCTCTACCACATTTACCCCTACGCCTTCTAAACCCCTTATCATCCGTCAACCATACATAACCCCGTCCTTCTCCACCACATCACCACTAATGCCTTCAAAACCACTCATCACCCACCATCCACCTCAAAACCATTACCCGTTTCAAACCTTACCCACTTCCACTTTGCCTCCGCCTCCACCTTCCAGACCCCTTATCCTTCATAATCCGCGCGATATCCCCTCTACCTCCACCATGCCTCCACCTAACAAACCCCTCATCAGAATCCCTGCTCCCGTCATCACCCCTGCTTCATCAACCATTCCTCCACTACTACCCCTCAAACCCCTGTTAAAACCCACTGCTACCCCCACAGAGGTACAAAAGCCGCAGGCAATGGTGCTCCGGAGTGGAAGGATTTTCCACAGGGTTTTCCCCCACAACAGTCAGAATCCTGAGCAATCTCAGCCAGAGAAGGATGATGGAGAACAACCAGAAAGAGCTATCCCTGGAACACAGTATGATCTATTGAAACACCTGGATAAGACACCTGCTCGGATCTCCATCCTGGAGCTACTTCAAAGATCCACATCCCACCAGGCAGCCTTAATGGAGTACCTTCAAAGGGTCATGGTGAACGAGACCTCCCTGTAGAAAGATTTCGACCGTCCTGACCCCAACAGACACACAACCGGCCATCATGTTCCACAACTACGAGCTCGCTCCCAAGGAAGCTCGGAAATATGCATTGTGCATTTCAATAAAAATTAATGGGGTATCCATAAACCCGTGTCTTGTGGACACGGGTGCGTCCATAAATGTGATCTCCATGAGCACTCTTCAGTTGTGTGGGGTCAACGAGGAACAAATAAGACCTTCCTCGATCACGGTCACGGCTTATGACAATAGCAAAAGGCCACCGCAGGGGATGATTATTCTGAAGGCAGAACTAGGCCCCATGTCAATTCCCACGGAATTCCATGTCCTCGACATGGACCCCACATTCAAGGCTATACTGGGTCGCCCTTACATCGAAGCCATGGACGCTGTGCCTTCCACCAACCATCAGTGCATGAAGTTTCCTTACAATGGGAGAATTATTAAAGTGGTCAGTACACCTGTCCTTCACACAGTGGATGCTATCAACACCTCTCTGCCTTCTGTTTGGCCGTCTCATCGGCCCATATTGTCACTGCTGGACGTACGTGATCCATCTCATGTTCCACTAGCACCAAAGGAGCCGGTCAGGGCAACCACAACATCATGTCTCCCTTTTCACTCCAAAGGTTGGGAGATTATGAGGAACATCGGCTATCAACAGGGAAAAGGTCTGGGCGCACAGTTACAGGGTATGCTCAAGCCGCCAAAAGAAATTAGGCCGAACCGTAGGTTTGGCCTAGGCTTCAAAGGACCGTTCAAGGCAGATTGGAAGCCCCTCACGTGGACTCTATCAAACCACTTCAACAGAGGGCCCGTTGTTCAGATGGGAGATCACCCACGAGAAGCATATGGGGGATCACATGCTGTATATTTGGCTGAAAAATGTCCGAGGATCACCAAAAGAGGCAAGATCAAGATCCGGAATGCGAGTGGGACAAATGGTTCGACATACGGGACATTTCCGTTGCACTGGAAAGGATGTTCTCGTCTCCGCAGCTTGAAGGACCACCATTGATCTCCGAAATACCAGAGAATATTACCACTCTTGCCAAGGTTCCAAACTATCCTCGTCCTCGCCAGAAGGACCCTGTCATCGACGGATCTTCATCCGTCCTCAGCATTGCCGTTGACGGCTCATTAGCCGCCATCTTCTCCATCCACTCGTCTCAGCCTTTGCTGATATCTTCTTCCTGGGTCAGACAATTATCTGATGATCTTCCCAGGTCCCCTTCTATGCTTACATACCTGCGCGGGCTTTTCAACCCGCGCCAGGTCTTCAACCATGATCTGCTCTATGAGCCTCACAATCCTCTAGCCATAACCCCTTTTCTCTCCCCTCCAATCTCTTTTCACTGCTTTGTCATTAAAAATGAAAATGAAAAAAAAACGTCAATTTTCAAACTCCCCAACAACACATCTTCGTTGAGGAAACCTCCTACATCTCCCACGGGTGCGTACCGCCTTGCGGACCACCCGTCCAAGGTCCGATAAGCGACCTTCTCTACCCCTCCTCTGAGGGGTCTTCTCCTGTACATTCTACACCATCCTCTTCGTCTTCCTCTTCTTCTGTAAATATTGTCAGTCAATCTAGGAATGATAGGCCAAGGGTAGTACCTAGGAAGAAATCCAAGGGTAGGCAGATCCCTCGTCGATTCCTTCTGGATTTGGCCGCCAGGTGTCAGGCCCTTCTTGCCATCCCCCAGTTGTTAGAAAATCCCATCCAGCTACCTGAAATAGAATGCGAGGGCGACTGTGCATCTGATGAAGGGTATGGAGTCTACGAGATCACGGATGAAGAATGCCCCACTGAAGATGAGGGTGAAGAATATGAGGATGCGGCGGGCGCATACGCTAGTGGAATGAGGAGATTCGACGAGCCGTCAACCGCCGTAGAAGAATCCACCAAAGAAGTCAACTTGGGAACTGAGGAAGACCCTAGGATCATCCTCATAAGTGACAACCTACCACCCTCTGAAGAAGAGGCATTAATTGAGGTTCTCAAGGAATATAAGGACACGTTTGCATGGAGCTACGAGGATATGCCGGGTCTGGATTCAACCCTGGTCGAACACCGTTTAACCCTAAAACCAGGGTCCATCTCGGTAAAACAAAGGTTAAGGCGTTTCCACCCTCAGATGGCTTTGAAAATGAAGGAAGAGGTCGATAAGCTCCACAAAGCCAGGTTCATTAGAGTCGTCCTTTATCCTCAATGGGTGGCGAACATTGTCCCGGTCATGAAAAAAGATGGGAAAGTCAGGATTTGCATCGACTTCCGGGACCTTAACCGCGCGTGTCCAAAGGATGATTTTCCCTTACCTCACATTGATGTGCTGATTGATAACACGGCAGGCTACGAAACCCTCTCTTTCATGGATGGATTTTCAGGATACAATCAAATTCGTTTGGCAGAAGAGGATCAGGAAAAGACGTCATTCACTACCCCTTGGGGAACATATTGTTACGTGGTCATGCCATTCGGATTAAAGAATGCTGGAGCTACTTACCAAAGAGCGATGATGGCCATATTTCATGACATGATGCACATATATCTGGAAGTGTATGTGGATGACTTATTGGTGAAATCAAGGACCAGGATGGAACATCCAGAAGTTTTGGCTAAGGTCTTGCAAAGGTCAAGAGAGTTCCAATTGAAAATGAACCCGAAAAAGTGTGTGTTTGGTGTGTCGTCGGGTAAATTGCTGGGGTTCATTGTGAGTAAAAGAGGGATCGAGATAGATCCCGACAAAGCTAAGGCCATCAGGGATATGCCGCCTCCCAAGAATTTGAGGGAAGTCCGAGGTTTAATCGGGAGGTTGCAGTTTATTCGTCGGTTTGTGTCTCAACATTCACAAAGGTGTAGACCTCTCTACGAGTTGACCAAGCCAGGAGTAGAATTCCACTGGAATTCTAAATGTCAGAAAGCTTTTGAAGGGTTGAAGGAATATCTGGCTAGTCCACCCGTTCTCATTCCACCCAAACCAGAAAAACCTCTGATCCTTTACGTCTCAGTCTTGGATGACTCCGTGGGAGCCGTCCTCGCACAAGCTGATGAAGAAGGCAAGGAACGGGCAACCTATTACTTGTCCAAACTTCTCAATCCCTGTGAGCAGAAGTACACCGTCATGGAGAAAACCTGTGCTGCCCTCGTTTGGGTAGTGCAGAAATTGAAACACTACTTCTTGGCTCATGAGGTCCACTTGATTGCTCGGATGAATCCTATCAAATTCCTTCTGGAGAAAGCCGTCCTTACGGATAGGCTAGCACGCTGGCAAAGTTTTCTCTCTCAGTTCGACATCACCTACATCCAGCAAAAGGCGATTAAAGGCTATGCCATAGCCGAGCATCTCGCTCACCATCCTCTTCCCAAGTTCGATCCCGTCCAATCAGAGTTTCCAGATGAGGAACTAATGTCCGTCAACCAATCAGATGAGCCAATGTGGACACTATATTTTGATGGAGCTCTGAATTCTCAAGGGAGAGGAATCGGCATCGCCCTCCTGTCACCTGAAGGCCTCACATTCCCATTAGCATACCAGCTCAAATTTCCAGTTACCAACAATATAGCCGAATATGAAGCTCTTCTAGCTGGCCTAGAACTCGCCCATTCTTTTCGTATCACTGAGTTGCGAGTCGTAGGTGATAGTCAACTCATCCTTCGCCAGGTGCTCACTAAATATCGCACTCGTGATCCCAAACTCAAGCCATACCAAGAACTCACTGCTGCCTTTGCCAAACTGTTCGCCAAACTGATCTTTGTTCATGTCCCTCGTCATCAGAATATTCTCGCCGATGCCCTCGCCTCGTTGGCATCATCCATAAGGTTCCCTCTAGGAAGATGGTTTAAGTCCATTTCCATCTATAAACTTCACGCCCCTGCAATCGATGATGCTTCCTACGTAAATATCAAAGACAGGATAGCAAGGAAGATCCTGCAGGAAGATATCCTTGAGAAGAGGGAAATCATGTTGGCAGAGGCCGAAGAAGAACTGGCTGATGAAGAGAAACCATGGTTCTATGAAATTGTCAAATACTGCCAAGATCAGTCTTATCCTGAAGGGGCCACCACAGAGGACAAGAAAGCCATAAGAAGGGTGGCTCAGAAATATACTTTGGTTGGAGGTCTACTCTATAGGAGGAGCCTTACTGGTATTCTGTTAAGATGTCTTGGTGACGATGAAGTTTGGAAATGTGTAGAAGAGACGCACTCGGGTGTGTGCGGTGGCCACGTAAATAGTCAGATGCTCGCCAAGAAGATCATTCGCCAAGGCTTTTATTGGCCCACTATGGAAGAAGATTGTGCTGTCTATGTCCGTAGGTGTGTCAAGTGTCAACTTCACGCCGATAAAATCCATTCACCATCTTCCTCACTTCATCCAATATCCTCCCCATGGCCTTTCTCCATGTGGGCATTCGACATCATTGGTCCCCTAGGTGATCCCAATTCCCTCACCAAGCAGAAATCTTTCATCCTTACTGCGACGGAATACTTCACCAAATGGGCCGAAGCCGAAGCTTACGCGGAAATCAAGGCGTCAACAGTCTGCAAGTTCATCATGAAGAACATCCTCGCCAGATTCGGCGTCCCAAGCACGATCGTCACCGACAATGGGCCACAGTTCATTTCTCAGGACCTACAGGACCTCTGCAAAAGGTACGCAATTGCATTGCATCATTCATCGCCTTATTACCCACAAGGTAACGGCCAAGCGGAGGCCACCAATAAAACATTGCTCAAAATCATCAAAAAAACCTGCGAGTCTAGTAAGTTTTCAGACTGGCCAGAAAAGCTTATCGAAGCCCTATGGGCCTATCGCACTTCAATCCGTACCCCCACCGGGCAGACTCCATTTGCCCTCACTTATGGTATGGAAGCGGTAGTCCCGTACGAGACTCTGATCCCTTCTCTCAGGGTACAATTGGACGAGGAATTTCCCCTCGACGATCGTCGTAATTCACTCCTCGCCCAGTTGGAACTCTTGGATGAGAAGCGACTGGCCGCTGCCGAACACGCGCGTGTGTATCAAAATAGACTCGCTCGCTTTTACCAAAAGAAAGTCGTTGAGAGAAAATTCAAAGTCGGTGAGATGGTCGTAAAAAGAATTTTTGTCAAACCTGGAGGGCCGCGTTCTAAACTCCAACCCAATTGGGAAGGACCATTTGTAATTCAAGCCGTGCACCCTGGCAACGCCTACAAGCTAGTCAACGCCGAAGGGACCGAGTTATCCCACCCCTGGAATGGGCTTTATCTTAAGAAATACTACCCTTAGCACAAACAAAAAAAGTGATGAAAAGATAAAAAACATCAAAAACAAAGAAATATTGAAAACCACTAAAAATATGGAAAATTCAAAATGCCGATGCCTGGCAGTCACCATGTAGTTAAGTCTCTGCATCTAACCTTCATGTTAGGATAGGGCCCATTAAGGCTTGGTAGGCACCGGGTCTTGGTTTGCCAGAACCGTGGAGATCCCTGTCCGGCCACGTCGGCCTATGCTCGCTCGAAGGAAGCTAACATGTGTTCACTTATGTATTTTATTCAAAAAAAGTTGGTAGCATCACCTACGGTAGGGCCACACCTAGAAGATCTCCGGAAGCTGTAATCTTTATTCTTTTCTCTTCGACCAAATGAGACAGTCGGCGCCCTTAAAACACTGAGCATGAGAAACCGAAACTCAAACCCAAGGCAAGAGTAGGATCCATTTCCTCGAGCATCGATCAGAGCACGAGAAGAGGGCAGTGTCCCCGCAGGCATACAAAAGGGAGCCCACAAACGTCAAACGACTATATCTCCCTCACAAAAAGAAATACAAAATCAAAATCAAGAGAAAAGCCTGGTCGTGACCGTGCCTGGTGCGATAAACGGAACCCCTCAAAGCAAAAGTCTGAATCCACAAAGGGGCCGTGGAATGTAAATGCTCGAGATTTGGTCCGAAGCTGTCCGAAAGGAAAGAGTTAATGGGCCCTTATTCGCTCGCCGGGTTAACGGCTTTGCCGGTCCTCTCAGGAGGTTTATCCCCTACACTCTTCCTTCTCCCTCTAAAGATGAAGGTTCGATGGAGTTTCTGAAAGGTGAAAACTGCCCAGGGTCTGCGACCTTATTTTAATATACACATTTGGTTGCCTACTTTGAAAAGCAAAAGCTATCGCTGCGAAGGAGTCTCTGTGTTTCTGGCTGGTCAAGACCCCTGTTTACCACCTTGATGTCTTCTTGTTTAACCTCGGGCTTAGGCCAATGCAAGCGCGTCACCTATGGGTGCGACGGCGTCTGATTCCGGGTCAGCGTCGCGCGGTTGGTCGTTAGGGTTCCAGGGTGTTCCATCATATACCATCTAGAGTTGTGAGGAAATAGACCCGGGTCGGGCATATCTTTTACCTCAAACACCTTTTGGGTGAATCCCTGTGGTCGGAAGCAACTGGGAGCCTAAGCATGGCATGACGGTATTGTCATCAGGGTAAGTCTTAGCCGGCGGGATCATCATTCGAGGGGTCTAGAGGCCCAAATCAACCTAGATGTGCACTTAGGATACCTGGGAGGTTAGTAAGAAACCCCTGTTCTCACGAAGGTCAGGTGCCATTTGGGTGCTTGCCGGGCATTAGCAATATAAAAATCGAAATGATAAAAGCACAAAAAAAAATGGAAAAGAGAAATGTACATATTTGCAAACAAAAACTCTTTTTATGATAAAAAAATATCAAATATAAAAAATGAAAACAAATCAATTTTGTATGATTACATTTGCGTGCAGCATCTCACTTTTAATACCGCTTGCATTCGTGTGCTTGCCTGTCGCATTTATCATCACCGCATCTTTCCCTTGCCTTCGTTAAATAAAGGCTTGGCCCCTTGACCAGTTATCAAGGACAGTCACAGTGACCATTTGCTTATTGAGCAAGGGGCCAAGTCAGAACAGAAATTCTGATTTGTTTGTTTCAGTGATGTGTGCAGGGATTCAGGCAACAGAAGTATAGGTGAAAAACCAAACAAACCGAACCTTGTATTTTATTCTAAAAAACCAAAAAAATTACATCAAGTTCCGCCCTCTCTCTCTGCATCACTCGTCCCACTACTCTCCGGGCAAAACGCTCTCAAAGGTGCTACCCAACTACGAAAAGCGGTACTCCTACCGCTCTGTACTCCCCTTCCTATTCCCACATCCCGGCGTTGATCCACGGAAGCAGTAGAGAAGCTACCAACACGAAAGCCACGCTCTCGTGCTCTTCGGTAGCGCTCCTCACCATCTCTCAGCCACTGTTCAGCAAGGCCAAGGCTGATTCGGAGTTCGAATAGTTGGGCCTCCATGGCCCTTCGTTCCTCCCTTTCAGTCAATCTGTTGGCTCTTTCTCTCTCCGCGTCTCTTTCTCTCTCTGCACGTTCTCTATCACGGTCTTCCCTCTCCAACTGGAGAGTGATCCTCAGTTCCACGGCATCCCTAGAGGAGTCGTCATCAGGATGACGCCGCAGTTCCCTCTCCAGTTCTGCTATCCTAGCCTCCTTCTGCGCAGCTTGGGCAAGCGCTTCTTCCGTCTCCTTTTCCTGCCAAGTGTACCATCTCAGATACACGATAAGGCATAAACAAAGAGAACTCAACGCTGAAACTTTTACCTGTATACGGAGCATCCCTTCTGCCTCCGCAGCACGCTGCGTGGCGTGAGCAAGTTGCTCATGAAGCAAGTTAAGTTCGGAGGTAGGAATCCACAAGCTGGAGGAGGTACCACCTACTCCCGTCGCTGGGGAAGCCGCGCCAATCTGGGCATGCTACGACCGCGTGAATTAGCAGCCAACATCTGGAATCTGGGGTTTTAATTAGGAACGTACTGTACACCTACCAAGGCGCTCGTAGCTCCGCGGGCATCGCCCAACTGTTGTTCCATCTCTGCCAAGCGAGTTCGTAAATTCGCTATCATGGCATCCCGGACATCCTGCAGCCTTACAAGTCAGCATTTTCACCAGAAAACCAAAAAAGGAGAAAGAAGAAAAGAGAAAAAGGGGAAACCTACCTCCACAAGTCCCCGGGGTTGGAGCCGCTCTGCGTACTTTGTCCTATATAGACGCAAGTAGTCCTCGCTATCCCGCGCCTGTGATTCTACAATCGTGCCACCCCGTTGCCAGTCTTCGTACTGTTCGGGGAATCGCACGCGCCAGTCAATACAGGTCGCCGGTCCCCGCGTCTTTCTCCCGACACGAGGTGGCGCAGCCGTATCCACCCATTCCTGAGCCAGTCCTAAAGTCCTCATAACTAATCGTAGCCGAAGCGGCTCGATTTCATTCAGGCAGTGCATCCACAGTTCCCGTCCGAACCGGGCACGACTTGCTAGAACCCACGGCTGGTCAGCATCGACCATGTCTGAGTAGGGTCTCCAGTTTACCATCGCTGCAGGGAACTCCTGTAGCTCCCGCCTTAGCACCATCAGTTGGTAAGTTAGGGGTGCCGCACTCATGATAGGTTCCCACCGCCTGGCTAGCGGCACCATCGCAGGTCGCCAATGCCGAGCTCTCCCCATAGGGAGGTAATAATAACTCCACAGCTGCTCGGCGCAGGCCATCAGAACTTTGCAAAAACACAAAAAAATACAAAACAAGCAAAACCAAAAATACCTGGATGAATGGTGTGAAACCACTCACAGTCATCTCACGATCCGTTTCTTGGAATAGGCCTGCAAACAAGTGTGCCAGCATGGCGGCTCCCCAGGCATAATACCCTACTCTTTCAAGGTCTGACAGCAGCTCCAGGAAGCAACATTGGATACCGTCCCCTTTCGAGCTCAGTACCAATCTCCCCAAAAGGAAGAGGAGAAATCTCCTCAAATCTATGTTGCATCTTTCCCAGTCGCCGAAATCTGTGCAGTACACGGCGCGGCATCCTATTTCTATCCTTTCCATGAACTCTTCTGAGGATTCATCGTCCCGCCGACGAGTGTCGGTGAGCCCTAATGCATCCATCAGGGACGCCCTAGCTACCGACCTATTTTTCCGACCATCCAGGTCCAGACCCAGTAACTTCTGGGCACCTTCTCTGTAGTCCGCGTAAGTGACTCCGGTCACTGCCTCGCCCTCTACCTTCAGGCTTGTGATCCGGACCACATCCTCCAAGCTGGGCACCATGTGCCCCCAGGGCATCAGGAATGCCCGGCTCACTGGGTCCCATCTCTCACACAAGGCTTGGATCAGGACTAGGTCAAGCTGGATCGGCTCGATCCGAAGGAAGGTACCAAATCCCATCACGTCTAGCCTCGCCTTCTGAAAATCTGGGAGGCCCCTGTACGCTGCTACTACCAACTCCCATAAGATTTGTGATTTCATCACAACCTACACATACAAGGAATAGGGGTGAGGTTTGGTCGGAAGAAAGGAAGAAAGAATGAGAAAAGGGTAAGAAAACTTGGCTTACGAGTTGAGATGGGGCCCTTTCGCTGAAGTGCCCTTCAAGGTCTGAAAGCCTCCTGGAACTACTACCACTGGACCTGCTTCTCTTCGAGGAATGGGAAGATTCGCCCTCCATCCAACTCTCAGAATTTTGAACTCCTCCTCTCCCGGAAGAACTTGTGCTCCTCGATTTAGTCCTCGATATACCTAGGAAGATAAAAGGGACAAGAATTTATAGAAATGGGGGCCAAGATTGCCTCCATCACCTGTCAATGATAGCCCTCACAATGAGGCACCGCCCAAGCGGTCCCATATGTCGCTTCACCGCTCGCACAGGGTGATTGACTGGATGAAGAATAGGATGAATAGCCCCTATGTTGTCTAGAGATACCCTATCATAATTTGGAGGACGTCCGCAAAATTTGACATAACATCCGGGAAAAGGAACTAGGGCCGTCAGTATTGACTTCGACGGTAGATTCCCGTGGAAAATGGTCACAACAAGATGCGATTCTCTGCTTGGGGCGGAGTCTCGACAGACCTATCACATGGGAACAGTGCAAAGGAGGAGAAGCGTAGGGAAGAAGGAACGCACAAGAGAGCAAACAAGCAGCAGAAAATCAAATCACTCCATTCATAATTCTACACAAGCTGTCATAAACACTACAATCATAGAGAGGTGGCGGGTCCACTAGCTCGCCAAACTCTTGACATTATTTTCATGCTCGTCCCTCTAGGCGTCCCTCTCCTCTCCCCCGAGGTGAGGGTCCCTCAGAAGCCTCCGGGATCCCCGTGCAGTAGCACCTGCCTCGCCTCTGGGCGCCTGCTCCGCAGCAGTGACTCGCTGCTCCTCCCCTGGCGTGGCAAAGAAGCCACTAGCGGCAAAGCGACCGGACTGGCGGAGTCGCTCCCCGAACTCTCGCGCTCTCTCGTAGCGCGTCTCCATCCATCCTAGCCTGTGCACAACGGCCTGAAGGCCCAGCTGGAGCTCCCTCACTTGGGCCTCCAGGAACTGGAACCCGCTCCACCAGCCATCCCGGCTGCCGCTGTCTGGTGGGCCCGCTGAAACACGGGGCAAACGTCAGTCAAAGGCTAAGCATCAAAAATCCAAGTCACAAAAAAAATGCAATGCATAGACTCACCAGGATCTCCAACTCCTGTCGGATGGCCACCAACTATCGCCTGGCGTCCGCCAACTGGGCCCGCAGGTCGGCGATCATGGTATCACGAGCATCCTGCATTACACATAAGTTAGTATCCCATGCATATACATATAGAAAAGTGGAGCAGTTTCATTTCACTTACCCCTGCCATACCACCCAAGGAGAGGCGGTCCCCGTACGTAGCTCGGTACCGTCTCATGTAGTCTGTGCTGTCCTGTACGTGGGACACCACTGGGACCCCGCCCTGCTGCCAGTCCTGGTACTGTGCTGGGAAATGCGTACGCCAGTCCACAATCTTCGCCTTCCCCTTGGTCTTCCACCCAATGCGGGCCGGCGCATCTACGTCAACCCACTCCTGGGCCAGCCCCAACGTCCTCATGACCAGTCTAAGCCGCAGCTGCTCAATCTCGTTCAGGCAATGGACCCACACGTCCCGCCTGAAACGAGGAAGACCCGCTACAACCCAGGGCTGGCCAGCATCGCCCATGCCCAGGTAGGGCCTCCACTCCACCTGCATCACCATACATACATCATATTAGTTACCATTCAGTCACATGCATAAACACAAAAAAAATCATACGCATCATACCATGGCCTCGGGATACTCGCTCAGCTCCCGACGAAGTGATGCCAGCTGGTAGCCGTGGGGTGCTGCAACCACGACCGGCCTCCACTGCCGCGCCGGAGGCACGGCCCTCCTGTTCCCATGCCTAGCTCTCCCCATCGGGAAATAGTAATAGCTCCACACCTGCATCCATCATACATCATTAGTACAATAATTGCATATTTAACTGTGGAAATGCATAAATAAAATGTTTACCTGGAGGAAAGGTGCGAAGCCGCTGACAGTCGTCTCCTTCTCCGAAGTCTGGGAGAGATCAGTAATCAAATGGGCAAGCAGAGCCGCTCCCCACGCGTAGTGTCCCACTCTGTCCAGATCCGCCAAGATCCGAGGAAACGACAGTGGATGCCATCCCCCTTCGTCCCCAGCAGAAGGCGGCCCAGGAAGAAGAAAAGAAACCTCCGAAGGTCTAGATCCACCAGCTCCCTCTCGTTCGGATCCTGGGTGAAAGCTGCACGAGCATCCCCCTCCAGTCGAGCCAAGAACTCCGCTCCAGTCTCGCTAACCCGCTGGCGCGGGTCGACGAATCCGAGCGCCTCCATGATCTCCACTCGGCCGACTACCCTGCTGTCTCTATCAGTCACGCTCGTCTCTAACCACAGCAGGTCCAGGGCACTCTCTCGGTAGTCCGGGTAGGTGACCCCGCTGACTGCCTCTCCGTCAACCCGTAGCCCGGTAATCCGAGCCACGTCCTCTAGTGTCGGCACCATGTGCCCCCAGGGCATCAAAAACGCCCGGCTTGGTGCGTGCCACCGCTCCCTCAGTGCCTGGATAAGAGGAAGGTCGAGCCGGAAGGGCTCGATCCTAAGGAAAGCTCCAAAGCCCATGGCGTCCACACGCGCCCTCTGGAAGTCCGGCAGCCCGCGGTATGCTGCCACCACCAAGGACCAGCTGATCCGGCCCTTCATCACGCCCTACACACCACAAAAACCAACAAAGAACACATCAGCATCATGAACAGTAATAAACAATAACACTGTATATACTATTTATTCTTTTTATTTTATTTTTTTTAAATATATATATATATATATATATATATTACTTTTTGGAGGCGTCCAGGCCCCTGGACGCCTCCCTCCTATTTTTCTTTATTTTTTTTTTCAAAAAAAAAATCCAAGAACCAAAAACAAAAAATATATATATAATATATATATTATTATGGAGGCGTCCTAGGCCTTGGACGCCTCCTTATTTTTTAATTTTATTTTATTATTTACGTAAATAAATAAATAAACAAAAATAAAAAAAAGTGGAGGCGTCCAGGCCCCTGGACGCCTCCTTCTCTCACTACCCGGCCTTCTCTCACAGCCTCTCGCACGCCCGTTTTAGCCTATTGAACCACAAAGTGAGAATTCCGAAGTACTTACCGGGTCGTGATCGTCCTCTCCCGCGTCACCAGCATCCGCAGCGGCCTCCGCGGCCAGAAGTGGCACCTCCATCTCCTCACCCGCAGCAATCTCCTCTGCTGCGGCCTCCTCGGCATCATCCCTCAACCTCCTCGCACGACGAGCCAGTCGTTTCCGCTTCCCTGGACCCTGGCTCGATCCTCCTCGCTCCATTGGGACTAAGAATGGGTCGTTTGGAGTGGCTGGACGGTCAGAATGAACAGTAAGCGAGTTAGGGGGGGAGCCCCCCCCTATATATAGATTAAGCTTTAATTGGGGCGTCCAGGCGCCTGGACGCCCCCATGTTTTTATTTTTTAAAAAAAATTCAAAAACCTTAGGGGCGTCCAGGCGCCTGGATGCCCCCAAACCAAAAAATTAAAAAATAAAAAAAATAAAAAATTAGGGGCGTCCAGGTCCCTGGACGCACCCAAACCAAAAAAATCAAAAAAAAATAATAAAAAAATTATAAAAAATTAGGGGCGTCCAGTCCTCTGGACGCCCCCATAATAAAAAAATAATAAAAAATATAATAAAAAGAAAAAAGGGGTTAGAGTATGTATATAATCCAAACAAAAGAAAAAAAAGGAAAGAAAAAGAAAAACCACAAAAAAGATAATAATTAAGGGGACGGGGGTCCGAAACATCCAAATGCCAGATTTTATTCCATCAGAAAGCAGAATGAGCTACATCAGGGGTTTAGGCGCCTTAGGCCTTAACTTCCCCAGTTCGGTTACATAAGCCCTCCACGGCTCGCATTCTTCCACCACGTGCGCTAATGCCTTTCCCGCAACACTTGTCTTCCAGGGAGCTTTAATGGCCTTCGCTTCCTTCGCGTCTGCTTCAGTGCCCAACTCCCTCTTCTTCAAAGGAACGATGCCAGTCGGTGGCGGGAACGAATGGCGTGGGATGCCAATCTGGAGGCAGCACCGATGCGCGTTGTAAAGAACAAACTCGGTCGCGCCGATCAATTGAAGATCAACTTTGGGGGAAGGCCTCATGAGGAGATCTAGCGAAAGCAAACATGCCGGTGCGCAAGTAAAAAAGCCTTGTGTCACGGTGTGGAAGTGAGACCTCCAGTCTTCACGTTTCTTCAGCCACGGAACGCGGTTCACTACAGTACCACCGAAGCCTAACACGTCGGCTATGTGATGAAGAGGGCTTTGTTGGAAGAGCTTCGAAGCGGTTGGCATTCCCTCGCGGTGGTCGAATTTGAAATGCAAATCCAGCCAGCAATTCAAGATAAGTGCACAACCAAATGGAGGCTTACCCATGCTCGAGGCAGTAAGACCGCTGTAAAGATAGGCAAGGACGGCAGGTCCCACCCTCTTTCCACACCAGATCCCGCAGATAGCACCCAGTTGGTCTTCCTCCACCATGTTGTCGGTATAAGGGAACAAGAGAGCACCCGCCAGACAAATGGTGAACCCCTTCATGATTCCCTCCAAATAGTCATCGTCTGGTGACCCTCTCAGGGCGTCCATGACCCACTCCGCAAGCTTTTGGAGATCGATCCCCTTTTGAGTACGGACCTTTCGGGCTGCGTCGGGCGGCATGAAGCTTCCAAGGACGCTTTCAGAAGTCCCCCGTGTCAGCATCCGCATAGCCTTCACCTTCCCGTCACTCTTGAATTTCTTCAATCCGAGCAGAAGTTCCACCTCCTCGAGGAGGATGGTCACCTCGAAGGTCGGGAAGATAAAAGTGTGGGTCTGGGGATGCCAGATCTCCACTAGTGCGCCCATAGCCGCCCAGTCCATACGAATCTTCTCGTAATGCTTGGCGTGAATAAGGATCCCCTGCAGATGCCACTTCGAGAGTATGGCCCTCATGCCAATGGAGATATTGGAAGTCAGCTTTGAAAGCCATGGCAGCTTGAAAAACTTCCTCGGGCGTGGGAAGAGTGGATATGGCTGGAAGGAGAAAGAAGAAGAAATGAAGGAAGTAAGAAGAAGGTTCACGTGGAGAAAATCTGAAAAGAGTCAGCTTACCATATGCGACATGATCGTCCCACTCAGATGACCCTCGAGGTCGGAGAGTCGCCTGATCTCCCTGCTAGGCCTGCTCCTCTTCATAACGCGGGAAGACTCTCCTTCCATCCTGAAATCTCTAGATTCTCCTCTCTTTCCTCTCTTGAGCTTCCAAAACCCACCTTGGTGCATTTGAATGAACTAGCCTAAGGGGAGTTCTTATAAGAATGGAAGATCGCTACAGGATGGAACATGTCACATCAGCAGTCAGTGTCAGGATTTTGGCTAGATTTCCTTTCCATTGTGGTGTGATTCTGTTATAAATCTGCTACTTTCTGATGTTATTAATCCATGCTGGCCTGTGCAGGTTTTACTAACGGACATCGTTGTCCAGTCTCCTGTCCCACCTTTCAATGGTTGGTCCCACCATGTCATGCATCATAGTATATGATACGTACGCTACTAGAACATGCCGAGGACCGTGCGGCCCGAACGAATCTGGGATCTGAGTTCCCCTTCAACAAAAACGGTGATGATCCCAGAAGAATTTGGGTTGTACGGATAGGCCGTCAATTTGTGATAGAATAGGGACGACGGTTCCATTCAGTGAGTTGGTACGCGGATAAACGGGCCCCAGCCCAGTATCAGCTCACCGGGTCGGTATCCTGACCCGTTCTTCACAAGTTGACAATATTATCCTTGACTATTTTCTATTTTTGTTTGTTTTAAATTTTTCTTTGAACCCAGCATGCATTCATATAGGACTTTGATTTATTGCGGAAGATCATTCAAGTGATTCGATTGTAAAAGCCGTTGTGCTCCAATTCCCACAAATATGAGATATTCCACTCCGAATGAAATACTGAGTTTCCTTGAGACAGCCCCGACGCTGCTCTTCCAAAGGAGACCCTTGTTTGGACAGACCCTCAGATATTCCTTTACCTTTTTTGACCCACCTTGGCCGCAGCACTTCCACATTGGCTGGTAACCGCTCCCCAAAGGTTAAACCTCCGGTTTATGACCCAGGTACTTCCACACCGAGAAGTTGGTCTTCTTTTGTTTCGTGCCTGAGCGCACATCTCACCCTCCCTTATTTGATCTCCGTCCAAGCAATCGTCAATGTTTGAAAGACCTTCTTCAAGGTCGCCTCATTGAAACTCTAGGAAAGATTCCAAACAGTAACGTCAAAAGCGTGTCTCATCACACCTTGGCATCAACTTATCAGTCCGCTCCCACTTCACTCCACTCCACTTCGATACCATTCCACTACGTGTCGCTCCCTTGCAAAGCAGACGCCAAGGCGGGGCAGCTGTAGACACGCCATTCCTGACGTCTCCTGAGAAAGTCTCATATTACTATACAACGCCCCGCAACGGCTTACGCATTTTGAATCACTGGAGTGCTTCCTTTTCTCGGGTCTTCTTCTACCTTTTTCGACATCCGGAATCGTCTCGTCACGGCATTCGGACGGCATCAACACCAGTCGGACGCATCAGGAGGTTCCGGAATCAAGAAGGGGGGTCTACCGGGCGGTCGCCGACGCCTGATTTGAGGACCCGGGTGGGTCTTAATGGGGGCGTCCAGGCCCCTGGACGCCCCCATCTTTTAAATTTATTTTATTATTTTATTATTTTTCTCAGGCCCCAAAAATAAATAAAAATATATATATTTTAATGGAGGCGTCCAGACCCCTGGACGCCTCCATAAAAACTAATAATAATAAATATTTATAAAATGCCACTTGGCATAAAAAAGACAAATAATAATGAATAATATATATATATTAATGGAGGCGTCCAGGCCCCTGGACGCCTCCATAAAAAACAAATAAAAAAAATTAAATTGCCAGCCCTGGTATAAAAAGATAAAACATAAATAAAATAATATATTTATGGAGGCGTCCAGGCCCCTGGACGCCTCCATTAACTCCCTCACGGGCGCCGGCCACCGAACGACGGTTTGTCGTGTGTGAAAAAATCTAAATTATAGAGACGTCCAGTCAGCTGGACGCGCCCATTTCTGAATCATGAGGCGCCACTCACAAAACCACGCGTTGTGCCAAACCGCGTGCGGCCGTCGTCGGTTTTCGGTGGACCTGCTTGAGGCGTCCGGGGCCCTGGACGCCTCCACAAAAGTATTCCAAAAAAATCAATAAAAATAGAATAAAATATTATTTCGGCCCTGATGGAGGTGTCCAGGGTCCTGGACGCCTCCACCCTCCGGAGCTCTATAAATAGAGCCCCACCCCCTCAGTTCAGAGGGAGCTAAGCAGTGATCCGATAGGCTGCCGGAGCCCAGAGGCTACGGAGTCATTTTCTAACCCGTCGGGTCTTTTGTAGGTGGAGGTTCTGCCGGCTTCTCGGGTGCCCACGCTCGCGAGAGGAAGGTCGTCTTCATCCACCGCGCTTCCACGTCGTCCCCACGCTGCCGGAGCTCCGCCGGATTTCACCCTCGGCTCATCCAATAAGCCTTTTCTTCCCCTTCTTCTTCATAGTTCTTTACATTCATCATACTGCATCCTCTATCCCCCTTCACAAGGGCGCCTCTTCTCTTATACTTCTTGCATCCATCATCTCATTTTTCTCCCACTCGAGTCCGAGAGGGGTTTAAAAGATAACACCAACCAGGTGTGTGTCTTGCCATCATTTCGTTACTTTTATCGCAAGGATTTGAATACTACACCTTCATCTTTCTAATCCACTTGTTACTTGTTTGTCGTTGTTTTGCAAGGGTAACCGAGGAAAACCCTCTCCGTCGGCCGGCCGAAGGGAGAGGAAGAAGCAACCCGCCATCTCCTGCTCTTAAGGTAGGCGCGATCACTTTCTTATTTTGGGGTCTTTTGGCCCCTGGCGATCACATCTTGTCATCGAGGCCGCGGCGAGTCACTTCCCCAATGGCCGTTTAAATTTCTGTTTCCTATATTCTCTTTATATTTTGTTATATTCTGCTTATATCATCGAGGCCGCGGCGAGTCACTTCCCCAATGGCCGTTTAAATTTCTGTTTCCTATATTCTCTTTATATTTTGTTATATTCTGCTTATATCATCGAGGCCGCGGCGAGTCACTTCCCCAATGGCCGTTTAAATTTCTATTCCTATATTCTCTTTATATTCTGTTATATTCTGCTTATATCATCGAGGCCGCGGCGAGTCACATCCCAATGGCCGTTTAAATTTCCATTCTTATATTCTCTTTATATTCTGTTATATTCTGCTCTTATCATCGAGGCCGCGGCGAGTCACTTCCCCAATGGCCGTTTAAATTCCCGCTCTTTGTATTCTCTTCATATTCTATCATCTTATTATCTGCTCATATTCTCGAGGCCGCGGCGAGTCACTTCCCCAATGGCCGTTTCAATTCTTGTTATTTAATTTTTACACCATTCCCGTCCCCCCGAGGCCGCGGCGAGTCACTTCCCGCTATGGCCGTTTAACCCCCATATTTTGCTATATCACACTTGTCCTGCTCGCCCCGCCGGAGCAATCTCCCGTGGTGGCCCCTTCTCTTATTTCTGTGTTGCAGCAAACAAACACCAAAAGAAAGAAAAGAGGAGCCCGCGCGCGCTCCGCGTCCCTCTCCGCTCTTCCCCGAACCGCGTGACGTCGCTCACAGCAGGGAGGTAAAGGGCTATAGAAATGGGCCCGGGAGGACCGAATTCGGGTTGACGGGCAGCTTCGTGTGTTGATTCGGCTACACACGTGTTCACGACCGTGGGGCCCACGTGCTGTCCGGAGGGGCCGTGTGGGACCCGGTGGTACCGCTGTAGTGGAGACACTTGGAGAAGCGCTCCCCGGTCTGGTGGCACGCTGGTTCACTGGCCGGAGGCCGGGCGGCTCCGTTCGGCACCGGTCGGAAAAACCGATCGGAAATCTGCCGGTTCTGTATTTCAGCGCGCGCTCCGGCGAGAATGGATGCTGCGATCAGCACCGGTGTCGGAATGCGACGAGATCAGAGCCGTTGGAAAGCTGCTTCGAAGTACTGCAATCTAGTGGCCTTCAGAAAAATTCACCAGATTTGTACTTTGTGTTGACTTATTTCCCACAAAATTCCCAGCCCCCCACCCCTTGCCATTGTCTATATAAGCCTATGTATAGTGTCATTAGAGATTAATGAAGAAATTATGTGAAAATTGCTTGAAGCAAGAAGGGTGTGCTCTCTCTCCCTCTCTCCCCTGGTGTTCTTTCTTCTCCAACCCCAAATTCTAGAGTGGTTCTATCTTTAATCCCCTCCCCTCTATCTCCGGTGATCATCGGTGCCGCCGCCGTCGCCGTTCGTGCCGCCATCACGCCGCCATCGAGCCGCCTCTGCAGTTCTATCTTCGTCCGACCACAACAGCTTCCACGAATTGTCTGTCTCATCCACAAGCTTGGATTTATCTGAACTTTTTATGGTGTTTTCATCCCTTGCATCCCACGATCCACCTAAATTTTCACGCCATAATTCCATTGTTTAGTATTTTTACATTTTTGTCCAATCTGTCATCTCAGATCTGCCAGGTTTCTATCTACAGTGACAGAACCTCTGAGTTCTCCCCCTCCGACCATCTTTTTGATTTTTCCAAACCCTCCCAATTTTACTGGGAGTTCTTTCCATCACCCTCTACCTCCACAAATTTTCTTAATTTGTTATCAGCCTTCTATCTATTTTTAGAAATTCATGTTCTTCCTCTGATACAGTGTTTTTAGTCAGATCCCAGATCCGACCACCCTCCACTTCCAAAATCAGAACAAATCACCACCACCTCTAAATCCAGATCCACAAATAGTCCTGGTTTCCTTGTTTGATTTCGTACAACCTTGCTGAAAAACACATCTTCAACTGCGGACATCTACTTCACGGTCAAAGGCAATCAACAGGAAAGTTCTCTGCAGATCTGAGTCTTTGGTTACTGTACAACAGCAGCATATAAAATTCACCAACACAAAGTACAAATCTGGTGAATTTTTCTGAAGGCCACTAGATTGCCGTACTTCGAAGCAGCTTTCCAACGGCTCTGATCTCGTCGCATTCCGACACCGGTGCTGATCGCAGCATCCGTTCTCGCCGGAGTGCGCGCTGAAATACAGAACCGGCAGATTTCCGATCGGTTTTTCCGACCGGTGCCGAACGGAGCCGCCCGGCCTCCGGCCGGCGAACCAGCGTGCCGCCAGACCAGGGAGCGCTTCTCCAAGTGTCTCCACTATAGCGGTACCATCGGGTCCCACACGGCCCCTCCGGACAGCACGTGGGCCCCACGGTCGTGAACACGCGTGTAGCCGAATCAACACACGAAGCTGCCCGTCAACCCGAATTCGGTCCTCCCGGGCCCATTTTTATAGCCCTTTACCTCCCTGCGTGGAGTGGGCATGTTCCAATTGCTGTAATTATTGTGTGTTAAGTTTCCTGGGAGTACGAGTTTTCGTCCGGGTCCATCTTCCCCACGCCGAGCGCGTGGAGGTATCGTTCTCGCTCCCTACACTCGGCATTTGCTTATTGTCATATATACTTGTTTATGCCGCTGCTAGAGAGCATGCTTTAGGTCCGTTAGCTCGCTATATTATCATTCACCGCTGCTGTGAGAGAGTGCGAGATCGTCCCGTGACCCGATCCGGGCACACGAGAGAGCCGATCACCCTAGCTCATTGCCGGTTTCTCAACCGCGCACAGGGCCCCCCCTAACTGGACCTACTACACATTTGCACAAAAACCCACACAATCCTAGGGAATGACACATTGGCTTACAAAGCCTTACAATTGTACATATACTTTCCCAAGGATATAAAAGTAAATAAAAGGACTCAAATGTAAAAATAAAAGTTAATGCTCAGCGTCGATTCCCATCAGCTTTCGCCCTGACTGGGCGATCATCTGGCCACTAACGGACCCAATATGCTGAGAAGTCGTACCCATGCCGGGTAATCCGGGTCTTCTACTAACAGAGCCTTCGGTCCATTGTTCTGAAGGGCCAAGGTCCTTCTTTAACCTAGGGAGGATCTTTCATTCAGGTGGCAGGCCACCAGGTATACCCCTGTCCTTAGTCGGACAACAGATGCATTCTCATCCTTGGTCGGGCGACAGATACATGCTCATCCTTGGTCGAACGGTGGATACATTCTCGTCCTTGGTCAGACGACGGGTACATCCTTGTCCTTGGTCAGGCGATAGATGCATGCTTGTCCTTGATCAGACGACAGATATTGTCCGCGCGGTATGACCGAGTCGATATCAGTTCATTGGGCAGTCCTGATGACACTGCCCGCTTGTGGTGTATTCTTCTCGATCCTCCTGAGGTGAAGTCCACGGCGTTCATATTGGGTGACCTGAGGTTCTGGCAGCTAGAGAAGGCTTCAGTGTATTGATCTTCTTCGGATTCTCTGCTTCAGTGGGCCGCATCATTTGTCTTAGAGGCTTGCTCACCATTGACTATATTTTGAGTGCCAACAGGCATCCTCTGTGAAAGCCGTTTACAACGGCTTCTGGAAGGAGCGTAAGGTTGACCTCCTGTGCCAATGAGGTCGACACGTCTGTTGAGAATGGCTTCTTAGACAGCTTCTATAAGACCCACTGCATCGATGCTCTTAAAGGGCAGGGTCGACGTAGCTTGCTGAGCTGCTCCTAGACAGAACCTGGAAAATGAAGAGTCGACTCCTGGGGTCGACACTTTAGTAAAGTGATTGATGAAGGGCATGTTGTGCATCGACGCAGCAGACAATGGGGTCGATGCATCCTAAGACCTATTAGAGATTTTCTTCCTTTGTGAGCCAAGGCGTCGAGGCAGCTTCACACTGAGGTTGGAGCAATTCTACTGTGAGGTCGGAGCAGTTATTTTATGAGGTCGACGCAGCCTTCTTGAACTTGCATATCTATCCCTTTGGACATTGAGTTCCTTTCAACATTGGTTGGCTTTTTATTCCTTTAAGAGAACACTTGCAAAGCCAAAGCTTTTTACTGCAATCCCAATTCAACTTCTAAGGCTAAGGCATGTTGTTCTAAGGCTAAGCCATGTTGCTGCTTCTGCTCTATCGTTGCTTACAGTTGCTCCCCAAGTCATCTTGACTGAGTGTTTTTACAAGAGAGTTATTTCATGATGAGCATAACATGGAGTTTCATGATCAAAACATTCATCATGCATACTGAAGCATAGTTGAATCAATTCAATAGACTTGTAATGAATTAAACTCAGACATCATCAAAACAAAATATATCCAACATTCTAACATATATCCCACATTCTCCCCCTTTTTGATAATGGCAACTATGCGTGACAACTATGCGACATAATGACTCACCTTAACAGTAGAATCATGAAATGTTTGAAGACTCATTAAAACTTCTCCCCCTTTGCCATCAGCAAAGAGGATGATAGAAATTAGAGAGACATCTCCCCCTTTTGAAGCAGATACCAAAATAAGCTTGTAAAGCCAATGAAATGATCAACACATGCACAGTTAACCCAATGAAAGAATAGAGGATGATCAAATATAGCAGTGAAGCCAATGAACAAATCGAGTTGCAGCCATGAGAGTTAGGTCCCTTTGCAATGTTAGGTCCCTAAATTAAGTGTTGGGCCCTTCTTGAATACAAGTAAAGCTGAGATTATGCAGAGAGAAGGGCATGTAGACACGGAGTTGATACCACTTGTTGGTGACTAATGCCAAGTGTTTAGAGAGCAAGTGATACCAATGGTTAATGAGCAAGCGCACAATAGAGCCACAGAAATAGAATAGAAATCACTCATTTGTCAACAAGGCAGTTGTACGAATTGTTGGAACCCTGGTTTTGATAATGACAGTCTATGAATCATGTTAAGACTGAATTGCATAAGTACCTTCATAATGAACAAACCTGTTCTTTTTTGTCTAAGTGTCAAATCTAAGGTCGACGCATATTAAGTCATTTTCAGCTAAGGTCAATGCACATTTTCATTGTCTTCTTCATCAGGTCGGTACATCACATTGCATAATAGCTCATCAGGTCGATGCATGATTCTGACATAGGTCGATGCACATTGCATATTTGAACTTCAAGGTCGATGCATGTTTGGAGTCTGAATAACTAAGGTCGATGCATGTTTTGCTTTAGGATGACTAAGGTCGATGCATGTTTTGCTTTAGGCTAACTAAGGTCGTCGAATAACTAAGGTCGATGCATGTTTTGCTTTAGGATGACTAAGGTCGATGCATGTTTTGCTTTAGGCTGACTAAGGTCGATGCATGTTTTGCTTTAGGCTAACTAAGGTCGTTGCCATATAAGGTCGATGCACATTTTCCTTGTGCATTAGGAAGGTCGATGAACATTTTTAGTTTAGTGCATATAATGTCTGTGCATCTTTCTTAACAGGTCTATCTGTGCATCATTAAGCTTAATGCATCGTGTTTAAACATTATTGTCTGAACCTATGTAGATCTGAGATTCCACTCTTCATATAATTATCTTCATAAGCCCTATGTTGATCCCTCTGCTAATAATCTCTAATGTTAATCTGACAGGTTAAACCAACTCATCAAGGATTAACTGGCATATGCTCAAACACCTGGGCTATATAGAGTTTGACTGCACGTGGAACTTGTGTGAAGCTGATAAGTGGCACGTGAATCAAGGTGAGAGGATACCCTAGATAACCTACCACATGGATCATCTTAATGTTTGATCGTTACATGTGGACATCCTTGAAAAGACTGGAACGAGCCCTTCATAGGCCCAACGCGTGAGCTCATGGGACCCCAAGATTGAAGCCCTATAAAAATGCCTTTTCTGTGATCAAATTGGGTGCAGACGAAAAAGGGGGCTATCAGAAGAAAAGTGAGAAGAGGCAGAAAAGAAGAAGAGTTCAAAAGTGGAGTCGGGGCTCGTGAGAATGGTCTGAGATAGAGTTTAGAGAGAGAGAGAGAGAGAGTCTGCTGAAAGAGGAAGAAGAAGAAGGAGAAGAAAAATAGAGTATCAGAATTTGGAGAAGTCTGAGGAAGAAAAGTGAGAGTGGGCAGAGAAAGAGAAAGGGAGTGAGAAAGAGAGATAGAGAGGAGTTTTGGGTTGAGGCCCTGAGTTATCTTCAGCTCTTGGATCCGATCCAGAACTGGTTTTTGCTCCTACGTGAGCTATTTCGTTTTGCATTTTCTTTTGAGTTTGTTCATTGCTTTCTTCTATCTTTAACCAAGTTGTGTATCAGCAGAGCGAAGCTGTATTGCTCAGCAGGCGAGGAGGAATCCTCAGACAGTAAGCTGTGATTGCTCAGCGGATAGCCAAGCTATAATGCTCAGAGGATAGCCAAGCTGTAATGCTCAGCAGATCGCAAGCTATGTTGCTCAGTGGTTGTAGGGATTTCTATCCCCGAAGCTGTGGATCAGCTGGCTTAAGCTGTGTGTCAGCAGAAAGCCTCACTCGGGTTTTAGTGGGGGATGGACGTAGGTTTGTGGTAGCAGACCGAACCATCTAAAACTTCTGTGTAGTGGGTTTTATGCTTTTGTCATTTCCATTTCCTCTTTCCTCATTTCACAGGATGAATGAGCACAACGATCATGTTTAAGATCTTATCTTTGTGCGCTTAGCTGTT
The DNA here is from genome assembly GCA_022559845.1 of Amorphophallus konjac. NCBI lineage: Eukaryota > Viridiplantae > Streptophyta > Magnoliopsida > Alismatales > Araceae > Amorphophallus > Amorphophallus konjac. The sequence goes on from CM040118.1 coordinate 401,021,072, forward strand.
TCCATATGTATTGTTTATATCTGCAACTTCTCTACAGATTTCATTTTATTACTATCTGTTTGAAGGTCATTTTATTTGATTAACCTTTCTAAGTTTTAAATTCCACAAGATTTTTAACAAGGATTCATTCACCCCCCCTCTGAATCCGTGACTAGCACCCCAACAATTGGTATCAGAGCGGGTCTCTGATTGTCCAGATCCAACGATCTGCAGAGGATCCTGCTGTATTTTGGTGCTTTGCTCATTGCTCTGAATCTGTTTGACAAGTGTCTTCAATGAAGTCTCTTCTGGTTTTCGATGGTTCTAAGTTTAGTAGATGGCTAGGTGGCCTACGCACTTACATGAATTCCATTGACTCTAATCTATGGAATCTTGTATCTAATGCCCCACATTTACTGCCTCATGATCAAACTAGGTGGTCTAATGAGGACAGTTTGAGGAACCGTGATAATATCACAGTCCTTAATATCCTGAAGGCTGCAGTTGATACTGATATGTTTCCTTTTATTCGCAAGTGCACTTCTGGAAAAGAAATTCTAGATACTATAATCACTGCTCATGGGAAATAAGAAGAAAGATGCCTGATGGCCAACCGGAGCGATCACAGCAATGATCAAATGATTGAGACAGCGTCTCAAGTAAGCTCCGGATCTAAAGATATTTCTTTTGATGAACTTGTAATGATGCATGAAAAACTGTCTAATAGATATAAGAAACTTAAATCTAAACATAAAAATTGAAAAGGAAAATTGATCAGAATAGTCCAAATTCTTCTTGTGAAAATTGTTTGAGTCTGAAGCTATCTTATGATAAATGCTTGTCTGATGTTCATATGCATAGGAAACAAAATCGTTTGCTGAAAAATGAAAATTAAGAATTTGCAAACAAAATTTCTGAACAAGAAGAGAAATTGAATGATAGCATGAATACATGCCTAGAGAATGACAATCTTAAAACTCTGAAAATGAAAATATTTATCTGAGAAAACAATTGGAAGATTTTGGAACCATTCAACTGGAATTAAATGAATTGAAGTCTCAAAACCAAACCCACAGAAAACATCTTGAAGAAAATGAAGAGATTGAAGATCTGAAAGTAAAAAATGATGAACTTCTAATGAAACTACAAGAGCTGAATAAGGTGAAATCTGAAGTAGGTAAACTGAAACTTGAGAATGCTGAACTTCAGAAGAGCAATGAAAAGTCAGCCTGTAATAACTGTCCTCTTCTAAAAAAAATAAATGAAGATCTTCATCTTGATAATGAATGGCAAAGAAAATTGATTGACTCTCTCAAGGAAGAAAACAAAAATATGTTGGATGAGAAATTGGAATTTGAACATGTTGTGTCCCCTGTGGTTCTGGAGTTTTGATGATGACAATTATTATGTCTCATTATGTTTACATGTACATCCTTGATGATATAATCCTGATGTATTATGAGAAAATGTCATAATAGGTTTAAGAATGACTCACGGGTCATGAAAAAGAAGTCAACCCAAGTTAAAGTCAGCTCATTGACAGGTAAGGTCAATGCACAGTCAGATCAGGTATTGTTCTGTCTAATCTCATATCTGTGCATATGTTAATGCTTGTACAGAAATGTTGGTGCATGTGTTAAGTCCATGCACATAGAAGGTCAATGGCAATCTTCATTGTGTTAGAAAAGTCCAGGCATTTCACTGTTCACATGAACATATGAAGTCGGTGATAGTTCCTGTAGCACTTCATGGAGGTCGATGCACGTCATCTTATCAAACACTTTGTGTGCATGTCATGTTAGTGTGCATAGCATTTTCATCGAGCAGCTTGTGAGCATGGTAGATAACATCAGTGCACTTCTTCATCTTATACACCCAAGGTCTATGCATATCTTGTCTCTTAGTTTGTGTGTTCACACAACTAAGATCAGTGCAGATTTTTGTCTACAGCATATACATTCGGGGCATGTTTTGGCCAAACGAATATAAGGTCAGTGCAATATGGTAGGTCAGTGCATGTTCCTGTGTATGCATGTCTCATACCAAGGTCAGTCCATTCATACACTCGGTGCATGTTTAGGTCCATGCATATTACTGTCAATCGTGCACATTCCTGTAGCCTGCGTCTCATCCTACGTCTTTAGCGCCAGTCTTGCGTCTCTTATTGCGTATCATGCAATTGTGTCTTTTGTTGCGTCTCATTCTGCGTCTCTACTGCGTCTTAGCAATTGCGTCTCATGCACAACCAGTGTCAGTGCACCTCTGCGTCTCATGCATTTGTGTCTCATGTCTGAGTGCGTCTCATTCTGCGTCTCATGTACAGCTGCGACCGTGTCTCATGCACTAATGGTCTTGCGTCTCTGTTAGCGTCTCATGCACAGCTGCGATCGTGTCTGCGTCATGCACTTATGGTTTTGTGTCTCTGTTAGCGTCTCATCCATGTGAGTCTCATATTGCATGAAATCGGTGCAAGTTTTCAGTTTCATCATGACCACGGTCGGTGTAAGGTTTGGTTTCAAAGGATCAACGTCGGTGCATTCCTGTCTTTACCTATGTTTGAGCTACACAACGTCTGTGCATTGTTTACCTCGGTGCAAGTTTTGCCTTGAGCAAAATAAGGTCTGTGCATTCCTTGCCTTGGTGCAAGTTTGATAGTGCATGTCCTATTCATAGCAACCTAAAGTCTGTGCATGTCGGCACATTACAATTTAGAGTCTATACACCATTCATGACTAACGTTTATAAGGTGTTTGACTAAAAGCTTTGTTGACTTTACTTACAGGGAACAATTTCATTCGCAGAAGAGGCACGTGAGCTCTGAAAAGGCAGAAGACTGGCTCGTGGATAAAAGGAGAAATGATGGGCACGTGATCCGAGGAAATGAAGCTTATATTCTCTAACACGTGGACCAATGGAATGTCAGTAGGGTTCTGTTGCTTGATCCTTACAGAGCCCCTGCTCTTATATAAGAATACCTTACCCTTCGAAGAAGGGTGCGGGTGCTGGAAGAGAGGCAGCCAGAAGAAAAGGATAAGGAGTGCTGCCAGAGAGAAGAAGAAAAGAAGGAAGACGGTGAGAGCTGTGAAAGAAGAAGAAGAAGGACCAGTGAGTGAGCAGCAAGAAAGAAAGAGAAAGGAAGAGAGAGCCAGAGACTAAGAAGAGAAGAGGAGAGGAGAGAGAGCTTTTCCTGAAGATCTGTTCATGAATTGACTCGTGGATCAAATCCACAGTCATTGTGCTCCTCGGAGTTATATCTGTTTTTATTTCTCTTGTTTGTTTTTCGTTTGTTCTTTTCATATCCTTAGTGCTTTCTGTTTCCCTTGTTTGGGATCGGGGTTCCTCCTGTGGACTCAGGAGAAGGGAGACGTAGTCTCCGGTTGCATGTAGGGGTGTGCTACTTGTGGGTTTCCCTCCGGTTTGGAGGAAGGGAGGATTGGTCCTCCGGTTTGCAAGTGACTGGGTGTCACTTGTGGTTTCCCTCTGGTGTGGAAGAAGGGAGATTTGTCTCCGGTTCTGGTCTTGTGGGTAGCAAGTCCAGGTGCCAAGCTTCTGCGGGTTGCGGAGCTTGGTTTGAGGGATTTGTCTCCCTCAATTTGTCAAGATGTTAGGTAGTGTCTGTTGCAGATTGAGTCTGCTATTCTTGCATTTGCAAGGGAAGCCTCACTCCGGTTTAGAGTGAGGAGTAGATGTAGGTAGACTGGTGTCTGGCCGAACCACCTAAAAAATCCTGGTGTTCTGTGGTTTGCTTTTACGCTCTACTCCATATCTTCTACCACCCTTCGCAGGATGTTTCATTAGCGCTATATGGTTGATGGTTGTCTCACTTGACTCGTTTATTAGCCTACAGCGTTATTTGGTTTGTTCAGTGAGCTTGCGTACCTTTGCTCTTATCTGTTGTAATCATCTTCTTCACCGAGGTAGAAGTTTTATTGGTTGACCAGTTTGGTGACTGAGTGTTGCTTAGTTGGCAATATTTTATTTCTGCAACAGTTTTTTAGAGGGGATTCATTCATCCCCCCTCTGAATCCGTGCCTTGCACCCCAACAAGTGGTATCAGAGCGGGTCTCTGATTCATCAGATCCAACAATCTGCAGAGGATCCTGCTATCCTATTTTAGGTGCATTTCTATTTATGCTCTGTCTATCACGAGAATTACTCTTGAACTGATCACCATGGCTCATCCACCAGTTTTCAATGGGTCTAATTTTGATTCGTGGATTAGTAGTCTGCATAATTATGTAAAACTGATTAATCCTGATCTGTGAAAATTAATTTCACACGGTCCTCACAGATTACCAAAGAAAGAGTCCAAATGGACTAACAGTCACAGATCAAAGCTTGAAGAAAATCAGAAAGTTTTCAATCTAATGAAAGCAGCTACTGATAAGGCCCTAATTGCTTTCATGACTGCAGGTCCGCTAAGGACATTCTGGATAAGTTGAAGCTAGCTCACAGGAGAAATGAGGATAGCTGCATGATGGCTAACGGAAGTAATCAAAGTGGCAGCCAAAATGAAGAAGAGGACAATGATGAGGTAAACCCTTTTGAGAACTATACTATAGATGACTGGGAGAATGCATATGTTGACTTGTTAGAGTCAAATGACAAGTTGAGAAAATAATATAAAAAATTGAAAAAGGGTACTGGGTTGAATAGCTTAAATTCATCTTCTTGTGAAAAATGTATGGAATTGAAACAATCTCATGATGCTTGTTTGTTTGATAATCAAAAGCTTAAGAAATAAATTGGATTGCTAAAAACTGACAATCAAAAACTAGCGAATGAGATATCTGAACTTAAAGAAAAACTCAGCTCAACTAATGATGATCAGATTCTTGTTAGCAATCATGTGCAATATGAAGTATTGCTGAAAGATTTCAAACGTGTTAACTCAGAATTAATCAAGCTGAAATCTGAAAATGAATCTCTCAGAAGATCAGCTAAAGAAAATTTCGAGAAACTTGAACAAGAGAAAAACTTGTTTGCTGAAAAATTTGATGCCATCAAATCTGTAAACATGGAGTTGCAGAAAAATGTTGAAAAATAGCAAAGAAAATTGAAGGAATTTGAAAATGGAAGAAAGCATGAGGTGAATTCAGAAGATCAGATTCTAATAAATGAATTAGTACAAAATGATAAGCTTAAAGAAGAAATTGAAAAATTGAAACTGTTAAACAATGCTATGTCTGAAACACTTCTCATATTGAAAAAAGGGAAAATCATCTGTACTAACGAATCTGAAAAAGTTGATGAGCTTAGAAAGGAGATCGAAGAATACAAAACTGCAAACAAAGTTTTTAATGAAACTGTCAATTGTAGTGATCAAGAGATTGTAAGTTATGAAATACACATTGCATCTCTTGAAAATGAAATTCAGGATTTGAACAGTGCTTTGTCTAAATTTGTTGATGGGCAAGAAAATCTGGACAAGTTGCTAGGAGTGAAGGTCAATCTCAGAAAAGAAGGGCTGGGCTACAAAACTGCTAATAGGAAAGCCTTTGAAAATAAACTGATTACTTCATTTGTAAAAGCTTCAAATGTTGCCACCACATCTCAAGTTGAACAGCCCACAGCTCAGGGAAATCAAAAACAAAATAAAATTCAGAAAACCAAAATTCAGAATCAAGCTGAAAAAGTGAAAAAGAATGTTCTAGTGCAGAATAGGGAAAGAAACATTCATGCTGGTGCTGTGCATAACCCAAACACACACATTCATGCATACAAAAAGAAAATGTCATGTCATTATTGTCATAAATTTGGTCATTTGATGCATGAGTATAGATTGATGGAACAAGATGATCTAAATGTAAAGCATGCTAGAAAATCACATGATAGAAATCATGTACTTAAGCAAAAGAGAAACCATTGCTTTCACTGTGGCAAGATAGGCCAGATTGCATCTCGTTGTTGGCACAAACAGGGGAGAGATGTTCATTCAAATCTGCTAAATCCCCTGCAAACCATAATACTATTGGTAGGAATAAATTTATTGTAAATGGAAAATATTCTGCATGTTTCAATTGTGGAAAGACAGGCCACAGGGCCATTGAATGCTGGCATGCTCAGGGTAGAAAATTTAATTCTAAAATTGTCAATCTTCTTGCAGATAGAAATGATTTTGGTAGGAATAAATTTGCATTTAAAAGAAAGATTCCTACATGTTTTGAATGTGGAAAATATGGCCACCGAGGCTCTGACTGTTGGATGGCACCATATAGAAAATAGTATGTTCATGCAATTAACAGAAATTTTCATGTTAATGCACATAGATTCCATGCTTATGATAATGTGCATAAAAAGAGCTCAAGTTCTGTTATTTCATGTCATTACTGTGGAGTCTTTGGGCATTCTATGTGTGATTGCAATTTAATGATTTCTGATGATGAGAAATCTCAAAGATTATGAAAAGCACCTATCAGAGGTGTTACTAACCATGTAGGACCCAAGAACACTTGGGTACCTAAATCTGCAAAATAAGATCTTTGCTTTACAGGAATGCCTTGGTGGAAAGAAATAAAGAAAAATAAAAAAAGGGGGGTCAAATAAATCAACGTATCCAATGTTTGGTAAAACCCCACTTCTGCTGGTAGACATTTAAGCTTTAGATAATCTTGTTTAGATAGTTGCATATCATGATTGATTTGTTGATCAAAATTTCATGCATATAGTTTCTCATTTGCATCTATACTTGGGATTAAAATCTCTCATTGAATATGATGTGTTATTTGTGCAACAATTTAACGGAAGTTGGTGCTTGCATACTGAAATCTAAATTGATTGAAACTGACTGAAAATGAATTACACATCATAAAACTGAAAAGTTGAATTGAATGAATTTGTTGCTTGTACGATGTCTCATGCCTAAAATGTTCACCTGCACATTTGACATGCACATGTATTCACAATTGCATATAAGTAGCATGTTGTCAGCTTAAGATGCATATAGAACTGCATCTGCATTGGATTGTCATGCATGACTCTTGGTATATAAATAGTGAGATACTGAAAGGCAAATGAATTCTGTCTGGAAGTTCTTGCTATGTGTGAGGTGGTCTCTAGACCAAGTCCTCCGCCTGATACCATAGGTCAAATTAAGTTGCATGAAGAGCAGTCTAAATGTTCATGAGCATATGTCATAAAAATTCCATACATAAATTTCATTGCATCCATTGTTCTTAGATTTCAGTCATACAGTGCATGGTGTCAGGGGGAGTTGTATACCAAGGAAACAATGTGATCATTGCATATATTACATGTTGTCCGCTCACTGCACTTGCATTTACTGGTTAGAAGTGTCGACACCTTGAGTCGATATTAATTGACAAATGTTCTATATTTTGGTGATAAAACCCCTCAACCAGAACAGTCTAGTCATTGCATGTGATACATTCATGTGATTTTGTATACATCCCTTGAGTGCTAGCTCATGCATACATTTAGGGGGAGCATTATTCATATTCTTGAAATTGCATCTGACCCATGCATGACATAACTGTCTATCTAGCTCACTTCTGTCGACTGAAATTCCAATCTTTAGTTTCAACTGCTATCTTGTTTAAAACCCTGTGATGAATGTGAAATGCAACACATCTCAGCTTTCTGCTTCAACTGTTATCAACCATTATCACTCATCCTATCCATTAATATCTGTTGAATTGGCTGCTCCTTAAAATTATTCTGCCTTCCCTGAAAATTCAGGAAGATTTCTCTGTGCATATCCTGATCATAAATCTGAAAACAACTTAAAGAGGAATCTTCTATTATATAGGACTATGAATGTCTGAAATTTTCAGCCGGTTGAAGTTTTATGTATGTCTTGTGTTTGTTTATGAACATATCTTGCAAATATCTGAGTTAGTCTTAATAAATTTTAACCAACATTTTCACGTTGTGTCTTTAAAACTCTTCTGACTTCTGAAAATTCTGAAATCATGAAATTCCTTGATTGATATGTATGAAATAAGTATTGTTTATAAACATCTGAGAATCTGAAACTTGTCTAAGGGTAAATCTAGTCAGAGCAATGTCTTTGGTCACTGAGAAACACATCTCACTCATCAAAGAAATTAGTTGAGGTGTGTCATGAAGTGTCATAGTTAACTCTGCTTAAAAAATTGATTGAAAATCTGGCAGAGCAATGTCATGCACACTGAGAAATACATCTCACTCATCAAAGAAATGATTTACAGTGTGTCATGAAGTGTAAATGCTATCTCTATTTTTATGAAGCATGACAGTTAGTCCTTCCAAGTGCTTAGGGATACTGGCATCTAAACAACGTGTATCCTCTAGTCACAAGGGTGTACTAAACTCAAGTGCTCATGAAGATTGTTATGAAAATTATTGCTGATCTAGTGTATCATTTGAAAATGTTTGCAAAAGAAAAATTCTATTGGAACCCTTGACAGAAACAAATATTTTTCTTATGTGTTTAACCTCAATACTATTGATTGCATCTCTTAAGGGAATCTTTGAAATTAAGTGAGTAAGAACGAAGAAGGTTAAACAAGACTTTCAATATGAAAGCATGGTTCACTTTTATTAAGAAAATTGATTTCATATATGAGTACAGAAAGCGTATGAACAAGCCTTGCATACATCATATTCTGATCTGACTAGTCAATGAAGAATCATTCATAAATATCTATAATAGAAGAGTCTGAAATACCTGTTTAATCAGATTTATGAGATTGATATCCCATTGAAAACCTTTCTCATTCATTCTGAATGTTTACTTTCTCAATTGGACTCCACTATTTCAGACCTAACTGTTTGATATATTTGCAATCAGCACTATCTGTTGACTTCTTTATGTCATTGCTTTATCTGTCCTAATTACCCCTGTGTCTTATTCCAATCACATTGTCCGTCCAAGAGGGAAAATTTTTGGCATGTCCCTGTGGTTCAATGATCATTCATTTCTTTCCACACCTCCTGCTCTGTCAAACAAGAGAGTATCTTGTCAGGGGGAGTTTTAGATGACAGTAACTCAGTTTGCATAATAGCTTGTGGGGATGGGATTTTATTAGGATATTTTGTTATTGATTTCTTTGATCTATTAATTAGGCGTGCCAATCACTGATGTGACAGTTTATTGTGCGCTCGATCTGACTCGGTCAGTCGATTGTGATATTCGTGTCAGGACTCGGAGTCCGTCATACCATAAAGGCTATGACGTTAATTACGTCCTTCCAAAGAAGGACAACCCTTGATTAGTTGCCAAGAAAGGATGCCTCGGGGGCAAAACAAGATAAGACTGTGACGCTAACTTTGTTTGCAGGATGTGAAATATGCATAGAAAACCGTGTGACACGGGATAGGATAATAATGCTATGGCATAAATTTGGCAGCATATCGCCTTATTTTGGGCTATGCCAAGAGGGTAGTATAGGCCATCTACCCATGAAATGTCGAGGTGTAAGCCAAAGGAGAGACGGGCGTAGCCCTGGATCCAAAAGGATCTGAGTGTGACGGGTAACGTCCATTGCCATGGCGTTTGTTGATATTCCCTTCGGAGACCGTTGGAAGACATGCAGTGGCAGAGCTCCAAGGGTCGGCAGGGTTAGAAGATGACCTGGCAGTCAAATTGCAGATAATATGGGGGTAGGGCCCCGTCAGTCTTGCTCCGTTAGACATGGATGAAGGACCATGAAACCCCCATGCTACGGTGGCAACTGATATGATGGTCCATGGAGGCTAGGGTACCAAGTCTAGATTGGTTCCAGGCTCTGTAAAGTTGCTGAGAAATTAGATATTCGAGTGATGGCTGATATCAGAGTGAACCGGCGCGACTGGGGTTTCGGCACGAAAGCGAATCGACGCGGCTGGGAATGAAGGGGGGTCGGCGCGACAAGCTCCCCGGCGCGCCCATCACCCGGCGTGAAATTGGCACCGAGAGGAGGCTGCACCGGGAGTTGTGTGGCGTCGATAAAAGGGTGTTTCTGAGTTTTCAAGTATTATGAGGGGTTTATGAATTCAAAGGGGTCCTTTATGTTCAATAGGGGTTTCATGAGTTTGTTCATGGTGGTATTTGAGTGGGATAGAGAGTGAGGGTAGGCTCATCCATAGAAATTCTAAGGAGACCACGTGACTATGATGGTTATATTCCCCTCTGACGGTGGTGAGCAGAGGATCATGAGATGGTGTAGCTCAGATCTCTGCCACACAGCTGGGGTTAGATTCATAATCTCAGTGAAAGCGTCACACTACACGACAAAGTAAAGCTTGCGGACGAATTTTGGCAGCATCTCCCCTCATTTTGGACTATGCCAAAAGGGGAGTATAGGTCATCCACCCACGGAATGCCGGGGTGGAAGCCAAAAAAGAGGCGGGCGTAGCCCTAGATCCAAAAAGGATCTCAATCTTATGGGGCGTTATCCACTTATTGTGGGATTTATTGATATCCCATGTATAGCCAATGAAGAACATACAGTGGCAGAACTCCATGACTTGATGGGGAGGCAGAATGTCGGGGGATTAACCCCGTTGATATATCTCCCATGGGTGTTGAGAGAAGAATAATGTTTCTCCCCACAAGGACAGGGTATTATGACCAAGGATGGCATGGCTCAGAAGGGTGTCAGCACGAAGCTATTGGCATGGCCGACTTTGGCACAAAGGGGGGATGGAGGCCTCAGCGCGACCAATAGCCGAAGAGGTCTCGGCGCGATGGGACGAGAGCAACCGGCGCGGGTAGCACTCGGCGCGAGACTCGCGCCAAGGGAGGGTCGCGCCGGGAGGTTGGGAGGATTTCTGAAACAAGGGTTTTAGTAAGGTTTGAAGGGGTTTCTGAGATGAGGATTTTGGAGGGCTTTTGGGGGGTTTTAATGGGGGTTTATTCAAGGATTTATGGCGAACACTGGAGATGGCTCTAGAGAAAGTAATCCAGGGAGAAGATGGCCTTCCCTCAAGGACCTCACTGGGAGCCTGATCACAGACTGATCCTCGTGAATTCCAGTTTAAGTCTATTCCTCCTAGTTTCACAATCGAGAAGCCAAGAGATAGACTATCTCCGGCTCTCGATGTGGAGGTGAGGTTGGGAAGGACTACGGCAAAACACGCTCGAACCTCGGATGCATAGGAAGAAAGAAAAGGGAAAGGGCGAGCTTCAGCCCTCTTTTATTAACTATTCATCCAAACAGCATACACAACATCTAGCTCAGTGCAAAATCCAACTGAGAAAAATCATACATAGACTCTATTCCTGATAACGGGGCTACATTAGCATTTGATGCTACTGGAGCGAGGATGCTCGAAAACAGACACAAAAGAAGAAAGGGATATTCAAATAAAAGACATGGGGAAAGGGAAACTGTACCCCCTTAGGGCATCTTGAAACCGATCCCACCTTGACTCTTCCTTCGAATCTCTGTAACTCTCTCTTCTCCTCAGCTTCCTTAGAGGGCTCTCGAGCTCCCTTTCCTTTCGGTGGCTATTGCTCCCTGTTCCCTCTATTGCCTCTTCTTTTTCTTCTATCTTCTATTCTCTCTTTCTGTCCCCTCTCTTCTATTGTTTTTGTTTGTCTTCTTTTGTTTTGTTCGAAGGCAGCAGCCTTTATAGAAGGGTGGCCTTCTGTTCCCAGCGTAAGCTTCTCGGCGCGCCTCAGCACGCATCATCTCGGTGCGCCTGGCTTCGTATTGGGCTTGGCCCATCTGTTCAGAACCCGACGCTGGAAGAGGCTCTTCTAATGGGCTTCTTTTCATTGCTCTGGTGGGCTTCTTGGTATATTCCTCTTGAGGCTTATTTAACACCTTGCGTTCATGCCCATGTGTGAGGCAGTGTGAATCCCCTTTTCATGAGAATCAGAATTGTCTGAAGATCCTCTTCAGCAGGCAGATGGTTGCCTGAATGTTGTTATAATTTTATCAGCCCGACTATCTGAATGACAGCAGTGCTGGACAGCGGCCTAGCCAGAGATGGCTTTAGCCGGACAGAGTGTTAGGGGTAGTGGATCCCTTCTATTCTGATTCTCAGAACTTCCAGGGATGGTACAGGAGCCGCACCTTTGATCGACCTTCAGAGCCCTGAGTCTGCTTCAGTCTCTTCTGGTATATTTTAGGTGTCAACAAATGCCCCCCACCCGCAGGTGGCGTAAGTGAAGGATGAGTGACACGGGACATGCGGGTGTACATTGCACCGCACCTTGTAATTTCTTCAGGTCTGCTCCTATTCATTACTCATTATTGTGACTCTGAGTCTTTGTTCTGCTTGTATAATCCCAGTACTTTGTAAGTATACTAAGACGGATACCAGCATTTTCTGATTTGATCTTCTGATTGCAGCACCCCTGGGTGAGTCAAATGGCACCATTGACGATCTCGGCATGCCCATCTTGGCGCGGAAATAGTCTCGGCGCGCCTTTTCCACTTTGGGCTCTCGGTGCGATGGCGTCGGTGCACCTTTTCTTGGCCTAGCGCTCTCGACGCCGGAGGATTCTCGACGCGCCTTAGGGTTTACCCTATTTAGCGCCGAGAGGGTGAGGAGAAGGCTCAATTTACCCTGAGCCTTCTCTCTCTTCTCTTCTCCATCTTCACCGCGGCGGCGATCGGCGTGAGGGATTTTTGCTCCCCACTTCTTCCATCCTCACCGCGAGGTTTTCCACTATTTCTTCTCATTCGGGACTATGTCCCTCTTCATTACGGAGTCACCCCCTCTTGGTGGGTGTTCTCCTATTTGACTTCTGGGCATACCCCGGATAAGGGGATGTGCTGTCAAAATTTTTCTTCAAATTTTCTTTTCCATTTTGTCTTCATATTGTCTTATTTTCCCTTGATTTTGCCTGCAGTTGCTGAAATGGCCTCCTCTTCCAGCCGTGTTGCTTCCGGCACTGCTGATGTCGACGCTTCTTCCCAGGGCGGGGCATCTGGCCCTATTGTGACTTCGAGGAATGTCGGACAACTGGACCGGGGTCTTGGGAGGATCGCCATAGTCGACGAATCCTCCGACTCCGAATCAGACACAGTATCCTCCTCTCGCGTTGTGACCGTCGAGGGAGGGCTGAACTTCAATCGCGATGACGGGTATCGCCCGGACTTCCCGAAGGACCGTCATCTTGCACCATTAATCTGCACTTTCAGTGTCTCGGGGAAGAGAGACGTCATGCTGGCTCGGATGGTGGAACGGGCCATGTTGGTGGACCAGGACAGCTTGAAAGGCTCCGTGTATCGCATAGACACCATCTATCTTCCGGGAGAGCGGCGCAAGTGGAACGCTGTCTTGGGGGTAACAGAGCTGGAGGCAGAGTATAAAATGCTGACACGGGCTCCAGAATTCACACCAGCTAGGTGGGACACCACTGCAGGTCGGGTCAATAGAGAGAAACCCAGCTACGGTTTATTCTTGGTGCCCATCAAGTTGGGCTATAGAGACGAGCCATTCGTCCTGAACTGCTTCGCTGTCCAGTTCAAATTCCAATTGGCTGCTGGGTGGTTTGCCGACACGAAAGTGACCGATGCCCATCTCTTCCGCGTAGGAGCGGTAGAATTCACAGAATATGTTCTGAAGGAGTATGCGCCGTTGCTGGTCAGGACCGGGGTGTATCACAGTGTGTATGCATCTCGTTTCAGGTACCCCATCTCGAAAGGGTTGTGCTGCGGCATGTTCGAAGTGTTCTGCCCACAGTTCAATACTTTCTATACAGCGGAGGGTGAAACTTCTCTGGACCTCTGGAGCCTGTCACAGCTGTCGGGTCTGCCGATCAATGGAGAGCCCTATGAGGAGGTATGCCTCCATGACTTTATTAAGGATGAGACAGACGGTGAGGGCCAGTACTATTTTGGCTACTCATACCGGTACTTGATGAAAGCGTACCGCTCCATCTGCTTGGCGCTGAATAGGGGATCCTCGAAGGGGTATCAGCCCCGAGAGAAGAGCAGCAAATTGAGAGTCCGAGTGGGACATTGGATTCAGTATTTATTCGACGGTCCTCTGAAGTACAGTGAGTTTCCCCATGTAGCTCCTGTTGCAGGTAAGCCCAGCAAACCACCCAAGTTCAAGTCGGCGCTGCCTGCTTCCCTTCGACGGATTAGTCGCGGAGGACCGAATCCCACTGGGGCGGATCCCCTTACGCATTGTTCGGCTTACCTCACCTTCTGGTTGTGCACTTTTGCCCTCCCACAGGGAGATGAGCAGTCATTAGGCCGGACGTAATATACCCGGCTTGTCAGATGGCTTGGGGCATGCGGCTTGCACTATGCCCAGCAGCACTCTGCCTGATCTACAAATCTCTTGGAGATATTCATAGGCATCGGGTCCCCCGCTCTTTTAGAACAGTGGGGCCGTTTCATTTCTTCAATGCCTGGGTGTGCAGTTTATTCCTAGAGCTGGCTCCCAAGACTCTGCAGACAGTGACATTGTATCCTAGGATGCTGGAATTTGCTAGTGCTGAACCCGGTCCAGTGTCTCATCAGCTTTTCTCCATCCGAGGCTGGCTGACAAGGGTTCCGATGGATTCAGCGGGGACCATCCATTTTTGGAATTTGGCCGCACATTCCGCTCCATTGGTGAATTGCCAGCGTGAATGTAAGCTTGAGGCAGTGGAGACTTTCACACATTTCATTTCAGGCAACACCGTGACCCGGCCAATCTTGGAGCCTGAGCTTATTGACTGGGCTTTATCAATTCGCCCCAGTGTCTTAGTGTTTAGAAAGGGGGGCGTGGTTCATTTAGAACCCTACTATCCTTTTAGGTTTGGCCGAAATTTTGGCTATGATCAGCACATCTCGCCTTCGGTTGCCCTGTTTCCTCTGGATAGCAGGTCGAAGCACGGCTCGACTATTGTAGCTGAGGGTCGCTCCTGGTGGGACTACTTTCACCACCGGGACGCCAATGTTTTTAGAGTGCCGGTGCCGAACCGCGTTCCCCGGGTCACTCCAGAGTATATAAAGTGGTGGAATGCTCGAACGGGCTTTTATCGCAATGCCAGGGTGGCATGCTGGGATGTAGCTGAGCGCACCTTTCTGAGCCAGCAGCCTGGGCCAGTTTTTGATATTGAAGAAGCCCATTTGAAGAGGCTGTTCTCCCAACATCCGAAGGAGGTAGAGGCATACATAGTACGTAGGAAAGCCATAAAAGAGGAAGCAACTAAACAGTTGGTGCCTGTGCTTGCTGACATAGATGAAGATACTTTCACGCAGAATTTAGAACATCTGTGCCAGATTGGTGGTTCCCACTTTGAACTTCAGCAGTACCCATTCCCCATTGAGGAGTCGCTCTCCAAAGCAGTTTCATGGAAGTGTGAGGTTGACCTTTTTTGCCCGTACCGGGCGTTTGTTAATAGAGAAGACATAACCCTGACGTATTATCAGCACACGTCTTGGCTGTTCGTCTTGATGAATATCCATGGACTGACCCTTGACAGTCCCGTAGCAAGTGTTCTGGACAAGCCTTTGTTTGTATCTTTTCATTATGTCGATGGCTGGGGCTTCGACCACCTTGGCTTATATCATTGCATAGCTTCCTGTGGTCATGCGGACTTGGCCGACCTAGTTGAGAAGTGCAAGAAGATTGGCGACGTCTGCTGGCTCGTTCTGGAGGCTGCATCCCGAAGCAAGGAGGTGGCTTATCATTATTGGCCCCTCTCATCTTTTTACAACGGCCCGACAGGTAAAGTCTTCTTCAGTCGACATGTAGAGTAGTTTGTTGCTCAGTTCTTTTATAACGGCATGTGCTTCATTTGACAGACCGTCCAGATATAAAGCAGCAGGGACTTTATAGGAAGATCATCTCCCAGGCCCAGAAGCCAGAATATTTTGAGGCTCCCGCACCGGTGCCGACCACTACTCCACTGCCACCTGGTAAAAAGAGAGCGGCCTCCGCGCTGAAAGTTGCAATAGGCCGAGCGAAGAAAGCTTGAAAACTTCTTCCAAGCAGTCTTCGACTGATGCGGCTGAGGCTCCTCTGCCTAAAGTGCCGTCATTTGAGCAGTTTGCCGCTCAGAAAGAGGCCACTCAGCAAGTAGCTAAAGGTGACATCACTTTTCTTCACGGTCTAAAGGAGTGTTCTCTTCATGACGTCTTCACTCCTTTGACGTCTTCTTTGTTTGACCTCAGCTCAAGGAGCGGTTGGCACCACCACACGTGCTGAGGAGGTCATCCTGGAGACGGGAGACATAGGGTCCTCTATCATAGCCACGGCAGGGGTGACCAAAACAGTTGAAGCCACAGGGGAGAGTCTCCTCGCTGCTGAGGAGGATGTTAGACTCCCTTCTCCCACACCTGCCAGTGAGGCCGAGGGTGAGCCAAGTGACTACCGTCCTTCTGACTCTTCTTTCTTATTGATCTTTTTGCCCTGCCTTATGTATATGTTTGTTGTAGCGGCAGGAGTGGTTAGCACAGTGGTTGAGACGCCTGCCGTGGATGTTCCTTCACAGCCTGAAGGACATAAGACTGCGCTAAAGAAAGGTGCTATCCCATGGCGGCGTGTAATCACCCGCTCGGCGGCCCGCCAGGCGATAGAGGAAGCGGGCCAACCCGAGATCAGCATAGATATTTCCTCCAGTAGCTCTGCCACCCCTTCTTACGAAGAAATTGACTATTATTCTTCAGAAGGTGACGAATGAGCACCTACGGCAGCCATCAAAGGGGCAGCGACACCCCTCATTGAGTGGTCCTTTGATCTTTAGTCTTCCAAGGTTGCCGGTGACATCATCTGAGGGAATGTTGCCGAGGAATTCACCGGGCTAGACATGGAGGTGGAGATAACCCCTCCTTTTGTTGCTTCATCTGCAGAGTTAGATCTTCATACAGGCACTTGAAGAGATGGATGCTGCGGCCATAGTAAGTTCTGCCCGCCCCTCTGCAGAGCCGCATATCTTTTCATTCTTTTCTGCCATCTTGGTGCTTACTGGAATCTTGTTCCAGGAGCCTGACGCAGCCAATCACCCTCTGGTATCACCTTCTGATGCTATCATGGTTTCGTCGGAGGCTTTGGATATGCTACCACTGGCCACCGTGTCTTCTTCAGAGGCAGTTACCATACTTCACCCTGTGCCAGTAAGAATACACGCAGCTGCCGAAGTATCATCAATGGAGCCGAGCCCGCTGGGAGAGAGTCTCGCCCTGGTGCCAGAAATAGAATTGAGAGCTGAAGCTGACCCGTCAAGGGGTTCTGCCTTTGTCCCGGCGGCCATAATGACTATTGCGCCTGACCCTACAGCTCCACTCGTGCCAGAAATAGAGTTGGAACCTCCGCCTCTTCCAGCACCTGTAGAAGAGAGTTCTTCAAGGAGCCGACGAGCAAGAGCATGCTGCCGTGGTACCTGCTACTTCGGCTCTGGTAGCCATTCCATCTTCTTCTTCCGAGCCAGATATTGGCTTATGGGCTTCTATAGACAGGGAGGTGACCTTTGAGGTGGCTCCGGCAGCCTCCCTGGGCTTTACTTCATCGGAGGACTTTGTCTGGCAGTATTTAGAGATGTTGCGCCAGGTTGTGGAGTCTCAGCCGACACTATCTTACCCCCAGTTGAAGGAAGTGCCCGGGCGACTGACGATCGGGCTGCAGGCATTAGGCTGTCCTTTGGACACCTGGACCCAGCGGGTGCTGTTCCTGCTGAAATTTGTAAACCGCCAGGACTTTCTTGGAGGGTGATGAACGACCGGCTAGCGGCCCTCAAGCTGCAGAAAGCTGACTGTCAGGCGGAGCTGACATCTCTGACCTCGATCTTCAGAAGAGCAAGGCCCATGTTGAAACTTCAGCTGCTCGGGCACATATTCTACGTAGCCGACGGGAAGAACTCCGGGCTGAATTGGCTACCATTGAAGCTGAGATACCACGGCTGGAGGCTGCAGAAGTCCAAGGCATCGAGGAGACTTCTTTACTGGAGGGCCGAGTCGCATCCCTAGAGACTGAGGTGACTCGCGTTCAGGAGGAAGAAATGCAGCTCCGTGAACTGGGAGCGGCTCCACATGTTGGGCTCATTGACTTTGCAGATATTTTCAGGCGGTCTTAGCTGATCTGCCTTTGTAATTCGTCCCCTCCGAAGGGCCCCTTTTGTATTCATTCCCCTCCTTTTTGCAATGAAATACAAGTTTCCTTTACTGTTTTAGGTGTCCACCTTTGCACTTGTATTCTATCATATCTTGTGGCAACTTTGGCGACCTGCTTGGAAGTATACCCATATCTGCGCCGCAGAAGAGCGTCCACCCTTTCAAGGAAAGGATGGGAGCCTCGCTCCACCGCGTGACGGGGTTCCAGAGGTTGCCAGATTGGTGCAGATGTAAGTCTTGCCGACAAGAAATGTTGAAAATATGACTGTTAGCTGATGAGAGGTCCATCCGGGATAGGCTTTATTACCGGTGGGACAACTGATGGGAGTGCCACTCAGAGGCATAGCATATACTTTATAGTAATCACATTACTGACCCAAGCGCCCTTTCGGGTTTTTTTGCCGAGGCTCGATTTGGGGAAATGCTGGCCGACCTTGTCGGTGTTGACAAGGGTCGAAAAGGTAGTTGGTCTTGCCAATGGTGACAAAGACCGAAAAGGGTAGCGACCAATCTTGCCGATAGTGACAAGGGTCGAAAAGGTAGACGGTCTTGCCGATGGTGACAAGGACCGGAAAGGGTAGACGGTCTTACCGATGGTGACAAGGACCGCAAAGGGTGGCGACCCATCTTGCCGATGGTGACAAGGGTCGAAAAGGTAGATGGTCCTGTCGATGGTGACAAGGATCGGAAAGGGTAGCGACCGATCTTACCGATAGTGACAAGGGTCGAAGAGGTAGACGGTCCTACAGACGGTGACAAGGACCGGAAAGGGTAGCGACCGATCTTGTCGATGGTGACAAGGGTCAAAAAGGTAGACGGTCTTACCGATGGTGACAAGGACCGGAAAGGGTAGACAGTCTTGCCGATGGTGACAAGGACCGGAAAGGGTAGCGACCGATCTTGCCGATGGTGACAAGGGTCGAAAAGGTAGACGGTCTTGCCGATGGTGACAAGGACCGAAAAGGGTAGACAGTCTTGCCGATGGTGACAAGGACCGTAAAGGGTAGCGATCGATCTTGCCGATGGTGACAAGGGTCGAAAAGGTAGACGGTCTTGCCGATGGTGACAAGGACCGGAAAGGGTAGACGGTCTTGCCGATGGTGACAAGGACCGTAAAGGGTAGCGACCGATCTTGCCGATGGTGACAAGGGTCGAAAAGGTAGACGGTCTTGCCGGTGGTGACAAGGACCGGAAAGGGTAGCTGCCGATCTTGCCGATGGTGACAAGGGTCGAAAAGGTAGATGGTCCTGCCGATGGTGAGAAGGACCGAAAAGCGTAGACGGTCTTGCCGATGGTGACAAAGACCAAAAAGGGTAGACGATCTTACCGATGGTGACAAGGACCAGAAAGGGTAGCTACCGATCTTGCAGATGGTGACAAGGGTCGAAAAGGTAGACGGTCTTGCCGATGGTGACAAGGACCGGAAAGGGTAGCGACCGATCTTATCGATGATGACAAGGGTCGAAAAGGTAGGTTGGGATGGAATGACGAACGAGGATAACCCCGTTACTACATCATCTTTTCATTTCATATCATTTTTTTATCATCATTTTTTTTCTATTCATTCATTTCATCATTTTTTTAACCACATTACCAACTCAAGCGCCCTTTCGGGTTTTCACTGGAGTCAGTCCCCTTTTGCTTTTGCCCACGTGCCCTCTCGGGTTTTCACGTGGCAGGGCACCCGATTTTGCCTGCAACGCCCTTTCGGGTTTTCGCCACAGCCGGGTTATAGCCATTTTTGCCCTTGTCCCCATTTAGGACAAAGCCGGCGGGGTATCTCTATTTTTAACCCCATTTCTGTTTCTTTCTCTTTTTTTTTTAATTCCCCGGAGGATCCGGAACATGGGAGAGCTTGTTTGCTAGGACGCCGACCGGCCTTGTCGATGATGACAAGGGTCGGATCCTGGTTTGGTTCGTCGACATTGGTTAAATGCCGAAGCAAAGGTTATATGGTTCTCGACCGGGACGAAAGGTCCAGGCCAAGGGACAGAGGTCGACCTACCTCACTGATGATGACGAGGGTCGAACCTGGGTTTGTTCATCGATGTGGGTTACATGCTGAAGCAAAGGTATGTTCGTTAACAAGGATGAAAGGTCTGAATTAAGGGATAGAGGTTGACCGGTCTCACCGATGATGACGAGGGTCGAATCCTGGGTTTGTTCATTGGCAGGGGTTACATGTCGATGCAAAGGTATGATTATTGACAAGGACGAAAGGTCCGAGTTAAGGGATAGAGGTCGACCGGTCTCGCCGATGATGACGAGGGTCGAACACGGGTTTGTTCGTCGACATGGGTTACATGTCGAAGCAAAGGATATATTCAATAACAAGGACGGAAGGTCCAAGTTAAAGGAGTAGAGTTCGACCAATCTTGCCGATGATGACGGGGGTCGAACACGGGTTTGTTCGTCGACATGGGTTACATGTCGAAGCAAGGGACATGCTCATTAACGAGGACGAAAGGTCCAAGTTATAGGATGGAGGTCGACTGATCCCGCCAATGATGACAAGGGTCGGACACAGGTTTGTTAGGGGATCTCCGGTGGGACTTCAGATGGTTATCCCTTGGGAATCTCATTGAGAGGAGGATGAAGAGAAACTTTTGGATTACCACTTTACTGACCTAAGCGCCCTTTTCGGGTTTTCGCCGAGGCCAGCCCCCTCTTGCTTTTCCCCACGCGCCCTTTCAGATTTTTACGTGGCGGGGTACCTGATTTTACCTGCAGCGCCCTTTCGGGTTTTCGCCACAGCCGGGTTATAGCCATTTTTGCCCTCGTCCCCGTTTAGGAACAAGGTCGGCGGGGTATCTCTATTTTTAACCCCATTTCTGTTTCTTTCTCTTTTTTTTTGAACTCATGTACCAGAAGGATGCAGAGAGGGTCGGCTAGAACATGAAGTATCGCGTCGAAAAAGGGGTTTATTCGTTAGCAAGAAGATAATGCCAATGCCAAGGGTAGATTTGTGCCGATTCGGGCGTAGGGCCCGCAATGGCAATGATGTCTAAAGGTCGGCTAGGACACGGAGTCTTGCGCCAAGCAAAGGGGTTTATTCGTTAGCAAGAAGGTAATGCTAACACAAAGGATAGATTTGAGCCGATTCAAGCGTAGGGCCCGTAATGGCAATGATGTATAAAGGGCGGTTGGGACATGAAGTCTTACGCCAGAAGCAGGATTTATTCATCAGCAAGGAGACCATGCTGACACAAAGGATGGATTTATGCCGATTCGGGCGTAAGGCCTGTAATGGCAAAGATGTATAAAGGTTGGCTGGGACACGAAGTCTTACGCCAGAAGAAGGGTTTATTCGTCAGCAAGGAGACCATGCTGTCGCAAAGGATGGATTTATGCCGATTCAGGCGTAAGGCCTGTAATGGTAAAGATGTATAAAGGTCGGCTAGGACACGGAGTTATACGCCGAACAAGGGGTTTATTCGTTAGCAAGAAGGTAATGCTAACGCAAAGGATAGATTTGTGCCGATTCAGGCGTAGGGCCCACAATGGCAATGATGTATAAAGGTCGGCTAGGACAAGGAGTCTTGTGCCGAACAAAGGGGTTTATTCGTTAGCAAGAAGGTAATGCTAACGCAAAGGATAGATTTGTGCCGATTCGGGCATAGGGCCCGCAATGGCAATGATGTATAAAGGTCGGCTAGGACACGGAGTCTTGACATGAAGTCTTGCGTCGAACAAAGGGGTTTATTCGTTAGCAATAAGATAATGCTAACGCAAATGATAGATTTCTGTCGATTCGGGCGTAAGGCCCGTAATGGCAATGATGTATAAAGGTCGGCTAGGACACGGAGTCTTGCGCCGAACAAGCAAGATTTATTTGTCAGCAAGGAGATCATGCTGACGCAAAGGATGGATTTATGCCGATTCAGGTGTAAGGCCCGTAATGGCAAAGATGTATAAAGGTTGGCTGGGACATGAAGTCTTGCGCCAGAAGAAGGGTTTATTCGTTAGCAAGAAGGTAATGCTAACGCAAAGGATAGATTTATGCCGATTCGGGCGTAGGGCCCGCAATGGCAATGATGTATAAAGGTCGGCTAGGACACGGAGTCTTGTACCGAACAAAGGGGTTTATTCGTTAGTAAGAAGGTAATTCTAACGCAAAGGATAGATTTGTGCCGATTCGGGCGTAGGGCCCGCAATGGCAATGATGTATAAAGGTCGGCTAGGACACGGAGTCTTGCGCCGAATAAAGGGGTTTATTCGTTAGCAAGAGGGTAATGCTAACGCAAAGGATAGATTTGTGTCGATTCGGGCGTAGGACCCGCAATGGCAAAGTCGTAGGTATTATGCGAGTCTGGCCAGGGCAGAATGCCACTAGACCGAGGTAAGTGTAGCTCGATCAGGATGGAATGCCACTAGACCGAGGTAAGTGTAGCTTGATCAGGGTGGAGTGCCACTAGACCAAGTTTGAGGTAGCTCGGTCAGGGCGGAGTGCCACTAGACCAAGGGTGGAGGTAGCTCGGTCAGGGCGGAGTGCCACTGGACCAAGGGTGGGGGTAGCTCGGTCAGGGCGAAGTGCCACTGAACCAAGGCTGGAGGTAGCTCGATCAGGGCAGAGTGCCACTGGACCAAGGGTGGAGGTAGCTCGGTCTGGGCAGAGTGCCACTGGACCAAGGGTGGGGGTAGCTCGGTCAGGGCGGAGTGCCACTGGACCAAGGATGGAGGTAGCTCGATCAGGGCGGAGTGCCACTGGACCAAGGGTGGAGGTATCTCGGCCAGGGCGGAGCGCCACTGGACCAAGGGTGGAGGTAGCTCGATCAGGGCGGAGCGCCACTGGACCGAGTTTGAGGTAGTTCAGTTAGGGTGGAGTGCCACTCGACCGAGTTTGAGGTAAATCATTCGGGGAACGCCGGTTGAACCGTGTGATACAGCCTTATGTGCTTCCCATTAAGGGGAGATAATTGGATGACTCATTTGTGATCCGC
Source organism: Amorphophallus konjac (assembly GCA_022559845.1). Classification (NCBI taxonomy): domain Eukaryota; kingdom Viridiplantae; phylum Streptophyta; class Magnoliopsida; order Alismatales; family Araceae; genus Amorphophallus; species Amorphophallus konjac. The sequence goes on from CM040118.1 coordinate 401,043,975, forward strand.
AAGGACATACGCACCCCCTTCATATGCTCGGTGGACGACATACGATCCGACCCAATTTTCAACCAACTTCCCCTTTGGGTTGGAGGCCATCACCTCTCTTCTTTTCACCATCACCAGGTCACCCCTTTTGAACTCCCGTCCTTTGACCAGCTTATCAAAAGCACGGGCCATGCGGGCTTGATAGAGTTGAATATTCTGTTGCGCCCGGAGACGCTTTCCTTCAAGCTCGGCGAGCTCTTCTAGTCTTCTTTCTACGTTGGCCTGCTCGTTGCCCACCAATCCATGCTGGATGGCGACCCGTAATGAGGGGACCTCCAGCTCAATTGGCACCACAGCCTCTGACCCATACACGAGGGAGTAGGGTGAGCAGCCATTAGGGGTCTTGTAGACCGTACGGTAAGCCCACAGTGCCTCGTACATTCTTTCTTCCCAATCTCTTCTGTCAGTCTTGACAATCTTCGCCAGCAGAGTGCACAGCGTCTTGTTAAAGGCCTCTGCAAGTCCGTTGGCCTGAGGGTAGTAGGGAGATGATGTTCTCCAATCAATCTTGTATTTGTCAGCTAGCCGATAAAGCTTCTGATTTCTGAAGTGGCTGCCGTTGTCGGAGATGATTCGGCTGGGAATCCCGAACCGAAATATTACATTCTGCCGGAAGAATCTCGCAACTAATTCTCCCGTGACTTCTTTTAGTGCTACTGCCTCTGCCCATCTGGAGAAGTAATCTGTAGCTGCTAAGATGTATTTGCACCCTGATGAAGATGCTGGTAGTGGCCCCACCACGTCCGTGCCCCACTGGGCAAACGGCCAGCTTGGTAAGGTAGGATGTAGAGGCACTGGAGGTCTTCTTGACACATTGGCGTGCTCTTGACATTTCTGACAAGCCTTGGCGAACTTGCAGCAATCATCAAATATAGTGGGCCAATAATAACCCAATTTCTTTATTTCGATCTTCATTTTCGGACCGGCCTGGTGCGCCCCGGCTGACCCGGCATGGACTTCTTGCATTACCTGCCTGGCTTCCCCTGGAGATAAGCATCGAAGTAATACCTTCTTTTGGGCATCTGCCATTATTCAGAACAATGTTCCATTCCTCATCTCATAAGAATCTTTGATTCTCAGGAGTCTCATTCTCTGTTCTTTCACCTTCGGGAGCTGTTGGTGTTGGAACCAATGCAGGAGGTATTCCCGCCAGTCTGGCTGCTGGACTGCTTCAGCAACTGCTACTTCATTGGCTTGCTCATCGGCTAAAGCTTCTGTCATACTGGGGACCTGCCGCCGGTTGATGACTGTTATGTTCAGGCTCGTATCAGGCGGGACCGCCAAGGAACTTGCCAGCTTTGCGAGGGCGTCAGCTTGAGCATTATGTCCTCGGTTAACGTGCTTGACGCTAACGAAGTAGAATCTTGCCATTAGGCGCAGGGCCAGATGGTAGTAAGGGACTAGCTCCTGCTTTCGCACCTCGAACTCCCCTTCCAATTGTTTTATAACCAGCATGGAGTCCCCAAATGCTTCTAGCATTTGAATCCCCATGGACAGAGCAATCTGTAGCCCGATTATGAGGGCTTCATATTCTGCTTCATTATTTATGCAAGGCTCGTTTATTGAGCAGGACGTGTGTATGACTTCCCCTTCAGGAGACTTCAAGACTATGCCTGCTCCTGCGCGGACTCTGGCCGATCTCGTCGCTGAGGTGTCAATTCTGGAGGCACCATCAAAATACAGCTGCCATAGGGAGGGCCGCACCTGGCCGACCTCTAAAGTTTCATCTTCAGGAAGCTCTGGTTCCAGAGGGCAGTCTTCGGGTACTGGATGTTCAGCAAAGAAGTCTGCAATAGCTTGGCCCTTGACGGCCCTCTGCGGTACATAGGAGATGTCATACTCCATAAGAATCACCGCCCATTTGCCCAGGCGGCCTTTGAGGGCCGGTTGGGACATGATGTATCTAAGCGGATCCTCCCTAGAAATCAGCTTAACTTCGTGCGACAGCATGTAGTGCCGCAGCTTCTTGACCGCGAAGACCAATGCCAGGCAAATCTTCTCGATGTAGGTGTACCTTTCCTCAGTTCTGACCATTCTTCGACTGAGATAGTAGAGGGCTTGTTCTTTTCCTTCTTCATTATTCTGGGCTAGCATTGCCCCCAGGGAATTGTGTGTGGCTGCTATGTAGAGGATCATCGGCCGTCCTTTCACTGGCGCACCCAGCACTGGAGGGGTTTTCAGGTAATCCTTCAGTTTATCGAAGGCTATCTGGCATTCTTCGTCCCAGTAGAAGGGAACATCCTTCATCATCAGCTTGTGAAAGGGGTGGCATCGCCCCGACAAGTTGGATATAAACCGCCGGACGTATGCAAGGCGGCCCTGAAGGGATCTTAGCTCAGAGAGATTCCTTGGCGAGGGTAACTCCTGAATCACCTTGATCTTTGCGGGGTCTATTTCAATTCCCCGATACCTGACAATGAAACCCAAGAACTTTTCGCTCGAGACTCCGAACGCACACTTCATAGGGTTCATTTTTAATTCGTACTGCCTCAGCCTCTGGAAAATGACTCGGAGGTCTTGCAGATGGTATTCTTTCTTTTTGGTCTTGACTACCAGGTCATCTATGTAGCACTCGACCTTATGGTAAAGTAGCTCATCAAATATTCTAGTCATCGCCCGCTGATAAGTTGCGCCGGCGTTCTTTAATCCGAACGGCATTCTTTTGTAGTGATAAATGCCTTTGGGGGTCCGGAAGGCAATGTGGATCCGGTCATGTTCCGTGATCCATATCTGGTTGTAGCCAGATGACCCATCCATGAATGATAGGGCCTCATGACCAGTTGTTGCATCTATCATGACCTCCGTTATCGGCACTGGGAAGTCATCTTTAGGGCAGGCTTTATTCAGATCCCGGAAGTCAACACATATCCGGATCTGTCCGTTCTTCTTCTTCACGGGCACGATGTTAGCTAACCACGTGGTATATTGATTTTCCTCGACGAAACCCACATCAATGAGCTTGTCGACCTCTTTGCATATTTGAGTGATGAGCTCTGGCCTCATACGCCGAGGGGGTAGTTTCACCGGCTCTACCCCAGGGTTTATGGTCAGCTCATGCTGTGAGACTGAGGGGCTTAGTCCTGGCATCTCTCTGTAGGTCCAGGCAAAGCAGTCCCGATATTCTTGTAGCAGCTGGATGTACATCCTCTGTTCTTCGGCAGACAGTTGGGCACTGAGGAAGGTTGGCCTGGGGTCATCCTCGTCTCCCAAGTTGACTTCTATCAGTTCATCGACTGTTGCTTGACCTCCGTCTTCTATCTCAGGGGGTGCAGGCTGGAGGTCGACAAAGTCTGGTATATCATCTTCGAGGTCGAGGACCTCGAACCCTTCGTCTTGCCTTATCTGAGTTCTGCCAGAAATCTCTTGTTCGGCTAATAATGGCTGCATGCACTGTTCTGCCAACAAGTTTACCTTACTAGCAACTTCAAGGGGTGAGTTGATTGCCTCACCCCTGGCCGAGGGGGTTGCAGTCACTAAGGGCTGGTGATTACTTGTCATTAAGTCAGAGTAGCCTTGCAGCTCCTTGGCAAGGGGTGAAGAGATCTCGATCCCTTGAACCACCATGTCCTCAGTGAAGGCAACCATTTCTCTTCTAGCAGCATCTGTCTCTTGATCAGGCTCGGGGGAAGCTTCCCGACTGGTTCGAGAAGTGCCGACATCATGAACAGAGGAGGGCCACTGGAGGGAGGCAGCTCTGCTTCTTCAACATCTTCAGCTTCACTACTGCTAGCTGTGTCAAATTTGGCTTGAAGAGCTGCATCTTCCGGATAGACTTGTTCCCAGCACCGGCAGGGGAATACAGCCTCAGATTCCGGATTCCTTGGCCGGGCTGGCTGAATGCACTCAACTTCTGTCAGGTGTTCACCAATAGTTGCCCCCAGTGGGTTATCCTCCATTGGGTAGAAAGTAGAGATGGTATCCACTTCATAGCGTCCGCTATAATAGTATTCTTCGAGGGTGAAGCCCAATCCCGGGTGCTGAGAGACACGCCTCATTTCTTTATCCAGGCTCAGAGGTACCATAGCTTCTGGAATGCTTCTTTCCTCTTGCGAGGCTGGCCGGAAGGGATGTGCTACTTCTGGAACATCTTGGCCATTCGATTTGTTATAAATGTCAGCCCCTGTATAGGCATTGAAGGGGTTTTCTATATCTTCAGGCAGATGACAATCAGTGTCTTCCTGTGTAGGGTGCTCTTCAGCTGTGTAGAACAGGCTGCTAGGACCATCTATCTGTGTCACCTCCCAAGCTTGAAAGGCTCGACAGTAGCATTGTCGAGGCTGAGAATTGGCTTGGTAAGACCTTCGGGGATCCCGATGTGGTCGTGCTGCTGGTCAACCCTGACTTTATTAGTTTCGGGGTAGATGGCGGGAGGCGCTATCCGGCCTACATCCTCGGTGACAGTGATGTGTGAAACCACCTTGGGATCGATATATCCACGCGGTGGCGGAGGGAACCATTCTGCTTTGGAAGTGCCTTTTGTTGTGCTAGAAGAGGTCTTGGCCGCAGGGGCCTTCTGCGACCATTCTGCATATAGAGGGGCGTCTGCCAAGTGGCATTCGAATACTTCGAATGGGTGGAGATCAGCAAATACTCTTTCCTCTCTCCCATCCATGCTGTATTTGATGCATTGGTGAAGTGTGGAAGGTACCACCATATTCTCATGTAGCCAAGGGCGGCCAAGCAGCGCCTTGTATGAGGTGCGAGAATCAATGACATGAAATTGCACCTTCGTGACAAAGTCCGCTAGAGTGAGTGTGAACTCTGCTACTCCTAGCGACACTTCGCACTTCTGATTGAAGCCGGCAATGCGCATATCCCCGACCTTTTGTAGGTGCACGTTGAAGTAGTGCCTCTCATATATCCTGTAGGGCAGGATGTTGACAGCTGCCCCGGGGTCCACCAGGATTCTGTTCAGCTCCCGGCCATTTAGATGTCCCCTCATATACAGAGGTCTGTTGTGACTGGTGGTGGGGAGCAACATGTCTTCCTGGGTGAAGGTCATGCTGGCCTCCGGCAGTGCCTCAGCTAGGCAGGCTTCATATTGGGCAGGCGTCTGGAGAGCAGTAATGATCGCCTGTCGAGTCTCTTCACTGAGAGAGAGGATTTCCCAGACAGTGAATCTTGCTGGGAGCTTCTTCAATAGTTTGACCACCCGACTTCCAGCTCGGACATTGGATAGCTTCATTTCATCTGCCCACCTGGGCTTGGAAGATCCTTGGACTGTGGCCCTGATGGACCTGCTTCATCGGACTCGGAGGCTACACCCTTTTGCTTGGGATTATCTCCTGGCTGCTCCTCACTGGCTGCTGCCGGGCGAGTTTCTACCTCTTCTGACAATTCGGGAGATTGCTGGAGTTGTGGGTGACTGCCCCCGGTTACCGGTTCAACCTCCCAGCATGGCTGCTTCCCTTTTGACATCTTTATGAACTCCAGAAATGAAGGAGCGGGAGTGCCGCCCCCACTTTGGTTGTATAAGCCTGACGGAGGAGGGATTTGAACTCCCCTGACCTCCGGAGGGGGTATCTTGTAGGGTTGCTCCCCTCTGAAGATAATGTTATGGTTGGCGGGCGGCTGACGCCCCCACCTTCGGCCCGACCGGGTTGCATGTGCGGCAGTTGCGGCTTCGGCCTGGCTTTCCTTAGCGGCGGGTGTGAAGCAAATCTCTTCTTCATCCTCCTCATCGGGCAAATTGAACAGAGCAGAGAGGGTGTTGCAAGAAAGGATCACACCCGTTGTAGCCTTGCCGGCCCTTCTCTTCCTTCTTTGTCTTCTTTTCTTTTCTTTGGCTGGCGCTTGCCCCCAGAACAGGCTGCCGTCCCTGTCTGATGCTTTGTCAGCTTCCTCTTCCTGCTTTAGTGAAAGCTGTTCCAGCTACTGCCACGGGAGATGATCACGTACCAGCAAAGGTTCTAGCTCGGGCTGTACATACTCATCTAGCCCATTTATGTAGTCCTGTAGCCGTAGGGCTTCTGGACTGATCTTCTTGACTGCCGGCAACAGAGTCTGCCTCCTCTGGTTGCGGGTAGGTATCCGGATAACTGCTGGCGGATTGGTCCACACAGGTGTTGCTACTGGTGAAGGTGGTCGTGGTGTGATGCCACGAATATGTGCCCCCGGTGCCGGGCGAGGCAGGCCCTTTTTCTTGGCTCTTGCAGGGACTTGCTGCCATCCCTCCTGTTCTTTTATTGGGGCCAGAAAGCAGGCTTCATATGTACGCTGAGTACTGGCTTCTGCGGTCTCCTCAGGCAAGGCTTGATACAGAGAGACCATGTTGACGGCGGCTCTTCTTACGGGCGCCTCATGTGGTTGTGGAGGGTCGACCTTGTACTCCCCCAATTCTATTTCTTCCTTTCTCACCATGCCTTCGATAATATCCTTGAAAACATAACAATCTTCAATTGGATGCCCCAGCATCTGGTGGTAGGGGCAAAATATTGGGCTATCTCTTCTCTTCAGGTCCTCCGGCCTCCTCGGCTCAGGCAAGGTGACCTTATCATACTGGGTAACCCAGTCAAACAAGATCCTGGTCTTCTCCTTTGGGAAAGAGTAGGCCTTCTTCATTTTATCCCGGAGGGATGGGCCTTCTTCGCCCTCTCCGATCTTGGCAGGCTGAGGAGCAGCTATCTTCTTGCCTTTATCCTTTTGCTGTTCAAACGCTTTGATATCAAGGGCGTTTGCTTCTTTCGGTGCCTGGCGCCGTTCTGCTGCCTTGCCCTTTTGTGCAGTAGGAATATTTGGTGTAGGGGCCAGTTTTGCTAAGAAAGCCTCCACTTCGGCCACAATATTGTTCAGACGGTCGAACGACCGGATTTCCATGCCAATCATCTTCTCTAGCACCTCTCTCCTGAGGTTCTGTTTGCAGATCTGTACAGCGTCCTCCTGGTGCAGGGGCCACTTGCATCTCATCCCGAGGTTCCTCCACCTCTTGATGTAGTCGAGAGCGGTCTCATCTACCCTCTGTCTTGTTGAATAGAGTTCAGCCACTGTGACTTCCCTCTCTGTGACGTGGAATCTTTCTCTAACTTCCTCTGCATGTCCGACCAGTCGCTGATCGACCCGGCCGGGAGGCTGGAGTACCATTCAAATGCGAGCCCTGTGAGTGAGGACCCGAAGAACTTCAATAAATATGACTCGTCAGTGGCCAAGTCACCCATGACGGTCATGTAGTAGGCAACATGTTCCTTCGGGGATCCCTTCCCGTTGAACTTGTCGAACTTCGGCGGCTTGCTAATCCCGGGAGGGAGCCGCTTGGCAGCATGATGCGGTGGGTATGGAACCCTATATGCATCGAATACAACATAGTCACCTTCAGCCCTTTCAGCGAGCTTCATCTCGATCATCCTTTCTACCATCATCTTGCTCATGATGGTCGGGTCGACCGGTTCTGGGTAGAAGTGCGCCGGCTGCAAGTAGGGGGTGACCAGGGTGGTCGCCTGTGGAGGAGGGCGCAGCAGTGGAGGCGTCTGGTGCACCTGTGGCAGCACTGGTGGAGCCAGCGGCTGTGATGGGCACTGTTGAGTTGTCGCCAAGTTTGGTTCCACCTGCAGAGGCGGGGTATAGAGTGGTGGGAAGTCGTTCTTGCTGACGGCTCCCCTTGATGATTCGGCCTGCACATCAGGCTGCTTGGAGGCAGAGGACTGCTCTGTCCTTTCCGTCAATTGCTTCTTCAGCTGTTCTATCTCCTGGCGGTACCTCTGGAGCATCATCAGTACGGCCGGGTCCATAGCTGCTGTGCTGGGATGGCCTCTGTCGTCTCGCCAGATGCACCCTCAGGTAGGATGTCAAGCAAGACATCTTCTTCTTCACCTGCCGTTATCACATTCTCTGTGAGAATAACGGCCTTGTCATGCTGTTGGAGGCGAGGCAGGGCTTGCTTTCCTTCGGTCGCCGCCAGCTTCTCTTTTGCGGCCTCCACTCTTCGAGTGCTCGGCCCCGGTCTTCCGGCTAGCCAGGCCAACTCTTGAGGCTCCTCGGGCAATTTTCCATAATGGCCATCTATCCCGGCCATATTGCATGTGAAAATCTGCATCCTTCGTTTCTGTCTGCGAACCCTCCTCTTGACATTCCCCGGGAAGGTAAGCCTTTCAAACACAGAGATCCTTCTCTTTTCCCCTTGGCGGGGAGCAGTTTCATCGGCTTGAACATCAGAGCCGTCTTCATATCCATTGTCATCAACCGATGACGTCATCCTCCTATCTTCTTCTTCTCCCACTGCCATTAATGGACAGCGATCTTCTTCAGCTGCGGCTGCCTGCAACAGCCGTTGTTGGCCCAAAGAGGGGTTGCCTAACCCCCTAAAATAACTTCTGACCATATTGGTCATTTCTTCTTGCCCTCAGCCCGGGTGCAGGGTCGGGGACAGTTGTCGACCTCCATCGGAGGAATGTAAGCAAACCGAGCCCTCTCGGTAGTCTGCTGTAATCTTCTTCCCACAACGGGGATGTTGGCTTGTCGGGCGCAGGCCCTAAAGCTTTCTCGGCGTGGCGGATCCACGATTGTCTCTTCCTTCCTCGGACAGGGTCCCTCTTCTTGCTCTCTTCTACTCTGGTGAACCTGGGGTGGTACTGCACTGGAGCTTCTTGCTGGACAGGCTGGACCTTTTTGGGGACCCAAACCTGTTTGAACCTTCTTGCTTGGGAGCCAACCTTCTCTGGCCATGGCGGCCGGCTTCTTCTCTTCAGCTCTTCTTCCAGCAAGAGCCTGATAGGAGTTGTGGACTGGCACTGTAGGGATCACCCGGTCCGGGCTCACTCGAGCCTTACGTCCATCCAGAAAGACGCAGAGGCCACCGACCAGCATAGACTTGCCGGATGCGAGAGACGTCCGGTCACAGCAGCATCAACCTTCCTTCGGGGGTTCCGGTGTCGGCGCCTCCCAAAGTTCTTGGCAGGGACGGGGCGGGCCCCGTGAGCAATATGATGCACCATGTAGCTGGCGACTTGATCGGGCTGGTAGGTGAGCCAGCACAGTGTCGAGCCTTCGAGGCCTCGACCCTCTCTGCAGCCTTCTCTTCTGCGGGCCTTGAGGACTCTGTCTGTAGCATGTCGGCAAAGGCCAACCCCAAGAAGTTGGCGAAGCCTACAGCTGGTGGGAAGGAGCCGAAAACCATGGGCACCGCTAGGTACCCGTGTTCCGCGTGGTCGGCGACGATTGCGGGGCCGAAGCCAACACCGGTGAGTCCGTATGACGTCATCGTTTGCCTGAGACAAACAGATAAACAATCAGTATTCTTGGGGGAAGCCCCCGAAGGTATCCTCTTCTGGCAAAGAGATGAAGGAAGACTCAGGTCCCACCGACCATGCCAGAGCGGTGGGGATGGGATTTTATTTAGATATTTTGTTATTGATTTCTTTGATCTATTAATTAGGCGTGCCAGTCACAGACGTGACAGTTTATTGTGCGCTCGATCTGACTCGGTCAGTCGATTGTGATATTCATGTCAAGACCCGGAGTCCATCATACCATAAAGGCTATGACGTTAATTGCGTCCTTCCAAAGAAGGATAACCCTTGATTAGTTGCCAAGAAAGGATGCCTCGGGGGCAAAACAAGATAAGATTGTGACGCTAACTTTGTTAGCAGGATGTGAAATATGCATAGAAAATCGTGCGACACAAGACAGGATAATAATGTTATGGCATAAATTTGGCAGCATATCCCCTTATTTTGGGCTATGCCAAGAGGGTAGTATAGGCCATCTACCCACGAAATGTCGAGGTGGAAGCCAAAGGAGAGACGGGCGTAGCCCTGGATCCAAAAGGATCTGAGTGTGACGGGCAATGTCCATTGCCATGGCGTTTGTTGATATTCCCTCCGGAGACCATTGGAAGACATGCAGTGGCAGAGCTCCAAGGGTCGACAGGGTTAGAAGATGACCTGGCAGTCAAATGCCAGATAATATGGGGGTAGGGCCCCATCAGTCTTGCTCCGTTAGACATGGATGAAGGACCATGAAACCCCTATGCTACGGTGGGAACTGATATGATGGTCCATAGAGGCTAGGGTACCAAGTCTAGATTGGTTCCAGGCTCAGTAAAGTTGCTGAGAATTAGATATTCGAGTGATGGCTGATATCAGAGTGAACCGACGCATCTGGGCTTTCGGCACGAAAGTGAACCGGCGCGACTGGGAATGAAGGGGGGTCGGCGCGACAAGCTGCCCGGCGCGCCCATCATCCAGTGCGAAATTGGCGCCGAGAGGAGGCTGCGCCGGGAGTTGTGTGGCGCCAATAAAAGGGTGTTTCTGAGTTTTCAAGTATTATGAGGGGTTTATGAATTCAAAGGGGTCCTTTGTGTTCAATAGGGGTTTCATGAGTTTGTTCACGGTGGTATTTGAGTGGGATAGAGAGTGAGGGTAGGCTCAACCATAGAAATTCTAAGGAGACCACGTGACTATGATAGTTATATTCCCCTCTGACGGTGGTGAGCAAAGGATCATGAGATGGTGTATCTCAGATCTCTGCCACACAGCTGGGGTTAGATTCATAATCTCAGTGAAAGCGTCGCACTACACGACAAAGTAATCACGGATGAATTTTGGCAGCATCTCCCCTCATTTTGGACTATGCCAAAAGGGGAGTATAGGTCATCCACCCACGGAATGTTGGGGTGGAAGCCAAAAAAGAGGCGGGCGTAGCCCTAGATCCAAAAAGGATCTCATTCTTATGGGACGTTATCCACTTATTGTGGGATTTATTGATATCCCCTGTATAGCCAATGGAGAACATACAGCGGCAGAACTCCATGACTTGATGGGGAGGCGGAATGTGGGGGGATTAACCCCATTGATATAGCTCCCATGGGTGTTGAGAGAAGGATAATGTTTCTCCCCAGAAGGACAGGGTATTATGACCAAGGATGGCATGGCTCAGAAGGGTGTCGGCACGAAGCTATTGGCATGGCCGGCTTTGGCACAAAGGGGGGATGGAGGCCTCGGCGTGACCAATAGCCCAAGAGGTCTCGGCGCGATGGGACGAGAGCAACCGGCACGGGTATCACTCGGCGCGAGACTCGCGCCGAGGGAGGGTTGCGTTGGGAGGTTGGGAGGATTTCTGAAACAAGGGTTTTAGTAAGGTTTGAAGGGGTTTCTCAGATGAGGATTTCGGAGGGCTTTTGGGGGGTTCTAATGGGGGTTTATTCAAGGATTTATGGCGAACACTGGAGATGGCTCTGGAGAAAGTAATCCAGGGAGAAGATGGCCTTCCCTCAGGGACCTCACTGGGAGCCTGATCACAGACTGATCCCCGTGAATTCCAGTTTGAGTCTATTCCTCCTAGTTTCACAATCGAGAAGCCAGGAGATAGACTGTCTCCGGCTCTCGATGTGGAGGTGAGGTTGGGAAGGACTACGGCAAAACACACTCGTGCAGATGGGATACACTTGCAGTAGCTATTGAATACATTGAACCTCGGATGCAGAGGAAGAAAGAAAAGGGAAAGGGCGAGCTTCAGCCCTCTTTTATTAACTATTCATCCAAACAGCATACACAACATCTTGCTCAGAAGAAAATCCAACTGAGAAAAATCATACATAGACTCTATCCCTGATAACGGGGCTACATTAGCATTCGATGCTACTGGAGCGAGGATGCTCGAAAACAGACACAAAAGAAGAAAGGGATATTCAAATAAAAGACATGGGGAAAGGGAAACTGTAGCCCCTCAGGGCATCTTGAAACCGATCCCACCTTGACTCTTCCTTCGAATCTCTGCAACTCTCTCTTCTCCGGGCGTGCCAGAGCTGTGGGGATGGGATTTTATTAGGATATTTTGTTATTGATTTTTTTGGTCTATTAATTAGGCATGCTAGTCACTGACGTGACAGTTTATTGTGCGCTCGATCTGACTCGGTCAGTCGATTGTGATATTCGTGTCAGGACCCGGAGTCCGTCATACCATAAAGGCTATGACGTTAATTACGTCCTTCCAAAGAAGGACAACCCTTGATTAGTTGCCAAGAAAGGATGTCTCGGGGGCAAAACAAGATAAGACTGTGACGCTAACTTTGTTAGCAGGATGTGAAATATGCATAGAAAACCGTGCGACACAAGATAGGATAATAATGTTATGGCATAAATTTGGCAGCATATCCCCTTATTTTGGGCTATTCCAAGAGGGTAGTATAGGCCATCTACCCATGAAATGTCGAGGTGGAAGCCAAAGGAGAGACGGGCGTAGCCTTAGATCCAAAAGGATCTAAGTGTGACGGGCAATGTCCATTGCCATGGCGTTTGTTGATATTCCCTCCGGAGACCGTTGGAAGACATGCAGTGGCAGAGCTCCAAGGGTCGGCAGGGTTAGAAGATGACCTGGCAGTCAAATGGCAGATAATATGGGGGTAGGGCCCCGTCAGTCTTGCTCCGTTAGACATGGATGAAGGACAACGAAAGCCCCATGCTACGGTGGGCACTGATATGATGGTCCATGGAGGCTAGGGTACCAAGTCTATATTGGTTCCAGGCTCAGTAAAGTTGCTGAGAAATTAGATATTCGAGTGATGGCTGATATCAGAATGAACCGGCGCGACTGGGGTTTCAGCACGAAAGTGAACCTGCGCGGCTGGGAATGAAGGGGGGTCGACGCGACAAGCTCCCCGGCGCGCCCATCACCCGGCGTGAAATTGGCGCCGAGAGGAGGCTGCGCCGGGAGTTGTGTGGCGCCGGGAGTTGTGTGGTGCCAATAAAAGGGTGTTTCTGAGTTTTCAAGTATTATGAGGGGTTTATGAATTCAAATGGGTCCTTTGTGTTCAATAGGGGTTTCATGAGTTTGTTCGTGGTGGTATTTGAGTGGGATAGAGAGTGAGGGTAAGCTCATCCATAGAAATTCTAAGGAGACCACGTGACTATGATGGTTATATTCGCCTCTGACGGTGGTGAGCAGAGGATCATGAGATGGTGTAGCTCAGATCTCTGCCACACAGTTGGGGTTAGATTCATAATCTCAGTGAAAGCGTCGCACTACACGACAAAGTAAAGCTCGCGGATGAATTTTGGCAGCATCTCCCCTCATTTTAGACTATGCCAAAAGGGGAGTATAGGTCATCCACCCACGGAATGCCGGGGTGGAAGCCAAAAAAGAGGCGGGTGTTGCCCTAGATCTAAAAAGGATCTCAATCTTATGGGACGTTATCCACTTATTGTGGGATTTATTGATATCCCATGTATAGCCAATGGAGAACATACAGCGGCAGAACTTCATGACTTGATGGGGAGGCGGAATGTGGGGGGATTAACCCCGTTGATATAGCTCCCATGGGTGTTGAGAGAAGGATAATGTTTCTCCCCAGAAGGACAGGGTATTATGACCAAGGATGGCATGGCTCAGAAGGGTGTCGGCACGAAGCTATTGGCATGGCCGGCTTTGGCACAAAGGGGGGATGGAGGCCTCGGCGCGACCAATAGCCCAAGTGGTCTCGGCGCGATGGGACGAGAGCAATCGGCGCGGGTAGCACTCGGTGCGAGACTCGCGCCGACGGAGGGTCACGCCGGGAGGTTGGGAGGATTTCTGAAACAAGGGTTTTAGTAAGGTTTGAAGGGGTTTCTGAGATGAGGATTTCAGAGGGCTTTTGGGGGGATCTAATGGGGGTTTATTCAAGGATTTATGGCGAACACTGGAGATGGCTCTGGAGAAAGTAATCCAGGGATAAGATGGCCTTCCCTCAGGGACCTCACTGGGAGCCTGATCACAGACTGATCCTCGTGAATTCTAGTTTGAGTCTATTCCTCCTAGTTTCACAATCAAGAAGCCAGGAGATAGACTGTCTCCGGCTCTCGATGTGGAGGTGAGGTTGGGAAGGACTACGACAAAACACGCTCGTGCAGATGGGATACGCTTGCGGTAGCTATTGAATACATTGAACCTCAGATGCAGAGGATGAAAGAAATGGGAAAGGGCGAGCTTCAGCCCTCTTTTATTAACTATTCATCCAAACAGCATACACAGCATCTAGCTCAGAGGAAAATCCAACTGAGAAAAATCATACATAGACTATATCCCTGATAACGGGGCTACATTAGCATTCGATGCTACTGGAGCGAGGATGCTCGAAAACAGACACAAAAGAAGAAAGGGATATTCAAATAAAAGACATGGTGAAAGGGAAACTGTAGCCCCTCAGGGCATCTTGAAACTGATCCCACCTTGACTCTTCCTTCGAATCTCTACAACTCTCTCTTCTCCTCAGCTTCTTCAGAGGGCTCTCGAGCTCCCTTTCCTTTCGATGGCTACTGCTCCCTGTTCCCTCTGTTGCCTCTTCTTTTTCTTCTATCTTCTGTTCTCTCTTTCTGTCCCCTCTCTTCTGTTGTTGTTGTTTGTGTCTTTTTGTTTTGTTCGAAGGCAGCGGCCTTTATAGAAGGGTGGCCTTTTGTTCCCGGCGTGAACTTCTTGGCGCGCCTCAGCATGCATCATCTCGGCGCACCTGGCTTCGTATTGGGCTTGGCCCATCTGTTCAGAACCCGACGCCGGAAGAGGCTCATCTAATGGGCTTCTTTTCATTGCTCTGGTGGGCTTCTTGGTATAATCCTCTTGAGGCATATTTAACACCTTGCGTTCACGCCCATGTGTGAGGCAGTGTGAATCCCCTTTTCATGAGAATCAGAATTATCTGAAGATCCTCTTCAGCAGGCAGATGATTGCCTGAATGTTGTTATAATTTTATCAGCCCGACTATCTGAATGACAGCAGTGCTGGACAGCGGCCTAGCCAGAGATGGCTTTAGCCGGACAGAGTGTTAGGGGTAGTGGATCCCTTCTATTCTGATTCTCAGAACATCCAGGGATGGTACAGGAGCCGCACCTTTGATCGACCTTCAGAGCCCTGAGTCTGCTTTGGTCTCTTCTGGTATATTTTAGGTGTCAACATAGCTCCAATATCATCTCCTTCAGCAGTCATTGATCATTCCATTTTTTTGATGTTGTCAAAGGGGGAGAACTTTTGTGAGTCATTGAGTCATTTGGTCATTTGCCATTCTTGGTCATTCATCATTTGTCACTCTTGGTTAGTCATCATTTGCATCATCAATTGTAACTCTTGTCAGATGTTGCACACATTGTGTTTTACATGCTCATTTTTGACTAAGCTATTCTATGGTGAATGTTCATGAACTTTCATATGGTATTTCATAATCATCATGATGAATCTATTGCAATGACTCATAATGTTGCCATCATCAAAAAGGGGGAGATTGTTGTGTCCCCTATGGTTCTGGAGTTTTGATGATGACAAATATTATGTCTCATTATGTTTACATTTACATCCTTGATGATATAATCCTGATGTATTATGAGAAAATGTCAGAACATGTTTAAGAATGACTCACGGGTCATGAAAAGGAAGTCAGCCCAAGTCAAAGTCCAACTCATTGATAGGTAAGGTCAATCCATAGTCATATCAGGTATTGTTATGTCTAATATCAGATCTGTGCATATGTTAATGCTTGTACAACAATGTTGGTGCATGTGTTAAGTCCATGCAGATAGAAGGTCAATGGCAGTCTTCATTATGTTAGAAAAGTCCAGGCATTTTAATGTTCACATGAACATATGAAGTCGGTGCTAGTTCCTATAGCACTTCATGGAGGTCGATGCATGTCATCTTATCGAACACTTTGTGTGCATGTCATGTTAGTGTGCATAGCATTTTCATCGAGCAGCTTGTGAGCATGGTAGATAACATCGGTGCACTTCTTCGTCTTCTACACCCAAGGTCTGTGCATATCTTGTGTCTTAGTTTGTGTGTTCACACAACTAAGATCGGTGCAGATTTTTGTCTACAGCATATACATTCGGTGCATGTTTTGGCCAAACGAATATAAGGTCGGTGCAATATGGTAGGTCAGTGCATGTTCTTGTGTATGCATGTCTCATACCAAGGTCAGTCCATTCATACACTCGGTGCATGTTTAGGTCCATGCATATTACTGTTTAGGGTCTGTGAACACTTCAAAGTCCATGCACATTCCTGTAGCCTGCGTCTCATGCTGCGTCTTTAGCGCCAGTCTTGCGTCTCTTATTGTGTATCCTGCAATTGTGTCTTTTGTTGCGTCTCATTCTGTGTCTCATTCTACGTCTCTACTATGTCTTAGCAATTGCATCTCATGCACACCCAGTGTCAGTGCACCTTTGCGTCTCATGCATTTGTGTCTCATGTCTGAGAGCGTCTCATTCTGCGTCTCATGCACAGCTGCGACTGTGTCTCATGCACTAATGGTCTTCCATCCCTGTTAGCGTCTCATGCACAGCTGCGATCATGTCTGCGTCTCATGCACTTATGGTCTTGTGTCTGTATTAGCGTCTCAGCCATTTGAGTCTCATAGTGCATGAAGTCGGTGCAAGTTTTTAGTTTCATCATGACCACGGTCGGTGCAAGGTTTGGTTTCAAAGGATCAACATCGGTGCATTCCTATCCTTACCTACGTTTGAGCTACACAACGTCTGTGCATTGTTTACCTCGGTGCAAGTTTTGCCTTGAGCAAAATAAGGTCTATGCATTCCTTGCCTTGGTGCAAGTTTGATAGTGCATGTCCTATTCATAGCAACCAAAAGTCTGTGCATGTCGGCACGTTACAATTTAGAGTCTATACACCCTTCATGACTAATGTTTATAAGGTGTTTGACTAAAAGCTTTGTTGACTTTACTTACAGGGAACAATTTTGTTCGCAGAAGAGGCACATGACCTATGAAAAGGCAGAAGGCTGGCTCGTGGATAAAGGGAGAAATGATGGGCACATCATTCGAGGAAAGGAAGCTTCTATTCCCTAACACGTGGACCAATGGAATGTCAGTAGAGTTCTGTTGCTTGATCCTTACGGAGCCCCTGCTCCTATATAAGAATACCGCCAGAAGAGTGCGGGTGTTGGAAGAGAGGCTGCCAGAAGAAAAGGATAAGGAGTGCCGCCAAAGAGAAGAAGAAAAGAAGGAAGTGGGTGAGAGCTGAGAAAGAAGGAGAAGAAGGACCAGTGAGTGAGCATCAAGAAAGAAAGAGAAAGGAAGAGAGAGCTCGAGACTAAGAAGAGAAGAGGAGAGGAGAGAGCTTTTCCTGAATATCTGTTCATGAATTGACTCGTGGATCAAATCCACAGTCATTGTGCTCCTCAGAGCTATATCTGTTTTTGTTTCTCTTTTTTTTTTTCATTTTTTTTTCATATCCTTAGTGCTTTCCGTTTCCCTTGTTTGGGATCGGGGTTCCTCCTGTGGACTCAAGAGAAGGGAGACGTAGTCTCCGGTTGCAAGTAGTGGTGTGCTACTTGTGGGTTTCCCTCCGGTTTGGAGGAAGGGAGGATTGGTCCTCCGGCTTGCAAGTGACTAGGTGTCACTTGTGGTTTCCCTCTGGTGTGGAGGAAGGGAGATTCATCTCCGGTTCTGGTCTTGTGGGTAGCAAGTCCAGGTGCCAAGCTTCTGCGGGTTGCAGAGCTTGGTTTGAGGGATTTGTCTCCCTCGGTTTGTCAAGCTGTTAGGTAGCGTCTGTTGCAGATTGAGTCTGCTGTTCTTGCATTTGCAAGGGAAGCCTCACTCCGGTTTGGAGTGAGGGGTGGATGTAGGCAGACTGGTGTCTGGCCGAACCACCTAAAAAATCCTGGTGTTCTGTGGTTTGCTTTTGCGCTCTACTCCATATCTTCTACCACCCTTCGCAAGATGTTTCATGAGCACTATATGGTTGATGGTTGTCTCACTTGACTCATTTATTAGCCTATAACGTTATTTGGTTTGTTCAGTGAGCTTGCGTACCTTTGCTCTTATCTGCTGTAATCATCTTTTTCACTGAGTTAGAAGTTTGATTGGTTGACCAGTTTGGTGACTGAGTGTTGCTTAGTTGACAATATTTTATTTCCGTAATAGTTCTTTAGAGGGGATTCATTCACCCCCCTCTGAATCCGTGCCTTGCACCCCAACAGAACAGAGAGAGGAGAAACTGATTGAAAGACTGGACTTAATATCCGGTAGTGAAAAACATGATGAAGAAATTGAGAAGTTGGTAAAGGAAAATGAAAATCTCAAGGAACAGAACAAAAAGCTCATGGTCTTGAACACTGTCAAGTCAGAAAAATGGTTGGCTATTGAAAAAGGAAAATGTGTCATGAATGAAAATAAAGCTGACAATGAATAGAAATTGAGACAGGAAATTAATACACTCAAAAGTTTGAATGATGTGTTACATCAACAAATAATTATATGTGAATCTGACATTGCTTGTTATGAGGTTGACATTGTATCTCTAAAATCTAAAATCCAAGACCTAAGAAATTCTCTGTCTAAATTTGTTAAGGGAAAGGATAACTTAGAAAAAATTCTTGGAACTAAAGTGAGTTTTCAGAAAGAAGGACATGGCTACAATCTAGTCCATGAGAAGCTGTCTGAAAATAAAGAGCTTACTCCTTTTATGAGCTATTCTGAGGCATCCAAACCATCCTCTTCATCCATCTTTCAGTTTACTACTCAGAAATCTAAAAATTCGTCTAAAAATCTAAAAATAGGTATAAAATAGAAAAAGATTGTGAATCGGAATAAAAATAAAATTTTTTATGCTATTGTTGTGGATTCTACTAATTTTGTGAACTCTGATAGTTCAGCGCATGTTGTTCACAATTCTCCCATTCATTCACATGCACACAAACAGAATGGGTCATGCCGTTATTGTGGTAGGGCAGGTCATGTTATGGATGACTGCCAAGTAATGATAGCTGATGACATGAATGCATCTAAGAAACTTAATGAAGTTAAAAAGGGCAACAATCATGTTGTGCAGAAAAAGAACATTCAATGCTTTCATTGTAAAAGAATTGGGCATATGATGCATGACTACTGGTTTCTTAAGAATGCTGGATTAAAAACCCAAAGAAGCTTTATTGAACAAAGAAGGCCAAATTTGACTTCAAATAAAAGGCCTCATTGTGTCAACTACAAAAGAATTGGCCATACAGTTCAAGACTATTGGCATATGAGAAGAAATTCCATGTTTCATGACAGAAAAGGCAGAGCTAATGCCCTCCCACAAAAATATTCCAATTATGCATCTAAGAAGAACATGAATGCATTTATGTCATATCATTATTGTGGGAATGTGGGGCATGTCATGAGCAAATGTTCAATCATGAAATTTGATGATTTGAATGTTTGGAGTACACCTGCTAGAGGTAACTCATCTGACATGACCCAAGAGTTCTTGGGTTCCTAGATATACAAATTGATCTTTATTTACAGGTGCGCCTTGATGGCAAGAAATAAAGGGGTAAATAAAATTCAAGGCACATAAAGGTCAGTTAAACCCCACTCTAATTGTTTGTTGCTTGAATAATTCATCTTGAGTTACTGCATGTCTGGCTGAACTGAATCCATGAATGCTATTTCGTAATCTATGCTGAAAACTTGATCATCTGCCACATGTATGCTTCACATGAGGATCACCATGTTAGAATTCATGTGTATCAGTTATTAGTCGTTCATATTAGTCATTTATAAATGCATATCATTGATTGACCCACTGGTATATCAAATGGTATTTGCCCAAGGGTAGGTAAAGTTTGCCTGGAAGCTTTTACTATGCATGAAGTGGTCCCTACGACCTATGTTCTCTGCCAAGTACCAAGGGACAAATCTTCATGTAGTGCTAAAATTAAAATGTGCATTTCATTATCATACCACTGTGTCAATGAGAAAAAGGAATTGGTGTTTGATTGAAATCACTGCACACAGTGAGGGGGAGCTGATGGGGACATCACCCATGGATCCCTCTGGCTCGACACCTCTCTCCCTCCCGGAGATGGGTAGGTTGCGGCTCCACGTCTAGGCGGGTCCACTTCGACATTGGGGCTTACTATTTGGGTCATCTTGATGTATTTTGCCTTTGTTTTTGAGTCATTTTGATGTATTTTGTCTTTGTTTTGAGTCAAGTCCCTAGGTTATCTTGTTATTTACCTAAGTTGTGTCATCATGTGGGCTAGTGTGTTGTATGGGCCCAATTAAGTGGGCCTGGCCCAGGGGCGCCCTCCCCCTTCCCCATTTCTCGTGCTTATTTGCTTTTAGCACTTATCTTAGGGACTTTTTGTAAATGTTGGGATCCCTATAAATAGGACCCCAACTCCACTTGATATGACTAATGAAGTATTGAAGAAATTATAGCCACTTGAATTGTCTTCCTCTCTCTCTCTCTAGCTCTCACTCTCTATCTCTCTCTCTCTCTCTATAGGAGGCGAACCCCTCTCTCTCCCCTCCTCTCTCTCTCTCTCCCTTGGGCGAACCTGCCCTTTCACCTTCCCCCCCTTGCCACATCATCCGCCACCTCAGCTCCCACCCTTTCACCTCCCCAAGAGCCTTCACTTCCCTTTAATTCCTCCACATCCCCAAGCAACTCTTCCCATTCCCCATACACCCTTCCACCTTCCCAAGGAAGACTCCCTTCTCCTAGGCAACCCTTCCCATCCCCAAAGTAACCCCTTCCTATTCCCTAGACCTCCATTAACACCACCATTAACCCTCCACCCAAATCAAAGGAACATCCACCCCTCTCCCCCAATCCATTTGCGCCCCCACCTCCTCCAAGGCCTCTTGCGCACCCATCCCTCTCCCCTGCTAGCTCCGACCCTACCTTTCTCCCTCACCTCCCCTTGCCACCTCCCAACCATTCCCCACCACCAAAGCAACCATCTCCCCTACCCTTCCACCAAAGAAACCCCCCTTCAACCCCTTTCTTTTCAAATCTGTGTGCAGCTGAAGCCCTGCAGATCAACATCCTGTTGCAGTGCTGCCAGCGACCACATCCCGGAGCTCCTGGGGGTGTGGCCTACACCGTCGGAAAGCTCTTCCAGTCGTCTTCACAGGCGAGGAGGTCTCGTCTCAATCTGAGGCCGGAGCTGCCCGGGAGAGCTGTTCTTCGCCAACTGTGCAGATCCAGTCCGGTCTGCAGCCAGAAGTGACTTGCAGAAGCTCCCACGGCCACACCTCTCACCTTCTGGAGGTGCCACTTAGCCAAGAGCTTCTACCACAAGGCGACCACCACCACCAACAAGTAGCGTCCCATTCGGTATCAGGGAGTGTCTTTCCCAAATTTTCTCCACCGGGTGCGCAGACAGTCTGTTTGGATCCTGCCCTGACACCGCCTCACTCAACGGGCTCCTCCTCACCACCCTGACATCATCTGGTGATGTTCTTGGTTTCTGCTCGAAGAAGACTCGTCCACGGACGTCCTCGACTTGGTCTCGCCTCATTCGGACTTCGGGAGTGACCGTGGCACCTTTGACAAGAAGCTGCAACACTCTGGACCAGCCTGAACCAGAACTCTGAGCACCTGCTCCGGGGTCCACTCCTAGCAGAGGCGATGCGGGAACCGCCCACCAAAATTTCACAAGCGTACCTGGGTCTGTCAGCGTCGTTTCAGAGCCAGTCTCATCAAGTTCTGAGTCCGGAGGAGCGCACAGCGGCAGCAACATCAATCCCCTGTCCTACTGCCCAAGACACGGGCAGATTCGGTCGGGTGATCCGTCGGTGCGATTCGAGCGAATCTTCCCTCCCCGCCTGGGTGGCTTAACGCCCCTCCCTGTGTGGAGGTAGTGTTTGAATTGTAATACAGATATCCCCACCCCAAGTCCACCCTCCTGTATGAGGCGTAGTGGTTGTATAATTTAAACAGGGTTCAAGCTTCATCGGCGCAGTGTGCGGGGAACCCACACTTCCCCGCTCGCCCTCGTCTCCGAACGGGGTTGGTTTCTTCAAACCAACCAAGGTAAGCTCTGAACTTTGCTCCAACAATAGTACTTGTTCAGATAATAACCGTGGCATTGCTCCGTTGAGCAAGAGAGAGAGCGCCCGACCCCGTGTGATCCACTTACGAGCGGTCACCGTGGGTTGTGTGAGAGAGGGACCTAGTGCCCCAATTGGCACCCGGCCAGCCCCTTAAGTGTGGGCCTCGTACCTTTGGGAGGGCAACCCTAGCCCTGCTGGCACTCTACCAGCAAGGGCCTTGATTCTTCATCTCCACTTGGCATCATCAAGTCACCCGGGCTCGTGTGTGTGTGACGGCGATTCGGCCCAATCTAGTACTTTGTTGCTTTGTGTTTGTGCTTGCGGAATAGGTCCAAGGACCCGTGTCCATTTTGCTGCATACCCCTTAGTTGTGTCACATCAAGTGGTATCAGAGCAAGTTTTAGACTTGTCTCTACAAGCCTAGGCCCTAGGGTCTTTGCATAATCTTCATCCGTGTGTCGGTCATCTCCTCTTTGTGCATGTCCACCCGTAGTGGTGCCTTGTACCAGGCCGACCCCTCTACCTCGGTTCCCCCTATGAATCCCAATTCCCAAGGTGACCAAGACATCCCTAGGGAGGTTCCCCAAGCTCCAATGGAACGAATTGAGGCTGCCCTCCAAACCCTCGCGGAGCAGTTAAATGGTTTTAACATCCGTCTGGAGAGACTCAAGGAAGCTAGGGCCCCACCTAGGAACCATGCCCAAAGAGCTCCCCCTCCACGCGTTGAACTTGATAGGGAGGACCTAGAGAATGACTTTTACCGTGAGAATGAGAGGCCCCGCCAACCCCGACATTTTGAGAGGTGACCGCGAGAAGACCCGGATGATTACCTCTTAAGAATGATTAAGGTAGAGGCTCCAAACTTTGATGGGTCCCATAACCCACATGTCTACTTAGAATGGGAGAGTGCCATGGACCAATACTTTGATTGGTACCCCATGACGGAAGATAGGAGAGTTAGGCTTGCGAAAATGCACCTTACCAAACTAGCCAAAACCTACTGGATGAGTGTGGAAAGTAGGAAGAGGATTAGGCGGGAAGAACCCATTCATACATGGGAAGACATGAAAGCCCAACTTAGATTCAAGTACCTCCCCAATTCCTACACCCAAACTCTCTTAGATGAATGGCAATGCCTCTCCCAAGAGGGAAAAACCGTGGTAGAGTACATTGAATTGTTTGACTCCTACCTTTTAAAGTGTGGAGTACATGAAGAGTTGGCCGTCACCCTATCACGATTTAGGAATGGTCTCCACCCACACATCAAGAGAGAGCTAATTATGAGGGATGTGGATTCCCTTGAGATGGCTTATCAAATAGCCCGTGACACGGAGAGATTTTCTAGAAATCCTAAATTTGCCTCTCCCCACCCAGCTGAATCCAAAAATAAGGGTCCCCGACCCAACCTTCCACCCCTATTGAAGACCCCTATCCCCAGTGGAGGAACTCTTTCTCGGCCTTACCAACAGCCAACCAATCCCACCCCTACAAGGGCTACTCCACCCAACCCTCCTCCCCGAAGAGAGGAACCCCCCAAAAGAACAACGCCAGGGAGTAGCACGGTGAAATGCTTCCAGTGTCATGGTTATGGCCACATCGCCTCCCAATGTCCATCCAAAGGATTGTCCAGCCTTATCATTGAAGGAGGGCCTACCCCGCTCCAAGGAGAGCAAGAGAGTACGGTTGAGAAGTATGAGGCTGCCTTATGTTGGGAAGAGGAGTATGAAGAGTAACTCTATGAAACAGGCTTAGACCACGACCCTCCTCCCACCGACTCCCACCTAGGTGTGATTAGGTGCACCCTCACAAAGCCACAAGAAGAAGATTGGCATAGGACCTCCATTTTTCACACCTACCTCAAGATGGGGAGCCATGTTAGGAAAGTAATCCTAGACAATGGGAGTTGTGTCAACGCCGTGTCTCCTGACACCGTCAAGATTCTTGGGCTTACTACCACACCCCACCCCAAACCATACCGGGTCTCTTGGATTAACAGTCACTCCATCCTGGTCAACACTTGTTGCCTTGTACCCATCACCTTCTCATCCTATCAAGGACAAGTTTGGTGTGACATTATACCCATGGAAGTAGGGAGCATCCTGCTAGGGAGGCCTTGGATTTATGATGTCAATGCAACCATCTTTGGGAAGACGAACACATGCACCTTTGAACATGAGGGGAAAACCATCCGCCTCCACCCATCACCACCACGGAAGGAAACCCCCTCCAAAGGGATTCTCCCTTCACCTCAACCTAAGTCACCTCAAAATCCAGAGGCCCCACCCCCACCAACCCAACCAGCCCTCCAAGAACCTACCCAAAAAGAGCCAACTGGAAAAGCCAAAGGCCTACATCTCATCACAAGAAAAGAGCTGGAAGAAGAAGTAGCTCAAGGGACACCCTTGTGTGCGGTAGTCTTATGCCTTGGAGAGCCAACTCCCTCCAACCCCCACCCCGTGGAAATACACCCTCTCTTGGAAGAATTTAAGGATGTGTTCCCCGATGAGCTCCCTGATCAACTACCACCCATGAGGGATGTTCAACATGCTATTGATCTCATCCCCGGAGCCACCCTCCCAAACCTTCCCCACTATCGCCTCAACCCCACGGAGCATGCTGAATTGAGGAGGCAGGTGGAGGAACTCATTAGGAAAGGCTTTCTCCGTCTTAGCAAAAGTCTGTGTGCTGTCCCGGCCCTTCTCACACCCAAGAAGGATGGGACATGGCGAATGTGTGTCGATAGCAAGGCCATCAACAAGATTACCGTCAAATACAGGTTCCCCATACTTAGCCTTGACGATATGCTCGACATGCTAGCCGGAGCCACCATTTTTTCCAAAATAGATCTTAAAAGTGGCTACCGCCAGGTTAGGATAAGACCAGGAGATGAATGGAAAACAGCCTTTAAAACCAAAGATGGACTCTATGAATGGCTAGTGATGCCTTTTGGGCTATCAAATGCCCCAAGCACCTTTATGTGCCTTATGACAGAGGTCCTTAGACCCTACATTGGAGTCTTCCTAGTGGTCTATTTTGACGATATCCTTATCTACAGCCAGTCCAAGGAAGCCCACCTCAACCATCTTAGGCAAATCTGCACTACCCTTAGGAAAGAGAGTCTCTTTGCCAACTTGGGAAAATGTCATTTCATGACCGAATCTATCACTTCCCTTGGGTATGTGGTCTCCACCAAGGGAGTGTCCATGGACCCCGAAAAGGTCCAAGCTATCCTTGACTGGCTAGAGCCCCGCACTCTCCATGAGGTCCGGAGTTTCCATGGGTTGGCCACCTTCTATCGGAGATTTATCCGTGGGTTCAGCATGGTCACTGTCCCCATCACAGATTGCCTAAAAAAGGGGACGTTTGTGTGGACCAAGTCTGCTTCTAGGGCCTTCCAAGAGCTCAAGGAAAGGATGACCCAAGCCCCGGTATTATGCCTCCCCGATTTTTCCAAGGTCTTTGAGGTGACTTGTGATGCCTCCGGGGTAGGGATTGGCAGGATCCTCAGCCAAGAGGGACACCCAGTGGCCTACTTTAGTGAGAAATTGTGTGATGCCAGAGTAAAATACTCCACCTATGACAAAGAATTTTATGCCGTGGTCCAATCCCTCCGGCATTGGAGGCATTATCTCTTGCCCAAAGAATTTGTCATATTTTCTGACCACGAGGCCCTGAAATATCTCAACACCCAACAGAAATTGAATGCCCGACATGCCCGTTGGGTCGAATACATCCAGTCCTACACTTTTGTGATCAAGCATAAGGCTGGGAGTGAGAATCGTGCCGCAGATGCACTCAGCAGGAGGGTCTCCTTGTTAGCTACCATTCGGGTGGAAGTCATAGGGTTTGAGAGAGTCAAGAATGAGTACCCTAATTGCCCGGACTTTGGGCCTATCCATACCGCCCTGACCACCCAATCGCCTAGGGAACACCAAGGTTTCATCCTAGAGGACGGGTTCATCTTCAAAGGCCATAGACTTTGCATACCTAGAACCTCCCTGCGGGATTTCCTAGTCTGGGAGTTGCATGCAGGAGGCATGGCTGGACATTTTGGGGTGCACAAGACTATTGCTATGGTTGAGGGTCAGTTCTACTGGCCAAGTCTCAAGAGGGATGTAGCCAAAATTGTGGGACAGTGTCGCATATGTGCCTCAGCCAAACAGATAAAACAGAACACTGACCTATACACCCCACTCCCTGTCCCTGATCGTCCATGGCAGGATTTAAGCATGGACTTTGTCTTAGGCCTACCTAGAACTCAGAAGAAACATGACTCCATCTTTGTCATAGTGGACAGATTTTCAAAAATGGCCCATTTCATTCCCTGTTCTAAAACCTCTGATGCCTCCCATGTGGCCCGCCTATTCTTCGATGAGGTAGTTCGCCTCCATGGCCTACCCAAAACCATCATTTCTGATAGGGATGTCAAATTCACCAGCTATTTCTGGAAGACCCTCTGGCACCTAATGGGGACCCTTCTCAAATTTTCCACGGCCTATCACCCTCAAACAGATGGCCAGACCGAGGTCGTCAATCGGAGTCTTGGGAATCTCCTTCGGTGTCTTGTTGAGGATCGCCCAGGGAATTGGGATCTTATTCTACCCCAAGCAGAGTTTGCATACAACAATTCAGTGAATAGGTCAATAGGGATGAGCCCATTTGAATCCGTGCATGGGTACAAGCCTAGAAAGCCTACAGATCTCATTCCTTTGCCTACACATGCTAGGGTGTCTATTAGTGCTGAGTCTTTTGCCCAACACATGAAAGAATTGCATGAGGAAATCCACAAACACATCAACAAAAGCAATGAGGTGTATAAGAAGTCGGCCGATTCCCATCGACGCCACCAGGAATTTTGTGTAGGTGACTTTGTGATGGTGAGAACTGAGAGACTTTTCCCTGGGAATGTCTCCAAGCTGAGATCGCGTGGATCAGGTCCCTTCCAGGTTCTGAGGAGGATCGGCACAAATGCTTACGTGTTGTACCTCCCCGAGGAGTACGGAGTAAGCCCCACATTCAATGTGGCTGACTTGGTGCCATATAGGGGTCCCACGGTGACACCTAGTAAGGAAATTGAGCTTGTTCAACTCCTTGAGAGAGCCACTACCCATGAGAGAGTTCCACCAGCCCAGAGGGGCCAACGTGAGCAAGATGAACAGGTCACTGTTACCCGGAGCAAAGCATACGAGCGATACTTGATCAGGTGGAAGGGCCGGCCCCCTTCAGATGATTCATGGGTGAGCAGGGAGGATCTTCAGCAGCTAGACCCCGACCTCCTGGAGCGTTATCGCAGTCGAGTGGACCTTTTCTCGACAGAGTTGAGCTCTTCATAGCCCGGGGGAGTTGATGGGGACATCACCCATGGATCCCTCTGGCTCGACACCTCTCTCCCTCCCGGAGATGGGTAGGTTGCGGCTCCACGTCTAGGCGGGTCCACTTCGACATTGGGGCTTACTATTTGGGTCATCTTGATGTATTTTGCCTTTGTTTTTGAGTCATTTTGATGTATTTTGCCTTTGTTTTGAGTCAAGTCCCTAGGTTATCTTATTATTTACCTAAGTTGTGTCATCATGTGGGCTAGTGTGTTGTATGGGCCCAATTAAGTGGGCCTGGCCCAGGGGCGCCCTCCCCCTTCCCCATTTCTCTTGCTTATTTGCTTTTAGCACTTATCTCAGGGACTTTTTGTAAATGTTGGGATCCCTATAAATAGGACCCCAACTCCACTTGAGATGACTAATGAAGTATTGAAGAAATTATAGCCACTTGAATTGTCTTCCTCTCTCTCTCTCTAGCTCTCACTCTCTATCTCTCTCTCTCTCTCTATAGGGGGTGAACCCCTCTCTCTCCCCTCCTCTCTCTCTCTCTCCCTTGGGCGAACCTGCCCCTTCACCTTCCCCCCCCTTGCGACATCATCCGCCACCTCAGCTCCCACCCTTTCACCTCCCCAAGAGCCTTCACTTCCCTTTAATTCCTCCACATCCCCAAGCAACTCTTCCCATTCCCCATACACCCTTCCACCTTCCCAAGGAAGACTCCCTTCTCCTAGGCAACCCTTCCCATCCCCAAAGCAACCCCTTCCTATTCCCTAGACCTCCATTAACACCACCATTAACCCTCCACCCAAATCAAAGGAACATCCACCCCTCTCCCCCAATCCATTTGTGCCCCCACCTCCTCCAAGGCCTCTTGCGCACCCATCCCTCTCTCCTGCTAGCTCCGCCCCTACCTTTCTCCCTCACCTCCCCATGCCACCTCCCAACCATTCCCCACCACCAAAGTAACCATCTCCCCTACCCTTCCACCAAAGAAACCCCCCTTCAACCCCTTTCTCTTCAAATCTGTGTGCAGCTGAAGCCCTGCAGATCAACATCCTGTTGCAGTGCCGCCAGCGACCACATCCCGGAGCTCCTGGGGGTGTGGCCTACACCTTCGGAAAGCTCTTCCAGTCGTCTTCGCAGGCGAGGTGGTCTCGTCTCAATCTGAGGCCGGAGCTGCCCGGGAGAGCTGTTCTTCGCCAACTGTGCAGATCCAGTCCGGTCTGCAGCCAGAAGTGACTTGCAGAAGCTCCCACGGCCACACCTCTCAACTTCTGGAGGTGCCACTTTTTCGAGAGCTTCTACCACAAAACAATCACCACCACCAACAAGCGGCTTCCCGTTCGGCATCAGGAAGTGTCTTTTCCAAATTTTCTCCACCGGGTGCGCAGATAGTCTGTTTGGGTCCTACCCCGACACCATCTCACTCCACGGTCTCCTCCTCGCCACCCCGACATCATCTGGTGATGTTCTTGGTTTCTGCTGGAAGACGACTCGCCCACGGACGTCCTTGACTTGGTCTCGCCTGATTCGGACTTCGGGAGTGACCGTGGCACCTTCGACAAGCAGCTGCAACACTCTGGACCAGCCTGAACTAGAACTCTAAGCACCTGCTCCGGGGTCCACTACGACCAGAGGCGATGCGGGAACCGCCCACCAAAATTCACAAGCGTACCTGGGTTTGTCAGCGTCGTTTCAGCGCCAGTCTCATCAAGTTCTGAGTCCGGAGGACCGCACAGCGGCAGCAACATCGATCCCCTGTCCTGCTGCCCAAGACACGGGCAGATTCGGTCGGGTGATCCGTCGGCGCGATTCGAGCGAATCTCCCCTCCCCGCCTGGCTGGCTTAACGCCCCTCCCTGTGTGGAGGTAGTGTTTGAATTTTAATACAGATATCCCCACCCCAAGTTCACCCTCCTGTGTGAGGCGTAGTTGTTGTATAATTTAAATAGGGTTCAAGCTTCATCGGCACAGTGTGCGGGGAACCCACACTTCCCCGCTCGCCCTCGTCTCCGAACGGGGTTGGTTTCTTCAAACCAACCAGGGTAAGCTCTGAACTTTGCTCCAACAATAGTACTTGTTCAGCTAATATCTGTGGCATTGCTCCGTTGAGCAAGAGAGAGAGCGCCCGACCCCGTGTGATCCACTTACGAGCGGTCACCGTGGGCTGTGTGAGAGAGGGACCTAGTGCCCCAATTGGCACCCGGCCAGCCCCTTAAGTGTGGGCCTCATACCTTCGGGAGGGCAACCCTAGCCCTGCTGGCACTCTACCAGCAAGGGCCTTGATCCATCATCTCCACTTGGCATCATCAAGTCACCCGGGCTCGTGTGTGTGCGATGGCGATTCGGCCCAATCTAGTACTTTGTTGCTTTGTGTTTGTGCTTGCGGAATAGGTCCAAGGACCCGTGTTCATTTTGCTGCATACCCCTTAGTTGTGTCACATCATGAGCTGAGCTTAGCTTGTCAAATTCTTGGGTTGATGCTGGTTGTCAGTGTTTAGTCATGGGCTGTTAATGATGGTTGAAGTGCTACTGGGAACTGTGTTCATTGGTCAGTTTATGAAATGTGTTGTGCTGTTGTTGAGATGGTTCTTGGCTAATGCACTACTTAGTTAAGCTGGTTGTTGAATGCTGCTCTGCCCGATACAGAATGCTACTGTCTGATTAAATGCAAGTGAGGCTGGTTGCGTGCAAATCTGTCCTAAGTATTACCCTTGCTTAAACGTGGTGTTCTACCTTTCTACCTTTAACTGTTGACTCCATCACTCATCTTCATTTCATTATCTGAGTTCTATGAAAAGTCTGTCATAAGAATCTATCACTCAGGGGGAGTAAAAGACTTGAAATCTGTCAACTTTATTAACCCTCAATGGTTGGTTTCTAAGACCACCCAGATCCTAAAAGAAATTTACTGGACTTCACAGAAACATGATTTTATATTTATGACGATTAAATCCTATCTTAATTGTTCTAGATTATCCTTGAGTGTATCTTCAATGATCTTAAAACATTCTAAATTTGGAATTGTTCTGTTGTTCTCCAGAAATCTTAAAATTGTAACTAATCATGCAATCTGGTAGAAGATCATGCTCTTATACTATTCTTAAATTATGTTTTGTGTTAAATTTGTTATAAGACCAGAGAATATGCCATTTTATTATATTGAGAAAAAGGCAGAGCAATGGCATATATTTTTGAGAAACTAACCCTCTATATCAATGAAATTTAGAGGTCATGTCATGATAAAAAATGCTATCTATGTTCATAATTTGAAGCATAAAGGTAGATTGCACTGAGTAACCAAGGATTCTGGTGTTTAATCAACATGTCTCCTTGTGTAAAAAGGTGTAGTTATACTAGAATGCTCAAACAAGTAAACAAATAAATTAATATGGTTGACTCTAAGTTCTTCATTCAGAAACTGAAAACTATTTTTAAGTTCAATATAAGACAGATTTAAATCAGTTTTGTCTAATGAAAATGATAAATAAGATTAATGGTTTTCTGACTGGGCATTGTACCATGTTTAGATGGTTTTATTTCCATTGATTTTGCTTCAGAGGATTAATTTCAGAAGTTTTACGAAGTAAGATATAATCCTCATATGCTGAAAACCATATAAATGTGAAGAAAGGCATTATAATTGAAAGTGAAGGGTAGTTTGGGAATATACTATTGAAATTGGTAAAGTCGGCAGAAATCAAGTTATAAAACTCAACCCTATTTTTCAAAGCCTTCCTCACTTTACACTCACATCTTCTAGGTCGAGGTCTCTTTCCACAACGACGCACACCAGTCGTCTGTGCTACCTCGTCCCCTCCGTAACCCTGTCCGCTCCACCTTTGGTCTCCATTTTCCTTCTCTATGTTGCATCTAACCGTCCTACTACTCTTCGTCTCTCACTCTTCATCGTAACCATCATGTCGTCTCCGACCGCCAAGAGCAAGGGGAAGACGAAGGAAGTGGAGGAGCAGCAACCGGAGGATATTGTGTCCGTGAAAGCAGTAGAAGCTTCTCACGAGGAAAGAAGAACGGTGTCAGTACATGATCCAGGTGCCGTCTCTGCTTCAGGAAAAGAGAAATCTGCTAAAAGAAAAGGAAAGGCTTATGAAGCTCCATCTAAGCAGTGTCGGACTTCTGCCGTAGAGTCAATTCACAGTGAATCTAAAGAAGAGGATGACTCTGTAAGGTCCTCTATGCAAGCCGAGTCAGTGCTTGAGACCGGTAGAATCATTTTTTCTCGGTACATGGACTTCCACGATCATAAAATGCTTGCTGAGTTTCCAAATCTTTTGGATTTGATAAAATTTCAGAAATGGAAAAAGTTCATGGGGAAACATAGACACTATTACCCTAGATTGGTCACTGAATTTTATAAGAATATGAGGTTTGATTCAAACCATTCTAGGATTACATCTCTTGTTAAAGGAGTCAGGATTGAGATTACCAAGCATTTTCTTCATAAAGTCTTTAGAGTTCCTCAAGATGGGGTGGTAGAAGGCATTTTTGAGTATGATAAGCATGAGGCCTACTCCATTCTGACTGACATGCCTTGTAACCCCAGTGACAAAATGTATATAAAGTTGACTTATTTCAATGCCAATAAGTTTTCCCCTCTAAAGCGATTAATACACCACATGTTGACTACTATTATTACTCCACAAGCTGGAGGAAGAGGTAGATTGTCTGAGTCTCAAAGATTTATATTTTTCTGCATATTCAAGAACATCAAAATCTGTCTGCCACATTTAATTATTTAGATTATGGGCACATGCAAAGACTCTAAGAGATATCTTCCTTATAGTGCCCACCCGACTGCCATTTTCAAGAAAGTAAACATCTCTTTAGAGGATGAGACATTTAAAGAAATCCCTAAGGTGAATGTTTATAACATGGAGTTCATTACCACCTTTTTGAAGCTCAAATCATCTAGGATTAGTCAAGTAAAGGATCAAGTTGATCAACCTAAAATGATTATGGCAGAACAGCAAGCAGAAAAAGAGACAGTGTAACAAGAACAATAGCCACCACTTGTTGAGACAGAAGTGGAAGCATAGCCAGAACAAGAAGCTCAACAGGTATTGGAAGAATATGTTCCAGAGCTTCAAGAAGAGATTCATCCAGTAATTGATGAGGATGAACAGGTACCTGATCAGCAGGTACATGATATAGGTGACATGGAAGTAGTTGATGAATGAGTTCATGAAGTGTAGCAAATGGAGATAGTTCAACATCAACAAGAACTTCATGAACTGCAAGAACAAGAATTGGATGATCAGTTCTTACTACAATTAGATCAGCACATTGATGAGCTTAAGTTCAAGAAGTTGAGGTTGAAGCTCCACAAAATGAATTTCTAAGTCCTGCCACTTACTATGGTCCTTATCATGGGCCAATAATTGCATTAGGAATTCAGCCACCATTGTCTCCTGAACAACCCTTTATATCACCAGAATTTCAAGATTCCAGCTCTGCTGGACCCATCACAGGACCACAAATTGTTGAAATGCCTCTCACACTGACAAACCTCCTGATGAACCAGAGAAGAATAATGAATGCACAGTTCATGCATCAAAATTCATCTATTCATAGACTGGATGCAAGGATGCTCCATTTGGAACAGACTGTGAATAGTCAGTGGATGAAGTTTGTATATGATAAGTACAAATCTGATGAGAGATTACATGGCGTTTTGGATTCCGTACTGAAAGTATGTCACAAGGCAGGAAAAATTTTGGGTAATCTCAGAGACACTCAGGCTACATCATATATAAAACTTACTCAGACTCTTGTCCATTCTTATGATGTCAAGATAGAGCTAGAACATGTAAAACATCAGGTGAACTTGTTCAGACAAGACTAGCAGAATATGAATCAGAGAATTAACACCATATCTGGTGAAGTACATGGAAGTATTATACAACTTGGAAACACTTATGGGAAACTAAAAATTGTTCAAGCACAAGTTCGACAGTTAGCTGACAGTTTCAAAGATGTGGTGACTTCTCAAGCTACCAGTACCTCCACCTCAATGGCTGAAATTCACACCCAGCAGACATCTCAAATAGAAAACATGTGTACCATGTTGCAATCTTGGTTTGTGGATCTCACCTCCACTGTAAAGGAGCTTCAAGCACTAGTTCGCCAGAATGATCAGACAATCATGACCAAATTTGTAGCTTTGGGAACTGAAGTGGATAGGATTTGTAACTCCTTTCCAATGGCAGTACCTCTAACGGGTAGCTCCAATAGAACACCCATCAGTAGGGTCAGGTCAAGAGGTGCAAGCTCAAGCGGAACCAATCCAGCTGATATTTAAAGTTCTCACCCTACTTTTTGCTAATGACAAAGCGGGAGACATATTCTGAACATGTTCCAAGTCTGGGAAGTTTTCTGTATGGGGGAGATATGAGATATGAGGATGATTGGAAGAGAATGATGAAGTCTGTACTTATGAAGATATTTCTTCTTTGGTTGCCTCTAAATGTGGTTAATGAAGAAAGACAAACTCTTGTTTCTTTTAAACCCTTGTGTGTGCTGTGATGTTTCAGTCAACCATCAGTTCAGTTCATGTTTTTCATTGCACACAGAAATGACATATGTCACATTTGTGTTTTGAATGAGTGTTATGTGTGTCATGTCTGCATCTGATCTTGAATGATTGAAAACATTGGTTGTTTTGAAAATTTGTGCAGACCTATGGTTGAATGCATCTTTCAGTGAATGTGTGTATTCTCTTTACCTTGTGCTAACTTACATGACTCATAGTTGTCATTATCAAAAAGGGGGAGATTATTGGAACCCTGGTTTTGATAATGACAATCTATGAATCATGTTAAGACTAAATTGCATAAGTACCTTCATGATGAACAAAGCTGTTCTTTTTTTGTCTAAGTGTCAAATCTGAGGTTGACGCATATTCAGTCGTTTTCAGCTAAGGTCAATGCACATTTTCATTGTCTTCTTCATCAGGTCGGTACATCACATTGCATAAAAGCTCATCAGGTTGATGCATGATTCTGACACAGGTCGATGCACACTGCATATTTGAACTTCAAGGTCGATGCGTGTTTGGAGTCTGAATAACTAAGGTCGATGCATGTTTTACTTTAGGCTAACTAAGGTCGATGCATGTTTTGCTTTAGGCTAACTAAGGTCGTTGCCATATAAGGTCGATGCACATTTTCCTTGTGCATTAGGAAGGTCGATGCACATTTTTAGTTTAGTGCATATAATGTCTGTGCATCTTTCTTAACAGGT
Source organism: Amorphophallus konjac (assembly GCA_022559845.1). Classification (NCBI taxonomy): domain Eukaryota; kingdom Viridiplantae; phylum Streptophyta; class Magnoliopsida; order Alismatales; family Araceae; genus Amorphophallus; species Amorphophallus konjac. Next base: position 401,078,320 of record CM040118.1, read on the forward strand.
CTATCTGTGCATCATTAAGCTTAATGCATCGTGTTTAAACATTATTGTCTGAACCTATGTAGATCTGAGATTCCACACTTCATATAATTATCTTCATAAGCCCTATGTTGATCCCTCTGCTAATAATCTCTAATGTTAATCTGTCAGGTTAAACCAACTCATCAAGGATTAACTGGCATATGCTCAAACACCTGGGCTATATAGAGGTTGATTGCACGTGGAACTTGTGTGAAGCTGATAAGTGGCACGTGAATCAAGGTGAGAGGATACCCTGGATAACCTACCGCATGGATCATCTTAATGTCTGATCGTTACCTGTGGACATCCCTGAAAAGACTGGAACGAGCCCTTCACAGGCCCAACGCGTGAGCTCGTGGGACCCCAAGATTGAAGCCCTATAAAAACGCCTTTTCTGCGATCAAATTGGGTGCAGACGAAAAAGGGGGCTATCAGAAGAAAAGTGAGAAGAGGCAGAAAAGAAGAAGAGTTCAAAAGAGGAGTCGGGGCTCGTGAGAAGGGTCTGAGATAGAGTTTTGAGAGAGAGAGAGAGAGAGAGAGAGAGTCTGCTGAAAGAGGAAGAAGAAGAAGGAGAAGAAAAATAGAGTATCAGAATTTGGAAAAGTCTGAGGAAGAAAAGTGAGAGTGGGCAGAGAAAGAGGAAGGGAGTGAGAAAGAGAGATAGAGAGGAGTTTTGGGTTGAGGCCCTGAGTTATCTTCAGTTCTTGGATCAGATCCAGAACTGGTTTTTGCTCCTGCGTGAGCTATTTCATTTTGCATTTTCTTTTGAGTTTGTTCTTTGCTTTCTTCTATCTTAAAACAAGCTGTGTATCAGTAGAGCGAAGCTGTATTGCTCAACGGGCGGGGAGGAATCCTCGGACAGTAAGCTGTGATTGCTCAGCGGATAGCCAAGTTGTAATGCTCAGTGGATAGCAAGCTGTGTTGCTCAATGGTTATAGGGATTTCTATCCCCGAAGCTATGGATCAGCTGTCTTAAGCTGTGTGTCAGCAGAAAGCCTCACTCGGGTTTGAGTGGGGGATGGACGTGGGTCTGTGGTAGCAGACTAAACCATTTAAAACTTATGTGTAGTGGGTTTTATGCTTTTGTCATTTCCATTTCCTCTTTCCCCATTTCACAGGATGAATGAGCACATCGATCATGTTTAAGAGCTTATCTGTGTGCGCTTAGCTGTGTCCATCTATATTGTTTATATCTGCAACTCCTCTACAAATTTCATTTGATTACTATCTGTTTGAATGTCATTTTATTTGATTAACCTTTCTAAGTTTTAAATTCTACAAGATTTTTAACGGGGATTCATTCACCCCCCCTCTGAATCCGTGACTAGCACCTTAACACGAATTTCCAGAGATGGTTCATTCTATTGAAATGTGATACCACGAGAGATAGAACGAGAAATTTCAGTCTGTGACATTGTTCAAAAATAGAGTTGTAGATTTGTCAGAATCTCCAATTACAAAATATCAATGATGAGGCCCTTTTCTTGATATTGGTTTAATTCTAATGAATTCTGAGTTTTTCAAGGTAAGTTGAGAAACATTTCTACATTCAAAATTAATAGAAACAAACTAATGTTACATATAAGGTACCACGTTAGCCTCCTCTCATCCTACTCATTCACCTTCCATTAGCCCTTTGGAAGAAACTACAGCGAGTATTGAGATTAATCACCTTGTGAAGTTTCTAATTTAATCCATGGGGCGCTGCCAACTCGAATTTCTCTTTTGATGCCTATTGATGTTGTTTTTCAATTTTTCAAGAGAATTCGGTGGAGCATGCACCTTTTGACGTGAGGATGCACGTTGATTAGACGTCAGCATCCCCAATTACTCAGTGTCACTCACAATTATGCTTCATTTTGAACAGAGGTAGCAAGGCACTTCATGACACTATCCGCTTCACTTCATTGATGAAGGGACTTGGTTTCTCAGTGAATCTATTTGCCATTGCTCTACCTTAGGCCAATGAATCTTTAGTGCACACCTTTTTACGTGAGGATACACATTTATCAGACGTCAATATCCCCAGTTACTTAGTATGACTGAAGTTCATTTTATTTTTTTTGAAAACCCCTTATGGAATTGTTCAGATTTTCATGATGATTAAGAACAATACCAAAATGAAGTTTCTCACCCAAAGATGCTTTTGTACTAAAATAAACTTTTAGAATTAAGAAGGCATAGCAGGATATTACATGAAAAATTGGTTTAGGTCCATTAAGATGAATACAACCACTTTCATGAAGGTTCAGTTCAAAACTCATGAACCCATTAACCTTAAACCAACAGTATTATATCCTGGGCAATCATAGAACTCTATAAGAGAAGATTCCTCTTGAAGATTTACTCTGATAAATGAACTCAATCGACAGATAGAAAATCCTCCAAGGAGTTCAAGGCATTCAAGGAATTTCAAAAACAGGCAGCCAAGCATGATGATGCAGATGACAGATTTTTAGGAATATCAAGGAGATTCAGATTTCAATATTTCAGCTCCAAGGAAGAATCATAGCAACATGATGCAAAGAGCTGGTTTAAAAAGGGAATGCAGTTGGGAGGAGAGTGAGAAAGGACAGTGAATTCTCCCCCTGAGGATGTGCAGTGAGCTCAGACTAAGATAAGTGAAGAGGGCCAGCAGGTGTATAGGAGTGTCGATGCAGACACCTCATGGTGTCGAGGCACTGAGCTCAAACAGAGAATAATTTGCAATAAGGATCAGCCATGGTGTCAACCTGAGTTGATCTAAGGTCAACCTGACCAACAGCAAAATAGATTTTAACAGATTTTTCTCATAATCAAAACAAGAATCATGCACATCTTCATTTCACGCAAGTGACAATTGAGATTATTAACATTCAGGGAACAGACTCAGACAAGATTTTGTTTAACGATTAGATTCCTCCTGAAAAACTCAAACTGCGTGAAGCACACATGGAAGTATACAATGGTAAGTGTGAACAGTTTTATCAAACTAAACAAGCTCCCCCTAAGAAGATGTAGTCAATACATATGTCAACAAAATGTGCAAGGATGCAGACTAGACTTTTTAAGTTGACTCCCTCTAAACTTGTGCATGGGTCACATAATGCCTTCACGAGAATCAAGAGGGTATAAGGTCCCTTAACGTGATATGCATTGGAGTGTATGAGAACACAAGATGATGCTAGATGTCCACAACACATGCAGATAAAAGACATTAGGAATGCATTCTAAACCGAGATGCAAATTCTTAGACTCCCCCCTAGTCCCAAGTGCATGGACGTTAGGACACTCAAACAACATGTTATATGTGTCCACATGAATGAGGAGTTGAATTAAATGCAGCCACGACAGACATCATCAAAACCAATGGTCAACAATGATAGACAAGCAAATCATATGGCCGCCAAGTTGAGAGTAGCAACAAGCTAAACCCTAAACATGCAAGTTTTTAATAGTAACTCATGATTTCATCATCAATGATTTCAACATGATTTTTCACGAGTCAAGCACAGAGGGTTCTGATTTCTGGTACGAGACGGAGAACTTAGATCAGAAGATCACTTCATGCAAAGTGTTGTCTTCCTGATAGGCTTAACCCATTATTCCAACATATACCTTTTGATATACCAGAAATTCAGTCATTTTCAACCGCAAGATTATCAATTTTGGTCATGGGAGAATTTCAGATGTTCAGAGGAGAGATTTTCAGACTTCATGGTTTACTGAAGGCAAGAAGAATACCGAAATGCAAAAACTAGAAGAGTAACTATCATGCAGATCTAGACACGACTTCAAGGAAAGACTTATTTACAAACCAGTGCCTTGAGCTTCCATTTTCAGCAGATCTTTTGTTCAGCTCCAAGGCACCCTGCACCCAAAGTTCTCATTTGGAATTTTTAGGTACCCAAGTTTTCTTGGGTCCTTGATGGTCAACAACATGTCTAGCATGCAAATTTCTTTTCCCTTCTACAGTTAGTTCATTACTTCTCATCCAATGACAATTATTAAGGATGTGACCATATTCATTGCAATAATAGCAGCACACATGATAGTTCCCATTTCTCTTGTGTGCATGGGCATTGAGCTTTTGGGAATGAGCATGTAGGTTACCCTTATTGGCATGAGAGAGGGTTCTTCCTTTCAGATGCCAACAGTCCTTGACTGTGTGGCCAAACTTTCCACAGTGGAAGCAGTAAGGAGGAATTTTTCTTCTGGCGGTCTTAGGGTGCGTCGACCTATTTTGAGGGGTGCGTCAACGCATCAAGCCATCTCTTGGCTTCTGAACGGGTGTGTGCTGAACATGCTTTCTTCCAGAGTTGACCCGTCCTTTGGCATTGCTATTTCCATTGCTTCTTCTGTTCTCACCTGCTCTCAATTCATCATTCTTCAAAGCACGACAGTCATGCATTATATGCCCACTTTTACCACAATAATGACAGGAAATTCTCTTGGTGTGTACATGTGAATGTCCAGGAGATTTGTGTACAGCATGCACAGTGGTTGCAAAAAAATTCTTGGGCTTGTTCTGCAAGTTATTACTCTTTTTCAATTTTTCAGTTTGGTTTTGATTTTTCTGAGTAGCAGGTTGCTTCTGACCCTTCTAGGCAGTGAACTGAAACAAAGGTGGATTTGAACTACTGGTTGATTCAGAACTACACACAAAGGATGTGTAGAGTTTATTTTCAAAACTCTTTTTGTTCACTAGGTTGTAACACAGTCCCTCTCTTTGGAAGTTCACCTTACTTCCAAGAAGTTTATCTAAGTTATCCTTCTGTCACGCCCCGATGCGGAATCTCGGGACGTACAGTTAGGGGCACGCGAGCTAGAAAGAAATGGTATTATTTCCAAACCATTTACACCAGAGTTGAAAGAGACAATTAACCAAATAACCAAACTTCCTTTTATTGATAATAATAAAAGTTACAACTGAAGTAGAACAACTATAGCCAAATAGTATGACTGAAACTAGTACAATTCTTTAAACTCAACTGACTCAATTTACTAACTATCACTCGGTGTCACTCCAGTCCATCCCCGATAGTAAGATCATTACCTGGAAAAAAGGGGGGAAACAAGTAGGGTATGAGCTAACGCGCTCAGTAGATAACCATGGCAAATATAAGTGATTATCAATTTATTACAGTTTATATGAAATGCAGTAAAAACTAATGACAAGAGATAACGATATGATAAAGAAAGACAATAACAATGTAGAGATATCTTGCAAGGTCAAGGAATAGCTTTGTACACGAATTTACCACAAGTAATGAACAAGAGATAACAAGTAACAATAGTAAATTCGGCCAAGTAGTATAAATACGTATTCCAGCACGATCACACGATCAAGTAACGAGAGTTTGTCATAGACGTACACTGTATATTCCTGCACTCGGGTGCAATGCCACACCCTGTCATTAACATCCCATGGGCTCACTAACTTTCGGGCGCTCTCCCCAGGACCAGATCGGGCCCTTATGGTGCGTTAGCATTGATTTTATTGGATCAACGATCCACCGTCTAGACATAATCAAATTATGGCCAATTTAATCAGATGAATTTCTGTCAATGCTCAGATTAGAGGACCACACCTGTCCTCGGATTCGAGAATATAATCACGATAAAACCCAAAACTGAGGGTCGTCGTACGGCAAATACCGGGCCGTACTTACACGAGTAACGAGTTACGGAAACAAGAAAGAACGGTCGACAGTAATTCGTTCGAGAGAAGGGAAGTAAGTTCTGAAGAACGATTATACGGACTGTACGAGGCTGTTATACAACTGGGGTGTCAAAAGAGTAAAAAAAAAACAGGTACTAACCGTTAAAATGAACAGAAGTCCGATCAAACCAGGAACTCTTAAAATTGAGTTTAAGCATGATAACGATGGTGATAAGTTTAAGCATGATAATGATGGTGATAAGTTTAAGCATGATAATGATGGTGATAAAATCTAAATTAAATCATAACTGTAATAATAAATCATGATTTTGCTAATAAATGAAAGCTAACATGATTACTAACAATCCATATCTTTAATCATTTGGGCCTTGGTTACCTACCTTAATTGAAGGACAAAGAAGAATACGGAGGAAGTAGAAGATGAATAGTATCTTCCTGCGATCCCTTGCAGCAACAGAGCTTAACAGGGCTTTAGCAGAGAAGGGAAGAGGCTAATCCTCTTTATTTATAGGGTTGCATACTCGTAGAAGACTCTCCCGCGCCAAGGGTTAGTCGGACACGGCGCCGCAAAGGGGATGGCCGGCGTTGACGACGCGGGCTGCCGACTGAAACACGTTTCCACGTGTTTATTTGGGTAAGGATTTGGCTAATCCTCCTTAATCATGTGATTAAGTATTTCTAACTAAAACCACTAATTAACCTCACTAAATGATTTTTAATGAGTTTGACCCAGAAGACAAAATTGTTATACAACTTATGAGGAATCCATTTATTATTTTTGTGGATTTTTATCACAAGGTTAATTTCTAACCGATCCAATCTTAGGATTAAAATAATAGTTAATCAAATTCTAACGAATTCTAACGATTTAGTCGATAGATAGAGTTTCTGATATTTTACCGATTATACTCAAGAAGACAAAGTTGTTAATAAAAATATGCTCTATCAAATTGTGATTTTTATAGATTTTTCTAAGGTAGTCGTATTTTACTATGAATAGTGTTTTCCGCGTTTTTAAGTCAGGCTTAAATCACCGATTAAGCCATATAAATGATTTTATTAGGGTCAGGCATAGAAGACCAAAGTGTTTATCATCCTGTTTACTATTTAACTACCATTTTTCAGAATTTCTATATGATAGTCAAAAATTTCACTATTTACTATTTACCACATCACTATTCAAAATTTACTATTTACGAAATTTAATATTCTATACAGAAAATTGGGGTCTTACACCCTCCCCCACTTAAAGAATTTGGTCCTCCAAATTCACTGAACCAAAAACAGTAAGGGAATAAATAGCTCACCTTAGAACAAATCGGAATACCGCTTCCGCATAGCGTCCTCGGATTCCCAGGTGGCTTCCTCGGTTCCACGCCGACTCCACTGAATCTTGACAATCGGTGTGGAACGATTCCGAAGTTGTTGTTCCTTCCGATCCAGAATCTTCACTGGTCTTTCTTCATAAGTCGGATCCTTCTTTAACTCAAAATCCACATGCTGAATGATGTGAGTGGGGTCGTACACATATTTCCGCAACATAGAAATATGGAATACATTATGTACGCCAGACAACTGCGGCGGTAAAGCCAGTCTATAAGCAACTTCACCCACTCTATCAAGGATTTCAAATGGACCAATATACCTCGGGCTTAGCTTGCCCTGAATACCGAATCGGCGAATTCCTCTCGAAGGAGAGACTTTTAAGAACACATGCTCGCCAATTTGAAATTCCAAATCTCATCTTCTATTGTCGGCATAACTCTTCTGCCTCGATTGAGCCACTAGTAACCGGTCTCGGATAATACAAATATCCTGTGATGACTCCAAGATAAGATCCGGTCCAAGCCATTGCCTTTCGCCTACCTCATCCCAACATAATGGAGAACGACAGCTTCTTCCATACAAAGCCTCGAAAGGTGCCATCTGTATGCTGGATTGGTAACTATTGTTGTAGGCGAATTCTATTAATGCCAAATGATCACTCCAACTTCCGCCGAAGTCAATCATACAAGCTCTCAACATATCTTCTACTATCTGATTAGTCCTTTCAGTCTGTCCGTCTGTCTGCGGATGAAACGCAGTGCTGAAATTCAGACGCGTACCGAGAGATTCTTGTAATCCCTTCCAGAAATGTGATGTAAATCTCGGGTCTCTGTCAGATATAATATTCACTGGAATACCATGAAGTCTAACCACTTCCTTCAAATATAAAGCTGCTAGAACATCAACTGTCCACTTGGACTTAATAGATAAGAAATGTGCCGACTTAGTTAGTCGATCCACAATTACCCATATTGCATCATAACCACCTCGAGTCTTAGGAAGACCCATAATGAAATCTATGCCAATACTCTCCCACTTCCATTGGGGTATATCGAGTGGCTTTAATTTTGCTGCCGGTCTGAAATGCTCGGCCTTCACTTGTTGACACACTAGGCATCTACTCACGAAATCAGCAACTTCCCTCTTCATGTTCGGCCACCAAAAAGATCTTTTCAAATCTTTGAACATCTTAGTGCCTCCCGGATGGATAGTATATCGGGATCTATGAGCTTCCTCGAGAATCCGATTCTTTATCTTTGCCTCATCCGGTACACAAGTTCTACCTTGAAATAATAGCCTTCCATCATCAGCTACCGAGAAATCAGGTCTGCTATTCAAGCTCCCTTTAATCTCTACTAGCTCAGGATCATTATCTTGTAATAATTTGATTTCCATTAATAGTTCGGGCTTGAGTTGAATCTGGGAAATCAAAACCCGATCATTATCTACATTGAGATCTAAACTAGCCAATTGTTCCAGTAGTTTCCACTCTTGTAACATAAGACTGGATAACTTAACTGCAGTCTTCCGACTTAAAGCATCGGCCACTACATTGCCTTTGCCAGGGTGATACTCAATAGAGAAATCGAAGTCCTTTATATACTCCAACCATCTTCTCTGCCTCATGTTCAAGTCCTTCTGAGAGAACAAATATTTCAAACTTTTGTGATCTGAGAATACCGTGAATGTCTCACCATATAGGTAGTGTCTCCAAATCTTTAATGCAAATACCACTGCTGCTAACTCCAAATCATGAACTGGATAATTAACTTCATGCTTTCTTAACTGCCTAGAAGAATAGGCAATCACTTTGTCGTGCTGCATAAGTACACAGCCTAAGCCAATACCTGATGCATCCGTGTATACCACGAAACCACCCTCACCAGAAGGTAAGGTCAAAACAGGTGCAGTAGTCAAACAATCCTTTAGAGTCTGGAAACTCCGTTGGCATTCAATTGACCACTCGAACTTGATCTCTTTGCGGGTTAATTTCGTAAGAGGTACCGCAATCTTCGAGAAATCCTGAATAAACCTTCTATAATAGCCAGCTAGGCCTAGAAAACTCCTTACTTCAGTCACACAGGTAGGCTGTTCCCAATTCTTTACTGCTTCCACCTTCGATGGATCAACAGAAATTCCATTCTTGGAAATAATATTCCCTAGAAAGGACACCTCTTTCAGCCAAAAGTCGCACTTGCTCAATTTGGCATAAAGCTGATGATCTCTCAGCAATTGCAAAGCCATCCTCAGATGCTTGGCATGCTCTTCTTCACTCTTGGAATATATCAAGATATCGTCTATGAATACCACGACCCACCGATCAAGATAAGGTCGGAACACATTGTTCATTAACTGCATAAAGGCTGCCGGTGCATTTGTCAAACCAAAAGGCATAACGACAAACTCAAAATGACCATACCGGCTGCGGAAAGCAGATTTATAAATATCTTCATCCTTAATCCGCAACTGATGATATCCAGATCGAAGATCGATCTTAGAAAAATACTGAGCTCCCGCTATCTGGTCAAATAACTCATCAATCCTCGGTAATGGATACTTGTTCTTGACTGTCAACTGATTGAGTTGCCGATAATCGATGCACAGTCTCATCGAACCATCCTTCTTCCGAACAAACAACACATGGGCTCCCCAAGGGGAAACACTCGGGCGAATAAAACCCTTCTCGAGTAATTCCAACAATTGATGCTTCAATTCCCGCAATTCCACAGGAGACATACGATAAGGAGCCTTAGAAACAGGAGATGATCCAGGAATAAGATCAATAGAGAATGTGACTTCCCGCTCAGGCGGAATTCCTGGTAACTCCTCTGGAAAAACATCAGGGAAATCTCGGACAACAGAAATGTCCTTAATCTCGATCTGTTGCTCCGGGGACGCATAAACGAAAGCCAGAAAAGCTCCGCATCCACGTCTCAATAGCTTATCAGCTCGAAGCGTCGAGATAAGAGAGATAGAGCTAGGGTGTTTAACTCCCTTGAAGGATAATCCGGGGCGTCTAGAAAAAGACACGGAACAAGAACTGCAATGAACATTGGCCTCATATCGAGCCAACCAATCAGCTCCGAGGATTACATCGTAATCTTTCATGTCCATGCAAACTAAATCAGCCGAAAAATTCTGATCATTCACCATAACCTTGCTAGAAGGATAAAAATGCTGAATAGCTGATCTAGAACCAATAGGGGTTGATATTTCTAATGGAGAACTCATCAAAACAGGTTCCACAGCTAAAGACTTAGCGAATCGCCGAGAAATAAAAAAATGTGTTGCACCAGTGTCAAATAGAACAAAAGTTGACTTGTCGAGTATAATGAGAGTACCTTCGACGAGCCCACCGTTATCGGCGGTTTCCGCTTTATTAACATGAAGAGCCTGGAGCTTTCCTTGCGGCTTCTTGAAAGCCAAAGGTTTCGCCGGGGTAGCTTTCTCTGCCAATAAGGGGCAATCAGGGATACGGTGCTCCTTGCTCCCACAACGCAAACATGCGCCTATCTTGCGCCAACATTCCTCCATCTTATGGCCAGGACGATCACAAAACTTGCAGATGCCCTTGAATGGTACCATAGTGTCAGGTTTCTTGTCTTCTTGTCTCGGCATCTTGCCTTTCCACGAACCAGAACCAGAGCTAGAACCAGTTCCAGAACCAATAAAAGGTCTCTTCTTGCTAGTGCTAGTGCCAAATCCGGTTTTGGCATTCTTGAATGGCTTTGGTTGTTCTTGCTTGTTACCTTGACCACGAATACGCTCCGTCATCTCAAGACTATCCTCCAATACTTGTGCCTTTCTCACCATCTCAGGATAGGTAGAAATTTCCAACGGTACCAGTTGATTAATATAATGGAGCTTCAACCCGTTGAGAAATCGTCTCGCCTTCATCTTCTCAGTAGAAATAAGATGCATTGCATAGCGAGAAAGTCGGGCGAACTGTGCCTCATACTCTGCCACTGACGAACCTCGCTGCTTCAAAGCTGTGAAATCCGCTGCCTTCTTTTCTTGGACACGGTCAGAGAAAAACTTCCCATTGAAATACTCCTCGAATTCTTCCCACGATACTTGGTGATCACCGAGAGTTACTTTGACGGACTCCCACCAAGTACGTGCATCTCGCTCCAGTTGGAACGTAGATAGAAGGACACGCTCTTGGTCAGTGCATTGCATAACCTCAAATATTCTCCTCATATCATCGAGCCAATGCTCGGCCTCATCCGGGTCAGTAGAACCAGCAAATCTAGGCGGGTTCAGTCCTTGAAAGTTCCGGTACAAGTCACCAGTGCCATGATGTGCTGCGGCTCCAGCTTGAGCCACTTGCTGCAACGCCTGTGTCAGGCCTTGGACCGTACGCTGGAGGTTCCTCATCTCAGCGCGGTCAACTGCCATTTCTAGTACCTTTATTTAAAATAGTCAAGAGATTATTTATGAGAGAAGAAGAATTTATTTATGAGAGAAGAACTTCTTATAAAAGAAGAGTATGATTTACGGCTAAAGACTTAACCCAATTTCTACCCAATCTCACCAGGTCGGGTTCTTAAACTTAAACCGATAACCAATAACCTATAACCTTAAAGTAAAATATCTAGGACAAATTGACCTAAGCTCTGATACCAACTTAACTGTCACGCCCCGATGCGGAATCTCGGGACGTACAGTTAGGGGCACGCGAGCTAGAAAGAAATGGTATTATTTCCAAACCATTTACACCAGAGTTGAAAGAGACAATTAACCAAATAACCAAACTTCCTTTTATTGATAATAATAAAAGTTACAACTGAAGTAGAACAACTATAGCCAAATAGTATGACTGAAACTAGTACAATTCTTTAAACTCAACTGACTCAATTTACTAACTATCACTCGGTGTCACTCCAGTCCATCCCCGATAGTAAGATCATTACCTGGAAAAAAGGGGGGAAACAAGTAGGGTATGAGCTAACGCGCTCAGTAGATAACCATGGCAAATATAAGTGATTATCAATTTATTACAGTTTATATGAAATGCAGTAAAAACTAATGACAAGAGATAACGATATGATAAAGAAAGACAATAACAATGTAGAGAGATATCTTGCAAGGTCAAGGAATAACTTTGTACACGAATTTACCACAAGTAATGAACAAGAGATAACAAGTAACAATAGTAAATTCGGCCAAGTAGTATAAATACGTATTCCAGCACGATCACACGATCAAGTAACGAGAGTTTGTCATAGATGTACACTGTATATTCCTGCACTCGGGTGCAATGCCACACCCTGTCATTAACATCCCATGGGCTCACTAACTTTCGGGCGCTCTCCCCAGGACCAGACCGGGCCCTTATGGTGCGTTAGCATTGATTTTATTGGATCAACGATCCACCGTCTAGACATAATCAAATTATGGCCAATTTAATCAGATGAATTTCTGTCAATGCTCAGATTAGAGGACCACACCTGTCCTCGGATTCGAGAATATAATCACGATAAAACCCAAAACTGAGGGTCGTCGTACGGCAAATATCGGGCCGTACTTACACGAGTAACGAGTTATGGAATCAAGAAAGAACGGTCGACAGTAATTCGTTCGAGAGAAGGGAAGTAAGTTCCGAAGAACGATTATACGGACTGTACGAGGCCGTATTCAAGATATACGGTTCTAGAGAATCCGTATTAAGTATAACGGTAACAATTTCCGGTCGTAGTCGGTACGACTAGAAGAGAAGTAAAATATGCCAAATGGCTTCCGGGTCGCCAATGACAAGTAAACCAATATGGTTACTGCCCAATGGTCGATTCCGGGCTCGAATATGACCGAAGATTTAACCAAGGGTAATCGGTCAATTAATCAAATTAAAACGATGTGTAACGGGCCATTTAATATACTCAAGTAAAACCAGTAATCACGTAATCCTGTTGCCAACTCGGGATTTACCACGGTAAAAATGTCACACGGTAAAAATGGGGTAATTTACCGGATGAAGTGTCCGGTCTAACTGGCCAAGACTTGCCATAAGTCTGTCATTTAAATTTCTGTTCTACAGTAAAATTTACAGAATTTACCCAAGGTAAATTTTTAACTAATTTACATGATTAACCAATTTACCAAGAATTTTACAAGTGAATAATTTCACTTTAACCATGTTTTAGTAATTTTAACCAGAATTTTCCAAAAAAGTAAATATTGTAACAGAAAGTAAATTTTTATCATTTACTCATCTATTTATTCTGTTGTTATATGAGTTGATAATCTTGTTGATTAACGTTGTTTACCCTGATTAACACTGAGTATTTTGATCTCTGGACATTTTAACGGTCTTAAATGGGCCGCTAAACCTACTGGACATACAGCGGTTCTAATTAGGCCGTTTGACATATATACAGCGGTTTAATTTGGGCTGTTATACAACTGGGGTGTCAAAAGAGTAAAAAAAAAACATGTACTAACCGTTAAAACGAACAGAAGTCCGATCAAACCAGGAACTCTTAAAACTGAGTTTAAGCATGATAACGATGGTGATAAGTTTAAGCATGATAATGATGGTGATAAGTTTAAGCATGATAACGATGGTGATAAAATCTAAATTAAATCATAACTGTAATGATAAATCATGATTTTGCTACTAAATGAAAGCTAACATGATTACTAACAATCCATATCATTAATCATTTGGGCCTTGGTTACCTACCTTAATTGAAGGACAAAGAAGAATACGGAGGAAGAAGAAGATTAATAGTATCTTCCTGCGATCCCTTGCAGCAACAGAGCTTAACAGGGCTTTAGCAGAGAAGGGAAGAGGCTAAGCCTCCTTATTTATAGGGTTGCATACTCGTAGAAGACTCTCCCGCGCCAAGGGTTAGTCGGACACGGCGCCGCAAAGGGGATGGCCGGCGTTGACGACGCGGGCTGCCGACTGAAACACGTTTCCACGTGTTTATTTGGGTAAGGATTTGGCTAATCCTCCTTAATCATGTGATTAAGTATTTCTAACTAAAACCACTAATTAACCTCACTAAATGATTTTTAATGAGTTTGACCCAGAAGACAAAATTGTTATACAACATATGAGGAATCCATTTATTATTTTTGTGGATTTTTATCACAAGGTTAATTTCTAACCGATCCAATCTTAGGATTAAAATAATAGTTAATCAAATTCTAACGAATTCTAACGATTTAGTCGATAGATAGAGTTTCTGATATTTTACCGATTATACTCAAGAAGACAAAGTTGTTAATAAAAATATGCTCTATCAAATTGTGATTTTTATAGATTTTTCTAAGGTAGTCGTATTTTACTATGAATAGTGTTTTCTGCGTTTTTAAGTCAGGCTTAAATCACCGATTAAGCCATGTAAATGATTTTATTAGGGTCAGGCATAGAAGACCAAAGTGTTTATCATCCTGTTTCCTATTTAACTACCATTTTTCAGAATTTCTATATGATAATCAAAAATTTCACTATTTACTATTTACCACATCACTATTCAAAATTTACTATTTACGAAATTTAATATTCTATACAGAAAATTGGGGTCTTACACCTTCCCACTTATAAATTTAGCTAGAGAGTTGTTTAATTCAAAAATTTCAGACTCAAGGTTTGAGATGTGAAGCTCATAGCTGGCTATTTCTTCTTCATGAGAGGCAGCCTTCTCATTCAACATTTTATTGACAGTTTTGAAACTTTCCATCTCACTTTCCAGCTTTTTCAGAGTTTGCTTTATCCAGGACTGATTTTCCTTTTTCAAGTGAAAGCAATCTATCGGACATGGCCGTGTTTAATTCATTGAGCTTCTTGTTTTGTTCTTTCAATATTTCAACTTCCTCGACATATTTTTCAACATTGGGCGTTGATCTTAATTTTTCTTCTAGCTCCTCCTCCACTTGTTCAAGTTTTAATTTCTTATCCAACATGTCTTTATTTTCTTCTCTCAAGGAAGCAATTAGGTCTTTCTACCAATCAAGATCTGAGTGGAGATCTTCATTCAATTCCTTCAAAAATGAACACTTAAGACAAGCAGAATTATAAGAACATGTGTTTTCAACTTCTTTTTTTAGTTTCCTATTTTGAGTTTCAGATATTTCAAGATTTTTCTAAGTTCTGCATTTACTACCTCAACCGCTTCCAATTTTTCAAGAATCAATTTGTTTTCTTCCTCAAGTTTTTTAAATTTCTTTTTAGCTTTTTCAATTTGATTCCTAAGATCTTCATTTTCAGATTTCAAGGCTTTCAAGCCTTCATTGTCAGAATCAATGTGAGGTGAATTATTTAACTTCTTGTTCAAGGATTTATTCTATTTTCTTGATTTTTCATACATGTCAAGCAATTCAACATAAGCATTTTGCCAATCTTTCATGGAGAAGTTCTCAAAGATAGAGCTTACCTCTTCACATTCTCGATCGCTTGTTTGATCACTTCCTTTGGCCATCATGCATTTGTAATTCTCCTTTTGATAGATGGCAGTTAGATCATCTAAGATTTCTTTGGCAGAGCTTCATGAAGATAAGGAAGGAAGGACAGTAAAATTCACGGCAGCTTTCATCATTTGTAGAGCCTTGATATTATCTCTATTTTTCAATTTATGATCCTCAATCCATTTGGATTTCTCCTTACGCAATTTATGTGGCCCATGAGAAATTAAGGACCATAGGTTTGGATCAACAGTAATGACAAACTTGCACATCCTACCTAACCAGGTAGAGAAGTTGGAGCCATCAAACATCGGTAAGCAATCCATAAACATGGTTCAGGGAATTAAACAACGACAGGCACACCGGGATCTTTTCTCTACAGATTGTTGAATCTGATAATATCAGAGCCCTGATGTGACACAAATCCTTGGACTTAAATGTGCAAGCAATTTGGCCCGAACGGCGATCTCTCACAAGCGGTTGACCCGCGTCGCGCGCACCCGGATCCGTAGGTGGACCGGTGATGGTGGTGAGGGTCCGAGGTTGGGCCTCGAGGATCCAAGGATATGGCCAGCTAGGGATAGACCCCAATGGGCCTGGGATGCCCAATGTCAAGGGCGGCCGGCACGCCGAGGGCGTGGGATGTAATGTCACACTCACAACTCGCCCGCGGTGGCACTTGATTAAACGGAATGTTGGGACGAGCTCTCTCTCACCGCCGACGGCACATCAAGGGATAATACTAAACTAAGCAAAGGTAAGTAACCAGCAGAGGAGAGTGGTCCGAAGCTCACCTGATCGGTGTGAAGACACCAATCCCGGCCGGAGACGAGGGCGAGCGGGGAAGTGTGGGTTCCCCGCACACTGCGCCGATGAAGCTTGAGTCCTGCTTAATTAGTTACATTCACTACACCTCTCACAGGAGGGTGAACTTGGGGTGGGGATGAATGAATTACATGCAAACACTACCCCCACGCAGGGAGGGGCGGTGAGCCGGCCAGGAGGGGAGGGGGGATTCGCCGGAAATGCGGAAGGAGAAGCCGAGGCTGAATCTGCCTGCTTTCTGCGATGGCTGACTGACAGTTGGTGTCGAGGCTGTAGATCCCGTTCTGGAATTTTGCCGATGGCGAGACCAGTGGGGAGCGCTTCGTATCTGGAACTAGGATGCCTCTGAATTTTTTCTCAATTCTTCTGATGCAGTTGCGAGTCCGGGACGAGGTTCGATCAGGGAGGCAGAATCTGGGCGTGGCAGCCTCCTGTTTCTGATAGCAGCTTGCAGGGATTGCCCCGACCGCTCCCGTACTCTGAATCACGAACCGCTAGAGGCGTTGGAATCGTGGACAAGTCTTCTTCGCATCAAAACTGACAGGGAAGCCGTCCGATGTCGGAGAGGACTGAGGAACTCAGAATAGTGGAGGCAGGTCGTTGCAGACTGTGGGAGGCAGACCCGCGCAGCTGAGGGAGAAAAATGGTAACTTGGGACCACGGTCTCCGATCGATGTTCCGCTTCTTGATCCTGAAGACAGACAGAACGAGGAAGAACTTTTTAGAAGAGCCCTCAGCCTAATTCCTCCGTGGTTCGTCGTGGCACAGCTCCCTGTCTGGTTCAGGTACTATGTTGGGGAAGCTCTGCGTAGTCGGGGGAGAATGGTCACCACGAACTGTAGCGAAGCCGGATTGAGATGATTCCACCTCGCTTGCGAAGAAGACTCGCATACCTTTCTAGAGATGTAAGGTGCACCTCCAGATGACGTCGTATGACTCCGGAGCTGGCTCTGCAAGTCGGGCCCCAATCTGCTACCTGCGGGTTGAACAGAGTAAAGGGGCTATTTGGTGGAGAAGGGTTGAAGGGACTGCAATGGGGAGGGGGCTAATGGCTGTGGGGCTTGGATGGTGGTGGGTAGAGATGGTGGAGAGGTTGGAGAAGGAGGTTGTGTCGCAGCTAGCAGGTGGAGGGGAAGGGGGGGTGCGGCCAAGGGTGGAGGGTGAAAGGGGGGGGGGCGCAAGTGGCTTGAAGGGAGAGGGAGATTTGAACTTGGTTTAATGTGGGGATGGTTAATGTGGTCTTGGGAAGGGGAAGAGGTGTGTTGGGGATGTGGAGAGGTGCTTGGGGAGGTGGGATTCTCCCTTGGGAGATGGAGGGGTGGCTTGGGAAAGGGAGATGTTGTCTTGGAAGGTGAAAGGTTGCTTGGGGATATGGTGTGAGTAATGGGAGGAATTAGTGGACCTTGGGAAGGGGAAGGGTTGGGATGAGGTGGAGGATGATGTGGCAAGGAGAAGAGAGAGAGAGAGGGGTGAAATTTGGAGAGAGAGGGGGAGGAGAGAGAGAGGGGGCGCCCCCTTTAGAGAGAGAGAGAGGTAGAGAGATAGAGAGCTTGAGAGAGAGAGAGAGAGAGAGAGAGAGAGAGAGAGCCAGAGACACAAATCTTGTGGATTTTAAACTCAATAATTCATTAGCTCCAAATGGGGGGGGGGGTTGGGGTCCTATTTATAGGAAACCCACAATTTAACAAAAGGCCCTGAGTTTTTGACTAATGACAATAAACCAAGGGGAAGGGGGGGTGCCCATGGGCCTAGCCCACTTAATTGGGCCCAACTGACTCATTAACCACTCTAATGACAATTAACCTAGGTAGATGACTCTTTAACCTAGGTACTTGACTCAATAAAATGGAAATTACATAATCTATGACTCAAGAAAATATAAAAATTACAAGTCATGATTAAGAAAAAAAAATGCCGCGAACATGATGACGCATAGCTGGCAAGCAACGGGAACCTCGAAAGAGTGAGGAGTGGTAGGAGATGTCCTCATCATACCCCCGGGGTGCGGAGAACTCGACTCCATCGAGTATGGGTCCACCGGGGTAGCGGTCCTCCAAAGTAGCTCCGGGCGAACCACGACCTCCAGACTCAACCTTGTGTCTGCGACCAGGGGATGGTCCTTCATCCTCTCATGGTGGCTCAGGCGCACCCTCTTGCTGGCGATGGAACCTTGCTTGCCTAGTATTGCCTCCGTGTGCACACGTCGGGCTCTCAAGGCTATTTTGTGGAAGCTCTCCGGGGTGTCCCTCTCAAAGGAAGGTATAGGCTCAAAGCACTCACTAGGATCCACCGCGGTGCCCATATAGGGTGCTAGGTCAGCCACGCGAGAAGTGGGGAATATCCCATAACCCATTGGTAAATTCAATCCATAAGCTGTGTTGCCAAAGTCACTAGGAACAGGAAAAGGTCCAAGTCCTCGTGCCCTCGAATGGGAGGTGACCCTAAGGTAGAGCCACTCCGATGCCATCATCACCAAATCGCCTACTTGGAGTTCCAAGTGGCGCTTGCGAGCTCTTATCCGCTCTTTGTGAACCTCTCCGCTCATTGCGAATTGCTTGCGTGTATGCGTATGCCATGTACTATGATGCGGTGTGGGTGTGAAAAGCTTGGTGTGTAAAGGTGGACCGGGGCAACAGTAAATTGTCCTATCATGCTGTGATGCCATGTGGACCTTGATGAACTTAGGTGGACCGGGGCAGCCACAAGTGGCCCTATCATGCAAGAGATGGATGAAGAGTGGGGGAGGACCAGCTTGTCCAAATGTAAACCTGCCGTGCACTGGACCTAGTGTGTATGTGACATAAATGACGTGACTAGCCTTACCACATGATGCAAAATGTTGTGACACATGCATTCCTATCAAGATGGTCCCATCTTTAGGTCGGGGTTGATTTGGGGGTTTCCACTCATGGGGGTCGAAGGGGTCCAAGAAAGTTGACATCTTGGGATGGGTCAATTCCTCATTTCCTAGGTGGATGTCACCCATGGTCATGGCTCTCATAGTGTGGACTAAATTTTGGAATGGGTGGGTTAGATTCAACATGGTGGGTGAGGGTAGGAGGGAGTGGGTGGTGAGTGATGAGTACTCGGAAGCCCATAGGAAGTGGCCAAAAGGCTCGAGATGGGTTAAGGGGTGAGTGATGTGGAGGTGGGCTTTAATCCAAGTGATCATCCTAGGGTCCCTAGTACACATAGGAAAGTGGGAATCATGAACCTGGTGGGACCTATCGTAATGCTCCTTGCAAAGGGATGAGGGGTAGGGAAAGATGTAGGAGGGTAAGGAGGTGGGTTGGCGAAGAAGGGCTAGTGGGAAGGGATCATGTGGATCTAGGAGGACTTGGGTTGGGGGGATTGAGGCTTTTTCCCATCCTAGACCTAGAGCACTCCAAAGCACACACTCCCTAGTGTGGGCTAGGCACTCGTCTCCTAATGGGGTAAGTACCAAAGAGGATTCCCTAGGTTGAGTGCCCTTTTCTTGTGGTAGGGGGGTGGTGTAAAACTCATCAGGCTCGGGTAGAAACAATACGAGCTCACTCATGCAAGGACCCTTGGTGTAAATGGAGATGATGGACCTGATAGAGGGGTGTGAGAAACTAAGGTACCCCGTACCACTCACTCCTAAGGCCAGCATGTTTGTCACCTCTATTTGCCTTAGTATGCCTTTAATCAAGTCCCTCATGGCTCCTACAAAGTAAAACGAATGATAGATTGTGTGGAATGGTAGGGTGGGCATGATTGGGTTATGGTTATCCATGGAAGGGCGCATGATGTGGAGGAGGAGGTCTTGCTTAAGCCACTCAATGAGGGGTTCCCCAAGAATCACAATTCTCATGGAGGAAGGGGTGGGGGAACTTGGTTGGTCATCATGTAACTCATGAGGGAGGGTGTACCCAGTTAGGCTCAATGTGTTTTCTTTGGGTAAGGATGAGTTCTCTTGACCCAACTCTTGACATTGGGCTTCATATTCCTCCTCCCATTCTAGGGGAGCCTCATGGTCTTCGGTTACCTCCTCAAGTTCCCTTTGGATAGGGGTAACTATTTCTTCAGTTAGTGTGTTGGACATCTCTCGTGAAGGGCATTGATAGATGAAGTGTCCAAAGCCTCTACACTTAGAGCATTGTTGTCTATTTCCCTGAGGTGTCCCACCCACACTTGGCCCATTGGAACTCCCTTCTCGTCGGGGTATGGGTTGACTAGGGATGACCCTTGTTGGATGAGGGGTGGGAGGAGGATTTGTGGGCCGAAATGGGGTACTTCCGTTTGGACATGGCATGGGTGTCTTCAGGAGAGGGTCTAGGTTGGGACGGGGTCCCATGTTATTGGCACCATCCTGTCGAGGAGTGAACCTAGAAGTCTTAGAGAATTGCATCATTCTTGAGGATGGGTTGTCTAGGTCATCCCAGGGGCGTCTCTCCTCACGCCCATAGTGTTGGGACCTCTCATAGTAAGGATCATGGCCTAACCTATTCCTACCAAACTCATCCCGGGGAGGCAAGACTCTAAGGCCATTGCTCCTAAGTGGGGGTTCATTGACTCCAAATCCATCCTGAGGTGACCAAGCTCTAGGACCGTGGTTCCTTTTTGCTTCAAGCCGATCAAGCCGGGAGGCGAGGGTAACCATATAGTTTTGACATTTGTTGATGAAAGCGTCAAATTGGTCCATGTTTAGTTGGGGTGTCCCCCTAGGGTGGTCATGCAATGGAGTGATGGAAAACATGACGCAAGGGAGACTCAAATGATAATGCCCTAGGACTAGACTCATAGAGATAAGTCTAAAACTTGCTCTGATACCAAGTTGATGTGACATAAATCCTTGGACTTAAATGTGCAAGCAATTTGGCCCGAACGGCGATCTCTCACAAGCGGTTGACCCGCGTCGCGCGCACCCGGATCCGTAGGTGGACCGGCGATGGTGGTGAGGGTCCGAGGTTGGGCCTCAAGGATCCAAGGATATGGCCAGCTAGGGATAGACCCCAATGGGCCAGGGATGCCCAATGTCAAGGGCGGCCAGCACGCCGAGGGCGTGGGATGTAATGTCACACTCACAACTCGCCCGCGGTGGCACTTGATTAAACGGAATGTTGGGACGAGCTCTCTCTCACCGCCGACGGCACATCAAGGGATAATACTAAACTAATAAAAGGTAAGGAACCAGCAGAGGAGAGTGGTCCGAAGCTCACCTGATCGGTGTGAAGACACCGATCCCGGCCGGAGACGAGGGCGAGCGGGGAAGTGTCGGTTCCCCGCACACTGCGCCGATGAAGCTTGAGTCCTGCTTAATTAGTTACATTCACTACACCTCTCGCAGGAGGGTGAACTTGGGGTGGGGATGATTGAATTACATGCAAACACTACCCCCACGCAGGGAGGGGCGGTGAGCCGGCCAGGCGGCGAGGGGGGATTCGCCGGAAATGCAGAAGGAGAAGCCGAGGCTGAATCTGCCTGCTTTCTGCGATGGCTGACTGACAGTTGGTGTCGAGGCTGTAGATCCCGTTCTGGAATTTTGCAGATGGCGAGACCAGTGGGGAGCGCTTCGTATCTGGAACTAGGATGCCTCTGAATTTTTTATGAATTCTCCTGATGCAGTTGCGGGTCTGGGACGAGGTTCGATCAGGGAGGCAGAATCTGGGCGTGGCAGCCTCCTGTTTCTGACAGCAGCTTGCAGGGATTGCCCTGACCGCTCCCGTACTCTGAATCACGAACCGCTGGAGGCGTTGGAATCGTGGACAAGTCTTCTTCGCAGCAAAACTGACGGAGAAGCCGTCCGATGTCGGAGAGGACTGGGGGACTAAGAATAGTGGAGGCAGGTCGTTACAGACTGTGGGAGGCAGACCCGCGCAGCTAAGGGAGAAAAATGGTAACTTGGGACCACGGTCTCCGATCGATGTTCCGCTTCTTGATGCTGAAGACAGACAGAACGAGGAAGAACTTTTTAGAAGAGCCCTCAGCCTAATTCCTCCGTGGTTCATCGTGGCACAGCTCCCTGTCTGGTTCAGTTACTCTGTTGGGGAAGCTCTGCGCAGTCGGGGGAGAATGGTCACCACGAACTGTAGCGAAGTCGGATTGAGACGATTCCACCTCGCTTGCGAAGAAGACTTGCAGACCTTTCCAGAGATGTATGGTGCACCTCCAGATGACGTCGTATGACTCCGGAGCCGGCTCTGCAAGTCGGGCTCCAATCTGCTACCTGCGAGTTGAACTGAGTAAAGGGGCTATTTGGTGGAGAAGGGTTGAAGGGACTGCAATGGGGAGGGGGCTAATGGCTGTGAGGCTTGGATGGTGGTGGGTAGAGTTGGTGGAGAGGTTGGAGAAGGAGGTTGGGTCGGAGCGAGCAGGTGGAGGGGAAGGGGGGGGTGCGGCCAAGGGTGGAGGGTGAAAGGGGGGGGGGGCGCAAGTGGCTTGGAGGGAGAGGGAGATTTGAACTTGGTTTAATGTGGGGATGGTTAATGTGGTCTTGGGAAGGGGAAGAGGTGTGTTGGGGATGTGGAGAGGTGCTTGGGGAGGTGGGATTCTCCCTTGGGAGATGGAGGGGTGGCTTGTGAAAGGGAGATGTTGTCTTGGAAGGTGAAAGGTTGCTTGGGGATATGGTGTGAGTAATGGGAGGAATTAGTGGACCTTGGGAAGGGGAAGGGTTGGGATGAGGTGGAGGATGATGTGCAAGGAGAAGAGAGAGAGAGAGGGGCGAAATTTGGAGAGAGAGGGGGAGGAGAGAGAGGGGGCCTCCCCCTTTAGAGAGAGACAGAGGTAGAGAGAGAGAGAGCTTGAGAGAGAGAGAGAGAGAGAGCCAGAGACACAAATCTTGTGGATTTTAAACTCAATAATTCATTAGCTCCAAATGGGGGGGGGGGTTGGGGTCCTATTTATAGGAAACCCACAATTTAACAAAAGGCCCTGAGTTTTTGACTAATGACAATAAACCAAGGGGAAGGGGGGCGCCCATGGGCCTAGCCCACTTAATTGGGCCCAACTAACTCATTAACCACTCTAATGACAATTAACCTAGGTAGATGACTCTTTAACCTAGGTACTTGACTCAATAAAAGGGAAATTACATAATCTATGACTCAAGAAAATATAAAAATTACAAGTCATGATTAAGAAAAAAAAATGCCGCGAACATGATGACGCATAGCTGGCAAGCAACGGGAACCTCGAAAGAGTGAGGAGTGGTAGGAGTTGTCCTCATCAAGCCCGCTCTGATACCAATTGTTGGGTCCTTGGGGTGCAACTGGATCTAGAAGGGGGGTTGAATAGATCCTGCCAAAAACTTTGACCTAATTGAAACTCTCGGCTGGTAAAAACATAAACCACTCCTATAAAGAAAATAAGACACTTAGACACAATGCACAACGGATCTAATAGGAATAGCTCAAATGGAATTGGCAAAACACAGTGCACAGGCTGCTGAGGTTGACACTACCATATGGTGAGGTCGACGCACCTTCAGAGTAGGTTCAAAGATAAGGGAGATCTTGCTGCACTAGACTGCAGGGGTCTCAACAAATTCCAGCAGGATGAATGAATAGGCTGGCTGTATGAGTGAAGACGATGGTAGAGTGAGTGTTGGAGAAACAACTACAAATGCATAAGTCAGTGCGGATAAAAAAGTCTAAGTACAAAATCTTTATGCTACCCGTCCTGTGAATGGGGGAAAGAAGAAATGGATCAATCACACAAGGCACACCCCATTGCACAAGAAATTTTTAAGTGGTTCGGTTGCAAACCCGCAACCTACGTCTACCCCTCACCAAATCTGGTGAGGCTTTCTCCACACGAGGACGAAGTCCTCAACCCACACACGAGGATGAAATCCTCCACACACACACGGGGATGAGATCCTCCATACATACACACACACGGGGATGAGATCCTCCATACATACACACACACGGGGATGAGCGCCACAATACACACACACATGCGGGGACGATATCCTCCACACACACACACGGGGACGAGCCCCACAACACAAACACACACATACGCACACACAAGGATGAGATCCACAACACACACACACACATACAAACAGAAAACAACAAGCTGCGAATGTAGCACCCACACTTCCGGTCTCTCACAAGAGCACTGGACACACACAGTTTACAGATGCAAATACAGAAGTAAAAATAGAAATATCAACACAAAGAGAAGGCACGGTGGCTTCAGATTGAACTCTTCAAGCTCTATCAAGCTTAGGCCGGCTACAAGGATGGGCTCCACTCCTTTCAGCTTCTTCTTCTTCCTTTCTCACAACTGGTTTGACTCGAACCAAGGCTATGCTGCTCTCCACACTCTTTCCTTTTCTTTCTCACAGATTTCTATTGAAGGCTCAAGGGAGACGTGAGCTTTTCTCTTCAAGGTAGCAACTCCAGCTTTAGCAGAAGCTTCAGGTATTTATAGAAGAGCCAGTGGGAAAATTTCCCTCCAAGAAAATCTATAGAGGACTGATTCAAATTTCAAATGTTCTTCTAGAATTATGATATTCTTTTAGCAGGTCTTGAGTAAATCCAATGGGCAGACAGAAGCAGCTGGAAACTCTATTTTCTCTCCAAAGATCTTTCTTTTTGGTTGAGGTAGATATTCTGCAGGAGGTTGACCGTGAGCTGGCATGGCTTCTCAACTCAGTCCTAGGATAGGACGGTGGCAGGCAGAGAGTGGACCTTCTTTGAAATCTTGTGGCAGAGGGAATAGCTTTGTCTAGTGTATAGAGAGATGCAATCCACTTGGCTAGTCCTTTCTTAGGACAGAAGGGATAGTCTTCTGGCAGAGAAGACCATTGCAGATTTGGTCCCTGACATGACTTCTTCAAAAAGGATGCTCTGCAATGTTATAAAGAGATGGCAGGACCTCTGACCTGGGAACCTTCCTCCAGACCTCAAAAGGTGTGTTTTTGGAGGTTTACGCCTGAGTTTTTTATTCTCTGGATGAGCGTCGAAAATTGTGCAGGTCTGATAGATAAAGGCTCGAAGTCTTCTGCTGCGTCGACGCAGCATGCCATCGCGTTGATGCAGCTTCATAGTTTTTTTAAGTTGCTGGCGAGCTGGATCTCCATGCGTCGATGCAGCTTCATAGGTGCGTCGAGGCATCCTCTGTGAAAGCCGTTTACAACGGCTTCTGGAAAAAGTGTAAGGTTGACCTCCTATGCCAATGAGGTTGACACGTCTGTTGAGAATGGCTTCTTAGATAGATTCTGGAAGACCCACTGCATCGACGCTCTTAGAGGGCAGGGTCGACGCAGCTAGCTGAGCTGCTCCCAGACAGAACCTGGAAAATGAAGATTCGACTCCTGGGGTCGACACTTTAGTGAAGCGATTGATGAAGGGCATGTTGTGCATCGACGCAACAGATGATGGGGTCGACACATCCTAAGACCCGTTAGAGATTTTCTTCCTTTGTGAGCCAAGGCGTCGAGGCAGCTTCACATTGAGGTTGGAGCAGTTCTGCTGTGAGGTAGGAGCAGTTCTTTTATGAGGTCGATGCAACCTTCTTGAACTTGCATATCTATCCCTTTGGACCTTGAGTTCCTTTCAACCTTGGTTGGCTTTTTATTCCTTTGAGAGAAAACTTGCAATGCCAAAGCTCCTTACTGCAATCCCAATTCAGCTTCTAAGGCTAAGGCATGTTGCTGCTTCTGATCTGTCGTTGCTTACTATTGCTCCCCAAGTCATCTTGACTGAGTGTTTTTACAAGAGAGTTATTTTATGATGAGCGTAACATGGAGTTTCATGATCAAAACATTCATCATGCATATTGAAGCATAGTTGAATCAATTCAGTAGACTTGTAATGAATTAAACCCAGACATCTTCAAAACAACATATATCCAACAGACCGCTGGGGAGATCATCATTTTTGGGGTTTTTTGACGGTAAAAGCTTCGAAGAGGTAGGGGGACGGATCCCAAGCACTCTCGTATGTTTTCCCTCGCCATTTCATGCTCTGGCTAGGTCGACAGTTGGCGCATTGCTTATTTTGGGAAAAATGTTTATGTTTGGGACGAGTGATGGTTTCGACCGGTTAGGCCTCGATTTGTGGTTTGGATTCGATTTTTCTGATGTAGGAATGTTTGGGGGTTGTTTCCCCTCGTTTTCCCCTTCGCACCGAGGCGAATGGGGCCTCGGATCGAACTCCGCCTAGAGTTCGATTTGTTTCTGCGAACCCAGCAGTGGACGGCCACGGGAGTGGCCGTGTGCCTAGTGCTAGGCGGCCAGATCCCTGGTCGCCCAGGACTGTTGGGCGGCCAGAGGTCTGGCCACCCAGGTTGTTGGGCGGCCAGGACCCTGGCCGCACTAGCTTCTCTCTTCCCCCCTTCTGTCCCAGCTCAAGTG
This sequence comes from Amorphophallus konjac, assembly GCA_022559845.1. Classification (NCBI taxonomy): domain Eukaryota; kingdom Viridiplantae; phylum Streptophyta; class Magnoliopsida; order Alismatales; family Araceae; genus Amorphophallus; species Amorphophallus konjac. The sequence goes on from CM040118.1 coordinate 401,104,887, forward strand.
GCCATACTGCTGGCTACCCTTCACTGTTTCTGGGTGGCCAAAGGTTTGGCCGCCCTGGTCTGTTGGGCGTCCAGCACTCTAGCCGCCTAGACACTGAAGTTGTCTTGGACTGGGCGGCCAAAGTGATGGCCGCCCAGGCCTGCTGGGCGGCCAAAGAGATGGCCGCCTAGTGCACAGGGTAGCCCTATGCTAGCCGGCCAGTGATGTTGCCGTCCAGGCCACTGGGTGGCCAGAAGGTTGGCCGCCCAACCATTTCCTGCCCCGAGGTGCCGTGCTTCACCGTTTCCCGCCCTGATGTGTCCGTATATGATGCGGTTTAGCGTAAGTGGTGTCCACGTGATTCTCAATGATCCGAGACTTCTGTATAGGTTATCATGGGCCATCGCTGTGAGATTTATATGATGTGGGGAGTTTTCTTCCCCGTGTGGGTTATCGTGAGTAATGGTCCTTTCCCGCGCAAGTTTAGTTGGCTGGCGTTCGTTAGTTCCCGTTACCGGCCCTAGGCAGTTTACCTGTACCGAGCTATGCCACTTCGTGGTTTCAGGTGTGTGTGAGTTGGACCTTCTTCTGAGCAATACTCCACTGGCTCAGCTTACTGAGTGTCGTGCACGTATCGGCTGGGCCGAGAGTGTTACTTACTGAGTGTTGACAAGTTCTGACCGCGTCGTCGAGAGTGGTTCCTGATGTGACGGTTTTTAGGTTGGTTACTATAGGGCCCCTCGTCTTTGCAGTATGAGTCCAGCTGGAGGGGAAATCAGCTAGAGGACCTGACATAGAGCTCATGGTCTGTGTGTGCACACATGGTTGGGGGCAGAGGAGCCACACCGACGGACGCGACCCCAACTGGTCCTTGTGTTGTTGTAACTCTGCCTCACTCTCTGGAAGAGGCAGGTAGGTGTGAGCGTAGTGGGCGGTGTAAGGCGTCCGAGAGGCATCTGACCCAGTCCCTTGCCTCACTCTCTGGGAGAGGTAGCCAGGCTAGGGAGAGTCGGCGCGGTGTAAGACGTTCGTGGATGCATTCGGCCGGTGGTAGTGGGAGAGTACTTCTACCACCCGTGGGTTTAGTTCCCGACCGTGAGCTGTGGTTCTCCAGAGTAGGGGTAGTGTGTTCTGACCGGGTGACTTTAGCGTGACTTCTTGTTGATAAGTGTGTATTTTTAGGAGTTAATTTATGATATACACATTTGTTATGAGCTTTAATATTAATAAATATGCACTTATCACAGATAATTCTAATCTAGATCAAAATATTTAGTTTGATGGAATTAAGTGATTTTAATAAATAAATTTGCTTATTTTGTAGGAACGAAGAGGACGAGGGCAAGAACTCCACAAATTTGCACAATAATGGGACAAAGTCCGTTAAAAATAATAATAAAAAAGAAAATAAAAGTACAAATGGGCCAAAGGCCCATGGGCTTGTTAAAAAAAAGAAAAAAAAGAAAGAAAAGTACAAATGAGCCAAAGCCCCATGGGCTTGTTAAAAGAAAAAAAAGAAAACAAATGATTATATAGATATATATATATATATTCATATATAATAAGTACATAATATATATATATTAATATATATATTAAGACATATATATATTAATACATGCATGCACGGCGTGGTGGCATCAATCTTCCAATCCTCGGCTATATTTCTTCCATTATTCTTTTAATTTCAAGTTGTACTTTTAATTTTCATAGTTGTACTTTTTATTTCCATAGCAATAAAATTAATTTTGGCAAATTGTGTACTTTCTCTCACTTCTCTCTTCTCCAAATTTCTCTTCTCAACCCCTCTCAATTTCTTTAGTTAGATTTATTTCTCATGCATGTTGATTTTTTATTTTTGTACAAACGCACTCCAAATCAATGATTCTTTCTTAAATATAAGAATTGTCCGACGCACTTAATTAAAATATTTCCTCCTCGTAGGATCGACTCGCTATTCACCGCTTTACTTGAATTTTCAAAGCTATTTAAGTGAGTGAGTGCGGTTATGTAAATTTTAAAATTGTGTGTGGCACAGTATTTTTAAACGACAGGTGCCGAGCGCATTAATTTTTGACGCCATTGTCGGGGAGGAAAAATGATTTTTTATAGTTAGATATGCTTGTGTTTGGTGTGTATATTTGTATATTAATTTTTTTATTTTTATTTTGAAGGAAAAAAAATCAAAAAATCAAAGAAATATTAGAATTTTGGACCTAGAAATTCACTAGAAATAATCTATCGCAGAAAGCCAAGAAGCGTCACTGAAAGTCTATTTCTGTCACTAAAGGGAGTAGGAATTCTGAAGAAAATCCTAAAAAATCAAGCGTCGATAAAGGTCAGTAAACGTAAATACATGTTCTATTTTTTTTATTTTCTGAAAAATCTCACAAAAATTAAAAAAATTCCTTAAAAATCCATAAAAATTTTAAAAAATTAGAAAATCTGAAAAATACAGAAATCATGATTTTAGGCCTTATTTTTCAATAGATTTGCATGTTGTTTGGTATTTTTTGTTCATAGTTTTCTTTTATTCATCTCTTCTTTAAAAAAAGAAAAAAAATTCCTTCAAAATCTAAAAAAAATCAAAAATCAGAAAACAAAACAAAAAAATTTATCTTATACTATCATGTCCACATTTTAGTTGCATCCATTTCATGCATTATGTATTTAGTTGAGTATTTATTCTTTTATTTGCATCATTTGAGAAAAAAAATCTTTCTCTTCTTCTCTATTTCCCCTTCTTAAGGGCAAGTTAGATTCCTTAGACCCCTCTTTGAATTGGAAGGACTCTCTATTGAGCACTCTGTCTCTTTGGACTGAAATTTCTTTTTCCAAGACCTCCATAAGTCCCCGCACCCATGGATTCCCTCACGGAAGCCGGACAGGTCGTACTAAGAAGCACCCTGGAGGTAGATTGCCCTTAGAAGATTAAAAAAAGAACTTTTAGAATTTAATACTATTTTGAAAAATCGGTGTCTCAAGAAGAGGTCCAATGGCAAACGCCTTAAGCGCAAACGCCTTAAGCGGGATTGTGGTTATTTAATTAGGTCCCTACGAAAGTAGGGAGAGCCTCCCACAACCCCACCTCTTACCTGGTCGGTGGACCAATTTGATAGTGAGTGTCAATTCTTCTTTGACAAAAAAATCAAAAAATTAAAAAAAACTATCATCATTTTTTGTATGTAGGGGCTAATTCATTACATTTTCATTTAGTGGTTCATTTATTGCATTATTTTGAAAAAGCTTCAAAAAAAACTTAATCTAAAATAAAAAAAATAAGAATAAAAAAATAAATAAAACAAAGAAGAAAGAATAAAAAAAGAGATCAATAAAGGAAAATAATATTAAAAAATTGTAAAACAATTTGAAAAAAAATAAACCAACAAAATTAAAAAAAAGCTTTCTAGGATCTAACCTATTTTTAATGGCCATTCATCTTAGAGGGAAACCCACGCCTATGAAAGAATATTTTTTTCCTTCTACTTATAAACCCTTAACCTGTATTGACCTACCTGACATTCTTGTGGATCATTATGAGATTGACCCTAATCTCTTCCAGATGCTCCCGTCTTTTTATGGGAATCTCAATGAAAATTCTTATAGGCATTTAGATGATTTTCTAGAAGTTTGCTCCCTAATCAAAATCTGAAACTTTAGTGATGATGCCCTTAGGTTGATCTTATTTTCATTTTCATTGAAAGATAAAGTAAAATATTGGTTAAGGGATTTTGGAAAGACCATCAGGACTTGAGAAGTTATGTAGTTAAAATTTTTGAAAAAATTTTATCCCATAGTCCGGACCAACATGATGAGAAGGGCGATTATGTGATTTACTCAACTTTCAGGAGAGCAAATTCATGAATCTTGGGAGAGACTGAAGGATTTGTTACGTCATTGCCCACACCATGGGTTACCCAAATGGCAAACTATGTATGCATTTTATGAGGGTGTATCTGATTATGATAGACAAATGGTGGACACATCTTGTGGAGGGGCATTCATGAACAAGAGTGAAGATGAGGCTTATAATCTGTTTGAAATTTTGAGTGAAAACTCGATGAATCATGCCTCAATCTCCTCTCTTAAACAATATGTAGGACCTTTCAAATAGGCTGAAAATCTAATCCAAACATTCAAGGAAGCCTGTGAGTTCTGTGCCAGTCTCACTCACCATGTGAGTGAATATCCTACTGTAGCCCGTCTCCCACTAGTCATCCAAGCTCAAGTCCAAAATGCGCTAGGGTTCACTCAGCTCAAGCGTGGTACATTCTCAGATGATTATAATCTTGACTGGAGTACTCACCCAAATTTGCCTTGGATGGATCACACAATTCAAGCCCCTTTGTCTAAACTTTCACCCCTAGAAGCCCGCGAGCGGTACATGTGTAATCAACTTCAGCCCAACTCATCTCACCCAAACTTCCAAAGCAATATCGATACTAGGGGTGATTCATCAGGCCACTACTTTGAACCTCAAATTGTGTACTCTCAGTCTACTTACCAGGGCCCTCCTTCAACATTACACCAACCCCTCAATATGTGAATGATGATGACGATGATCTGATGCTTCTCATTTTGGCTCAAGACATCAATACTGGGAATGAGGGGGAGTGCATTCGCAATACCATGATGGAGGAAGGGAAGGAATTAGAGGGTGGATTAAAGGATCAAGATGATCATATTGATATCACCACCGCATTCTATGAATGCTTTGAGATTGAGAATACCACTGTGAAGCTGTAACACCCCGATTAAATAATAAAATATAAAATTTTAAATTTTGAAGTATGTATTGAAATAAAGGTGACAAATGGTTATAAATGAAAAATGTGAGATTAATTATCGTGTGAGAGTGAGGTCGAGTTAGTAAAGGGGTAAAATAGACATTTTCTTAATTAATGATTTCAATAATATTTCTTAAAATAATTAATTGATTTTGACCAAACTATATAAACGGAAAGGGGATAATTATTTTTCTATCATGACCATAAAAGAAATTTCATATTTTGAGACGCAATTAAAATTTTCATGATAATCTATTATATATATATAATGCAATGAATTGATTTTTCGCCGTTCGCTAAAGTTTTGACCAATTTATAAAAATATGAAAAAATTATATTCTTATAGAGAACAAAACATTTAGCAATATTGTTAACTGGGCCGACCCCTAATAAAAATTTAATAAGGCCGAATTAAAGAGATTTTAGTCTAGAACCATTGTTCTTAATAGCCCAACCTTAATCGACCAAATTCGAGCCCATTTCTGAACTATTCGAGCCCAGACCAGGCCCATTTGATAGATAAACCCTAGTAAATCATTTTGCCCCTGAAACCCTAGCTTCTAGATGCCTCTCTCAACGGCGGCGACGTGGATTAGGTAGGCATACCAAGTTTTTTGTCGATTCTTCTCCTTTGGACTCTCTTAGCCAATTCGATCTCTAGAAGCCTCCTCAACCTCTATAAGTAGAGGGCTTTCGCAGCCCTAGACCTCCTTTTATTTTTCCAACATGTGGCGCAAGCAATCGTGATCGATCGAGGGCGAATTAGGGCGAGAACGGTGACGTGTTCACGATTAGGGTTTTAGCGCATCTTCCCTTTCTTCTTCCAAATCGGTAGGTGTCTCTCAGGCTGAACTAAAATTTAATTATACCATCTTGTTCGCATTTCTGAGCTCTTTCTTTTGATACCAGATTGCCCAAATGCCATGCACCATGTTACTCTAATTTCATTGTTTACCCTGAGGTACATCTGAAGTGTTAAATTCCATATTGATTCGTTTTATGTTAGTTAAATCACTTTAGATTTTAATTGAAGCATGTGATCTTATGCTGTTTTGAATGCTCTTTCTAATGGATGTATTGTCCCCAATTTTATTCACCCTAACGCTTGAAATCAAAGTTTTTATCATGATGTGTTGAGGCTCGTAGTCGGTGGAGTCTCAGGTTGGTAAACGGTCCTTTCAAAGACCGCTATCAATATAGCGGTCGCACGATAGACCGTTTTATCCTTCAGGCGACCCTTATATAGACCATTTCATGGCTTCTAGCAGGAAGTTCTAAACTTTGTTTTATGTGTTTTTAACTAGAAAACTTACCCTGTCTAGCATGATATCTTGACCTGTAACTATGCAGAATGCAATATTAATCTAGTATCATGGTTAGAAACATGAATTTTTATTTATTTACATGAAAGTTGCTTTGACAATCATAAGTTAATGATCATAAGAAACCTGATAAAAGCTTGGTTATTAATCTTGAAATCTCACACCTTGCTGTTATACATTCCTCATATTATGTTGCTGATATCATTGTTTGACAGTCATGCCACTCCGGTGGGATTGACTGACCGCACCATCTCATTTTCCGTATTTCATATAGCCTCAATCTTGTAATAGTTGGGACTCACCGCCGGATATTCCTTCCATCGGACTAGGACCACTATTATGAGACCTCCGTAAGTTCCCGTGAGCCTGGGATTCTTACCAGGATGCCGGGCGGGTTGTACCCCCAAGACCTGAACCCTTGACGTGTTTTGATTCGTGTTTGGGCCAGTCCAAATCCGGACTACTCTACAACCATAGCGGCCCAACTTGAGACTGCTAAGCGATCCTTGGCGGCCCAGGTTTAGATCGATATCCCTCTCTTGGCCTAGGTTAAGTAATGGGCTTGGGTTTAGTCTGATTCTTTTGAGCCCAGTCAATTCTAACCTAGCCCAATCCGTTCTATTTGACTTTAGCTTCATGGGCTGAACTCTTGTTTGGACTCATTCTGATTTGGGCTAGATTAAGGACCTTTTTGGGTTCACCTTAAGAGCATGTTATACTTAACTATGCACGGTCTAAGGTTAGACCGTCAATATCACCTTAGCGGCACAGTTATTGACTGCTAAAATCAAGATTTAATATGATTTTCCGTGTTTTGTTGTTGTGATAGCAGTCATATCAAGGTTGGCCTTGAACTGTGAAATCTTGCTTGATCCTTGTTCTTCCACTTGATATCCATTCCAATTCTATTGAAATATCATTTGATCTTAGTTAGTAAGTTACATAGCTTAAACCTTGGAACTCTTGGCCATTAAACATTATGGATGTCTAGATTTCGTGGGATCTATGATCCAAACAAATCAATGCCAAGATAAACACATTAAAGGGCCCAGTCTGGTCTTGGGAGGTGCACCCGAAAACTACTTGATCCCCGGGGAGGTGAATGACTAAGTGTGGCATTTGGCACCGGTACTATCTAACGTGTTGGGTCTACGACATTCCACACTCTTGTGATACTTGCTATACTTGCTTGAAAGTAGGAAGTGCTTGCTTGCATGACTTGACTTGACTTGACTTGACTTGATAAATGGTCATTCACTTATTGTCGTGCATGATGTATTGACTTGACTTGACTTGGCATGTGGCCACTCATGTGAAATTCTGGTTGTTTGTTTTGCTATCTCGATTTGCAATGTTCCTTTCCATTTATCTATCAATTATCTTCTAATCTTGTTGGTTACCAGCTTATTTTATTGAATTCTCACTTTATTTATATATTCCTGAAAATGATTAATTACTTAAACTTCGCCTGATGATAGAGTATAATTCCTACTGAGCTTCTCGCTCACCCCCCTTATTTCCATCCTTTTCCGGTAGCGCGGTAGGTGGAACGTTTGCAATTGGGATTGGGTCAACGTGATCGAGTGAACCTGGAGCTTAGAGACCAGAGTCTTTTATTTTCTTGAGTCTAGATAGTATTGTGGTCTTACTATTTTCTCTTCTTTATTTTCTTTATTGAGTCCACATTGTATTTAAATTTCCAAATATCAATAAAAATCACATTTTTATCAAATTAATGGCCTCCATGTGTTGAATATTATTATTTATATTTTATTTATTTCTGCTCTAATTATCATGACTATTTCGCTGCCACGTTCCGAGCATCGCTTCCCACTGCTATCGGTTCGGGGCGTGACAGAAGCATAGTGGCCCAAACAACTCAATTGAGGAAATGCATGAAGAGCGTGATTGCTATGTGGTGAATAATCTTGTTGATTTAATGAAAATGAATTTCAAATATCCTCCTCCTCTTAATGAGTGTGATGAAGGGGTCCTCATAGAGAAATTCACATTTGAGCTTACCTATGCTGAAGGGACCGAGCTTGAAAAATTCACATTTGCTCTTCCCACCTCATTATTGGGAAATTTGATTGATAATCTTCAATTGAGTGCTGAGTGTGATGAAGGGGTCTTATTAGAGAATTTCACATTTGATCTGACCCTTGAGCCCTTTCAAATGAAGTTTGAATCATTGGATGAGTTAGATTCTGGGCTCCCGCTTCCTTCCAATATGATTCCTCTGAAAGTTAAGCCTCCCCAATATGACATTCTAGGACCTGATGGGAATGTGCCAGTAATATTCACCTTTGATTTGACTTCCCATCAGGAAGATAAGTTGATTAGTGCCATTAATGCTCATGAGACTATTACTGAGAGGAATGTGGCTAATAATGATAATCTTATTCATAAGTAACCAGTGCCTGACCCAGTTACCATGGAGGAAGTAGTCAGCAAAGGGTTAGTCATGCAAGAAGATACAGGACAAGGGGTCCAATGGTAAGATGTTGTGCAAAGGCTCCACCTCGATCTTGAAAGATTATTGGCCATTGATCACCTCATGATCCCCAAAGATGAAAATCGGCTCACACATTTGGTTACAGTTAAAATCAATAATGTGCGAGACCCACATATTTCTAGCCCCCGTACGTACATGTTTACTCTTGTCTTCCAATGGCATAAGGGCTGGAATTTGAAGGAGGACAAGATCACTTGGTAGCTCATTCTGACGGCCACTCATTAGTTAGTGAGCTACATTGCGTCTGGATGAAGACGTTAAACTTAGTGCTTCTTGAGAGGCAACCCAATATTTTCATGATTTTTGTGTGCTAATAAATGGCTTCTTGGGAGGCAACCCAAGTTTTTCTTGTGTTTTTATTTTGCAGGTGTGAATAAAGGATAAGTTAGGGGGAGAGAGAAAATTACACCTATGCCTCGCCGTTAATAGCCATGTACTGCCCTTGATCAGCAAGGATGCCCATTGAAGTTCACTTCCGTCAGGTTGTCTCGTTCCTTCACAAATTTCATGTTTACATTATTCTATTCATCCATATTGTTCATGCCATTGCAGACAATGTTATTTATGTTGGGGGGACGGAAATCATGTTGCATATGTTGCATTCATATACAACCTCATTTTTGCAAAATGAAAAAAAACACGAGTTTCATGATTCATGCTTGAATTGAAAGTGATTCTAGAATAGAAAAGACTATGATAAGGATGATGAAAAATTTATTTAATCTAGTCATGGAAAATTGATCTAAGAATCTCTTTAAAGTTCATGTGCACTTTAGAAAAATAAAATCACTTTGTACGCTAATGAAACATGCAGGATAAGCCTTCTGCTATTTTGAGTATGTTGCCTGTTATTATGCACTTCGTAAAGAAGAATGTCTTTTATAAACTTTCTGCCAAGTTATCTATTACATTAGTGCAATAGCACGTTGAAATTTTTTTTTGAAAAGAAAACACCATGAAAAATGCTCTGAATCTGAGTAACCGGGCCTACTTCACCTAAGACGTGTTGTGGTTCGCGCCAAAAGGAAAAGGGAACCTTGATCTGTGAAACCGGGCCTGCTTCGAGGTTCGTGTTAAACAGTGAAGGGTAGTGCAGCATCATCTGTGTAGAAAAATAAAAAGATCCCTAAGGGACTATGCAATAAGGCAGACAAAAAGCTAGTACTCTTAATGCTCTGATTAAGAGGTGTAGGGTTAAAGGGCACCTGCTTAAAATAGCAAATGGGGGACGCAATTGTCTACGCTGTGGATTTATTATTTACACATGCACTAGTGATACTAAACTTTGATTTCAACTCTTGATCATGAACCTTAATTTCTAAATCTAAGGCTAGTGTGCGTTGATGTTTCCAGATTCATAATCTTTGGTTATTTTTGTGAAGGAAAAGTTGGATATGAAGGTATGCACTTTGCAAACTCTTGTTGGTCCTAAATTTTTACTTGTTTGCATTGCTAAGGGACTAGCAATGAGTAAGTTGGGGGGTGTGATAAGTGTGTATTTTTTAGAGTTAATTTATAATATGCACACTTTTTATAAGCTTTAATATTAATAAATATGCACTTATCACAATTAATTCCAATCTAGATCAAAATATTTAATTTGATGAAATTAAGTAATTTTAATAAATAAATTTACTTATTTTGCAAGCACGAAGAGGACGATGGCAATAACTCTACAAAGTCTGCACAATAATGGGCCAAAGTCCGTTAAAGATGAAAAATAAAGAGAAAACAAAAGTACAAATGGGCTAAAGGCCCATGGGCTTGTTAAAAAAAGAAAGAAAAAGAAAGAAAAGTTCAAATGAGCCAAATGCCCATGGGCTTGTTTAAAGAAAAAAAGAAGAAAACAAATGATTATATAGATATAGATATATATATATATATTCATATATAATATGCACATAATATATATATATATATATATATATATATATATATATATATATATATATATATATATATATTAATGCATGCATGCACAATGTGGCGGCGTCAATCTTTCAATCCTTGGCTATATTTCTTCCATTGTTCTTTTAATTTCAAGTTGTACTTTTGATTTTTCATAGTTGTACTTTTTATTTCCATAGCAATAAAATTTATTTTGGCAAATTGTGTACTTTCTCTCTCTTCTCTCTTCTCCAAATTTCTCTTCTCAACCCCTCTCAATTTCTTTAGTTAGATTTATTTCCCATGCATGTTGATTTTCTATTTTTGTACAAACGCACTCAAAATCAATGATTCTTTCTCAAATATAAAAATTGTCTGACGCACTTAATTAAAATATTTCCTCCTCATGGGATCGACCCGCTATTCAATGCTTTACTTGAATTTTCAAAGCTATTTAAGTGAGTGAGTGCGGTTATGTAAATTTTAAAATTGTGTGTGGCACGACATTTTTAAACGACGGGTGCCGAGCGCATCACTCACCTGCGAGGTCGAGGTTTACCGACAGCATGGTCAGAGTTCTCCCAGTAGCTAGGATAGGTCGTTTCGGCGTTGTGAATTTCGTTGTGGCTTCCGTCCATGAGGACTTTTCCTACGTTAGAGGCTTCTTAGGTTCTTTCGGTAGTGTGACCGCGACCTTTCTTAGATTGGCAGTTTTGACTCGAGATCGTGGCTCCCTCGTGAGGGTAGGAGTAGTGTAGAGACTTTGTGGTTCTGCCGTTTCACTGTTCTATTGTTATAGCCACCACTGTTGTTATTGTTGTTTTTAATGCTTTCCTTTACTATTGTTATTTATACTACTGTTACTTTTGTTACCTCTTTCGATGTTGTGGGGATTCGCGGTACCCCTACTGAGCCAATGAGATGAGGCTCACTCCTTATTTTTTCAGGTGCAACGCTTCTCCTCGAGGTGGTGCGTCTCGGTCGGAGGTCTTTTAACAGCTAGCTTGCCAGTGCCGGGGTATGCCCCGAGGCAGTGTATGTTTCTTTTCTTGTTGACTTTACTTGTGGACTAGACTCTATAGTTATATTAAATGGTTATAAAATGTTAATTTTATTTCTACCAGTTAATTACTAATTATGTAGTTTATTTCCTACTTTGTTTAAAATTTCAATGCATGACCACACCATCCCTATTAACCCTTTCGAGCTTCCCAGCTCGTGGGTGGCGGTATAGGATCGAATGGTATCGGGTTTGACTCGGTATCCGGATCTTGGGTCGTTACAATCACTATGAGGAGGAGGCATGCGGGCCAAGTGCTCACCGATGGCGTATCCTTTGACATCCTTCTTGACGACGACGAAGATGTCGAATTGGGAAAGAAAGCTTTGCCAGTGAGCCAACCTATTGAATATGATAGGTTTTTCTAACAGGTAGTGAATCGGATTCCATCCAAGAGATCAGCTTAAATTCATGGGCTAGAAAATAATGCTTCAATTTTTGGGCGACCCATACCAACGATGCGCAAGTCTTCTCCATAGTGGTGTACTTGGGTTCTATGGGGTTAAAGAGCCTATAGAGGTAATAAGCTGCCCTTTCCTTGCCTTCCTCATCATGTTGCACCAGGATAGCTCCTAGGGAGTCCTCAATGACATAAATGTATAGGATTAAGGGTTCCTTGGGACAGGAGGTTACAAAATAGGGGATTAGACAAATACTCTTTCAAATCAGCATAGGCCTTTTGGCATTGTTCATTCCACTTAAATTTGACCCATGTCTTTAGCAGTTCATAAAATGGACGACACCTCTGGGAATGTTGGGAAATAAATCTTCTAATGAACTGCAGATGAGCAATCAATCCTCAGAGTTCCGTGATGTTTTTCGGAGGGGACATTTTAGCTATAACCTTGGCCTTATTCGGATCGATCTCAATCCCCCGTTTGCTTACTATAAACCCAAGCAACTTCGCCAAGGAGACTCTAAATACACATTTCTTTGGATTCATCTTCAATTTATACTCCCTGGCTCTTTACAAAACCTTAGCCAAGATCTCAGGGTGCCCTTTTATATTGTCTTCGACTTCACCAAAATATCATCCACGTAAACTTCCATATAAACATGCATCATGTCGTGGAAGATAGCCATCATTACCCTTTGGTAGGTAGCACCTGCGTTCTTCAATCCAAATGGCATAACTACATAGCAATAAGTACCCCAAGGCGTGGTGAAGGAAGTTTTCTCTTGATCTTTCGGTGCCAACCAGATTTGGTTATATCCTGAATAGCCATCCATAAATGATAAGGTTTCATACCTAGCTGTGTTATCAACCAACACGTCATTATACGGCAACAGGAAATCATCTTTTGGACATGACTTATTCAAATCCTGAAAATCGATGCAAATTCGAGCTTTACCATCCTTTTTTATAACATGGATAATATTTGTCACCCAGTGAGGATAAAGAATAACCCTGGTAAATCTGGCCTCATGCAATTTATCAACTTCTTCTTTCATCTTCAAGGCCATATAGGGGTGAAATCTTCTAAACTTTTCTTTTACGGGTCTTGCCCATGGCTTAAGCACGATTCTTTGTTCCACTAATGAGGGCTCAAGACCAGACATGTCCTCATATGACCAGGTAAAAGAATCACTATACTCCCTCAAGACCTAGATTAACTCCTCTTCGACTTCGGGAGAGAGGTTAGCAGAAATCATGATAGGCATGGGTTCTTCATCCATTCCAAGATTGATTTCCTTGGTAGGTTCATCCACCGCCGTGGAGGGTTCGTCAAATATCTTCAATCCTTGGGCATATAAGTCGGCGGTGTTGTCTACCTCGCTGTCTTCATCATCGGCTGGGTCCTCCTCATCTAAAATCTCATATACATCCAATCCGTTGTCACTAGGCACCCCATCCCATGCTTCTTCTTCTAACACCAAGGCTTCTTCGATAAACTCTGGGCATCTAAGAAGGGCATGACACCGCTGAGCGAGATCCTAGAGGAACCAAGGAGGAATAGTTCTAGAGTGACATGACATGGGGCGCATCTAAGACTTAGGGAACGTGTTGGATGGACCAGCCAGACTCGATCCTACCCTATCAACTGACTCGACTAAATCTAAACCTAATCTAGAAGAGGATGAAGGGTCCTTAAAGAGAAACTCCAATGATGAGGAGGAAGACAACGACGGGACGTCTCGCCTCGAAGTGGTCAGAGTAAAGATGGCAGTCTCCTCGAACGAAATGCAAGTTTAAAAATTGGTGTTTTTTTTTTATGAATCATCAAGGATCATGCAGCAAGAGAGCTGAAGTATGGAGATGGGAGAGAGAGAGAAAAGTTTAGGAAGAGATAAAGGGGGTTGGGAAGATGCTAACACAGATAGAGGAGTAGCGGGAGAATGCTTGATTAGGGAAGAATTAAACAGCTGAGGAGATAATTGAATCATGAATGAAGGTGCAGTAGGTATAGACTGGAGGCCCTGAAAGATAGAAAGGAATCGGGATGGGGATAGAGTAAGGAAAATGATAGAGCTCCCAACCTCTCGTGAGTTGACGGCCGGTTTTCTTTACTCCCGCTCGACCACCTACAGCCCCATACTCCTAGGGCGGTCGTCTTCTTGAAACAGCCAACCAACAGAATCTGAAAAGCCAGGCATATCAGTGCTAGGGCCTTCCGACACTAGAGGTGGGCCAGATATCGGGCAAGCAATGCTTAAGATGACCCTGGACAAAGTGCTCACATAGTGTCCATGTTAATGGTAGCCAATCTAGCATCAAGGCGAGTAGGCTCCCCCGATAGCCTAGTCCCCTTTGGTCTTTCCTCTTGTAGTTCGGGACTAGCTTAGTCCTACCGTGGAGATGGGTGCCCAAACCTATGCTCGGCTGATACCCGAGCTTCAACATCATAGACCAGCCCCTTGCGTCCAACATCCTAGATTTCACTGCGATGTTCACCTGTGCAATCTCTGGTTCATGGCATGAATAAGCCCATGGAAAATCAAGATCCATTATAGAAATGACAGGCTTGTTGGTGGGCCAGAGTGTCAGAAGGATCTTCTCGATAATGGCCTCGACCATACGAGCCGTGGAGATACTCTCAACCTTGACTACCCGCCCTTGAAAAGGGAACTTGAGGCACTGGTGGGAGGTCGAGGGCACAACATTGAGATCATTGATCCATGGCCTTCCAAGAATATCCTAAAACATCGGATCTATGTCCATAATGTAAAATTCCACAGGCATAGATAGAGGCCCGAGTTCGGCTTGCAAAGTAACAATGCCGTGACAAGGTCTCCTTGAATTATCATACATAGCAACAGTGGTAGGAGTCAGGCGAAGATGCTTCTCAGAGATGTTGCAAGCCCGAAGAGTGCTCAAAGGACACATATTAATAAAGGAACCCGTATCCACAAGAGTTGCATTGATAGCCACTTTGTTGAGTGTAATAGAAATGCATAGTGGCATCCGCCTGGCTTAGGGAGGCACCAATTCTACCTCAGGAAAAGTGATAGCCGGCGCCCTGGTGATAGTGGCTAGTGCGGAAGGTAAACTGTCGGCTGCCATGTCTTCGTTCACCATAATCTTTTACAAGAAATCCCGGAGGGCATCTCAGTGAACCTTCAACCTCTTGATCGGCTCCATGATAGAGATTTTAGCGGGCATGCAGTCTAGATGATGCAACAAGTCGTATTGCATGCCCGAGAGTGGATCCACCTTTTTCTGATTCACCGCCTACTGCGAGGATTGGGGATTACCCGTGGTTGGACCAGTCGGTGGGTAAGTGCATTGGAACATACGCCCACTCCTAAGGGCAAGACTTTGTGCTAGCGAAGGATTGATGGGTCCCGAAGCTGGTGATTTGATGGGCCCGGTTGGATGGATGAGGGAAACAGAGGAGGGTGATGGTGAGGTGGAAGCATGAGAGGGGACGGTAGGCCTAATGGGTCTAGTCCGAAGGATTACAGATGGGGGTGCGTGAGCAGACGGGGGTGGTTTAATGAGTCCTTGCGGGTGGATTAAGGTAGGTGGTGCGGCTATAGGAGATGACAATGGTAGAGGAAGGATGAGGGGTTTAGCGGGCATGGAGGACATGGCGAGAGGAGTGGAAGGTGGAGGTATCGGGTTTGACGGGTGTTGGCCCAGAGATAGTGCGCGGACAAGAAGGGGGGTTGAATTATCCCCAAATCGCAGTGACAGATTTTAAACTAATTGTAGAATCAACAAGATTTTGGAAATTGAACTAAACTAAGAGGAATTAAACTTTCTCTCGAGCTCATCGATCTCACACGATTATGATAGATGGAATAAACGATCAAGCACACAACCACAATGCACGAGGGAATTTTTAGGTGGTTCGGCTGGACACCAGTCCGCCTACATCCACCCCTCACCAAACCGGTGAGGCTTCACTCTCTTCACAATGAAGCACACGGAGATGAACTCCAACCACACATGGAGACTTCGTCTCCAACACGATCTGACAGCACAAACCACAGCCTAGGATCAACACACACACGTTGTAACCACAACACAAACGGGGACGAACCCCAAAGTCAATCACAGTTGTTGATTCATAGCTTCAACCGATCCCTAAAGAGGGTATTGGAAAACACACATAAAACTAAGATGAAAGCGTAGAAAATGACGGATGGAAAATAGAAACATAATGTAGCTTAGATGAGCATAGTGGCTTTGGATTTGATCCACAAACCTTTCTCTGATCAAATCTGGATTGATTCCTCCTCAGGTTACTCTCACTTTTTTCTTCTTTCACTCAGATATTCTTCAGAAGGCTCATTCTTCCTTTTTCTACAGGAAAAGATAGAAACCTTGAATATTCTTCCACCTTGTCTTTTTGGATGCCCTAATCATTGTATTTATACTCCCAAGGTATAGTCCACACATGTGGGAGAAAGATAACCTCGGACCCAATCATCACTGGGCAAAGGGATGAAACTTATTGGGTCTCGAGCCAAGTTTGTAAGACCCGTAATGTGGGTCCGAATGGACTGGGTCGACCCTCTGGGGTCGACACCCTCTTTCTGTAAAAACCCAAAAATAGAACCATGACTCAAAGGGGTTGACCCTGGGGGTCGACTTTCTCAGGATACCTTCCTGAAACATTCTGAAAACTTGTAGAACAGAAACAACACTAAAGAGGATCGACCCTTGGGGTCAACACCTTCAATGCACAATGTGAAGACTTAATGAAATGAAGAAGAAGGAGTTTGATTCGATCTCACCATGGTGGGGACACCGGCTACCCTCCATGCCCTGGCATCGACGTTGACCCTTCGAGATGGTTCTGACAGTGCCTTGATTATTTCTTTCTTCTTATTATGATGTACTTTTCTGTTTTTGAGTATGTAGTCCTTATTGGGTTAATTAATAAGGCCCAAAAGGCTAGTCTAGAAATAGCTCGGTTAATGGTCATATGTAGCTTATGGTTACCCCTCAGGGCAGCGTGGTCATTTTCCTTTTGTAGAGGGTGTCTTTAGTTTTTTTTAACCCCTGGCCTCTCCTATAAAAGGGGACCAAGGGTCCTCATTTTTGGTGAATGAAGAATTGAAAATTTTGAGCTCCTCTTGAGAATCTTCCCCTCTCCCTCTTGCGCATCTCTCTTCCCCTCCTCCCTCTCTCTCTTTCCCTCTCCATCCCTAGTTCGCAACTCCCTCTCCATCTCTCTCTCCCTCCAGATCGCACATCCTCTCTCTCTATCTCTTCTTCTTTCCTCTCCTCAACCCAATAGATTCCCACTCTTCCCTTCCTCCTTCTCCTTGCCACATCATCCTCTAGATTCCCTCCCTCCCTCACCTTTCCTTATCTCCCTCCCAAATCTCCCTAAATCACTCCCCCCCTCCTCCTATTTTCTTGCCTCATCCCTTCCCTCCCTCCTTCAAAATTAAAAATCGTTCCCTAATCTTCTGCCACCTCAGCCTCCCATCTTGGAAACATCCCTAGAATCCCTCCTCTTTCCTCAATCCCAGTCGCCACCTTTCCCCTTTCCCATCCTAATGTAGTCGCACCCCCCATCAACACCAAAACCTAGTCCCCCCCAGCCCCCTCCCTGCACCTCCTCTCCCCAGGCCTACCCCAGCCCATCTCTCCCTCTCTCCCACGTCCTCTCATCCCCTGAGCACCGCCCAAGACCCCTCTTGCCATCCCCACACTTTAGGCTCCTTGCAGGTAGGCCCAGCGTGCAGGCTGTCCACAGCAGAAGGACAGACCTGCACACCTGTGATCGGAGTGCTCCGTCGGCATTCCTGTCCATCCCCGGCACCTCGACGGTGCCCCCTTGCCACTGTTGGCCCCAAGAGGGACCCCTCCCTCTCTTCCCCGTCCTACAGCCATCACGGGAAGATCGTCGACGCCGGCATCGCTTGACAGGCCTGCTTGCAGGAAGCTCCCTACCTGCCTGCGACCGGTCTGACATTCCACAGACACCACTAGCACCCCGACCATCTTCTGGCCATCCCCTTCAACTGTCATGCTCTCAAGATGCCCCAAGCCACCTCCACTGAGTTCCAGCACCATCCAATGACGCTGCAACCTCCGTCTAGCTCGTTTGTTACAGGTCTAAAGCTGTTGTTCCATTCTATGCGACAGTCATCGCCCCCGCTACTTCCTCTGCCATCTTTGTGACGACCCAGAGTTCAGGATACCGATATACCGATAACATCGACACACCGATACCAAGAACTGGGGAAGCCACCCAAGAGGCTGATGAGGCCCCTGAAGGGTTAGAAGAAAAGTGCTGAGGGGTATGCATAACGAATTGGAATTTGGAACGCGCAATTTACAATTAAGTAAAGAAGTTAACACAAGTGCGGAAGCAATTCAAAATAACTAGAGTGATACTCATATACTAGTCCAGAGAAACAATAATACTAGCCCAACAATAGGTACAACTACACGGGGCATACCCCGGCAAAGGTACCACAAGCCACAAAAGGCGCCTCGACTAAAGCTGGCAGCTAACACGGCCTCCGAACCGACTCACAAGGCACCGGGAGACGACGGGTGCGGCTCACCTGAAAGGAGAAAGGGTGAGTCACAGCCAGACTCAGTAGGGGTCACTCGGATCCCTACCTCGCACTAAATAAGCATACATGCATAAATAACGGCAAATAGAGCATGCATTTAAATAAGCTGACTGGTAATGGCATTAAATAACTACTCAAGTAAAGCTGTAAACTCTAACTAAGCAAGTGTAACAGCTAAAGCAATGCCACAGCTAACTAAATGCAAGCGTTAAAACCAAAACTACCAAATAGAATAAGTCTTAACTAATCCAGGCAACAAGGAAGGACAACCATTGGAACAGAAACCAGAAGCGTCCACTGACGACTTGCACTGCGTCTCAAGCACTCGCAGTCGTCAAACGACAAGCTGAGCGCATAAACAGTACCAGACCAAGTGACCAGTCGGAGTGGCACCCGTCGGTGTCAGTCCATAGTCTCCGACCACGTGTGCACACACTGACTCTAGCCTGAGCCAGGCCCTCTAGCTAGTTTTCTCCCTTTATAGGATGCTACCATTGGCTGGGAGCCCACGGAACTAGCTTACAAACCGTGCATGGGAAATATACCCCTCCGCCATTCCCAAGCGGGTCGGCACTCAACAGACCTTAGGGAAACAACAGTGGCTCCATTGCTTGGAAAGAAAGGCTACTCTAATGGTAATAAAACACGCCACTATACATTAAAACAATACGAATATGGCATGAGTATAAAAGGGAACACATAATGAAAGGGCTGGGAACATATTACAATCATCAGGGAAGCGGCGATCGAAGACCCACGTGCTATTTGAAAGTGACGGTCGGGGACTGGCGCGTTACATCACAAACGACGCGTTGGTCTCCAGCCGTTACTTCCACCTGAGTTCCAGCTCAAAGCCTAAAAGGGGAGAGTGACGGTGGGGGTCCTATGCGTTGCTTCGAAGCGACGGGCGGGAGCTCCGCCGTTACTTCCACCCGAGGCTCAAACCAACAAACAGCGTTTAAAAACAACAGCAGGCGAAGCGACACTCCGGTCTAAGCGCGTCGGAAGTAAACGACGGTCGGCCGATAGACCGCCGGACTCACCACCTCACCTGGCTAATCGAAAACAACGGGTGAGTAACGGATGGGATTCCCACCGTTACTCCCCAAATGACGCACCCCCGATGGGCCGTTATTTGGAAGCGACGCGTCCACTATGGACCGTCGGGCAAGTGACGGTTCCTGGCAGGACCGTCACTTCACCTGGGTTACGGGCGGGTACGGTTTGAAAACCGAAGCCCTCCCAGACGACAGAAATCGCCCGGTATCGTCGAAAAACCTGATATCCTGCCAAACCACGCATGCTAAACAACAATTTAACAACTTAATCTAGCACATGCAAGGCCTAAAACGCATTAAACTCAAATTTTTAAGCTAAAACCCCAAATATGGAAACATGGACATCATGCATGCTACGGGGTGCTAATCAACAAACGGGCTAAGGGAAACGATCCTAGCAAGATCGGGATTCCATCCCCCTACCTCTTACAAGCCAAAACGGATGAAAAGGCCGCATGTACCGAGGTAGGCTCACCGAGCCTTCAAGCTCCACCCCGCTCCCACGATCACCGAACCATGCCGAAGTGGACACCTACGCGCTCCTCTCGACGCGAGGAATCCAACGGCGCCAACCACGCCTCAATCTGACCTCGTCTCGCCCGTGTTCCCTAGAGAGGAGAGAGGGGCGGTCGCACAGAGGAGAGAGAGAGAGTGAGGGCGAATGAGAGATCGACGGGGAGAAAGAGGGTGAGAGAGGGATTAAAAGAAAAAAAAGAAATTAAAATATATATAATATAATCATTATATATATTAAAATCTCATTAATTCTAATAACCCTCAAATAACTCCAAATAAATCCGGAAAAATACCAGACAAATTCCTAAAAATCCAGGAAAATAGTCAAAAATTCCAGAACGAATAATAGAACAAAAACCAACAAGGATCCATTAAGGCACGAACCTTACAGTCCCTCCCTCCTTACAGAAATTTCACCCTCGAAATTTACAACAACCGCAAAGGAGGAAACTGAGAAAGGACTTATACCTCACTGGAATAAAAAGGGAAAAAGCTGACGCATCTCATCTTCTCGCTCCCAAGTAGACTCATTACCAGAGTGACACTGCCAAGCAACCCTTACCAGAGGAATAACCTTATTTCTCAACCGCTGCTCACGACGGTCTTCAATTCTAATAGGAAACTCTGGCGCGAACAAATCAGCAGTCACCTCAGGCCATACTGAATCATCGAGCACATGAGAAGCATCTGACATATATTTCCTCAATTGAGACACGTGGAATACATCATGAACAGCTTGCATAGCTGCAGGAAGTTGCAAACGATAAGCCACCTGACCGATAGCTTCAACAATTGGAAAAGGGCCAACATACCGCGAACTAAGTTTTCCACGCTTCCCAAACCTGGAAACACCTTTCATCAGAGATATTTTAACAAACACCATATCTCCAGGCTCAAATTGTAGTGGACGTCTGCGCTAATCTACATAGCTTTTCTGTCGACTCTGAGCCGTCAACAACCTCTGCCTGATCTGACGAACCACATCAGAACATTGCTGCACCATGTCAGGTCCTGTCAACAATCTGTCACCAACATCAAACCAATTCAGAGGAGTACCACAAGGATGACCATATAGTGCTTCATAAGGAGCCATTCCAATACTGGAGTGAAAACTGTTATTATAAGCAAATTCAACAAGTGGCAAATGCTGACTCCACGAACCCTGCCAATCAAGGCAACACAATCTCAGCATGTCCTCCAAAGTCTGAATAGTCCTCTCTGACTGTCCATCTGACTGAGGGTGATACGCTGAACTGAAAGCTAACTCAGTGCCCAAAGCTTTCTGGAAACTACGCCAGAAGCCGGAGGTAAAACGCGGGTCACGATCTGACACAAGTGAAACAGGAATTCCATGCAGTGGCACGATCTTCTGCACATATAGCTCGGCCAACCTCTGCACATTCCAAGTAACTTTAATCGGCAACAATCTGGCAGTTTTAGTCAATCTGTCGACCAATAACCAGATGCCATCAAAACCCTGAGAAGTCCGAGGCAAACCCACCACAAAGTCGGTAGTAACATGGTCCCATTTCCACATCAGAATCTCTAACGGCTGAAGCAAACCACCTGGCTTTTGATGTTCGGCTTTAACTAACTGACAAGTCAAGCACTTAGAAACAAACACAGCCACGTCTTTCTTCATACCTGGCCACCAGAACTGCTTCTTCAAATTCTGATACATCTTGGTGACACCTGGATGAATAGCAAAACGAGAACCATGGGCTTCACTCAGAATCTCAAGTCTCAAATCATCATCAGCGGGAACATATAATCTGCCTTGAAAACTGACAACTAGCTCCATGTCAAAATCCACATCATATCTTGATATAACACGAGCCAAATCAGAATCAGCTTGCTGGGCATCTTTAATCTGATGATATAAAGCTGAACCCAAAACCAAACTAACACAAACTGCCATCTTCGGATCAGCAGGAAACTCTGCTCTGAATGCCTCACTTGGAAGCTGTTCCCATAATTTCCATTCATGAAGCAACAAATAACTGACCTGCACTTTCCTGCTCAGAGCATCAGTCACAACATTCATTTTACCAGGCTGATAGGAGAGTGTAAAGTCATAATCTTTCATGAATTCCATCCATCGCCTTTGCCTAAGATTCAGATCTTTCTGGGAGAAAATATACCGTAAACTCTGATGATCAGTAAAAATCTGAAATTCCTCACCATACAGATAATGTCTCCAGATCTTTAAGGTAAAAACAACTGCAGCTAGCTCCAGATCGTGAGTGGGATAATTTCCTTCATGCTGTTTCAACTACCGGGATGCATATGCGATAACCTTACCATGTTGCATTAGCACTGCACCCAAACCTACTCGAGAAGCATCTGTACAGACCACAAATCCACCCGAGCCGGAAGGCAAAGTCAACACAGGGGAAGAAGTCAATAGCCTTTTCAATTCAACAAAGCTAGCCTCACACTGATCCGACCAGACAAAAGACACATCTTTACGAGTCAATCTAGTCATCGGGGCTGCAATCCTCGCAAAATTCTGAATGAATATGCGGTAATACCCAGCCAAACCTAGAAAACTTCGAATCTCTATTACAGTTCTCGATCTCTGCCAACTCAAAATAGCATCGATCTTTGCAGGGTCCACTGCCACTCCATCACCAGAAATCACATGACCAAGAAAATGAATTTCTTGAAGCCAGAATTCACATTTACTGAGCTTCGCATAAAGCTCGTGATCCCTTAGAGTCTGCAGAACGATCCTCAAGTGCTGCACATGATCATTATCAGAGGCAGAATAGATCAGAATGTCATCAACAAAGATCACCACAAACTGATCAAGAAATGGACGAAAGATACGCTACATCAGGTCCATGAAAGCTGCTGGGGCATTAGTCAAACCAAACGGCATGACTAAGAATTCAAAGTGACCATATCTAGTACTGAAAGCAGTCTTCTCCACATCGGATTCCCGGATCTGTAACTGAAAATAGCCAGATCTGAGATCTATCCGCGAAAAGACAATAGCAGACTGTAACTGGTCAAACAAATCGTCAATCCTGGGAAGCGGATACTTATTCTTAACAGTCACCTGATTCAGCTGCCTGTAATCAATACAGAGTCTCAGGCTTCCGTCTTTCTTTTTCACAAACAACACTGGAGCACTCCACGGAGAAAAATTGGGGCGAATATAACCTTTTTCCAGTAACTCTAGTAGCTGTGCTCGCAGTACTCTCAATTCAGCTGGAGCCATTCGGTACGGCGGCTTTGCTAAGGGGCCGGTACTTGGAATCAATTCAATTGCCATCTCAATCTCTCGCTCTGGGGGCAAGCCTGGCAACTCGTCAGGAAACACATCAGGGAACTCACAGACAACTGAAATATCACAAACATCCCGTCGTGGTTTTTCAATAACAACCACTGAAGCAAGGAATCCCTGGCAACCTGCGCTAAGCAACCTATAGGCTCGAATAGCAGAAATAATCATACGAGAAGATCGGGATCGAATACCTTGGAAATAAAAGGCTGATTTTCCCTGCGGCTGAAAATAGACTTTCTTCGATCTGCAGTCAACCACAGCTCCATAATGCTCCAACCAATCCATTCCCAGAATAACATCATAATCTGCCAGCTGCAACGCATACAATCTTGCCGGCAACTGGTGATTATCAATCATCACAGGAGATTCTTCCAGGCACAAAGGTGTAACCATGAAATCTCCAGAAGGCAATTCAACAAACATCTCACAAGATACCTCGGAAGTCGATTCCTCAATACAGACCATGAAATCCTCAGAAATAAAAGAGTGAGAAGCACCAGAATCAAATAAGACACGAGCTGAAAGACCATAAAGCATAATCGTACCTTCCACAAGATGGGACGCAACAGCATCAGCTCTAGTCAAATGAGAAACCTTGCCTTTCTGCTTCTTAGAACCAGCTGAAGATTGCTGAGAAGACGCCGATGCTTGAGAGTAAAATTGCTGAGCTTGTTGTGCAGGAGGTCTGAATTGCGGCTGAGGTTGAGAGAACTGAGGAACTTGCACTTGTTTCGGCCTCAGCGGGCAATCACGAACCACATGACCAGGCTGGTCACACCGAAAGCAAACAACAGGAAGAGAACACGGCTGGCCCTTGTGATGACCACCGCATCTCCTACACGTCCATGGCTGACTGACAGTTGAGCTCTGACGAGTCTGTGAAGAAGGTACTGTCGGCTGCTGAACAGAATCTGTACCGGACGGCTGTTGGAAAAACTTCTTCTTCTTCTTAAACCTTTTAAACTTGGGCTTGGAAGGAGAGGAAGCACTAGAAATCTCTGACTGGACCGAGGGAGCACCTGGCATTGGCGGTCGGTAAGTCTGCTGCGACTGAACTACCGGCTGCACTGACCCTGCCTGAGGATATCCACCAGGTCTCGTCATCTCCAGCTCAAGTGCCACAGCTGTCTGGCACGCACTGTCCAAATCCGCAACACGACTGGCAATAAGAGGCATCCTCAATTCAGGCCTCAAACCTCGCAAAAATTGCTGAGTCTTCAAAGCTTCACTGGCCAGCATATGGGGCGCATACTGACCCAACTCCATGAACCTATTCCGGTACTGAAGCACCGTCATACTGCCCTGCGTCAGCTCCATAAACTGATACATCTTATCCATCTGCAAGCAGGCAGGAGTATAAGCACGCTCAAAAGCAGCAACAAACTCTGCCCAAGTGATCTGCCGAAGAGGTCTAGAATGAAAAGCGATCTGCCACTCGGCCTTCCACCACGTGATGGATGTACCCTGGAGTTGAAAGGCAGCAAGCATGACTTTCTCATCTTCAGCACACTCCATAGAAACAAACACACGCTCGATCGCATCCAACCATTGCCTTGCCACCTCTGGATCAGCTTGACCATCGAAAGCAGGAGGATTGAACATAAGAAATTCCTTCAATGCCTTGCCTCGACTGCCAGGTGCTTCAATAGGAGGAGCAATAATCGGCGCTGGAGGAGGAACAACTGGAACAGCAGGAACTGCAGGAGGAGGTGCAGAACCACTATCTTCCCTGGACGCATCTCGAGGAACACGCGGACCTCGAGGGGGTCTTCCTCGACGGGGAGGCATAATTACGCTGCCAAAACACAAATCAATCGCAATTAATCAATCACACGGAAAACATCCTATGCCAGCAATAGACGACGCAATGGACTAGCTCTGGACAAAGCGCAAATTTTAATTCCTTATACAAATCCTCAACTAACGCTCTGATACCAACTGTGACGACCCAGAGTTCAGGATACCGATATACCGATAACATCGACACACCGATACCAAGAACTGGGGAAGCCACCCAAGAGGCTGATGAGACCCCTGAAGGGTTAGAAGAAAAGTGCTGAGGGGTATGCATAACGAATTGGAATTTGGAACGCGCAATTTACAATTAAGTAAAGAAGTTAACACAAGTGCGGAAGCAATTCAAAATAACTAGAGTGATACTCATATACTAGTCCAGAGAAACAAGAATACTAGCCCAACAATAGGTACAACTACATGGGGCATACCCCGGCAAAGGTACCACAAGCCACAAAAGGCGCCTCGACTAAAGCTGGCAGCTAACACGGCCTCCGAACCGACTCACAAGGCACCGGGAGACGACGGGTGCGGCTCACCTGAAAGGAGAAAGGGTGAGTCACAGCCAGACTCAGTAGGGGTCACTCGGATCCCTACCTCGCACTAAACAAGCATACATGCATAAATAACGGCAAATAGAGCATGCATTTAAATAAGCTGACTGGTAATGGCATGAAATAACTACTCAAGTAAAGCTGTAAACTCTAACTAAGCAAGTGTAACAGCTAAAGCAATGCCACAGCTAACTAAATGCGAGCGTTAAAACCAAAACTACCAAATAGAATAAGTCTTAACTAATCCAGGCAACAAGGAAGGACAACCACTGGAACAGAAACCAGAAGCGTCCACTAACGACTTGCACTGCGTCTCAAGCACTCGCAGTCGTCAAACGACAAGCTGAGCGCGTAAACAGTACCAGACCAAGTGACCAGTCGGAGTGGCACCCGTCGGTGTTAGTCCACAGTCTCCGACCACGTGTGCACACACTGACTCTAGCCTGAGCCAGGCCCTCTAGCTAGTTTTCTCCCTTGATAGGACGCTACCATTGGCTGGGAGCCCACGGAACTAGCTTACAAACCGTGCATGGGAAATATACCCCTCCGCCATTCCCAAGCGGGTCGGCACTCAACAGACCTTAGGGAAACAACAGTGGCTCCATTGCTTGGAAAGAAAGGCTACTCTAATGGTAATAAAACACGCCACTATACATTAAAACAATACGAATATGGCATGAGTATAAAAGGGAACACATAATGAAAGGGCTGGGAACATATTACAATCATCAGGGAAGCGGCGGTCGAAGACCCACGTGCTATTTGAAAGTGACGGTCGGGGACTGGCGCGTTACATCACAAACGACGCGCTGGTCTCCAGCCGTTACTTCCACCTGAGTTCCAGCTCAAAGCCTAAAAGGGGATAGTGACGGTGGGGGTCCTATGCGTTGCTTTGAAGCGACGCGCGGGAGCTCTGCCGTTACTTCCACCCGAGGCTCAAACCAACAAACAGCGTTTAAAAACAACAGCAGGCGAAGCGACGCTCCGGTCTAAGCGCGTCGGAAGTAAACGACGGTGGGCCGATAGACCGCCGGACTCACCGCCTCACCTGGCTAACCGAAAACAACGGGTGAGTAACGGATGGGATTCCCACCGTTACTCCCCAAATGACGCACCCCCGATGGGCCGTTATTTGGAAGCGACGCGTCCACTATGGACCGTCGGGCAAGTGACGATTCCTGGCAGGACCGTCACTTCACCTGGGTTACGGGCGGGTACGGTTTGAAAACCGAAGCCCTCCCGGATGACAGAAATCATCGGGTATCATCAAAAAACCTGATATCCTGCCAAACCACGCATGCTAAACAACAATTTAACAACTTAATCTAGCACATGCAAGGCCTAAAATGCATTAAACTCAAAGATATAAGCTAAAACCCCAAATATGGAAACATGGACATCATGCATGCTACGGGGTGCTAATCAACAAACGGGCTAAGGGAAACGATCCTAGCAAGATCGGGATTCCATCCCCCTACCTCTTACAAGCCGAAACGGACGAAAAGGCCACATGTACCGAGGTAGGCTCACCGAGCCTTCAAGCTCCACCCCGCTCCCACGATCACCGAACCATGCCGAAGTGGACACCTACGCGCTCCTCTCGACGCGAGGAATCCAACGGCGCCAACCACGCCTCAATCTGACCTCGTCTCGCCCGTGTTCCCTAGAGAGGAGAGAGGGGCGGTCGCACGGAGGAGAGAGAGAGAGTGAGGGCGAATGAGAGATCGACGGGGAGAAAGAGGGTGAGAGAGGGATTAAAAGAAAAAAAAAGAAATTAAAATATATATAATATAATCATTATATATATTAAAATCTCATTAATTCTAATAACCCTCAAATAACTCCAAATAAATCCGGAAAAATACCAGACAAATTCCTAAAAATCCAGGAAAATAGTTAGAAATTCCAGAACGAATAATAGAACAAAAACCAACAAGGATCCATTAAGGCACGGGCCTTACAATCTTCATCCATCTGCTTCGACGGGTCTACACCACCTATGGGGGAAACATCGGCGAGCCTCTGCCACCCCTCCGAAGCGGAGCATCCATCGGCCATCGGAGGTCATCGTCCCGCCGTCTCCTCCACGACTGCGTAGCTCTGCACAGTCAGGAACAGAACCTGCAGTCGTGCACTGTCGGACCCATCACGGCTTCCAGTAGGAGTTGGCTTCCCTCCCGCTTTCTGGAGCGTGCCTACATGTTCCCTTCTACACCAGGGAGCTAATAGAATCATCATCGGACCACCGGTTTGGACGTAACAGCGGGAACAATGAGGTTCTGTCCTGCAGGATAGAACGCCAGACAGCAAGACCATCTCCCCTTCCCCGTGCCCCCCCTACTGCATAGGGTAGTTCTGTACTTTGCATACCCCATCCCCGAGTTCCCCCTCCTTGCGTGGAGGTTTTCAGTTGGTTATAACACAGGGGTGATCTAAAGCTTCCCCAACCCAGCGTGACAGCTGGGTGCTCACGCTCCCTGGCTCGCCCTCGTCTCTGATCGGTGCCGATCTTTTCAGACTCGATGAGGTAAGGAACTGGCCATCTGATGTGACACCACCTTGGGGTGATAGTCACAAGACCGAATTCCCTTGGACCAACAATTGCAAGCAAGTATCTTTGAGCGGCGGACTTATTCTAGTGAACTCACTCGCGTGGCGCACACTAGTGCCCGTAGGCAACTCGGCGATGATGGAGAGGGTCTGAGACGGGACCTTGATGCTCCAATGGTTGGATAGCTTGGGGAGAACCCCAATGGGCTAGGGTTGCCTAACTCACGGGCGGCCAGCACACCAAGGGTGTGGGATGTAGGGGATCACTCACAACTCGCCGCGGTGATCACTCACATCAATGGCAATTATGGGCCGAGCTCTCACTCTCCGTCCGACGAAGCAATAACGATAATACTATGCCAAGTAAGGAATTTAAACCAGCCAAGAGGGGAACCAAGGCTCACCTAGTCAGCGTGAAGACGCCGACCCCGGCCGGAGACGGGGGCGAGCGGGGAGGCGAGGGTATGCACCCGCACGCTGCGTCGATGAAGCTTCAAACCTGTGACTTGATTTATTACATGAACTACACCCCTTGCAAGGGGGGGATCTCGGGGTGGGGGTTGAGTTATTACAGCCAAAACTACCTCCACTCAGGGAGGGGCCTTCAGCCGGCCAAGCTAGGGAAGGGGAGAACCGACCTAGGAACTAATTGATAGAACGCCGACGGTTCTGTCCGCCCTCTGGAACAGGGGATAGGCAGTCGAAGACGATGTCTCTGCGGCTTCTCCCGAATTTTGTTGATGACGAGACCAGTGGAAAAATCTTCGGGATTGGATCAGGAAGACGTTCAATTTTTTTGGAATTTGCTGGTTGGTGGTGCTGGTCGGGGAAGAGCCACGAACAGGGACTCAGATATCTGGTTCTGACTGTCTCAGAACCACTTCAGCAGAAAGCCAGAGTCGCCACGATTGCTCCCGAGCTCCGAATCAAGCGTGGCCAGATTCGTTGGAAAGGTTGTCAAGTCCTCTTTGAAACGAGTCCCACGGGGACACTAGAGAGTGCCGTAGCAGATCGGGAGAGCCCGAACAGTGGACAAGGGTCGGTTCAGTCCCAGTAGGAGCAGAACTGCGCACCTGGAGGAGAAAATTGATAAATCTTATCTCCGGATGCTGAACGGGGTTCCGCTTCTTGTCCCTCAAATTAGGCTTGTTGTAGAATATCTCAGCCAAGTCCCGCCTCCAGATCCTCAAGTGGGTGGCCGTGGCAGACTCTGCAAATGGCTTCAGGTTACTAATCGGGCCTATCCTGCGCAATCGAAGAAGAATAGCTCTCCTTGGCAGTCACAAACTCAGATGGGGACGAAACCACCACCGCTGCAAAGCTGCTTCGACGATGATTCCAACAATATATGGTACGCCTCCTGAAGCCTCACGATGATGCTGTGGCCGCTGCTGCAATCTGCTGGTGCTCTGCTGCCTTCGAATTGAGAACTGCTGGTTGAAGATGATAGGGGGAATGGGGTATATGGGAGGGGGAAATGGGGTGGATGGGTGTGGAAGTGACCCCTAGCTATGAGGGGGTCTAGGAGGGGGTGTTCTAGGGTGTGGGAAGGGGAGAATGGGGGCTGGAATGGGGTGTTTGCAGTGGGTGAGAGAGAAGCTGCGAATTTGGGATGGGTGGGGAAGAGGGAAGGAGAGTTCTCTCTCCAAGGTTTGAAAATTGACTAATGGGGTGGTTAATGGGGCTTTGGGGATGGGAATGGTTGTGTTGGGGAAGGGAAGGGGTGCTTGGGGAGTGGGGAATTCTCCCTTGGGAGATGAGAGGGTGCTTAGGGAAGGGGATTGGGTAGTTGGTGGTTGGGTGGTGGAGTATTGATTGGTGGAGGGTCTCTTGGGATTAGGGGTGGAGTAATGAGGGTTGGGGTAGTTGGGAGGATGAGTAATGAGGGGAGAGGAAGGGTTGATGATGTGGAGGAGAGAGAGGGAGGGGAGGAGAGAGAAAGGGGCGCCCCCTTCTCTTGGAGAGAGAGAGAAAGAGAGAGGGGAATCCACCCCTTAGAGAGAGAGAGAGAAATTTGGAGAATCCACTCCAATAAGACACTAAAACTCACTTGATTTAAATTGATCATCAAAGGTTGTTACATATGAGAGGAGTGGGGGCCTATTTATAGGCTCACACAATTTCATGGACTAAAATGACCTTGAACAAACTAACTAATGACTAGCCTATCCAGGTGGGGGGCACCCATGGGCCAAGCCCATCTTTTGGGCCCATTTGGCTACTCAAACCAACCTAATGACTCATGGGCTTAGG
Organism: Amorphophallus konjac; assembly: GCA_022559845.1. Taxonomy (NCBI): domain Eukaryota; kingdom Viridiplantae; phylum Streptophyta; class Magnoliopsida; order Alismatales; family Araceae; genus Amorphophallus; species Amorphophallus konjac. The sequence goes on from CM040118.1 coordinate 401,135,432, forward strand.
TAGATAACCCACTAACCTAGGTACATGACTCAAATAAAGAGAAAATTACATAGTTTATGACTCAAAGAAAATATGAAAATTACATGGATAGACTCAGAAAAATGTGAAGAACATAATGATGCATGCCGTCGATCCATTTGAGCTTCGAAAAAAAGTGGAGGGGCAAGGGATGCCCCCATCATACTCCCGGGGTGGGGAGAACTCGAACCCGTCGAGTATGGGTCCACCGGGGAAGTGGTACACCAATGCAGCTCCAGGCGAGCCATGATCTCCGAACTCAACCCGCGTCCATAGCCGGGGAATGGTGCTTCAGCTTTTCAAAGTGGCTCGGACACACCCTCATGCTGGCAATGAGATCTTGCTTGCTTAGTATTATCACCGTGTGCTCACGTCGGGCTCTCAGGCTAATTTGTGGTGGCACTCCGAGGGTGTCTCTCACAAGGATAGGTGTAAACTCAAGGCACTCACTAGGATCCACCACCGTGCCCTTAGAGGGTGCCGGATCCGCCACGTGGGAAGTGGGGTGAATCCCAAAACCTATTAGAAAGTCCAACCCATAAGCTGGTTTGCCAAAGCTACTCGGAACTTGGGAAGGTCCAAGTCCTCGTGCCCTCAAATTGGAGGTGACCCTAGGGTAGAGCCACTCCAAAGTCATCATCGCCAAGTTGCCAACTTGGAAGTCCAAGTGGCGCTCATGAATTTTTGTCCGCTTCTTGCGAATCTCACCGCTTGTTGCTTGATACTTGCTTAGATGCATATGCCATGCACTATGATGCGGTGTGAGTGGGAAATGTATGATGGAATTGGGAGGACCGGGGCATCCATAAATGTCCCTCTCATGCGTAGGTGTGATAAGTGCCAGAGGACCCGGACATCCATGAATACTCCTAATATGCTTAAGACTCATGATGAATGAAGGTGGACCATTACATCCGAATATGGACCACTCATGCTTCCTACTTGACATGTGGGTGATATGAATGAATGGACCCGACTTATGAATCATGTCAAGTGGTGCGGTATGCCTAGGCACATGCATTCCTTTCTTAGAGATGACTTCCATGTGCATGGGTGTGGGGTGGCCCTTGAGCTTCCACTCGTATGGATCAAAGGGATCTAAGAAGGGGGACATCATGGAGTGGGGAAATTCATCAATCCTAAGGTGTATGTTGCCTAAGGTCAAGGCTCCCATGGTGTAACCCGATTCTAGGAAGGGAGGGGTTTGGCCCAACATGGTGGGTGGGGGTAGGGTAAGGTGAGTGGTGAGTAAGGTGGGTGGGTCACATGGGGAACTAGACTCCCATAGGAAGGGATCAAAGGGATCATGATAAGGGTTACCTAGAGAGAGATACTCCATGTCCTCAAGGTCCTCACAAGGTGGTGAATCATCCTCTTCTAGTAAAATGGTTGGGCCGGTGTATGGGGTGGGTTGGTTGGTCAAGGTTCTAGGAATCACAATGGTAGGGCAGTGGACCAAGATGGGCTCTTGCACCATGGGGAGAAGGAAAAGGAGGTCGCTAGTGTAGCAACCAATAGTGCAAACCGAGGTGATACACCCGGTACATGGGTGGATGAGGTCAAGGCTCTTGGGTCGGTCCGCCCCTAGAGTCAACAAACAAGTCAAGTCTAATTGCCACTCTTGACCCTTGAGGAGATCATCCCAACCCTCTGCCTCATAGTAGGATTGGATCGTGGTGTGAAAGGAGGGGAGGGCCACAATTTGGGATTGATGTCCCATGGGTGAGAGGTATGGGGGTAAACTAGGGACGAGGGGGCCTTGCTTGAGCCATTGGAGTATGGACTCATTCACGGTGAGGGTGTGTGGCTCTTGAGGATCCGGACTAGGAGAGGTGGGTGGAAGTGGAGATTCTTGGATTTCCTTTATGGTGGGTTGCGGATCCGGACTGGCATCCATTTCTGTGTGGGTGGGTGTGTGGGTCTCAACTTCTAATGATAATGGGGTGGGTAGGTCTAATGCGGGGGAATTGGTGATAGTCGATGCGTGGTGTATACGAGGTGGTGAACAAGCATGGGCTTGGGTTAGGATTGGTAAGGGAAGTAGTTGAGGTCTAGGTTGGGGTTGGGTTAGGGTAGGAAGTGGAAGATGGGTGGGTTGAGGGGGTTTGGGAAGATTGTCCTTGGGAGGAGTGTCCTTGTTGGGGGACGATGGAGGGGTAATGGTGGCCGGGGTGGGAGAGGTTTCAACCACTAGGGGTATGGAAAGATGCTTCCTCGTGTGGCATTGTCCGGCAATGTGCCCCAATTGGTGGCACCTATAACATTCTGGCTCGCACTTACCGGAGGTTATTTCACTCACTTCTATCTCCATAGGACCTTTTCCTTTTTGAGAAGGGGTAAGGTGAGGGGTGGAGGTGGAGGTGGGGGCCAAAGGGCCTTGAGTAAGGTGGGTTGTAGAATTGGGTTTTGGTTGCATTGTGGGGAATTGGGGAATTGGAGTCTTGGGTTGGTCGGGTGGGGATGGTGGAGTTGAAGTGCTCCTTGGACTTTGGTGATCCGAGTAGGAAGGGGACACATATCTAGCCCTAAGTTGTTCCTTCATATTTCCCCAAGTGGTGATGGGATCTTCCCTTCTAATTATCCTTAGCCTGACAATTTGTATCCAATAGGTTTGAGCCCGTTTGGTAAGTTATGATTTCGCACATCGGACTTTCTCATCCTCGGACATGGGATACCAAGTGAAGTAATGGTCCATTGAGACTTCCCAATCTAAATAGTCAATAGGATGAGTTCCATCAAAGATGGGAGGTGGGGAAGGAGCCCTACTATCATCCGCCCTTGGGGCGGGCCCATTTTCTCCTAGTTGGTCGAGTCAACCCGATAGGTTATCAAGTCGCTCATTGGCATAGGTCAAGGCCTTCATGAGATAGTTAACATGGCCAGAGAGGTCATGTGTGTTATTGGTAGGCATCCCTTGGGGGTTTGGACTCATGGAGAGGGCCGATGGGTAAGGTCGGTAAGATGTGGACATGCTAGTGGACAAAAGAGATGCAACCGAGGACTCTAAATGCATAAACACGCCCTAGGACCAACTTGATAGAGACAAGTTATGAACTTACTCTGATACCACTTGATGTAACACCACCTTGGGGTGATATTCACAAAACCGAATGCCCTTGGACCTACAATTGCAAGCAAGTATCTTTGAGCGGCGGACTTATTCTAGCGAACTCGCTCGCGTGGCGCACACTAGTGCCCGTAGGCGACTCGGCGATGATGGAGAGGGTCCGAGGCGGGACCTTGATGCTCCAATGGTTGGCTAGCTTGGAATTCTCAATGAGAATCAATCATGAAATTATGTCTCCCAAGCTCTTGTGAATTCCTTATAACAAGAGGGAAAAACTATTATCCATGGGGAATGGGTCTTCATGGAGTTCTACCTACCTTGTGTATGCCACATTCCATCCAAGTCCGTTACATTGGTTAGTGGAGCGTGGTGTAAAATTCGGCCCCTTGGATCATATATTAGCATGAGGAAAGAATGGATGGAAGAGCAACACACAATCATAGATCTAGAAGGAAAAGGGTGTCATTTGTAATCTTCGGAAGACAAGAAGAGGTTCCACTTCCCAAACTCTTATTATCAAACACTCTCCAACCTTAAGCAAGCCGTACAAAAGCATCTAGCTGAGGCGGAAGGTAAGCCTCAAATCTCCACTACACAAAACAACCCCGACCTCCAACAAGAGTGATGGGATCGTCATCAACATTAGACTTGATCTTCCATCTTAAAATATTTGTAATTTTTTTTATTTTACATAAGGGTCTTTGAAGTTTGTCTTTTGATATCCCTAAGTGTCTTTAAGGGAGTTATAATGAGTCATGTCTTTTCATATTTCTAGACATTAAAGAGTCTTAGAGTTTTTAAGGGAGTTATAATGAGTCATATGTTTCTTTTCATATTTCTAGATATTAAAGAGTCTTAGAGTTTTTAAGAGAGTTATAATGAGTCATAGGTGTCTTTTCATATTCCTAGGCATTAAAGAGTCTTAGAGTTTGTCCTTTGATCTTCTTTGTGAAGTCTATAAAAAGAGTATTGTAGTCCTTATTTGAAGCAATAAAATGAAGAAAAAACCAGTTTAGCTATGGCTATGAGTGTTCTTCCAGATTTTTGGAACCCCGGGTGTGAGGCCCAACCCCACTTCACCCCGCCATGGAGGTCATCCGTGAAGCTCTGGTGCATCGTCTTCGAGAAGTGGACAGGTGTGAAGCCCCATCGAAGCTCCACGATCTTCCTCCTTCACCGTTCAACCGTAGTCGTCGTCCATCACCACCGCCGTGCCAACTGCAACGCATGCACTGGAGCTTCACGATCTTCCTCCTTCACCGTTCAACCGTAGTCGTCATCCATCACCACTGCCGTGCCAACTGCAACGCCTGCACCGTAGAGAAGAATTGAAGAGCGCGACTGCATAGTCCCTGAGATGGGGATGGCTGTGAGGCCCCATCCGAGCTCCTCCATTCTTCTCTAGTCACCTCACCTTCCTGCTCTCCGGCTGATAGTTTGAAGTCCTTCCTCGACCTCATCTCACATCAAATGGTATCAGAGCAAGTCGTCTGGTTTGTCCCAACAAGTCGGGGTCCTGCAATTCGAGATTCGTGATTCGAGGTTCGAGGTCGAACCTTCTCCAAGCGGAGGGGTTTGACGGGATCGTCATCAACATCAGACTTGATCTTCCGTCTTAAAATATTTGTAATTTTTTTTATTTTACATAAGGGTCTTTGAAGTTTGTCTTTTGATATCCCTAAGTGTCTTTAAGGGAGTTATAATGAGTCATAGGTGTCTTTTCATATTTCTAGACATTAAAGAGTCTTAGAGTTTTTAAGGGAGTTATAATGAGTCATATGTGTCTTTTCATATTTCTAGATATTAAAGAGTCTTAGAGTTTTTAAGAGAGTTATAATGAGTCATAGGTGTCTTTTCATATTCCTAGGCATTAAAGAGTCTTAGAGTTTGTCCTTTGATCTTCTTTGGGAAGTCTATAAAAAGAGTCTTGTAGTCCTTATTTGAAGCAATAGAATGAAGAAAAAACCAGTTTAGCTATGGCTATGAGTGTTCTTCCAGATTTTTGGAACCCCGGGTGAGAGGCCCAACCCCACTTCGCCCCGCCATGGAGGTCGTCCGTGAATCTCCGGTGCATCGTCTTCGAGAAGAGGACGGGTGTGAAGCCCCATCGAAGCTCCACGATCTTCCTCCTTCACCGTTCAACCGCCGTCGTCGTCCATCACCACCGCCGTGCCAACTGTAACGCCTACAACCGCCATCACCGCAGAGAAGAATTGAAGAGCGCGACTGCGTCATCCCTGAGATGGGGATGGCTGTGAGGCCCCGGCCGAGCTCCTCTGTTCTTCTCTAGTCACCTCGCCTTCCTGCTCTCCGGCTGATAGTTTGAAGTCCTTCCTCGACCTCATCTCACATCAAAGAGCAACTCATCCCACCCACTGGTGAGCTAATCATAGTAGAACCCCTAGCCAAATGGATCAAAAAGGACCCCATCTTGCACACTGCAACCCCATGCCACCCCCTCATGGAGCAACAACTCCAGCTCGTGCCCTTCCATTCCCCCCACACCACTTACCAAACCTTTTGCTTTGTGGAGACTCTAGAAGACTTTCTCAGGAGTTTGGGACGTCAAATAGGGTTGACTAGCATGTTGGCCATGGAATCTAAGAAATTCAAGTACCTTAGCTTCGCCTATCCCTCCGTTGACTCCATTACTTCTCTGTGCACTATAGGCTGGTGCACCTGTGAGCTCTTGATATTTTTGTCGATCCTTGAAGAACTTGACCCAATGAGCCCCATGGAAGATAGCTCCCCATTCCTAAAGGTCACACTGCCTAGTGATTCCATAGTCTTATTGATGTCTCTTGCCGATGAAGGTTTAACACACACTGAGGAACTTCCTACTTAGACAAACCTATCCAAGGACGTAGGGGAGATACACATCCCTAAGGGCCTCAATTTCTATGATCCCTTTGACCCATCCTACTGGGAATCACCATCTTTCCAAACTTTCCACCACCGTCTCCCTTCCAAGGACAGTCCCATAGGTTCCGATCGGACCTCACCATACTGTTCCCTTACAAATTTAGATAAGGAACACATCTCTTGGGTACAACTACATCCGTCTTTATGTCCAGCATCATTTAGGGAGGTTGGAAAGTTAAAGTACCTAGAGACACCCCTGCATGATAGACTATCTAGGTATAACTATATCCCACACTTGTGGATCAGCAAGCAAATTCACTGGAGCAGTGAGCCCTACCGATGGCAATGGGATGTCCACCGGTGACACCAAAGGTTCCAACCTAATGATCTTGTGATGGTGAGGATGGCAAGAGTCCATGGAATAAGGCCATTCCAAGTCGCAAAATGGTAAGGTCATGACGCTTACAAAGAGGACCGACCTAAAAGTCATGAAGTGAGCCCCACGTTCAACGTGGTAGAGCCAGTGCCAAATGAGGGCAAGGCAGTGGTTCCTAGTGAGCCTTTTGAGTCCCCACCATCCTTCATGAGTGAGCCACATCCGGTGCGATCACCAGCCAAAAAGAGTGACCGGCATGAGCGAATAGGGCAGACACTGGGTGAGCAGGTCAACATCAACTAGAGTAGGTCCATTCACCATTACCTCGTCAGATGGAAGGGACTGATAGAAATACTAGAGAGTGATCTAGAAGGGGGGGATGAATAGATCACTCCATTTTAAAAACTAATCGAAGGAACATGGTCGTTTAGTCCAAAGATATGATGCAGACCAATTAAAAACACAGCTGAGGACAAACTCAACAAGCGATATGATAAACAATGAAAGCAGAGATAGATGATCAGGCAATTGATCGAACAATAGATGGGTCTAAAAAGATAATGTGAACCGAATCCTTTAGCAACAAACGATCCATAGGCGAGCAAAGGTGGAGCAAAAATGAGTTTAGCTGATAACCAATGGCACTCGACGGAGGTTGAACTTGGGAGTCTTCTCACGCAAGAAGCCAATCATCCAGATAGGGTTGACCTATCGTTCTGACTGGGTCCATTTTATATACTAACAAGATACTGAAAACTCCACGCCAACAATAAAGATCAAAGCAACAATCACAGAGGAAGATAAAGGAGTTTTTAGGTGGTTCGATTGCCAACCGCAATCTACGTCCACCCCTCGCTCACACCGAACGAGGATTCACTAGCAAATGCTGGAGAAGAAGCAGACTCAGTCTGCGACACAATGCTGCCTGCCAGCTTGCCCTGAGGGAGACAAATCCCTCAATCTAGGTCCTGCACCCCACAGAACCTGAGACCTGGCCTTGCTACCAGCAAGACCAGAACCAGAGGATAGGTCCTCCCTTCCTCCACACCAGAGGGAAACCCACGAGCGACCCCAAGTCACTCACAACTGGAGACAATGTCTCCCTTCCTCCAAGAGTAATCAGATGGAAGCAGAAAGCACAAAACGCAAGGATGGGATTAAATGAAAAATAGAAAGCAGAAAAAATAAAATAGAATGTAGCTTCGATGAAGCGATTTTAGATATTCTGGCTGGCTGCTCTCAAATCCTCTTTTCTCTCTTTCTTTCTTCTGGTGTTGCTCTCCTTCTAGTGGGATTCTCACGTAGCAGGGCTCTCGCAGGTTCTTGCAGCGTTCAACATTCTTCTTCAAAGGGGGAAGGCAGCCTTATATAGAACAGGGGCTCCGTAAATGGCAGAAGGAACTAGTGGACTCTAATTGGTCCTCCTGAACATTCTTCTGGAAACCACCAAAATGGCGTGCCATCCTCTCTTGGATCACGTGTCCATCATTGTTGGAGTTTCTGCCACGTGGTCATGCCTTTTCGCTCCAAAAGTATCCGCACGTGTGATGGGCACCAGTAATGCATTTGAAGTGTTGGGTGAAATTCCTCAGATAACCTTTACAGCATTATAGTGGTCACATGCCTTTTGAGTTCAGATTGCCTTTATGCTATCCACGTGTTCGATCATATAGTTGATTTGGCAAAACGAGATAAAAGTTAATTAGTTACTAATCACAAGATGCATAGACCTTAATGAATAAGATGCAACATGTGCATCAACCTTAGTTGGGTCACTAGCACCGACCCTCAGAACAAGCATCGACGTTTATTCTATGTTGGTCATAATGTGCATCGACCTAAATATGGCATAAACCAAAACATGCAAAGAGCTTATATGTTGGAGAGCAAAAGAAGCATCGACCTTATGTGCTGACTAACAAAAGGTGCATAGACCTTGTAACGTGATATGCAAACATGCACAGACTTAATGTGCATGTGAACAGATGTGCATAGACCTGGTAAACAGATGTGCACAGACCTTCTATATGTGTGAACAGTAATGTGCACAGACTTGGACATGCTTAGACCAGAATGTGCATGGACTTCTATACATGCATGGACCTAAAACATGCACATACCTAAAACATGCACAGACCTACTACATGCACAAATGAGATGTGCATCGACCTTCCATATGAACAAAGGAAATGTGCATCGACCTTCTATATGCAGAAAAGAAATGTGCATCGACCTTCTCTTGAGGTTGCTTAAAAGTGCACCGACCTCTCAGCTTGAAATCACAAAGGTGCATCGACCTTCCTTCTTCGTTGCCTGGATGTGCCTCGACCTTTGTCCCGTGCAAACTGAAGGTGCATCGACCTTACTCAATAAGAACTTGAACCTGCATCGACCTTATATATGCACGTGAACAGTGATATACACCAACCTTTCTAACACATATGCAAACTAGCGTCGACCTTATATATGCTTGTGAATAGTGATATGCACCGACCATTCTAACACATATGCAAACTAGCATCAACCTTATATATGCATGGACCAGAACATGCATCGACCTTGGTGTGACTAAGGTCTGAAAGTGCACCGACTCTATATGGCATGCTTAGACAATTAACATCGACCTTACTATGAAGATTTATGAGACATGAGGATGCATCAAACTTGTTAAGCTGAAAATTATAATGCAATGACATTATTGAATCCAATGCACAGTAATCAAAACACAGTCATGCATAGTGCAGTAACCAAAAACAATCATCATCATTCAGTTTCCATGCAAACACATGATGACTTATAGTGTTTGCTATCATCAAAATCATAAGGATACAACAGGGACGGCCTCGACCGGACAACGTATGGGATAGTCGAAAAGAGATGCGGCACCTCGATCCACACCATTGTAATCCACCGGATCGCCACTCGACGGAGTCAAGTTTTCCACACCGTGGGGGAATTGGTGGGGACACTGGCAACCCTCCATGCCCCGGCATAGACGTCGACCCTTCGAGATAGTTCTGACAGTGCCTTGATTATTTATTTCTTCTTATTATGATGTACTTTTCTTTTATTGAGTATGTAGTCCTTATTGGGTCAATCAATAAGGCCCAAAAGGCTAGTCTAGAAATAGCTCGGTTAATGGTCATAGGTAGCTTATAGTTATCCCTCAGGATAGCGTGGTCATTTTCCTTTTGTAGAGGGTATCTTTAGTCTTTTGTAACCCCTGGCCTCTCCTATAAAAGGGGACCAAGGGGCCTCATTTTTGGTGAATGAAGAATTGAAGAATTGAAACTTTTGAGCTCCTCTTGAGAATTTCCCCCCCTCTTTCTTGCGCATCTCTCTTCCCCTCCTCCCTCTCTCTCTTTCCCTCTCCATCCCTAGTTCTCAACTCCCTCTCCATCTCTCTCTCCCTCTAGATCGCACCTCCTCTCTCTCTATCTCTTCCTCTTTCCTCTCCTCAACCCAACACATTCCCCCTTTTCCCTTCCTCCTTCTCCTTGCCACATCATCCTCTAGATTCCCTCCCTCTCTCACCTTTCCTTATCTCCCTCCCAAATCTCCCTAAATCACTCCCCCCTCCTCCTATTTTCTTGCCTCATCCCTTCCCTCTCTCCTTCAAAATTCAAAATCATTCCCTAATCTTCAGCCACCTCAGCCCCCCATCTAGGAAACAACCCTAGAATCCCTCCTCTTTCCTCAATCCCAGTCGCCACCTTTCCCCTCTCCCATCCTAATCTGGTCGTACCACCTTCAACCCCAAACCCTAGTTCCCCCCAGCCCCCTCCCTGCACCTCCTCTCCCCAGGTGGACCCTAGCCCATCTCTCCCTCTCTCCCACGTCTTCTCATCCCCTGTGCACCGCCCAAGACCCCTCTTGCCCTCCCCACAATTCAGGCTCCTTGCAGGTAGGCCTAGCACACAGACTGTTCACGACAGAAGGACAGACCTGCACACCTGCAACTGGAGCACTACGTCGGCATTCCTGTCTAGCCCTAGCACCTCGGCGGTGCCCCCTTGCCACTGCTGGCCCCAAGAGGGACCCCTCTCTTGCTTCCCCTCCTGCAGCCATCATGGGAAGATCGCCGATGCCGGCATCGCAAGACAGGCCTGCCTGTAGCCAGCTCCCAGCCTGCCTGCGACCGGTCTGAGATTCTAGCGACACCACCAGCACCCTGGCCATCTTCTGGTTGTACCCTTTAACCGGCGTGCTCTCAAGATGCCCTAGGCCACCTCCACTGAGTTCCAGCACCATCCGATGATGCTGTGACCTCCGTCCACCTCATTTGTTATAGGTCAGGACTTGCTGTTCTGTGCGACAATCAGTGCCCTCGCTACTTCCTCCGCCATCTTCATCCCTCTTTTTTGACGGGTCTGCACCACCTTTGGGGGCAACGTCGGCGAGTCCTATACCACCCCTCCGAAGCGGAGCGTCCATCGGCCACTGTAGGTCATCGTATTATCCTCTCCTCTATGACTGCACTGCTCTGCACAGTCAGGAATAGAACCTACAGCCAAGCACTGTCGGACCCATCATGGCTTCCAGAAGGAGTTGGCTTCCCTCCCACTTTCTAGAGCGTGCCTACATGTTCCCTTCTGCACCTGGGAGCTAACAAAATCATCATCGGACCACCAGTTTGGACGTAGCAGCAGGAACAACAAGGTTCTGTCCTGCAGGACAGAACGTCGGACAGCAAGACCCTCTCCCCTTCCCCATGTCCTCCTCTCCTGCGTGAGGGTAGTTTTGTACTTTGCATACCCCATCCCCGAGTTATCCCTCCCTGCGTGGAGGTTTTTGGTTGGTTGTAACACAGGTGTGATCGGAAGCTTCCACGATGCAGTGTGATAGTCGGGTGCGTACGCTCCTCGGCTCCCCCTCGTCTCTGATCGGTGCCGGTCTTTTCAGACTCGACAAGGTGAAGAACTGGCCATCGCTCTTAGTTCACTAATTTCCTAGTATCCGTTCTACGATCAAGCTGATAGTGAGAGGAGAGCCTGTTCCAAAATTTCCTGAACACCGAGTGCAGTCCGCTGCCGTGTGAGAGAGTGCAACCCATCCTACCCTCGGGCACCAGCTCTCCCACGACTGAGCCGGGCGACTTTAGACCTTGGGCCTATCCTCCCCCATACCTCCCTTCGTGGCTCCGACCGTGCAGGTTGCCCGTGGGTCGCTGTCCATCCCCATGATTGTCGGGTCATCCTGTAGTTGAGTGACGTTTGTGGTCAGTCCACTGCCATTCGGGTCCGTGGCTCGGTGATTGCTTGTTGTTTCGTAGGTCCCAGGGCATCCCATTGGTCGTCCCACATCATACCAAGTGTCCTTTGATTTTTGGAATATAAAAGCCTCCTTTAGGACCTACAAAAGCATCTGCAACTTAGTCAATTTCACTCGTAATCATCATGAATTAAAATTACTAAAGGCATTCTTTGCTTTGTAGACGGAAATATAAAGCAGGTCGACCCATATTTAGATCAAGTCGACATTTCACAAATTAGGTCGACACAACCGTAGAGTAGGTCGACGCAGCCTTGGAGAGCAAGTTGACGCAGCTGAAGAGCAGGTCAACTCAAACGTGAACCAGGTCAACTCACCTTCTGAAGTGGGTCGACGCAACATGAACTAGGTCAACTCACCTGAACTTCTTGAAGGAGCAAACGTTCTGAGTAACCAAAACTGAGTCGAGACACTTCCAAGTGTGTCGACACAGTCTAACATTTGATAGAACAAGAGTGTTCTGGAGAACATAGGTGGGTCGACACACTTCGCAGGCATGTCGACGCACACAGACCAAATACCTCTACAAGACATAAAGAAGATAGCAGCAGCCTTAGTCATGACCATGTGAGCCAATCGATCGACTGGAGTGCCAAGGACGGTCGACATATCAGTCGACTGATATCGTTCGACAGAACTTATATCAGTCGACTGAATTTGTATCAATCGACTGATATCAGTCGAATGAATTGATATCAGTCGACTGAGTTTTCCAATATTTGAGAAAAAATAGACTGATGACTGCAAAGACGTTTTAATGGGTGTGCAGAACGGATGAACGTAGATCTAGAGGGGGGTGAATAGATCTATCCTCAAAAACTACCAACCTATAGCAGTTTAAAAATAATGTGGAACAAACTGAATTGCTGTAGACACAAACTCACAGACAGTGAATAATCAGAAATGAAATATGCAGAGGAATTGCAGATAAGCAATGCAGATATTCAATTTAGTAAAACTAAATTTCTGAGAAGCAGTCTTTGAGTGATTCCATCAATCATCATTAGAGCGAAGATACAATCTCATCTACCAAGTATCAGGCGGAGGTATGATCTAGGATCCCTCACGCAAGAAACATCATTCTAGAATGGCGTGACCAAACTTTCCTGCCACAGCTTTTGATATACCTGATGTAGAGGAACTTGTAGTCCATTCAAGTGATGATGAGAATGAAATCAAATATAAACTGTAACGCAGTATGATAAGCAGATGATAATGGCAGATGAAAGATTAATCAATCAAACTTATGCAAACCCGTTAGGCGATCCTAAGCATTCATCTACCGGAGAGAAGACATAATTACAATAGCATAAGACAAGACAATTTTAAGGTGGTTAGATCTCTATCTAGAGATCTACGTCCACCCCTTACTCAATCGAGTAAGGCTTCCTGCTGACACACAACTTGAACACTGATGATCCACATCTTTGGGGATTGAAATCCCTACAACCACTGAGTAGCACAGCTTGCTATCCGCTGAGCATTACTGCTTGGCTATCCGAGGAAACACCCTCATCCGCTGAGCAATACAGCTTAGCTCTGCTGATTCACAGCTTACAAAGGATTCAAAAGGAAAACAAAGAAATGAAGAAAACCGCGTAAGAAATGAAGGTGAAAAATAGGAATGTAGCTCTTCGAATAGAGCAATTTGACTCTGGATTTGATCCAGAAGCCAGGGAGAGTCAGCCTCTTTCAGACCCTCTTCTTCCTCTCAGCTTCACTTCTTCTTCTCAACTCTCTTCTACGATACTCTGCTTTATCTCAGAAAATGGCTATCGCTATCGTGCTCTCTCTTCTCTTCTCTTACTGAACTCCCATCTTCCTCTTCTTCTCTTTCGCTTCTCTCGCTCTTCTACTGTTCTGATTCTGCCGTCGTACCAACTTTTTGATCGCAGGAGAGTGTAGTTGCCGGAAGGTAGTCATCCCTCCAAACTTATGCTGCTGCTACCTACAGTGCACAGGTTATAAATGAAGAAATGGTGTGATCGCCAGAGGTGTTTACCTAAAACTCATAGGCGTAGAATGATCATGAACGCCTTAGGAATGGGGAGATGGTGGGTTCTTCTGTCCTCGCTCTCGACTGGCCAAGAACAGGGAGCTCTGCGAGTCGATGATGAAGTTCCTGCATGTTAACTAGCAAACACAGATAATAAACCCATTAGACTATGATAGTGTCGTATATGCTCAAAACGAAAGGAAGAACATGTAGATGAGGGTGATCGTACCGGGAAGGGGGGTAGAAAGGGGGATGACCGAGACTTTCGACCATCCACCTTCCCTATGTTTTGGGTCAAAAAATCTCTTTAAAAATGGATCTATGAAGATCTATTATGCATGAATGCAGTAAAATGAAATGAAGTATAGCAAAATGGAGAACAAGGAAGAAAGACGGGGTTTGCCCGTCAACCAAACAGAGGGTAGCCACATGTGTGGCCGTTCAGAAGGGGTGGGCGCCCATGTTGATAGCCGCCCCCTGCACCTGGGCTCCTCGGTCGTGGAGCTCTCCAACTTCAGGTTCAGCTACTAGGGGAAGGTCGGGGAAGGCGCTCTCGTGCTCACAGCTCTCTCTCTGGGCTCCGAACTACTAGCCTCTCCTCCTTCCAAAATGTCCAAACCCCCCTTCTATGAGATAGATTGGAATGGTGTTTTTGTATGTGGGGGATTTCCCTCCATGAAAACTATTCGAAAATATGGATTACGTGTAGGCTACGTGAGTCTTGAACCTCCCGAGTGGGAGCAGTTTTAGAGGACGTGCCCGGAGTGCGCGGATCGTGGAGTTGACGGACATTTGATAGGAGGCAGCCAAGGTTCTAGCCGTCCAAAGGAGGTGGGCGGCCAACTCGATGGCCAGCTTGAGGAGCTGGGCGTCCAGGTTTCTGGCCGCCCTGGGATGAGCTGGGCGGCCAACTATTTGGCCACCTTGAAGACTGGGCGACCAACTATGTGGCCGCCCTGGAATGGGCTGGGCGGCCAGCACCTTGGCCACCCAGGGATCAGGGCATGGAGTGTAAATAAAACATCTGAAAATTCACCTCGGGGGCTCACACCCCCGAACCCCCGACCTTACGGGCAGGGGGGCACTGCCCCCCTGCAACCCCCCGCCAACTTACCGCGAAGTTGGATCCGTGAAGGGACAGGGTGGAGCCTACCTAAACAAAGATGAGACTCTACACAACCAATCAACCAAAAGGAAGGATCACTTCTATGATGGCTAGACAATTGTCCGCGGGATGTCCCAAATTAGGCATCTACAAATGCCCCTCTGAAATGCCCGTTTTGCAAGGGAGCTCGGCAGACTGATAAACAGGTGTTTTAGCAAAGAAACATGCCTAATAAGGACATCCCGCTCAAGGAGATTCTTGAGCTGAGATTGAGCTTCGCATAAGAACGGACAAGCATAATGGGACAAGAGAGGTCATTTAAAGGGGTGGAAGGAAGGAAAAGTAATCTGAGAGGGCTTGTATCTGCGGTCGCATGGGACTCCCTAGCATGGTACTGCGAGACTTGAGGGGACGATCGCAATCCAGCTCAAGGAGATACCAGACACCTAAAACATGAATGAGTAACCAAATCAGGATAGGGGAAAAACGACCTTCAAATCTCAGAATACTCATGACGATCGCATGCAAAACAAACTCTTGACTTGTCGAATCAGAGTGGAATAAGGTAGATAACAAAAAAGTGGTGGAATTGAAGAACTTGGATGATTGACAAAAGAGGGATAGAGTCCAGGGTAGGCCAAGGGCATACCCTTTTCTCGACCCTTGTCTCCTTGCTGCATGAATGCATGCCATGCTTCTCTAAATGCATTTTTTGTTTGCTTTTTTTGGTTGACGGTGGGACTAAAAGTGACCTATATGATGCATGCTGGGTTTAAAAGGGAAAAACATATCTAATGCATATCCAGAGGTATTATTGTCTAGCTTCGGGAAAGACATCGGTCGAGATTCCGACGAGTCTGTCATCCCGAGATCAATCAAGAAACCAAACGGCTGTCGAATAACTTAGGGAACATAAACCCCTCATTGTTTTTGTTAGAGAGGAACTCATAGTTTATGTGTCTGAAGTTATTAGCCTCCGAATTCTATATAATATAGTATATATAATAGTAGGAGAAGGCGATGAAGAGCGAATCCCGATGCTATGTGACCTGCAACTGCATAAACACATGGAGAGGGGGATTTCTGTAGCCCATCTAAGAGCGGCCGAACCAGGTCTAGCAAGACCAAACGAGGCCCAGCTCATCTAAGTGACCGCCTCGCAGGGCCCACTTAGCATAAAAGCCCAATAAGATCACTCGGGGTCAAGCCCTTCCTCGGTGGCCATTAGGCTCAGAAGGCCCGAGCGTCGGTCCGGTCGGAGGAAGACCCAAGCCCGACCTATCCCCCTCGCCGGGATAAAGGCTAGCGCCCCGTGCCCACTCCAACCGAGCCTCATCCGAACTATGCTTATCGCCCGGATAGGGCTGGCACTCTTCATGCTTGGGTTGACCGATGATCACATATCCACGCTGCCGTTGAGAGCCCTTTATGAGCAGGAGTTCACAAAGATAAGGGACCCATGAGTCCTCAATGTTATAAAGAGCCCACGATGAGCACGTAAAGAGCCCACGTCGAGGACATAACCCCCGCCTGGAACTCCTCAGCTTACGGGACTCATGAGGCTAGCGCACTATTTAAACCGGGGACTCCCTCCAGCGAATGGTAAGGGCCTACACACGCCTAAACTCCCTGAGCAAGAACCACTTCACCACCTTGGTGGAGAGGGATCTCGTGCATATCCTTCCTCCTCCTTTCATAGCTTCCACCACTGCTCTACTGACTTAGGCATCGGAGGGTTTACCCCAGGAAACCACCCTTGGGCCCCCTGATCCATTTCCCATCCTTTCAGTTCACTGATCGGTGATCATCCCCGAGCTCAGGACCAGCGCGAGATCGCCCCTCTTCATCTGGCGCCGTCTGTGGGAAACGATCAAAGAGCAAGCATGGTGCAAAGAAGTACAGGGAGGAGATCCACTGATGATAGGGGGAAGGCTATGGTGGTGGGGGAGAAGGCCCTTCTCAGGCCGCGCAAGACCCTCCCTCCAATGCCAGCACCCCAGCTGACGAACCACGTCCACCCGCGGCGATAGGGCAACCATCCAATGAGGGTGCAGATGCTTTCCAAGCCCTCAACGCAAAACTGTATGTCCTCGTGGAACTCATGACGACCCAGGCGGCCAGGGAAGGAAGGTCACGCGTCCCTCCGAAAAGCCCTCCCCACGGAGACCCATCCCAACACACGGTCGGAGGTCGCTTCACCCTCAGAGGATGGTAGCTTATTCGCAACAGGTCAGGAGGACCTTCACAAGCCCCTCCTCCAGAGCAAGAGGCCTCCTCCACGCTGAAACGGGGAAAACCTGGGGCACGCCATCTGCACCGGGAGATCGAAGTCCCCAGGGAATGCCAGGACAGCATGCCATCGTGTCCCCCTAGCCCCACGGCGCAATGGTAGCCGGAGTTATCCCTTCGTCTGTGAGAATTCGAGAGGTGCTTAGCAGAGCAAGAGCGCGCCTTACGCGCCTTGCAGAAGACCTCCCCAGCAGAGGACGAGGAGAAATCCCCGTTATCCGACTATATCTTGAAGGCAGAGGTATCTCCCAGAATCTACATTCCAACCTTCAAGTCTTATGACGGCCAGGGTGACCCGGCCGACCACTTCGATAGCTTCGACGCCCTGATGACCCTTCACGGGGCGTCCGACGCCATCAAATGCCGAGCCTTTGTGTAGCAACCCTGATAAAATATTAATAATAATAAAGATTTTAAAAATAAATCAAATAAATAGATAAATAAAATAATATAAAATAACGCCTCGGATAAAGGCGCTATTTAAATTATAAACGCCTCTAGTTAAGGCGTGACTCAAGAAGTGACGCCCTCACCAAACGGCATCAAATTCCAATGTCAAAAAGGGTAAGGCCAAGAAACGCCCTTAGCTTGGGCGTGTTTTAAAACATTAAACGCCCTTACTCAAGGCGCTTCTTAAGAAACGACCTGAACCAGGTCGTCAATTCAAGAATCGACGCCCTGACCGAAGTCGTTAATTCCATTTGTGAACCGTTTGAACCCAAAGCTTATCCAGGGAAGGATCATGTTAATCTAGTAAGTGTTTAATAGGGCAAGGACTCTAATAGGGATACATTACCCTCAATTAACCACTACCTTTGTTAGGATTCTAAATCCTATAAATAATACGTTCGATCCAAACCTAAACCTATTTGACCAATCGACTACAGAGGTACGTGAAGAACCAATAGTTCTTCTTATTCCTTGTTTGTTCTATTCCCTTTTCTTATGTACGTAGCACATGAAGAATTAACGATTCTTCATCCCTTCTTACAGGTTAAGAAGCTCCTACGAAAGAACCAGGTGATGTTCTTTATTCCTTAAATCCTCATCGTTTCCTACTATACGATCATGTATTGATCTTCTCTTATGTGTAGGGAGTTTGTTCTTCATCAACCGGTTACTTCATCTGACCTTGCTACTGTGGATATTGGGTTGACAAAACTCAACTTCCTTCCTTCCGAGAAGGCTCTGTTAACAAATAGAGTTTTTCACCTTCATTCGTCCAGCTTCAGACAGTTATTAAGGTAGGTTTTCTCAAGTTACTGTAGCCCAAATGAAATTAATGCAAGATATATATATATAAGCATGTCATGCATACGGTTATTATAGTTTCCATGCATTTTCTGAAATATTTTGAAAGAGACGCCCCTGTCAAGGGCGCTAATTTACAAGACACGACCCTGCCCAGGTCGTCAATTTAATATTTGACGCCCTGTACTCAGGCGTTAATTTCACTTAATCATGAATTAACCATGTTAAGAGCTGATTATATATGAAATCCTGATTACATTAATGCATGATCCTCTGTCCTCAACCCAACTGATTTTATTATCAAGATTATATGATTGTTATCCTTGATTATCGTGCAAATCGTGCTTTCTGATATTTATTGAATTCACGACCTGTACAAAGTCATTTTTCAACTGTTAACGCCCCATCATAGGGCGTGAATTGAAAGGAAACGCCTCCTCCTAGGGCGCGTATCTGTTAAATTCCTGAAAAATATACATTCTGCAAAATAGAATTTAATGATAACGCCCCTGCCCAGGGCGCGTTTTTGATAATTCCTGAAATTAATTATATCCTGTCCAATATTGTGAATAAAAAGGATGCCTTCTGGTATAGTCGTCAAATCGTAAAGAAACGCCCCTGCCCAGGGCGCGTTTTAGATAAATTATTAAAATATTATAATTTTGCAAATATGGAAAATAGATAAACGCCCTTCTGTTAGGCGTTAATTACTTGATAAACGACTCTGCTTAAGTCGTTATTTTACTGTAAAACTGATTTTCCACTGTTTCTGTTAACCGATGGTTTCATATGTTATATAATATATATATCGACACTATTCTCCATTCCGTGAGTATAGTCCCACGTTTCGCGATTATTTTATCGATCACACTCAATTCTCATTGACATACAAGCTCTCCATTAGACATTCCGTTCCTTTGGACTAGCGAGTTAGTCATAGAGACCTCCGTAAGACTCCTCGTAGCCTTGGATTCCCTCAAGGCCGACTGAGCTGGTTGTACCCTAAAAACCCATTACACCATTGATGCCGTGTCACTCTAAAGAAACATGGTATACCGGCCCTTATGATTATACAAAGAGTATATCATAAGCAATTCTTAATGGGATGATGATATCATGCCATATCATGTCATTCTTGTAAACCTTAATTCTATGACAAGAATGAGGGTATCTTATCTTTGATATACTGTTCATGTGGACCTCAATTCTATATAAAGAATGTCCATATCGATTTGTCATGGTACCCAAGTTAAGGAAACTATATTCTACCTAGTTTTATCGCTATCGTGATTATACCGTTATTATCGCCAATCTATGTCCTTTGTCATATTTTGGACTCTATTCTGTCAAAGTTGTCATACATGTCTACAAGCTTGATTATTAAAATTCTATGTTGGCTATAAACAAGAGTGGATGTCAAAATACATGATAAATGCCTGCGCATATAGGGCCCGATCTGATCCTGGGGGGAGCACCCGAAAGTACTTGTGCCGATGGGAGTTAAAATGATAAGGTATCTGGCATTATACCGAGTACTTTACTTTCTAGATTGGACATTCCACATAAATCTTGTACTTGAATCGTACTTGACTTGACATGAAATGCGTGGCCCGAAAAAGGGTAATTTACTTGCTTGCTACATGATAGCCAAAGTTCTTGACATGACTTGTTAAATATACTTGCTTGAATATCTTGAGTATCTTGTTGAAAGTTCATGATTAGTTCATCTTATTCCTTGATATTACATTCTCTCTATCTTGTCGTTTTATGCGAGCATGCATAGCTTTATTGCATTCATGAAAGATGTAATTACTTAAACCCCTTGCTAGTACTTGAGATATAATTTCCTACTGAGCGTTCGCTCATTCCGTTTGTCCCTTTTTACTTTTCAGGTAAGTCCGACGACGATGGAAGTCAATCGGATGGGGAAGGTCAAGAGTGAAAGAGCTAGAGCTTTTCCAAGTGTCAATTAGTGTTTTCTATAGTTTCTTGAGTCAACTATGTACTTTTCCTTTTTATTAAACAGAGTATTGGATTTGTAATAGCCTATTAATAATAAAGGATTGGGTTATCTTGCTATTTTACGCATCTCTGTCTTTGAGTCGAATACACGACCACTCTGATTGACAAGATTGATATAAACTCGTCACGCATCTCCGGGTATCTTCCGCGCTCGGGGCGTGACCGTTTTTGTGGTATCAGAGCCTAAGGTATTCCATTCCTAGGAAAACCCAAGTCCAAGGATAGGTTTCAAAACCTTTAACCAAGTGAGAGTGGGTAGAACCAAGGGTTAATGGTCAATGAGTCTTTTATAAGATCATGGTGATATAATACTAATGTAGCCATTGTAATTGTAGGAAAATGGCTGCCGAACGTGCTCAATGGCGCAACATGCAGCGTACCCTCCAAGGGATGACTCAAGTGCTGCAACAGGTAGCACAGGGTGGTGCCCCAAGAGCTGGGAGCTTACACCAAGCATTTAAGAATATGAATCCCCCGAAGTTCATGGGATCGACCGATCCGGACGATGCCGAGCATTGGGTTCGGGAAACCGAACGCATATTCCGTGTCATGCAATGCACAGATCAGGACAAAGTACTATTAGCTACATTCCAGTTAGAGAAAGATGCTAGATGCTGGTGGGAGTCTATTGAAGCAACCGTAGATCCTACTCAAGTAACATGGGAAGAATTTGTGGAATACTTCAATACTAAATATTTCTCGGACCGAGTCCAAGAAAAGAAGGCTGCAGAATTCGCTGCATTAAAGCAACGATCTTTATCATTAGCAGATTATGAAGCACAATTCTCCAGGTTATCTAGATATGCTAAGCATCTTATTAGCACGGAGAAGATGAAAGCCCGTAGATTTCTTAATGGGCTTAGGCCCCACTATATTACTCAACTGGCGCCTATGGACATCCAAGTTTATTCTGAAATAGTGCGCCGAGCTCAATTACTTGAAGATGCCACGGAACTATCTGATAGGATCCGTGGAAAGGATAAGAAGGAGCAAGTCACAGGTTCGGGTTCTTTCAAACCCAACTTTAAGAAGAGGCCCAATAATGGAGGCTCGTCCTCTCAAGATCAGAAATTCAAGAAGGGCAAGCCTTTCTCTATCACCACTACCCCTTCGAACATAGTCTGCAAGAATTGTGACAAGGCTGGTCACAAGACCGAAGAATGCTGGAGGAAATTAGGAGCTTGTCTCCGTTGTGGGAGTCGCGAACATCGGATTCCCGATTGTCCATTAATGAATGACCAAGCCGGTGACGGTAAACGCCCGGTGACGAAGAATGCTCATCTTCATGCAATCCAGGAGACCGAACAAGAAGAAGAAGGTGGATTAGTGGAAGGTACATTGAAAATTTGTTCCAAAAGTGCTTATGTCTTATTTGATACGGGTGCATCGCATTTCTTTATTTCTAAGAAGTTTGCCGACCCGTTATCATTAGAACCAGAATGGATAAAAATAGTTCTAACTACTCTTCTTGGAAGTGAAAATGATATTACTCATTACTACCAAAACTGTGAGGTAATGGTTCAAGGTAGAAATTTACCTATAGATCTCATATGCCTCGATCTAAAGGAGTATGATGTTATACTAGGAGCTAAACATGAGACAAAGACGCTGGCTAGAATATCTCAAGGACTTCGACTTCAATATACAATACCATCCCGGAAAGGGTAATTATGTTGCTGATGCCCTTAATCGAATGCCGAGAGCAATGATAGCCAATTGTATGATATAAGAATGGAGGTTGCTAGAACAATTCTCCGAGCTCAATATAAGCTTGGAAAAGGAAGCCAAATTTGTCACATTATCTCATGTAAGCATACAGTCAGATTTATTATCTGAGATACAAGCACTTCAGGATGATGATCCTATATTGGTAGAAATCAAAGGCAGATTAGAAGGACAATCTGATTTTCAACTAACTTCTGATGGAAGATTATTATTCAAAGGTAGAACTTGTATACCCGACTGTCCAGAATTAAAGAAGAAGATCTTAGATGAAACACACCGATCAAGGTACACCATTCATTCAGGATCAACCAAAATGTACCAAGATGTAAAGAGGAACTTTTGGTGGCCTAATATGAAAAGAGAAATAGCAGACTATGTATCTCGCTGTCTCACTTGCCAACAGGTCAAGGCAGAACACCAAAAGCCTACTGGAAAATTTCATCCTCTAGATATTCCTAAGTGGAAATGGGAGGACATTGGTATGGACTTCATCATAGGTTTGTCTAAATCTAAAGGAGGACATGATGGAATCTGGGTTATCATTGACCGATTGACTAAGTCGGCGCATTTCTTGCCAATTAAAAGCCGATGGTCAATTGATGTACTAGCTGCACTATACATCAAAGAAATAGTCAGGATACATGGGATTCCTGTCTCGATCGTGTCTGACAGAGACCCTCGCTTTACTTCTCATTTCTGGAAGGGTCTACAACATTCATTGGGAACAAGGCTTAACTTTAGTACAGCTTTCCACCCACAAACGGATGGTCAGACCGAGAGAACTAATCAAGTTGTTGAAGATATGCTTAGAGCATGCATCATTAACTTTGAAGGAAACTGGCATGATCAGTTGCCACTAGTAGAATTTGCATATAATAATAGCTACCAAGCTAGTATCCAAATGGCACCTTTCGAAGCTTTATATGGAAGGAGTTGCCAATCACCTTTATGTTGGAACGAAGTTGGAGAGAAACAACTGTTAGGTCCAGACATGGTAAGGGATACAACTAAGAAGATACAAGTAATCAGAGAAAGATTACAAGTTGCTCAGACAAGGCAAAAGGCTTATGTTGACACAAGAAGGAGAGATCTTGAATTCCAAATCGGAGATCATGTATTTCTCAAGATATCACCTGGACGTGGCATACGAAGATTTGGTGTAAGGGTAAGCTTACGCCAAGATTCATCGGACCATTTGAGGTACTCGAAAGAGTTGGCGAGGTTGCTTATCGCATCGCGTTGCCTCCTCAATTGTTCGAGGTACATAATGTATTTCATATATCTATGTTGAAGAAGTATGTGCACGATCCATCGCATATTATTGAACATGGAGATCTGGTGATCCAGAAAGATCTCACATATGAACAGAAGCCTATGAAGATCTTAGATCGTGAAATACGAGCTCTAAGGAATAAGGTTATTCTGATGTGACACAATCTTGGACTTAAGCAAGCAAGCACATTCGCATTCTAAATGGGCCAATTTGGGCCGCCGCTCTCTCGTCGCTCACCCAAGCCCGGGGTAACTTGGCAATGCCAAGGTGAAGATGTGGGGTTGGGCCCTTGCTGGTAGAGGGCCAGCAAGGCCAAGGCTTGATTCCCAAAAGGATGTGGAACCCAATTCAATGGGGCCGACAAAGTGCCAAGGGCACCGGTTTCACTCTTCCCACGGTGATCACTCAAGGCAACGGGGCTTGAGGATCGGGCTCTCTCTCGCACAACCAGCGGAGCTAAGAAACAAACATTGAAAGACAAGCACAATGAGCAAGGGTTTAGAGCACTTACTTGACCGGTTTGAAGAAACCGGTCCCGCTCGGAGACGAGGGCGAGCGGGGAGGCGGTGGATCCCCACACGCCGCGGCGGTGTAGCTTGACCTGAAATTACAAACGGTACAGCACTACTCCTCACGCAGGAGGGGTGATCTTGGGATGGGGGTTATGCTTAATACATTCAAAACTACCTCCACACAGGGAGGGGCCTTCAGCCGGCCAAGCGGGGTGGGGAGAGATGCAAAGGAAACCGAGTTTCCGAGCTTCGCCGATTCTGTCTAGCTTCTGTAATTCTGGACAGGGAGTCGATGTTGATGCAGCCAATAAATCCACCGAGCTCAGAATCTGATGAGACTTGCGCCAAAAGATTGCTAACCGGAGAGGGGTGCAGCCTGAATTTTTGGACGACGTTCTGATCTGGGGGCTGACTGCTCCGGTGACTGGAAGATGGATGCAGCTCTGGTCTCTGGCCGAGCTCAGTCTGAAACAGCAGGTTGCAGAAGCGGTCACGGTTGCTCCTGAGCTCAAAATCTGGCACCGCTAGACTCGTTGGAATCGTTGACGAGTCTACATTGCAGCAAAACAAACGGGGAAGTTTTCTGATGTCGGAGATGAGCTGGGTGTCCAGAGAAGTGGACGGTGGTCGGGGCAGACTGTGAGGAGGCAGACCGGCGTGGTTGTGGTAGAAAATTAATATCTCTGATTGTCGGATGCCGAACGGAGCTCCGCCTTCTGTTCCTGGACGCTGACAGGGGGAGGAAGATATTTGTAGAAGACCCTGAAGGCTGATTCCTTCAAGGTTCGTCGTGGGAGAGTCTTCTCTGCCGCTCTGGCTTTTGGTCTGAGAGGTTCTGCGCAGTCGGGGAAGAACAGCCTTCACGGACGGCCACGAACTCAGAATGGAGTGATTCCACCTCGCCTGCGAAGAGCACAGGGAGGCCTTTCCAGAAAGTTAGGCCACGCCACCAGAAGAACCAGGATGCAGTCGTGGACGTCACTGCAACAGAGTGCTAATCTGCAGGTCGGCCTGCACACAAAGCTGGAGTGGAGAAGAGAGGAGGGGGGTGAACTTGGCTTGAGGGGAGAGGAGGGGTGCGACCTAGGGAGCAAGGAGGGATGGGGAGATTCGAATTTGGGCTTTGGAATGAGTTAATTCAGCCTTGGGAAGGTGGAGATATGCTTAGGGAAGTGAAAGGGGTAGGTGGTGGTTGGAGGGTGGGGTTTTGAGTGGTGGAACTTCCTTGGGACTAGGTGAGGATTAAAGAGGGGTTGTGGGAAGTTGTGGGGAGTTAATGGAGGTAGGTGGGGGTTGAAAGTGATTGAGAGGGGGAGGAGAGAGAAGAAAATTCGAATTTGGGTGTTGAGGAGAGAGAAAGTGGAGTGAAAAAGAGAGATTAAGAGAGGGAAGGGTGGGGAATCTCTCCCCTAGGGTTTCTCACCTAAAAAATAGAATCTCTCCACTAGATAAGGAGTGTAAACTCTCAAAATGGTAAGTTTTTTCATTCATTGATTCATTACCTCCAAATGAAGGAAATGGGGCCCTATATATAGGAAACCCACATTTTACAATAAGACCCTGACAAAAGACTCATTGACAAATAATCGAAGGGGTAGGGGAGCTCATTGGGCCAAGCCCGAAGAAATGGGCCCAATTAGCACATTACACAGTCTAATGACACTCAAACATAGGAAAATAAATGCAAGACCGAGGGACATGACTCTAATAAAATGAAAATTACATCAATGACTCAAATAAAAATTACATTGGACTCAAAATTAATTGACTAGACCATGCCGGATGAAATAGGAGGTGATGTCCCCATCATACTCCCGGGGTGCGGAGAACTCGACTCCGTCGAGTAAGTGTCCTTCCCTCCTTGGAGGGTGTAGAAGTGGTACTGCCCTCAAGTCTTCCGAACGAGACCGATCCATCCACCTGTCGAGATAGCGCTCGTATACCTTGCTACTTGTTGTAGTGACTTGTTCATCCAATATTCGTTCAATGTGCTCACGCTGGGCTCTCTTGGCTGGTGGACTCTTCTCACGGATGGGTGCTCTCTCAACGGAGGGAATATGCTCAATATCCTTACTAGGTACCACCGTGGGTCCCTTGTATAGCACTAGGTCGGCGACATTGAAGGTGGGACTTATTCCATACTCCTCAGGGAGATCTAACTCGTGGGCATTTGCACCAATGCGCCTCAAAACCTGGAAGGGACCAGCCCCACGTGGCCTCAGTTTAGAGTTGGCTCCCAGGGAGAGCCTCTCCGTCCTTACCATCACAAAGTCACCTACATGGAATTCTAGGTGACGCCGATGAGAGTTGGCCAGCCTTTTATAAGTCTCATTCTTTTTGCTAATGTGCTTGCAAAGGTTTTCATGTGATTTTGTGAATGCTGTCCTTTTAGTGGTTATGGGTGGACCTGGACAATCATAGATGGACCTATCATGCCATGATGCCATATGGACCTTGATGAATCTTGGTGGGCCAGAGCAACCATATGTGGACTTATCATGCAATGTTGTCATGTAGACTTTGGTGAGCCTAGGTGGGCCGGGGCACCCGTAGGTGGCCCTATCATGCAAATTGGTGATAAATATCGGGGGACCCGGACATCCGTAGATGCCTTTGACATGCTTAAGATCTATGATGAATGAAGGTGGACCATGACATCCGAATATGGACCACTCATACTTTCTACTTGACATGTGGGTGATATGAATGAATGGACCCAACATAGTGTTCATGCCAAGGGGTGTGGTAAGCCTAGACACATGCATGCTTGTCCCAAATGTGACTTTCATGTGTATAGGTGTGGGACAACCTTTGAACTCCCATTGGAAAGGATCGAATGGATCTAAGAAGGTGATCATCATGGGGTGGGGCACAACCTTATTACCTAGGGATTTGTGGCCCAAGGTCATGGTTCCCAAGGTGTAACCCGGGTCTAGGATGGGGTGGATTGGGTCAAACATGGTGAGTTGGTGTAGGGAAAGGTGGGTGGTGGATAAAGTGTTTGGGTCACACGAGTCTCTTGACTCCCATTGGAATGGATCATATGGATCATAAAATGGGTTACCTAGGGGGAGGAACTCCATGTCCTCAAGATCCTCAAAAGGTGCTAAGTCATCCTTCTCCATGATAGTTGGGCCAATATTCTTGGCAAGTGGGTCAGCCATGAGTGGAGGGCTTGACTTTCTACCCGAGATAAGAAGCTCTAAATCGAGGAGAAGGTTGGGCTCATCGGGTGTAGGTAGGAATAGAAGGAGGTCGCTAGTGTAGCAACCAATGGTGCAAACCGAGGTGATAGACCCTATGCATAGGTGTAGGAGGCTAAGGCTCCTAGGTTGTTCTACCATAGGGGTCAATATGCTAGTCATCTCTAATTGCCAAGCTAAGCCCTTGAGAAGGTCCTTTAAGGTTTCCACTTGGTAGGATGTTTGGATTATGGTGTGATAGGAGGAGATGTGCACTATGGGAAGGTTTTCCTTTATGGGAAGGCAATCGTGGGCCGTGATCTCTCTTATTGGGCTCTTCTTTAGCCAACTAATAAGGGGTTCCTCTAAGATGAGTTTGGCCCTAACTAGAGAGGGTGGTGTAACGTGAAGGTCACCATGTGATGCTTCTTCTTCTTCTTGGTCATGGGTTTCCTCCAAGGTAGGGAGTGGGTTTGGGGTGTTCACCACTATTAGATCGGGTATGGGTTCTTCTTCCAAGGAGGTGAGAGGGGCTTTTGAGGGTGTGGTGATGATTGGGGCATGGTGTATCCGGGGTGGTAGGTAGTGGGAAACTTGGGTTAGGATAGGTAAGGGTAGTAGTGGAGGCTTTGGTGGGAGTTGGATTGGGGTAGGGAGAGGAAGATGGGTGGGTTGAAGGGGTTTGGGTTGATTGGTTTTGGGAGGAGTGTCCCCTTTTGGGGGTGATGGAGAGGTAGTGGTGAGGGTTACCATGGGCCTAGGTGGAGAGTTGGCCATGGGGCCCAATTGGGTATGGGGACCTATGGTTGTGGTGTGGACTTGGAGGTGGGGTGTAAATGTAGTGGTTGGGGTGGGAGAGATGGGAAGTGGTAGGGAATGGGTGATTGGGGTTTTGGATTGACCGAGTGGGGATGAAGGAGTTGAAGTGCTCCTTGGGCTTTTGTGATTTGAGTAGGAGGGAGAGGGTTGGAGAGTGTAGGTTTTCCTAAGCTCGACCTTCATCTCATCCCAAGTGCTAATGGGGGCCTCCCTGCGGATCCTTCTTAAACCTTCCACAACTAACCAATGAGTTTTAGCTTGTTTGGAGAGGTGTGCCTTAGCTAGCCTCATTCTCCTTTCTTCGTTCAAGGGGCAACTTTTAAAGAATTGGTCTAGGGAAATCTCCCAATCTAGGTAAAGGCTTGGGCTATTGGATCCATCAAAGGCGGGGGTTTTGATTTTCAAGTGTTCTAAAAATATGGTTTCTAGATCTCCCCAAAGGTCACTCTCATTCACTCTTGGTGTATGGCTATTTCCTTCAAGTCAGTCGAGTCGAGACATGATATCTTCAAGCCGATTAAGGACATTAGGTAGGGCTTCTATGATAGAGGTGTTGCTACCCACTTTGTTGGCAATGGAGCTTCCGTGAGGATTTGGGCTTCTTGGGAAAGTTGATGGGGATGGATATGACGGGTATGAAGTGGCCATTCTAATGGACATGGGAGATGCAACCGAGCACTCTAAATGCATAAACATGCCCTAGGACCAACTTGTGGAGAGACAAGTTGTGAACTTGCTCTGATACCACTTGATGTGACACAATCTTGGACTTAAGCAAGCAAGCACATTCGCATTCTAAATGGGCCAATTTGGGCCGCCGCTCTCTCGTCGCTCACCCAAGCCCAGGGTAACTTGGCAATGCCAAGGTGAAGATGTGGGGTTGGGCCCTTGCTGGTAGAGGGCCAGCAAGGCCAAGGCTTGATTCCCAAAAGGATGTGGAACCCAATTCAATGGGGCCGACAAAGTGCCAAGGGCACCGGTTTCACTCTTCCCACGGTGATCACTCAAGGCAACGGGGCTTGAGGATCGGGCTCTCTCTCGCACAACCAGCGGAGCTAAGAAACAAACATTGAAAGACAAGCACAATGAGCAAGGGTTTAGAGCACTTACTCGACCGGTTTGAAGAAACCGGTCCCGCTCAGAGACGAGGGCGAGCGGGGAGGCGGTGGATCCCCACACGCCGCGGCGGTGTAGCTTGACCTGAAATTACAAACGGTACAACACTACTCCTCACGCAGGAGGGGTGATCTTGGGGTGGGGGTTATGCTTAATACATTCAAAACTACCTCCACACAGGGAGGGGCCTTCAGCCGGCCAAGCGGGGTGGGGAGAGATGCAAAGGAAACCGAGTTTCCGAGCTTCACCGATTCTGTCTAGCTTCTGTAATTCTGGATAGGGAGTCGATGTTGATGCAGCCAATAAATCCACCGAGCTCAGAATCTGATGAGACTTGCGCCAAAAGATTTCTAACCGGAGAGGGGTGCAGCCTGAATTTTTGGACGACGTTATGATCTGGGGGCTGACTGCTCCGGCGACTGGAAGATGGATGCAGCTCTGGTCTCTGGCCGAGCTCAGTCTGAAACAGCAGGTTGCAGAAGCGGTCACGGTTGCTCCTGAGCTCAAAATCTGGCACCGCTGGACTCGTTGGAATCGTTGACGAGTCTACTTTTCAGCAAAACAAACAGGGAAGTTTTCTGATGTCGGAGATGAGCTGGGTGTCTAGAGAAGTGGACGGTGGTCGGGGCAGACTGTGAGGAGGCAGACCGGCGTGGTTGTGGTAGAAAATTAATATCTCTGATTTTCGGATGCCGAACGGAGCTCCGCCTTTTGTTCCTAGACCCTGACAGGGGGAGGAAGATCTTTGTAGAAGACCCTGAAGGCTGATTCCTTCAAGGTTCGTCGTGGGAGAGTCTTCTCTGCCGCTCTGGCTTTTGGTCTGAGAGGTTCTGCGCAGTCGGGGAAGAACAGCCTTCACGGACGGCCACGAACTCAGAATGGAGTGATTCCACCTCGCCTGCGAAGAGCACAGGGAGGCCTTTCCAGAAAGTTAGGCCACGCCACCAGCAGAACCAGGATGCAGTTGTGGACGTCACTGCAACAGAGTGTTAATCTGCAGGTCGGCCTGCACACAAAGCTGGAGTGGAGAAGAGAGGAGGGGGGTGAACTTGGCTTGAGGGGAGAGGAGGGGTGCGACCTAGGGAGCAAGGAGGGATGGGGAGATTCGAATTTGGGCTTTGGAATGAGTTAATTCAGCCTTGGGAAGGTGGAGATATGCTTAGGGAAGTGAAAGGGGTAGGTGGTGGTTGGAGGGTGGGGTTTTGAGTGGTGGAACTTCCTTGGGACTAGGTGAGGATTAAAGAGGGGTTGTGGGAAGTTGTGGGGAGTTAATGGAGGTAGGTGGGGGTTGGAAGTGGGTGAGAGGGGGAGGAGAGAGAAGAAAATTCGAATTTGGGTGTTGAGGAGAGAGAAAGTGGAGTGAAAAAGAGAGATTAAGAGAGGGAAGGGTGGGGAATCTCTCCCCTAGGGTTTCTCACCTAAAAAATGGAATCTCTCCACTAGATAAGGAGTGTAAACTCTCAAAATGGCAAGTTTTTTCATTCATTGATTCATTACCTCCAAATGAAGGAAATGGGGCCCTATATATAGGAAAACCACATTTTACAATAAGACCCTGACAAAAGACTCATTGACAAATAACCGAAGGGGTAGGGGAGCTCATTGGGCCAAGCCCGAAGAAATGGGCCCAATTAGCACATTACACAGTCTAATGACACTCAAACATAGGAAAATAAATGCAAGACCGAGGGACATGACTCTAATAAAATGAAAATTACATCAATGACTCAAATAAAAATTACATTGGACTCAAAATTAAATGACTAGACCATGCCGGATGAAATAGGAGGTGATGTCCCCATCATATTCCCATGCTCAAGGTGCAATGGAACAAGAATTCTGAACATGAAGTAACATGGGAGACCGAGGAATCTATGAAGAAACGATTTCCCGAGTTATTCTAAGAGGTATATGATCTACACTCTCCACGTATATACATAATATGCAATTGAATTTGGGGACCAAATTCTTTTAAGTGGGGGAGGGTGTAGCAACCCTGATAAAATATTAATAATAATAAAGATTTTAAAAATAAATCAAATAAATAGATAAATAAAATAATATAAAATAACGCCTCGGATAAAGGCGCTATTTAAATTATAAACGCCTCTAGTTAAGGCGTGACTCAAGAAGTGACGCCCTCACCAAACGGCGTCAAATTCCAACGTCAAAAAGGGTAAGGCCAAGAAACGCCCTTAGCTTGGGCGTGTTTTAAAACATTAAACGCCCTTACTCAAGGCGCTTCTTAAGAAACGACCTGAACCAGGTCGTCAATTCAAGAATCGACGCCCTGACCGAAGTCGCTAATTCCATTTGTGAACCGTTTGAACCCAGAGCTTATCATGTTAATCTAGTAAGTGTTTAATAGGGCAAGGACTCTAATAGGGATATATTACCCTCAATTAACCACTACCTTTGTTAGGATTCTAAATCCTATAAATAATACGTTCGATCCAAACCTAAACCTATTTGACCAATCGACTGCAGAGGTACGTGAAGAACCAATAGTTCTTCTTATTCTTTGTTTGTTCTGTTCCCTTTTCTTATGTACGTAGCACATGAAGAATTAACGATTCTTCATCCCTTCTTACAGGTTAAGAAGCTCCTACGAAAGAACCAGGTGATGTTCTTTCTTCCTTAAATCCTCATCGTTTCCTACTATACGATCATGTATTGATCTTCTCTTATGTGTAGGGAGTTTGTTCTTCATCAACCGGTTACTCCATCTGACCTTGCTACTGTGGATATTGGGTTGACAAAACTCAACTTCCTTCCTTCCGAGAAGGCTCTGTTAACAAATAGAGTTTTTCACCTTCATTCGTCCAGCTTCAGACAGTTATTAAGGTAGGTTTTCTCAAGTTACTGTAGCCCAAATGAAATTAATGCAAGATATATATATATAAGCATGTCATGCATACGGTTATTATAGTTTCCATGCGTTTTCTGAAATATTTTGAAAGAGACGCCCCTGTCAAGGGCGCTAATTTACAAGACACGACCCTGCCCAGGTCGTCAATTTAATATTTGACGCCCTGTACTCAGGCGTTAATTTCACTTAATCATGAATTAACCATGTTAAGAACTGATTATATATGAAATCCTGATTACATTAATGCATGATCCTCTGTCCTCAACCCTACTGATTTTATTATCAAGATTATATGATTGTTATCCTTGATTATCGTGCAAATCGTGCTTTCTGATATTTATTGAATTCACGACCTGTACAAAGTCATTTTTCAACTGTTAACGCCCCATCATAGGGCGTGAATTGAAAGGAAACGCCTCCTCCTAGGGCGCGTATCTGTTAAATTCCTGAAAAATATATATTCTGCAAAATAGAGTTTAATGATAACGCCCCTGCCCAGGGCGCGTTTTTGATAATTCCTGAAATTAATTATATCCTGTCCAATATTATGAATAAAAAGGACGCCTTCTGGTATAGTCGTCAAATCGTGAAGAAACGCCCCTGCCCAGGGCGCGTTTTAGATAAATTATTGAAATATTGAAATTTTACAAATATGGAAAATAGATAAACGCCCTTCTGTTAGGCGTTAATTACTTGATAAACGACTCTGCTTAAGTCGTTACTTTACTGTAAAACTGATTTTCCACTGTTTCTGTTAACCGATGGTTTCATATGTTATATAATATATATATCGGCACTATTCTCCATTTCGTGAGTATAGTCCCACGTTTCGCGATTGTTTTATCGATCACACTCAATTCTCATTGATATACAAGCTCTCCATTGGACATTCCGTACCTTTGGACTTGCGAGTTAGTCATAGAGACCTCCGTAAGACTCCTCGTAGCCTTGGATTCTCTCAAGGCCGACTGAGCTGGTTGTACCCTAAAAACCCATTACACCATTGATGCCATGTCACTATAAAGAAACATGGTATACCGGCCCTTATGATTATACAAAGAGTATATCATAAGCAATTCTTAATGGGATGATGATATCATGCCATATCATGTCATTCTTGTAAACCTCAATTCTATGACAAGAATGAGGGTATCTTATCTTTGATATACTGTTCATGTGGACCTCAATTCTATATAAAGAATGTCCATATCGATTTGTCATGGTACCCAAGTTAAGGGAACTATATTCTACCTAGTTTTATCGCTATCGTGATTATACCGTTATTATCGCCAATCTATGTCCTTTGTCATATTTTGGACTCTATTCTGTCAAAGTTGTCATACATGTCTACATGCTTGATTATTGAAATTCTATGTTGGCTATAAACAAGAGTGGATGTCAAAATACATGATAAATGCCTGCGCATATAGGGCCCGATCTGGTCCTGGGGGGAGCACCCGAAAGTACTTGTGCCCATGGAAGTTAAAATGATAAGGTATCTGGCATTATACCGAGTACTTTACTTTCTAGATTGGACATTCCACATAAATCTTGTACTTGAATCGTACTTGACTTGACATGAAATGCGTGGCCCGAAAAAGGGTAATTTACTTGCTTGCTACATGATAGCCAAAGTTCTTGACATGACTTGTTAAATATACTTGCTTGAATATCTTGAGTATCTTGTTGAAAGTTCATGATTAGTTCATCTTATTCCTTGATATTACATTCTCTCTATCTTGTCGTTTTATGCGAGCATGCATAGCTTTATTGCATTCATGAAAGATGTAATTACTTAAACCCCTTGCTAGTACTTGAGATATAATTTCCTACTGAGCGTTCGCTCATTCCGTTTGTCCCTTTTTACTTTTCAGGTAAGTCCGACGACGATGGAAGTCAATCGGATGGGGAAGGTCAAGAGTGAAAGAGCTAGAGCTTTTCCAAGTGTCAATTAGTCTTTTCTATAATTTCTTGAGTCAACTATGTACTTTTCCTTTTTATTAAACAGAGTATTGGATTTGTAATAGCCTATTAATAATAAAGGATTGGGTTATCTTGCTATTTTGCGCATCTCTATCTTTGAGTCGAATACACGACCACTCTGATTGACATGATTGATATGAACTCGTCACGCGTCTCTGGGTATCTTCCGCGCTCGGGGCGTGACACTTTGTGACCACCCTAGTCCATGGCGCCCAAGCATGGTTTCGAGCCCTCTCCCCCGGATCCATCCGAGACTTCAAGCAGTTTGGGCGAGTATTTAAGGAGAGTTTCGTCGGCAGCGGCCCCCCAAGGTCGGTAGCGGGGCTATTGGCTCTCAAACAGGTGCAAGGGGAGATACTCCGGGCCTACATCAACCGATTTAAGTCGGAAACCCTAAGGATCCCCCGCCTGGATGTAGCCTCGGCCATAACCGCGCTGACCGGAGGCACCCGAGATGAAAACCTCCGCTGTGAACTTATCCTCCACCCTCCCTCGACCCTTGCCTAGCTAGTGACTCTTGCCTTACGCCATGCTGAGTGCGAAGAAGTTCTCAGTGCATGCCGAGGCGCAACCGGCTCGAGTCTAGAGGGGGACAAGAAGCGAGCACCCGAGTCATGCTCGGGCCAAGGAAAAAGGTGGAACCGAGACGGAGAGCATAAAGAACCGTCCCAGAAGAATGAGCGGTACACTCCCTTAACCACTCCGGTGTACGAGATATATGAAGACATCAAAGGCTCGAGCCTCCTCCGTCAACCCGAGCCAATGAAGTCGAAGAGCCGCAATCACAGCAAACATTACCTGTTTCACAGCGACCACGGGCACCACACCGGTGATTGCCACTGGCTCCAAGATGAGATCGAGCGCCTCGTCTGCCAGGGACACTTGTCCCGGTTCATGGCCGGGCATAAGGAAGATCGAGGCGCCCTAGAGGAAATTGATAACGCCCCTCACGGGGTCCACATCAATGTCATCACTGGAGTAGCTACATCAGGAGGAGATAGTGGTCGAGGAAGGAAGCGTCATGCTGAGCGGGCGAGCCGAGCCATTGAGCCCCCCAAGGCCCCGCCAAGTGAGCCCCAGGTCATAGTCTTCTCCGACCAAGACCTGGAAGGGTTAACCACCCTGCATGACGATGCCCTAGTCATATCGGCCATGATAAACCATTGTAACGTAGATAGGATTCTAATTGACAATGGAAGTGCCCCTGATGTATTATCTTATGAGTGTTTCCTTAAGATGGGGGAGAATCCGTCTAAACTTCGCCCGATCCGAACCCCCCTTTGCGGGTTCAATGGCCAGGCCACTTATCCCGAGGGAGCCCTAAGCCTGCCGGTTACTCCCGGCACCCCACCCAAAACCGCTACGGTTATGGTGGACTTCATAGTGATCAAGGGTATGATAGCATACAACACAACTTCGGCCGAGGAATCCTTAGCCGAGCGAAAGCGGTGCCCTCTACCTATCACCAAAAGATGAAGTTCCCCACTAAAAATGGGGTGGGAGAAGTCCGGGGCAACCAGGCGATGGCCAGAAGGTGCTATAATATCTCGATCGAAGCCACAAGGTCGGACGGGAAGAGCAAGGGCCCCCGGGAAGTCGAGGAAAAACCTGCAACCTCCGATCCTGGAGGCGAGTTGCTAATGGTTTTCTTAAATGATAACCCGACCCTGGGAGTAAAGATTGGAGCCGACCTACCATCTGAGGTTCAGCAGCAATACAAAGAGTTTCTTTCCGTGTACATCCGAGTCTTTGCATGGTCTGATGATCAACTCCCTAGAATACCGGAGGAGACGGTGATGCATAAGCTCAACCTCGACCCAACCGTGAAGCCCGTACAACAATGCAGAAGGAAGCACGCGCCAGAGAAGTAGGCGATCATCAAGGAGCAAGTCACCATGGGGCAAAAGACTGGTCTTTTTAGATTGGTCCTATACCCGACGTGGCTAGCTAACGTCGTCCTGGTGCCAAAAGCTTCAGGAAAGTGGCGAACGTGCATGGACTTCACCGACTTAAATAAAGCCACACCAAAGGACTGCTATCCGTTGCCGAGTATCGACCAACTGGTCAACTCAACCTCAGGCAACGAGATACTCAGCTTCCTAGACGCCTATTCAAGTTACCACCAGATCAGAATGGATCCAGAAGACATCGAGAAGACCACCTTCATCACCGACTTCGGCGTATATTGCTACACCCGGATGCCTTTCAGGTTAAAGAACGCTGGAGCCACATACTAGAGGCTGGTCAATCGTATGTTCGAGGGACAGCTCAGCCGGAACGTCGAAGCCTATATTGACGACATGCTCGTCAAGACCCCCAAGGCCGAGGACCACTTCGCCGACCTAGAAGAGACCCTTGACACCCTCCTGAGGTATAATATGAAGCTCAACCCCACCAAGTGTGCCTTCGGAGTAAGGTCCAGGAAATTCCTGGGCTTCTTAGTCACCCAGTGTGGGATCAAGGCCAACCCCGACAAGGTCCAGGCCATCCTGGACATGCACCCACCCACCTGCACCAAGGACGTCCAACGCCTTACTGGGTGCATTACCGCGCTCAGCAGATTCTTGTCCCGTGCGGCCGAACGATGCCTACCCTTATTCAAACTGTTGAGGGGGCCCAAAATGGCATCTGCTACATTCGCATGGGACGAGGAATGCCAAAGAGCGTTCACCGAGCTTAAGGAGTTCCTGGCTTCGCCCCCGGTGCTATCCAAGCATGTCCCAGGTGAAGCCTTGCACCTCTACCTCTCGGCAACTCCATCCACAGTTAGCTCGGTCTTGGTCAGAAATGACTCGGGAGTGGAGAGACCGGTCTATTGCACTAGCAAGGTGCTCTACGAGGCTGAAAGAAGGTACCCCACAACCGAGAAACTCGTGCTAGCATTGGTTACCTCGGCCAAGCGCCTTCGACCCTATTTCCAAGGGCACTCCATCATCGTGCTAACCGGCGAACCACTGAAGAGGATCCTCGCCCACCCTGAAGCCTCGAGACGCCTCATCAAGTGGGCCATCATGCTCGAGGCCTACGATATATCGTACCGGCCCCGCTCGGCTATCAAAGGACAGGCGCTCGCTGACTTCATCGCCGAGAGCACCATCCCGGCTGAAGAAAAATCTCCGTCCATACCCGGGCCAACCTGGGAATTGTTCGTCGACGATCCTCCAACTCGGTCGGGAGCGGCACTGGGATCCTCCATAAGTCCCCCGAAGGAGTAGAGCTGTCATAAGCCTTGAAGTTCAACATCTAGGCATCCAACAATGCCTCCGAGTATGAAGCCCTTATCTCGGGAGCCCGCATGGCCTGACGGTTGGGGGCTGAGCGAGTCAGAATTCACACAGACTCCCAACTGGTCGCTAGCCAGGTCAACGGCGATTACGAAGCTCGAGAAGCACCGATGGTCAAATACCTCCAGCTGGTCAAAACCGTGGCACAACAGTTCGAGAGTTTTGAGGTAGTCCGAATAGCTCGGGAGGAAAACTCCCGAGCGGACGCCCTCTCTCGACTGGCCTCCTCTCTTGACCCCGAAGGTACTCGATCGGTCCTTCTCGAAGAGCTAGAGCGACCGAGCATTGATTCGGAGCTCATGGCTGTTGACTCGGCCTTACCAAGCGACTGGCGTACCCCCTATCTGTCATGGCTCCAAGACTCTCAGGAGCCTCCCGACCCTCGAGAAGCCTGGAGATTGAAGTACCAAGCTCGGCGATTCGTCATTCTGCCACTTTATACCGCAGATCCTTCTCCGATCCCCTTCTGAAGTGCATCAGTACTGACGAAGCCAACCGAGCGATCCAAGAGGTTCACGAAGGCCTGTGCGGAGCGCATCTAAGAGGAAGGTCGCTCGCCAAGATCTTGCTTCTGCAGGGTTACTGGTGGCCCACTCTGCAGCGCGATTGCTCGACCTACGTACAACATTGTGACCGATGCCAGAGATTTGATCACTTGGTCCATCAGCCGGCAACGGAGCTCGTCACCCTAGCCGAGCCTTATCCTTTCGCTCGGTGGGGGATCGACATCCTTGGGCCGTTCCCTACGGCTCAGGCCCAGAAGAAGTTCGTCATCATCACCGTCGACTACTTCACCAAGTGGATAGAGGCCGAAGCCATAGCTAGGATCACTGAGACAGTCGTCTGGAGTTTCGTCTAGAAATCGATCATCTGTTGCTATGGCATCCCCCGGGTGATATTGAGCGATAATGGTCGGTAATTTGATTCTCGTTATTTCTGAGACAGATGTGCCGACCTAAACATTCGCAATCACTTCACTTCGATCGCCCACCCTCAGGCTAACGGGCTGGTCGAAAATGCCAATAAGACTATCTTGAAAGGCCAAGGGCAGCTGGCTCGATGAATTGCCAAGCGTACTTTGGTCGCATAGAACGACTCCCAGAATGGCAACCGGTGAAAGTCCCTTTCTGCTGGTGTACAGCACCGAGGCCATGATCCCGTTGGAGATTGCCAATCCCTCTCTCCGAGTCATCTATTTCTCGCCCGAGGCAAACGACCAGAAACTGCTCAAAAACCTCGACCTAGCGGATGAACTCCGGGAGATTGCCAGCGTCCGAACAACGGAATATCAACGCCGCCTCACTCGATACTACAACGCCAAAGTCCGAGATAGACACTTTCAACCAGGAGACTTCATTCTCAGGAAAGCCGAAGCCTCTCGACCACTTGAGGCGGCGGGCAAGTTATCCCTTAATTGGGAAGGCCCCTACCGAGTGGTCGAGACGCTCGGTAAAGGAGCATACCGGCTATCTACTATGGAAGGAGAACTCATCCCTCGGATGTGGAACGTGACTACACTACGCAAGTTCTATTTCTGAACACCGAGCGTCATGTAAGTAATGTGAAATAAAACAAAAGTTTCCTTTCTCTTTTATTCAAACAACTTGCTTGTACATCAGAAAGGCCGAAACAAGGACAATACATGTCAAAAAAGCAAAAACCCATCTGGCGTCGCTGTACGAGCCTATCGCTCGGCTGACTCGGTTAGCCTTCCTGCGTCCAGCCACTGACTCTGCTTCATGCAGAAACTGGCTCGGATTAAGGGTAGTCGACCCCGTTGGCTCGGGTAACTCGGAACAAAGGTGACAGAGGAATGAGGAAGAAGAAGGCTACCTTCCAAGTTGACAGAGGTGGAGGAAGGGGAAGAAGGAGGGAATACGAATAAAGGCCTCCTCTCTGCCAACTCTTTGGAAGGAGGAGAGTGCAGGCACCCTTCAAAAAGTGAAAAGGGAGGGCGAAAAAGAAACCATCAGAGCTAGACGAGGAGGCAGGGGAAAGCCCAGAAAGGAGGGAGCTTAATTGTTTTCCCCTCCCCTCGGGATGGAGTCGGCAGGTCAGGGACAGTAGTTCGACATGTCCCAGCATGTCAAACCTTCTTCCCGAGTAACCTCCTCGCTAGCGCCAGTCGGATCTGATAGAAGAAGGCGACGTGCTTCCACACGTCGAACCCCCTTTAAACCTGCCCGCCGGCCGTCGAACTCCCTTCAAACCCGAAGCAACAAGGACTCTCTGCCCTCCATCGTCGGCAGCTTCGTCTTCCAGAACGTCTTCCATGCTTCAAATTCGATGGCAAAATGCTTCGTGAAGAAGGAGAGAAGAAAGATGGTCAGAGAAAACCCTAAGCGATAGAGAGGGAGAGACGCCTTTCAGACCTTTTATAGGCGAAGGGAGGTTACTTGCCTTAAATGATTCTCCCCTCGAAAACACGCTAAAGGGACTTCTCCCTACGAACGGTCACCTCAGACTCCTCGGTTCCATCCCAGCGGGACACACGAAACGGCTGGGCAGTTAAAGCATGAGAAAACGGAAAGACACCCTTTCAGACGCCTGCCCAACCATCATGCGAAATCCACGTAAAAAGTATCAGCACTTTCCAACTACTGTGGATACGCTGGTCAAACTACGGCAATGGTGGTACAAAAGAGTTAAGTCTTCATCATAACGCTGCTGCCATACGTTTTTTCCTTTACACAACAAGAGAAGTTTTTTCTTCAAAAAAAAAAGAAAAAGGAAAAACATTCAAGGAGAAAAAATAAAACAGATACATTAGGCCTCTGGCCCATCCTGAGGCTCGGAAGTGGAAGGCTCGGACGGTCTGCCCCCGGCACCCTCGGCGACGGTCGACCCTGGCACTGACCCCACCGGCGTGGGAACTGCCTCGGTTGCGCGCCCTCCCGAGGCATCCAGAGTTGGCTGTAGACACGCCGTTTTCACGTTTTTTGTGGGTAAATCTCATATTACACCGTGATGCCTCAAAGTGGCTTGCGCATTTGATTCATGTGGGTGATTAGTCATTTTTTAGGCTTTTACATAAAAAATTAAAAAAATCAGAAAAGGTTAGAAAAATATAAAAAATGAGAAAAGCTTATTAAAAAAAGAGCTTATAAGAAAATTCAAAAAAATAAATAATAAATAAAAGTAAAAAATGGGTTATAAGAAAATTAAAAAAAAAGCAAAAAAAGGTTATAAGAAAATACAAAAAAATTTAAAAAAAGTTATACAAAAAATCAAAAAAAAGGTTATAAGAAAATATAAAAAAATTCAAAAAGCTTATAAAAAAATCTAAAAAAAATCGAGAAAAGGTTAAAAAAATATAATAAATAAATATATAAAATAAGGTTGTGAATACATATAGGTTTGTATATATGTATGATATATAAGGTTGTAAATATATATATATGTATATATATACTTAGTTATATTTTAGTGAGCTTAAACAAATGAAAAACAAAGACTCTTGATCAGTTTAAATAAAATCATAATCACCACTTATCCCCCCTAATCTTCCGGATCTGGTCTCCCCTATAATCCTGTCTCTTATGTCGTTATCTCTCTCACCTATCTATTCTCTCTTCATCCCTCTCTGTTTCACGTTAAGCCTCCCGACATAGAGAATCTAATCTCTTCCTCCCTCTATTTTCATCATGCACCCGGGGCCGCAAGCCTCACTCCTCTCCCCACGTCTTCACAATACACATCCTTTCTCTTGATATCTTTCTTCTTTTGGCACCCACTCTTGGTAGCAAAACAAAAACCAATCCGACAGGAGGAATCCCACACACACACCCACTCCCGTGAACACCACCCCCTCATGTGAACACATCCACTCCCGTGAACTCCACTTCCTCCCGGCTACACTTATTCCCTTCTACTCTCCCTTTTCTCTTCATCCCCCCCACGGCCATCTGACTTCCCTAACTCCAGCCCGCATACTCCCACACCCTCTCCCTCTCTCCTCTCTTTAGCCCAAAAAACCACCATCGAGTTCGCTTCTCACCCCCGACACATCCACGCGGGAGCACCTCCAGCCGCTCTCTTGCATCGACACCGCCGCAACCCACCGTCAACACCCCGCCGCATGCACGTCGTCCGCGACCACCGCAGCTCTCCGACGCCACAGCCGCAGCCTCCATTCCGCCATCGCCGTCGGACTGCCACCAGCCGCACCCCGCCACCAGCCAGCGCACCCCCAGCCACTGATGCCTACGCCGGCAACCACCTCCGCAGCCGCTTCACTTCGCCGTGTCCATCTCCTCCGCGACCACCTCGCCACCGGCGCATCTCCACGACACCGCCGCCCTCAACACCGGAAGACCCCCACTGTCGTCAGCCGTCGTTGGCTGGCACCACCTCCGTCCCCGCCATCCGCGGCTCCTGTGACCACCGCCATCGACGCCGTCGCTCCTCACCGCTCCCGTCTCCGCGAACACCCCCCTGAACTCTCTCCTCCCCTTCCGTCTCTCTCTCCCTCTCTCTGTTCTGATGTGACACAAATATGCAGCAAGCAAAAATGAACCCTTGGACTTAATTCGCAATCACAATCACAAGATTGGGAGCAACTTGAGAGTCGCCGTCACACCGCACGCACACGTTTCCCGGGGTGACTCGGTGATGCCGAGTGGAGATTGTGGAGAAAGCCCCTGGCTGGCTAGAGGACCAGCACAGCTAAGGTTGTCCCTCCCAAGGATATGAAGCCCACAAACAAGGGCAGCCGGGTGCCTTGGGGGCACTAGGTCACTCGCTCACTATTATCCACGGTGACCACACAAGGGTTGGTGGCTCCGGGGTCGGGCACTCCCTCACCAACCAGCAGATAAGTTTTGCAGATATGAAATGAACAGGAGTAATGAGCAAGGGTAGAGACTCACCTTGTTGATTTGAGGAAACCAACCCCGGATGGAGACGAGGGCGAGCGGGGAAGTGTGGGTTCCCCGCACACTGCGCCGGTGTAGCTTGAACCCTATTTCAAAATTACATTCACTACTCCTCACACAAGAGGGTTGGACTAGGGGTGGGGAAGTAAGTTTTACAAGCAAACACTACCTCCACGCAGGGAGGGGCGGTAAGCCGGCCAGGCGGGGAAGGGAGAATCGCCGGAGAACGGAAGAGGGAAGCCGGGGCTGTTTCCACTTGCAGGCTGTGATGACTGACTGCCGGTCGGTCCCGGGGCTGTAGTTTGCGTTCCCGAATTCTTCCGGAGGCAAGACCAGCGTCGGAATCTTCGTATCTGGCACGCGGATGACCCAGAATTTTCTCGATTTCTTCTGCTGCAGCTGCTAGTCCGGGTTGAGCTTCTAACAGAGTGACTGAAACTGGGCGCAGCAGCTTACTTTTTCTGACAGCAACTTGCAGAGGTTGTCCCGACCGCTCTTGGACTCCGAATCATGAACCGTCAGAGATTCTGGAACCGTGGATGAACCCACTGCGCGGAAAAACTGACGGGGCAGCCGTCTGACACCGGAGAGGATGGGGAGACTCAGAAGAGTGAAGACAGGTCACTGCAGACTGTGGGAGGCAGACCCGACAAGTCGAGGGAGAAAAATAGGAACTTTGGCCTCCGGATGCCGAATGTAGTTCTGCTTCTTGCTCCTGATAGAGGACTGAGTGAGGAAGAAGTTTGTTGAAGGGCTCATGATCTGAATCTTCTGCTGTTTGGCGTGGTGCA
Source organism: Amorphophallus konjac (assembly GCA_022559845.1). Taxonomy (NCBI): domain Eukaryota; kingdom Viridiplantae; phylum Streptophyta; class Magnoliopsida; order Alismatales; family Araceae; genus Amorphophallus; species Amorphophallus konjac. Next base: position 401,178,117 of record CM040118.1, read on the forward strand.
GCGTCGAACCGGGTTCTGGTACTCTGCAGGGGAAGCCCGGTACAGTCGGAGGAGAACGGCTCTCCTGGACAGCCCAGAACTCGGAATGGGATGAGATCACCTCGTCTGCAAAGCTAACTGGACGACCTTTCCATATTGCTATGGTACGCCTTCAGACGATGCCGTATGAATCCGTGGGTGCTTCTGCAAGTCGCCCCTTTCTCTGCCACCTGCAGACTTGGGCCAAATGAAAGGGATGGAGGTGGAACTAGGTTAATGGAGGTGGAGGCTAGCAATGGTGGGAAGGGGATGGTGATGGTGGTTGGGGGTGATGTTTAGGAATGGTGAGAGGGGTGGAGCAGGGGATGAGGAGGTCTGAGGTGGTGGAGGGGTGAGGGGGGGGGGCGCAGCTAGGAGAGGGGAGATGGAGTGGTCGGCCAAGGCCAGGAGCGGGGGTGAGATGGGAGGGGGGTGCGCAACTTGTGGGGGGTTATGGGGTTTAGCTCCCTAGGGATATGAATGGGGGGTGTGGGGGAGTGGAATAGTTGCTTGGGGAGAGGGAAGGGTGCCTTGGAAGTTGAGAGGATGTATGGGGAATGGGAAGGGTTGCTTGGGGTTGTGGAAGTATTGATGGGAGTTATGGGCCTTGGGGAGGTGAAAGGGTGGAAGGGTGGTGTGGCTGATGATGTGGCAAGGGGGGGGGGGAAGGAGAAGGGGCAGGTTCGCCCAAGGGAGAGAGAGAGAGAAGGGGGAAGAGAGAGAGAGGGGTTCGCCCCCTTAAGTGAGAGAGAGAAGTAGAGGGAGAGTGAAAGGGCTAGAGAGAGAGAACAAGGCTGGTGGATAATAATACTCAATGCTTCATTAACCTTCAAAAGAGGGATTGGGGTCCTATTTATAAGAAACCCACTTTTTCATATAAGACCCTGACTTTTAACATACTAACAGATAACCAAGGAAGGGGGGGTGCGCCCATGGGCCTAGCCCAAAGAAATAGGCCCAATAGCAAGCACCGTAGCCTAATGAGACGCGAACTTAGGGAAATGACTGGATAACCTAGGTACAAGCCTCAAATAAAAGGCAAATTACATGATTATGACTCAAGTAAAAAGGAGAAAGTAATAAGATGACCCAATGGTAAGCACTAAGGTCCAATCCAGAAGAAGGGCTGCTCCCTAGCTGCTTCCGGGAGGGAGAGAGGTGCCAAGCCAGAGGGAATCGTGAGTGATGCCCTCATCAATTCTCCCGGGCTGCGAAGAGCTCGACCCTGTCGAGTAAAGGCCCTCCCTGCTGCGTTACTGCTCTAGAAGATCGGGGTCCAGCTGCTGGTTTCTCAAGTTGGGTGGAGCTATCTGAAGTGTGGGGGCGCTCTCAAGGGGTGGAATAGGCTGGATCTCCTCACTGGGTGTCACCGTGGGACCCTTGTAGGGTACCAGGTCAGCCACATTGAATGTGGGACTTACTCCGTATTCTTCAGGGAGGTACAACACATAAGCATTGGTGCCAAGTCGTCTCAGCACCTTGAAGGGGCCGGCTCCACGAGACCTCAACTTAGAGGTATTCCCAGGGAATAGCCTCTCAGTTCTCACCATCGCAAAATCACCAACTTGGAATTCTTGGTGGCGGCGGTGGGAATCAGCTGACTTCTTGTAAATCTCATTGCTCTTGTGGATGTTTTTGCGAATATCTTCATGCAACTCTCTAAGGTGTTGTGCAAAAGACTCAGCAGTGATGGATACCCTAGCATGAGGGGGTAGGGGAATGAGATCTGTTGGCTTCCTGGGTTTGTAACCATGCACAGCTTCGAAAGGACTCATGCCTATGGACCTATTGGTGGAATTATTGTATGCAAACTCGGCTTGAGGTAGAATGAGATCCCAATTTCCAGGGCGGTCCTCAACAAGGCACCGCAGGAGATTTCCTAGGCTCCGATTAGCGACTTCGGTCTGGCCATCGGTTTGAGGGTGATAGGCCGTGGAAAATTTAAGCAGGGTCCCCATTAGATGCCAGAGGGTCTTCCAAAAGTATCTGGTGAATTTGACGTCCCTATCTGAAATGATGGTCTTGGGCAAGCCATGGAGGCGGACCACCTCATCAAAGAACAGATGGGCCACATGGGAGGCGTCAGAGGTTTTAGAACAGGGGATGAAGTGGGCCATTTTTGAGAATCTGTCCACTACAACAAAGATGGAGTCATGTTTCCTCTGGGTCCGAGGTAGCCCTAACACGAAATCCATGCTCAGGTCCTGCCATGGCCGATCCGGGACGGGTAGAGGGGTGTATAGGCCCGTGTTCTGTCTGACTTGCTTAGCAGTCGCACATGTGCGACATTGCCCTACAATTTTGGCCACATCTCTTTTGAGACTGGGCCAATAGAACTGTCCTTCAACCAAGGCAATGGTTTTGTGAACCCCAAAGTGCCCAGCCAGGCCTCCTACATGTAATTCCCAGACTAATAAATCCCGCAGTGAAGTTCTAGGGATGCAAAGTCTATGCCCTTTGAAGATGAATCCATCCTTTAGGATAAAACCCTGGTGTTCTTGGGGTGAAAGGGTGATTAGATCGGCATGGACATGTCCAAAGTCGGGACAGTTTGGGTATTCTTCCTTAACCCGATCGAACCCTATTACTTCTTCCCGAATGGTAGCTAGCAGGGAGATCCTCCTACTGAGTGCATCAGCAGCACGATTTTCACTTCCGACCTTATGTTTGATCACAAATGTGTAGGCCTGGATGTACTCGACCCATCGGGCATGCCGGGCATTCAGTTTCTGCTGGGAGTTGAGGTATTTTAGGGCCTCATGGTCGGAGAATATGACAAATTCCTTGGGCAAGAGGTAGTGCCTCCAATGGCGGAGGGATTGCACCACCGCATAGAATTCCTTATCATAGGTAGAGTATTTCAACCTGGCATCACACAGCTTCTCACTAAAGTAGGCTACTGGGTGTCCTTCTTGGCTGAGGATTCCGCCGATTCCTACCCCGGAAGCATCACAAGTTACCTCAAAGACTTTGGAGAAGTCAAGGAGGCATAATACTGGGGCTTGGGTCATCCTCTCTTTGAGCTCCTGGAAGGCCCTAGAAGCCGACTTGGTCCACACAAAGGTCCCCTTTTTAAGGCAGTCGGTGATAGGGGCTGTGACTGTGCTGAACCCACGGATGAATCTTCGGTAAAAGGTGGCCAAACCATGGAAACTCCTAACCTCATGGAGGGTGCGGGGTTCTGGCCAATCAAGGATAGCTCGGACCTTCTCGGGGTCCATGGACACTCCCTTAGTGGAAACCATATACCCAAGGAAAGTAATGGACTCAGTCAGGAAGTGGCATTTTCCTGGGTTGGCATAGAGACTCTCTTTCCTAAGGATAGTGCAGACTTGCCTAAGGTGGTTGAAGTGGGCTTCCTTGGTCTTGCTGTAGATAAGGATATCTTCGAAATAGACCACTAGGAAGACTCCTATGTAAGGTCTAAGTACCTCTATCATGAGACGCATGAAGGTACTCGGGGCATTTGAAAGCCCGAAAGGCATCCCTAGCCACTCATAGAGCCCACCTTTGGTTTTAAAGGCTGTTTTCCATTCATCCCCCAGCCTTATCCTAACCTGAAGGTAGCCACTTTTGAGATCTATTTTGGAGAAAATGGTGGCCCCGGCTAGCATGTCAAGCATATCGTCAAGTCTAGGTATGGGAAACCTATATTTGACTGTGATCTTGCTGATGGCCCTACTGTCGACACACATTCGCCATGTCCCGTCTTTCTTTGGTGTGAGGAGGGCTGGGACAGCACAAGGACTTTTGCTAAGACGGAGGAAGCCTTTTCTAATGAGTTCCTTCACTTGCCTCCTCAATTCAGCATGCTTAGTGGGGTTGAAGCGATAGTGGGGAAGGTTTGGGAGGGTAGCCCCTGGGACAAGGTCCATAGCATGTTGGACATCCCTCATGGGTGGCAGTTGATCGGGGAGCTCTTCGGGGAACACATCCTTGAATTCTTCTAAGAGAGGGTGGATTTCCACGGGATGAGGGTTGGAGGGGGTGGGTTCCCCGAGGCATATGACTACAGCGTATACGGGTGTTCCGAGAGCTACCTCTTCCTCGAGTTCTTGTCTAGTGATGAGGTGTAGGCCCTTGGTGGGGTTCTCATGGGTGGACGGTTGACTTGTTGGTTGGGTTGGGGGTGATGAGACCCCTGGGCTTTGAGGTGGTGTAGGGAGAATTCCCTTGGAGGGTGGTTACTTTCGGGGTGGGAAAGGGTTGAGGCGAATGGTCTTCCCCTCGTGTTCAAAGGTGCATGTGTTCATTTTCCCATAGATGGTAGCATTAACATCATATATCAAAGGTCTCCCTAGTAGGATGCTTCCTACAGCCATAGGTATGATGTCACACCATATTTGTCCTTGGTAGGATGAAAAGGTGATGGGAATAAGACAACATGTGTTGACGGGTAGGGAGTGGTTGTTTATCCATGATACCCGGTATGGTTTGGGGTGGGGTGTTGGGGTAAGCCCTAGGAGCTTGACGGTGTCCGGGGACACGGCGTTGACACAACTTCCGTTGTCTAGGATGACCTTCCTAACATGGTTCCCGATTTTGATGAAGGTGTGAAAAATGGAAGTCCTCCGCCAGTCGTCCTCTTGAGGTTGGGTAAGGGTGCACCTTATCACCCCTAGGTGGGTGGAGTGGGGGTCATCTTCTACACCTTTCTCAAAGAATTGCTCCTCGTATTCCTCTTCCCACCCTAAAGCAGCCTCGTGTTCCTCAATAGTATTCTCATGGGTTTCCTGGGATGTGATAGGTCCGCCCTCAATAACAAGGCTCGACAACCCCTTGGAAGGGCATTGGGAGGCTATGTGGCCATAACCATGGCACTGAAAACATTTAATCGTACTACTCCCTGGGGTCTTCCCTTTGGAGGCTTCCTCCCTTCGGGGAGGAGGGTTGGGTGGAGTGGCCTTTGTGGGGGTAGGATTGGTTGGCTGGGGGTAGGGCCGAGTGGGGGTTCCCCCACTGGGAGGAGGTGTTCTCAACAGAGGAGGCAGGTTGGGACGGGGTCTCGGGCCCTTGGGGGGGGCAAACCTTGGGTTCCTAGAAAACCTTTCTACATCACGGGCTATTTGATAGGCAACTTCAAGGCTATGAGCTTCCCTCATGAAAACTGCCCGTTTGATGTGGGGTAGGAGGCCATTCCTAAATCGGGACAGGGTGACGGCCGGCTCCTCAACGACACCACACCTTAAGAGATAGGAGTCAAACTTTTCAATGTACTCCTCCACGGTCTTTCCTTCCTGAGTAAGGCTTTGCCACTCGTCAAGGAGGAGTTGGCTATAGGAATTGGGAAGGTATTTGCTTCTGAGTTGGGTTTTCATGTCAAGCCAAGTGTCAATGGGTTCCTCCCGCCTTATCCTCCTTTGACTCTCTACCTTTAACCAATATGTCTTGGCTAGTTTGAGAAGGTGCATCTTGGCCAACCTAACCTTTCTCTCCTCGGACATTGGATACCAATCAAAGTATTGGTCCATGCCATGCTCCCATTCTTCATAGGCACTTGGGTTATGGGACCCATCAAAATTCGGAGCATCTACCTTGATCATTCTTAAGAGGAAGTCATCCGGATCCTCTCGTGGTCGCCTCTCTTGGTACCGAGGTTGTGGGGCCCTCTCTTGCTCACGATACCACTCATTCTCTAGGTCTTCCCTCTGATGTTCAACCCGCGGAGGAAGAGCCATTTGGACATGATTCCTAGGTGGGGCCCTAGCTTCTTCTAACCTCTCTAATCGGGTGGAAAAACCATTCATTTCCTCCGTGAGGGCTTGAATGGCAGCCTCAAGTCGATCCGTAGGAGCTTGGGGAGGTTCCCTAGGGCTGTTTTGGTTGCCTTGGAAATTGGAATCCATAGGTGGATCGGAAGTAGAAGGATCGGTCCGGTATATGGTACCCCTACGGGTGGACATGCACAAAGACAAGGTGACCGACACGGGATGATAATGCAATTGCCCTAGGACCTAGGCTTGTAGAGACAAGTCTAAAACTTGCTCTGATACCATTTGATGTGACACAAATATGCAGCAAGCAAAAATGAACCCTTGGACTTAATTCGCAATCACAACCACAAGATTGGGAGCAACTTGAGAGTCGCCGTCACACCGCACGCACACGTTTCCCGGGGTGACTCGGTGATGCCGAGTCTAGATTGTGGAGAAAGCCCCTGGCTGGCTAGAGGACCAGCACCGCTAAGGTTGTGACTTAGCGAATGGTACCATTTGATACCATTGGTCCCTCATAGCAAGAGAGGTATCACACCAAATGGTATCAGATTTCTATTGGTTATGATACCCTAGGAATAGGACCTAGGTTCTATGACCTTCTATCATAGTTAGTAGTCCTAGGTTCTATCACACCAAATGGTAGCGAATGGTACCATTTGACCCATTGGTTCTGATACCTTCCTACATCACGACTTAGTAGCGAATGATACCCATAGCTTCTCTAAAATATGCATGTGTTCAGCAATAGAAAACCTGGCTCTGATACCATTTGATGTGACACAAATATGCAGCAAGCAAAAATGAACCCTTGGACTTAATTCGCAATCACAACCACAAGATTGGGAGCAACTTGAGAGTCGCCGTCACACCGCACGCACACGTTTCCCGAGGTGACTCGGTGATGCCGAGTCGAGATTGTGGAGAAAGCCCCTGGCTGGCTAGAGGACCAGCACCACTAAGGTTGTCCCTCCCGAGGATATGAAGCCCACAAACAAGGGCGGCCGGGTGCCTTGGGGGCACTAGGTCACTCGCTCACTATTATCCACGGTGACCACACAAGGGTTGGTGGCTCCGGGGTCGGGCACTCTCTCACCGACCAGCAGATAAGTTTTGTAGATATGAAATGAACAGGAGTAATGAGCAAGGGTAGAGACTCACCTGGTTGATTTGAGGAAACCAACCCCGGTCGGAGACGAGGGCGAGCGGGGAAGTGTGGGTTCCCCGCACACTGCGCCGGTGTAGCTTGAACCCTATTTCAAAATTACATTCACTACTCCTCACACAGGAGGGTTGGACTAGGGGTGGGGAAGTAAGTTTTACAAGCAAACACTACCTCCACGCAGGGAGGGGTGGTATGCCGGCCAGGCGGGGAAGGGAGAATCGCCGGAGAACGGAAGAGGGAAGCCGGGGCTGTTTCTACTTGCAGGCTGTGATGACTGACTGCCGGTCGGTCCCGGGGCTGTAGTTCGCGTTCCCGAATTCTTCCGGTGGCAAGATCAGTGTGGGAATCTTCGTATCTGGCACACGGATGACCCAGAATTTTCTCGATTTCTTCTGCTGCAGCTGCTAGTCCGGGTCGAGCTTCGAACAGAGTGACTGAAACTGGGCGCAGCAGCTTACTGTTTCTGACAGCAACTTGCAGAGGTTGCCCCGACCGCTCCCGGACTCCGAATCATGAACCGTTGGAGTTTCTGGAACCGTGAATGAACCCTCTGCACAGAAAAACTGACAGGGTGACAGTCTGACGCCGGAGAGGACAGGGAGACTCAGAAGAGTGAAGACAGGTCACTGCAGACTGTGGGAGGCAGACCCGACCAGTCGAGGGAGAAAAATAGGAACTTTGGCGTCCGGACGCCGAATGTAGTTCTGCTTCTTGCTCCTGATAGAGGACTGGGGGAGGAAGAAGTTTGTTGAAGGGCTCGTGGTCTGAATCTTCTGCTGTTTGGCGTGGTGCAGCGTCGAACCGGGTTCTGGTACTCTGCAGGGGAAGGCCGGCGCAGTCGGAGGAGAACGGCTCTCCTGGACAGCCCTGAACTCGGAACGGGATGAGATCACCTTGCGTGCAAAGCTAACTGGACGACCTTTCCAGATTGGTATGGTACGCCTTCAGATGATGCCGTATGAATCCATGGGTGCTTCTGCAAGTCGCCCCTTTCTCTGCCACCTGCAGACTTGGGCCAAATGAAAGGGGTGGAGGTGGAACTAGGTTAATGGAGGTGGAGGCTAGCAATGGTGGGAAGGGGATGGTGATGGTGGATGGGGGGGATGTTTAGGAATGGTGAGAGGGGTGGAGCAGGGGATGAGGAGGTCTGAGGTGGTGGAGGGGTGAGGGGGGGGGGCGCAGCTAGGAGAGGGGAGATGGAGTGGTCGGCCAAGGCCAGGAGGGGGGGGTGAGATGGGAGGGGGGTGCGCAACTTGTGGGGGGTTATGGGGTTTAGCTCCCTAGGGATATGAATGGGGGGTGTGGGGGAGTGGAATAGTTGCTTGGGGAGAGGGAAGGGTGCCTTGGAAGTTGAGAGGATGTATGGGGAATGGGAAGGGTTGCTTGGGGTTGTGGAAGTATTGATGGGAGTTATGGGCCTTGGGGAGGTGAAAGGGTGGAAGGGTGATGTGGCTGATGATGTGGCAAGGGGGGGGAAGGAAAAGGGGCAGGTTCGCCCAAGGGAGAGAGAGAGAAGGGGGAAGAGAGAGAGAGGGGTTCGCCCCCTTAAGTGAGAGAGAGAAGTAGAGGGAGAGTGAAAGAGCTAGAGAGAGAGAATAAGGCTGGTGGATAATAATACTCAATGCTTCATTAACCTTCAAAAGAGGGATTGGGGTCCTATTTATAGGAAACCCACTTTTACATATAAGACCCTGACTTTTAACATACTAACAGATAACCAAGGAAGGGGGGGGTGCGCCCATGGGCCTAGCCCAAAGAAATAGGCCCAATAGCAAGCACCGTAGCCTAATGAGACGCGAACTTAGGGAAATGACTGGATAACCTAGGTACAAGCCTCAAATAAAAGGCAAATTACATGATTATGACTCAAGTAAAAAGGAGAAAGTAATAAGATGACCCAATGGTAAGCACTAAGGTCCAATCCAGAAGAAGGGCTGCTCCCTAGCTGCTTCCGGGAGGGAGAGAGGTGCCAAGCCAGAGGGAATCATGAGTGATGCCCTCATCAATTCTCCCGGGCTGCGAAGAGCTCGACCCTGTCGAGTAAAGGCCCTCCCTGCTGCGGTACTGCTCTAGAAGATCGGGGTCCAGCTGCTGGAGATCCTCCCGGCTCACCCAGGCATCGTCCGAGGGTGGTCGTCCCTTCCACCTGACCACGTATCGCTCATACGCCTTGCTCCTTGTGTTGGTGACCTGTTCATCTAATATCAGCTCCACTTTATCATGCTGGTTTCTCAAGTTGGGTGGAGCTCTCTGAAGTGTGGGGGCGCTCTCAAGGGGTGGAATAGGCTTGATCTCCTCACTGGGTGTCACCGTGGGACCCTTGTAGGGTACCAGGTCAGCCACATTGAATGTGGGACTTACTCCGTATTCTTCAGGGAGGTCCAACACATAAGCATTGGTGCCAAGTCGTCTCAGCACCTGGAAGGGGCCGGCTCCACGAGACCTCAACTTAGAGGTATTCCCAGGGAATAGCCTCTCAGTTCTCACCATCACAAAATCACCAACTTGGAATTCTTGGTGGCGGCGGTGGGAATCAGCTGACTTCTTGTAAATCTCATTGCTCTTGTGGATGTTTTTGCGAATATCTTCATGCAACTCTCTAAGGTGTTGTGCAAAAGACTCAACAGTGATGGATACCCTAGCATGAGGGGGTAGGGGGATGAGATCTGTTGGCTTCCTGGGTTTGTAACCATGCACAGCTTCGAAAGGACTCATGCCTATGGACCTATTAGTGGAATTATTGTATGCAAACTCGGCTTGAGGTAGAATGAGATCCCAATTTCCAGGGCGATCCTCAACAAGGCACCGCAGGAGATTTCCTAGGCTCCGATTAGCGACTTCGGTCTGGCCATCGGTTTGAGGGTGATAGGCCGTGGAAAATTTAAGCAGGGTCCCCATTAGATGCCAGAGGGTCTTCCAAAAGTATCTGGTGAATTTGACGTCCCTATCTGAAATGATGGTCTTGGGCAAGCCATGGAGGCGGACCACCTCATCAAAGAACAGATGGGCCACATGGGAGGCGTCAGAGGTTTTAGAACAGGGGATGAAGCGGGCCATTTTTGAGAATCTGTCCACTACAACAAAGATGGAGTCATGTTTCCTCTGGGTCCGAGGTAGCCCTAACACGAAATCCATGCTCAGGTCCTGCCATGGCCGATCTGGGACGGGTAGAGGGGTGTATAGGCCCGTGTTCTGTCTGACTTGCTTAGCAGTCGCACATGTGCGACATTGCCCTACAATTTTGGCCACATCCCTTTTGAGACTGGGCCAATAGAACTGTCCTTCAACCAAGGCAATGGTTTTGTGAACCCTAAAGTGCCCAGCCAGGCCTCCTACATGTAATTCCCAGACTAATAAATCCCGCAGTGAAGTTCTAGGGATGCAAAGTCTATGCCCTTTGAAGATGAATCCGTCCTCTAGGATAAAACCCTGGTGTTCTTGGGGTGAAAGGGTGATTAGATCGGCATGGACATGTCCAAAGTCGGGACAGTTTGGGTATTCTTCCTTAACCCGATCGAACCCTATTACTTCTTCCCGAATGGTAGCTAGCAGGGAGATCCTCCTACTGAGTTCATCAGCAGCACGGTTTTCACTTCCGGCCTTATGTTTGATCACAAATGTGTAGGCCTGGATGTACTCGACCCATCGGGCATGCTGGGCATTCAGTTTCTGCTGGGAGTTGAGGTATTTTAGGGCCTCATGGTCGGAGAATATGACAAATTCCTTGGGCAAGAGGTAGTGCCTCCAATGGCGGAGGGATTGCACCACCGCATAGAATTCCTTATCATAGGTAGAGTATTTCAACCTGGCGTCACACAGCTTCTCACTAAAGTAGGCTACTGGGTGTCCTTCTTGGCTGAGGATTCCGCCGATTCCTACCCCGGAAGCATCACAAGTTACCTCAAACATATTGGAGAAGTCAGGGAGGCATAATACTGGGGCTTAGGTCATCCTCTCTTTGAGCTCCTGGAAGGCCCTAGAAGCCGACTTGGTCCACACAAAGGTCCCCTTTTTAAGGCAGTCGGTGATAGGGGCTGTGACTGTGCTGAACCCACGGATGAATCTTCGGTAAAAGGTGGCCAAACCATAGAAACTCCTAACCTCATGGAGGGTGCGGGGTTCTGGCCAGTCAAGGATAGCTCGGACCTTCTCGGGGTCCATGGGCACTCCCTTAGTGGAAACCATATACCCAAGGAAAGTAATGGACTCAGTCAGGAAGTGGCATTTTCCTGGGTTGGCATAGAGACTCTCTTTCCTAAGGACAGTGCAGACTTGCCTAAGGTGGTTGAAGTGGGCTTCCTTGGTCTTGCTGTAGATAAGGATATCGTCAAAATAGACCACTAGGAAGACTCCTATGTAAGGTCTAAGGACCTCTGTCATGAGACGCATGAAGGTACTCGGGGAATTTGAAAGCCCGAAAGGCATCACTAGCCACTCATAGAGCCCATCTTTGGTTTTAAAGGCTGTTTTCCATTCATCCCCCGGCCTTATCCTAACCTGATGGTAGCCACTTTTGAGATCTATTTTGGAGAAAATGGTGGCCCCGGCTAGCATGTCAAGCATATCGTCAAGTCTAGGTATGGGAAACCTATATTTGACTGTGATCTTGTTGATGGCCCTGCTGTCGACACACATTCGCCATGTCCCGTCTTTCTTTGGTGTGAGGAGGGCTGGGACAGCACAAGGACTTTTGCTAAGACGGAGGAAGCCTTTTCTAATGAGTTCCTCCACTTGCCTCCTCAATTCAGCATGCTCAGTGGGGTTGAGGCGATAGTGGGGAAGGTTTGGGAGGGTGGCCCCTGGGACAAGGTCAATAGTATGTTGGACATCCCTCATAGGTGGCAGTTGATCGGGGAGCTCTTCGGGGAACACATCCTTGAATTCTTCTAAGAGAGGGTGGATTTCCACGGGATGATGGTTGGAGGGGGTGGGTTCCCCGAGGCATATGACTACAGCGTATACGGGTGTTCCGAGAGCTACCTCTTCCTCGAGTTCTTGTCTAGTGATGAGGTGTAGGCCCTTGGTGGGGTTCTCATGGGTGGACGGTTGACTTGTTGGTTGGGTTGGGGGTGATGAGACCCCTGGGCTTTGAGGTGGTGTAGGGAGAATTCCCTTGGAGGGTGGTTCCTTTCGGGGTGGGGAAGGGTTGAGGCGAATGGTCTTCCCCTCGTGTTCAAAGGTGCATGTGTTCGTTTTCCCATAGATGGTAGCATTAACATCATATATCTAAGGTCTCTCTAGTAGGATGCTTCCTACAGCCATAGGTATGATGTCACACCATATTTGTCCTTGGTAGGATGGAAAGGTGATGGGGATAAGACAACATGTGTTGACGAGTAGGGAGTGGTTGTTTATCCATGATACCCGATATGGTTTGGGGTGGGGTGTTGGGGTAAGCCCTAGGAGCTTGATGGTGTCCGGGGACACGGCGTTGATACAACTTCCGTTGTCTAGGATGACCTTCCTAACATGGTTTCCGATTTTGATGAAGGTGTGAAAAATGGAAGTCCTCCGCCAGTCGTCCTCTTGAGGTTGGGTAAGGGTGCACCTTATCACCCCTAGGTGGGTGGAGTGGGGGTCATCTTCTACACCTTCCTCAAAGAATTGCTCCTCGTATTCCTCTTCCCACCCTAAAGCAGCCTCGTGTTCCTCAATAGTATTCTCATGGGTTTCCTGGGATGTGGTAGGTCCGCCCTCAATAACAAGGCTCGACAACCCCTTGGAAGGGCATTGGGAGGCTATGTGGCCATAACCATGGCATTGAAAACATTTTATCGTACTACTCCTTGGGGTCTTCCCTTTGGAGGCTTCCTCCCTTCGGGGACGAGGGTTGGGTGGAGTGGCCTTTGTGAGGGTAGGATTGGTTGGCTGGGGGTAGGGCCGAGTGGGGGGTCCCCCACTGGGAGGAGGTGTTCTCAACAGAGGAGGCAGGTTGGGACGGGGTCCCGGGCCCTTGGGGGGGGCAAACCTTGGGTTCCTAGAAAACCTTTCTACATCACGGGCTATTTGATAGGCAACTTCAAGGCTATGAGCTTCCCTCATAGTTATGGCCAGGTCCTAGGTCCTATTCCTAGGGACCTTCTATTGGTGAGGTCGTGTCACATCAAATTTAAGGGTCACCGAAAACTTTGGCCCGATCACTTTACTAGAGGAGGAGAATCCGCCATCAAGGGGTTGTGAGGACCAAAAGGACCTAGAGTTCCTCTCCTTAGGTGACCCTTACCATGACCCCTTCGATCCCTTCCTATACCCACCCACCTTACTCACCACCAACCTGTCCCTACCTCATCCAACCTTATTGGACCAAGCCCACTCCATTTTCCTAGACCCCTTTGACCCCTATGAGTGGAAAATACCGCACCAAGCCATACACATAGAAGGAGCCATTTGGATGGGAAAGCATGTGCCACTACATTTTGCATCATTTGGTAGGGCTAGTAAGTCCAGTCATCTCATACATATCACTCACACTGTAGGTCCAATGCATGGCTGGCTCACATTTGGATGTGCTGGTCCTCCCACATTCGTCATAACTCTTAAGCATGAAAGGAGCATACATGGATGTCCGGGTCCCCCGGTAATTATCACAATCATGCACGATAGATCCACCTATGGTGTCCCCGGCCCCCCCGAGTCCATAAGAGTCTTCATCACATCTATGCATGATAGGTCTATGTACGGTTGCCCCGGTCCACCTTTACATGCTATCCACTTTCACACCCACTCACCGCATTATGATGCATGGCATGAGCATACACCCAAGCAATTCTTGACGAGCGGTGAGGTTCACAAAGAGCAGACAATAGCTCACGAGCGCCGCTTGGAATTCCAAGTAGGCAATCTGGTGATGATGATATTAGAGTGGCTCTACCCTAGGGTCACCTCCAATTCGAGGGCACGTGGACTTGGACCTTCCCAAGTTCCGAGTTACTTTGGCAACCCGGCTATCTGGTTGGACTTACTAATGGGTTTTTGGATTCACCCCATTTTCCACGTGGCGGATCCGGCACCCTATATGGGCACCGCGGAGTATCGTTGTGAGTGCCTCGAGCCTTTATCTTCCTTTGAGAGGGACACCCTCGGAGAGCCACCAAAAATCAGCCTGAGAGTCCAACGTGTGCACACGGAGGCAATACTAGGCAAGCAGGGTTCCATCGCCAGCAAGAGGGTGCGCCTGAGCCACCTCAAGAGGATGAAGGACCGTACCCTGGTCGCGGACGCAGGGTTGAGTTTGGAGGTTGAGGTTCACTCTGAGCTGTTTGAGAGGACCACTTCCCCAGTGGACCCGTACTCGATGGAGTCGAGTTTTTCGCACCCCGGGGGTATGATGAGGACATCACCAACACTTTCATATGATCGAGGATCCCGATGCTCGCCACCTATGCTACATCTTATTCGCCACTTTATTCTCGAGTCATATGATGTATTTTTCATTTTCTTATTATGTAATTTTCTTTTTATTTGAGTCAAGTCCCTAGGTTAAGGTGTCATCTACCTAGGTTAATTGGCATTAGAGTGGTTAATGAGTCAGTTGGGCCCAATTATATGGGCTAGGCCCAGGGGCGCCCCCTTCCCCTTGGTTTAGTGTTAGAAGTCCAAAAGTTAGGGACCTAAGTTAAATTGTGGGATTCCTATAAATAGGACCCCAATCCCTCATTTGTAAGATAATGAAGTATTGAGAAAAGTTTATCCACAAGGATTGTCTCCCCTCTCTCTCTCTAGCCCTATCTCTCTCTCCTCCCCTCTCTCTCCAAATTTCGAAATTCACTCTCTCTCCTCCCTATTCACCTCTAATTAAGACCCCTCCCCCTTCCCCATACCTCCCATTTAATCCCCCTCCAACCCCTAGGTGGAAGCCCCTTCTCCTAGGCACCTCTCCCTCCTCCCAAGCAACCTTTCCCCTTCCCCATACAACCCTTCATTTTCCCAAGAGAGAATCCCCTCTCCCAAGTAACCTTTCCCCTCCCCAAGGCAACTCCTCCCCTTCCCAAGGCCACATTAAACTCAGTTCAAATTTCCCTCTCCCTCCAAGCCACTTGCGCCCCCTTCTCTCTCTCTCACCCTCCACCCTTGGCCGCAACCCCCTCCTCCTCCACCTGCTAGCTGCGACCCAGCCCTCTTCTCCAGCCTCCCCACCACCTCTATCCACCTCCATCCAAGCCCCACAGCCATTAGCCCTCTCCCCATTGCAGCCCCTTCACCCCTCCCACCACTATCAACTTCATTCACCAACCTACTCTATCCAGTTCGCAGGCAGCAGAAGAAGCTCCACTTTCAGAGATTGCCCCGGTGCTGTCCGACATCATCTAGAGGTGCACCATACATTGCCGGAAAGGTCTTCCAGTCTTCTTCGCAAGCGAGGTGGAGTCGTCTCATTCTGACTTCCCTACAGATCGTGGTGCCCATTCTCGTCCAACTGCGCAACCGGGACCAGAACCTGGACCAGAGCTGCAGTGCAGAAGCTACCACGGCCACACCCCTCAACTTCTGAAGGTGCCACTTGGCCGAGAGCTGATACTACAAGGCATCTATCATCACCAACAAGCGGCATCCCGTTCGGCATCAGGAAGAGCAGTTTACAATTTGTCTCTCCCAGGTGCACAGAACAGGCCATCAAGGTCTTGTCCTGACCCCCCCTCACTCAACGGACCTCTCCTCGCCACCCCAATGTCGTCTGGTGCCCATCTTAGTTGCTGCTCGGATAAGAATCGTCCACGGTCATCCTAGACTTGGTCCTGCCACGTTTGGACTTCAGGAGCTGCCGTGGTGACTTCATCCATCTGCTGCTACACCCAGGGAGCAGTCCAAGTCTGATCGCAGGGACCCTGTTCCAGAGCCCGTCCCGGCCGGTGTTGACTTCGGAAGCGCCAACAAAAATTCACAGACATATATGGGTCTGTCAGTGACGTTTTGGCGCCAGTCTCGTCGAATTCTGAGTTCAGAGGAGTGCACGGCGGCGACCACTCCGACCCCCTATTCTGCTGTTCCAAACCGGGACAGAATCGGCAAGGTGCTACATCGGCGCGATCCACGCTAATCTCCCCTCCCCGCCTGGCCGGCTTAGCGCCCCTCCCTGCGTGGAGGTAGTGTTTGCTTGTACCCTGCTCTCCCCACCCCAAGTTACCCCTCCTGCGTGAGGAGTAGTGCATGTATTATCAGGTCATCGGCCGAAGCTTCATCGGCGCGGCGTGCGGGTAACCCACGCTTCCCCGCTCGCCCTCGTCTCCGGCTGGGATCGGCGTCTTCACGCCGATCAGGTGAGCTCCTGGCTGCGCTCCTCTTGGTTAGCACTTCTTGCTTAACTAGTATTGCTTCTTAGTTCCGTCGGTGGCGAGGGAGTGCCCGATCCAAAATCAATAAAATCGAGTGTCCACCGCGGGGTGAGTTGTGAGAGAGCCACTACATCCCATGCCCTTGGTGTGCTGGCCGCCCACGGAATTGGGCATCCTAGGCCCTTAGGGGTTCATCCCAAGCTAGTCAAATCCCCGGAAAGGCGAGGTCCATCCTCGGACCCTCACCACGATCGCCGGTCCACCTACGGACCCGGGTGTGTGCGACGCGGGTGAATCCGCTTGAGTGGGTCCGCCGTTCGGTTCGATTGCTTACAAATTTAAGTCCGAGAGGTCGTGTCAGAAGGGCTCAAATAACTTCAAGGCTACTAAGTCTAGTCCTAGGGATCACATTTCTATTGCTGCATATTATGTCACATCAAATGCATATTGGGCCCATAACCCATAGGTCCCAGGATCGAAACCTGGCTCTGATACCAAATGGTATCAGAGCAAGTTTTAGACTTGTCTCTACAAGCCTAGGTCCTAGGGCAATTGCATTATCATCCCGTGTCGGTCACCTTATCTTTGTGCATGTCCACCCGTAGGGGTACCATATACCGGACCGATCCTTCTACTTCCGATCCACCCATGGATTCCAATTTCCAAGGCAACCAAAACAGCCCTAGGGAACCTCCCCAAGCTCCTACGGATCGACTTGAGGCTGCCATTCAAGCCCTCACGGAGCAAATGAATGATTTTTCCATTTGATTAGAGAGGTTAGAAGAAGCTAGGGCCCCACCTAGGAATCATGTCCAAAGGGCTCTTCCTCCGCGGGTTGAACATCAGAGGGAAGACCTAGAGAATGAGTGGTATCGTGAGCAATAGAGAGCCCCACAACCTCGGTACCAAGAGAGGCGACCACGAGAGGATCCGGATGACTTCCTCTTAAGAATGATCAAGGTAGATGCTCCAAATTTTGATGGGTCCCATAACCCAAGTGCCTATGAAGAATGGGAGCATGGCATGGACCAATACTTTGATTGGTATCCAATGTCCGAGGAGAGAAAGGTTAGGTTGGCCAAGATGCACCTTCTCAAACTAGCCAAGACATATTGGTTAAAGGTAGAGAGTCAAAGGAGGATAAGGCGGGAGGAACCCATTGACACTTGGCTTGACATGAAAACCCAACTCAGAAGCAAATACCTTCCCAATTCCTATAGCCAACTCCTCCTTGACGAGTGGCAAAGCCTTACTCAGGAAGGAAAGACCGTGGAGGAGTACATTGAAAAGTTTGACTCCTATCTCTTAAGGTGTGGTGTCGTTGAGGAGCCGGCCGTCACCCTGTCCCGATTTAGGAATGGCCTCCTACCCCACATCAAACGAGAGCTTTTCATGAGGGAAGCTCATAGCCTTGAAGTTGCCTATCAAATAGCCCGTGATGTAGAAAGGTTTTCTAGGAACCCAAGGTTTGCCCCCCCCAAGGGCCCGGGACCCCGTCCCAACCTACCTCCTCTGTTGAGAACACCTCCTCCCAGTGGGGGAACCCCCACTCGGCCCTACCCCCAGCCAACCAATCCTACCCCCACAAAGGCCACTCCACCCAACCCTCCTCCCCGAAGGGAGGAAGCCTCCAAAGGGAAGACCCCAGGGAGTAGTACGATTAAATGTTTTCAGTGCCATGGTTATGGCCACATAGCCTCCCAATGCCCTTCCAAGGGGTTGTCGAGCCTTGTTATTGAGGGCGGACCTACCACATCCCAGGAAACCCATGAGAATACTATTGAGGAACACGAGGCTGCTTTAGGGTGGGAAGAGGAATACGAGGAGCAATTCTTTGAGGAAGGTGTAGAAGATGACCCCCACTCCACCCACCTAGGGGTGATAAGGTGCACCCTTACCCAACCTCAAGAGGACGACTGAGGGAGGACTTCCATTTTTCACACCTTCATCAAAATCGGGAACCATGTTAGGAAGGTCATCCTAGATAACGGAAGTTGTGTCAACGCCGTGTCCCCGGACACCGTCAAGCTCCTAGGGCTTACCCCAACACCCCACCCCAAACCATATCGGGTATCATGGATAAACAACCACTCCCTATCCGTCAACACATGTTGTCTTATCCCCATCACCTTTTCATCCTACCAAGGACAAATATGGTGTGACATCATACCTATGGTTGTAGGAAGCATCCTACTAGGGAGACCTTGGATATATGATGTTAATGCTACCATCTATGGGAAAACGAACACATGCACCTTTGAACACGAGGGGAAGACAATTCGCCTCAACCCTTCCCCACCCCGAAAGGAACCACCCTCCAAGGGAATTCTCCCTACACCACCTCAAAGCCCAGGGGTCTCATCACCCCCAACCCAACCAACAAGTCAACCGTCCACCCATGAGAACCCCACCAAGGGCCTACACCTCATCACTAGACAAGAACTCGAGGAAGAGGTAGCTCTCGGAACACCCGTATACGCTGTAGTCATATGCCTCGGGGAACCCACCCCCTCCAACCCTCATCCCGTGGAAATCCACCCTCTCTTAGAAGAATTCAAGGATGTGTTCCCCGAAGAGCTCCCCGATCAACTGCCACCCATGAGGGATGTCCAACATGCTATTGACCTTGTCCCAGGGGCCACCCTCCCAAACCTTCCCCACTATCGCCTCAACCCCACTGAGCATGCTGAATTGAGGAGGCAAGTGGAGGAACTCATTAGAAAAGGCTTCCTCCGTCTTAGCAAAAGTCCTTGTGCTGTCCCAGCCCTCCTCACACCAAAGAAAGACGGGACATGGCGAATGTGTGTCGACAGTAGGGCCATCAACAAGATCACAGTCAAATATAGGTTTCCCATACCTAGACTTGACGATATGCTTGACATGCTAGCCGGGGCCACCATTTTCTCCAAAATAGATCTCAAAAGTGGCTACCATCAGGTTAGGATAAGGCCAGGGGATGAATGGAAAACAACCTTTAAAACCAAAGATGGGCTCTATGAGTGGCTAGTGATGCCTTTCGGGCTTTCAAATGCCCCGAGTACCTTCATGCGTTTCATGACAGAGGTCCTTAGACCTTACATAGGAGTCTTCCTAGTGGTCTATTTCGACGATATCCTTATCTACAGCAAGACCAAGGAAGCCCACTTCAACCACCTTAGGCAAGTCTGCACTGTCCTTAGGAAAGAGAGTCTCTATGCCAACCCAGGAAAAAGCCACTTCCTGACTGAGTCCATTACTTTCCTTGGGTATATGGTTTCCACTAAGGGAGTGTCCATGGACCCCGAGAAGGTCCGAGCTATCCTTGACTGGCCAGAACCCCGCACCCTCCATGAGGTTAGTAGTTTCTATGGTTTGGCAACCTTTTACCGAAGATTCATCCGTGGGTTCAGCACAGTCACAGCCCCTATCACCGACTGCCTTAAAAAGGGGACCTTTGTGTGGACCAAGTCGGCTTCTAGGGCCTTCCAGGAGCTCAAAGAGAGGATGACCCAAGCCCCAGTATTATGCCTCCTTGACATCTCCAAAGTCTTTGAGGTAACTTGTGATGCTTCCGGGGTAGGAATCGGCGGAATCCTCAGCCAAGAAGGACACCCAGTAGCCTACTTTAGTGAGAAGCTGTGTGACGCCAGGTTGAAATACTCTACCTATGATAAGGAATTCTATGCAGTGGTGCAATCCCTCCGCCATTGGAGGGACTACCTCTTGCCCAAGGAATTTGTCATATTCTCCGACCATGAGGCCCTAAAATACCTCAACTCCCAGCAGAAACTGAATGCCCGGCATGCCCGATGGGTCGAGTACATCCAGGCCTACACATTTGTGATCAAACATAAGGCCGGAAGTGAAAACCGTGCTGCTGATGCACTCAGTAGGAGGATCTCCCTGCTAGCTACCATTCGGGAAGAAGTAATAGGGTTCGATCGGGTTAAGGAAGAATACCCAAACTGTCCCGACTTTGGACATGTCCATGCCGATCTAATCACCCTTTCACCCCAAGAACACCAGGGTTTTATCCGAGAGGACGGATTCATCTTCAAAGGACATAGACTTTGCATCCCTAGAACTTCACTGCGGGATTTATTAGTCTGGGAATTACATGCAGGAGGTCTGGCTGGGCACTTTGGGGTTCACAAAACCATTGCCTTGCTTGAAGGACAGTTCTATTGGCCCAGTCTCAAAAGGGATGTGGCCAAAATTGTAGGGCAATGTCGCACATGTGCGACTGCTAAGCAAGTCAGACAGAACACGGGCCTATACACCCCTCTACCCGTCCCGGATCGGCCATGGCAGGACCTGAGCATGGATTTCGTGTTAGGGCTACCTCGGACCCAGAGGAAACATGACTCCATCTTTGTTGTAGTGGACAGATTCTCAAAAATGGCTCACTTCATCCCCTGTTCTAAAACCTCTAACGCCTCCCATGTGGCACGTCTGTTCTTTGATGAGGTGGTCCGCCTCCATGGCTTGCCCAAGACCATCATTTCAGATAGGGACGTCAAATTCACCAGCTACTTTTGCAAGACCCTCTGGCATCTAATGGGGACCCTGCTTAAATTTTCCACGGCCTATCACCCTCAAACTGATGGCCAGACCGAAGTCATTAATCGGAGCCTAGGAAATCTCCTGCGGTGCCTTGTTGAGGACCGCCCTGGAAATTGGGATCTCATTCTACCTCAAGCCGAGTTTGCATACAATAATTCCACCAATAGGTCCATAGGCATGAGTCCTTTCGAAGCTGTGCATGGTTACAAACCCAAGAATTCAACAGATCTCATTCCCATACCCCCTCATGCTAGGGTATCCATCACTGCTGAGTCTTTTGCACAACACCTTAGAGAGTTGCATGAAGATATTCGCAAAAACATCCACAAGAGCAATGAGATTTACAAGAAGTCAGCTGATTCCCACCGCCGCCACCAAGAATTCCAAGTTGGTGATTTTGTGATGGTGAGAACTGAGAGGCTATTCCCTGGGAATACCTCTAAGTTGAGGTCTCGTGGAGCCGGCCCCTTCCAGGTGCTGAGACGACTTGGCACCAATGCTTATGTGTTGGACCTCCCTGAAGAATACGGAGTAAGTCCCACATTCAATGTGGCTGACCTGGTACCCTACAAGGGTCCCACGGTGACACCCAGTGAGGAGATCCAGCCTATTCCACCCCTTGAGAGCGCCCCCACACTTCAGAGAGCTCCACCCAACTTGAGAAACCAGCATGATAAAGTGGAGCGGATATTAGATGAACAGGTCACCAACACAAGGAGCAAGGCGTATGAGCGATACCTGGTCAGGTGGAAGGGACGACCACCCTCGGACGATGCCTGGGTGAGCCGGGAGGATCTCCAGCAGCTGGACCCCGATCTTCTAGAGCAGTACCGCAGCAGGGAGGGCCTTTACTCGACAGGGTCGAGCTCTTCGCAGTACGGGAGAATTGATGAGGGCATCACTCACGATTCCCTCTGGCTTGGCACCTCTCTCCCTCCCGGAAGCAGCTAGGGAGCAGCCCTTCTTCTGGATTGGACCTTAGTGCTTACCATTGGGTCATCTTATTACTTTCTCCTTTTTACTTGAGTCATAATCATGTAATTTGCCTTTTATTTGAGGCTTGTACCTAGGTTATCCAGTCATTTCCCTAAGTTCGCGTCTCATTAGGCTACAGTGCTTGCTATTGGGCCTATTTCTTTGGGCTAGGCCCATGGGCGCACCCCCCCTTCCTTGGTTATCTGTTAGTATGTTAAAAGTCAGGGTCTTATATGTAAAAGTGGGTTTCCTATAAATAGGACCCCAATCCCTCTTTTGAAGGTTAATGAAGCATTGAGTATTATTATCCACCGGCCTTGTTCTCTCTCTCTAGCTCTTTCACTCTCCCTCTACTTCTCTCTCTCACTTAAGGGGGTGAACCCCTCTCTCTCTCTTCCCCCTTCTCTCTCTCTCCCTTGGGCGAACCTGCCCCTTCTCCTCCCCCCCTTGCCACATCATCAGCCACATCACCCTTCCACCCTTTCACCTCCCCAAGGTCCATAACTCCCATCAATACTTCCACAACCCCAAGCAACCCTTCCCATTCCCCATACATCCTCTCAACTTCCAAGGCACCCTTCCCTCTCCCCAAGCAACTATTCCACTCCCCCACACCCCCCATTCATATCCCTAGGGAGCTAAACCCCATAACCCCCCACAAGTTGCGCACCCCCCTCCCATCACACCCCCCCTCCTGGCCTTGGCCGACCACTCCATCTCCCCTCTCCTAGCTGCGGCCCCCCCCTCACCCCTCCACCACCTCAGACCTCCTCATCCCTTGCTCCACCCCTCTCACCATTCCTAAACATCCCCCCCCCATCCACCATCACCATCACCATCCCCTTCCCACCATTGCTAGCCTCCACCTCCATTAACCTAGTTCCACCTCCATCCCTTTCATTTGGCCCAAGTCTGCAGGTGGCAGAGAAAGGGGAGACTTGCAGAAGCACCCACGGATTCATACGGCATCGTCTGAAGGCGTACTATACCAATCTGGAAAGGTCGTCCAGTTATCTTTTCAGGCGAGGTGATCTCATCCCGTTCTGAGTTCAGGGCTGTCCAGGAGAGCCGTTCTCCTCCGACTGTGCCGGGCTTCCCCTGCAGAGTACCAGAACCCGGTTCGACGCTGCACCACGCCAAACTGCAGAAGATTCAGAACACGAGCCCTTCAACAAACTTCTTCCTCCCCCAGTCCTCTATCAGGAGCAAGAAGCAGAACTACATTCGGCGTCCGGACGCCAAAGTTCCTATTTTTCTCCCTCGACTGGTCGGGTCTGCCTCCCACAGTCTGCAGTGACCTGTCTTCACTCTTCGGAGTCTCCCCATCCTCTCCGGCATCAGACGGCCGCCCCGTCAGTTTTTCCGCAGAGAGGGTTTGTCCACGGTTTCAGAAACTCTGACGGTTCGTGATTCGGAGTCCGGGAGCAGTCGGGGCAACCTCTGCAAGTTGCTGTCAGAAACAGTAAGCTGCTGCGCCCAGTTTCAGTCACTCTGTTCGAAGCTCGACCCGGACTAGCAGATGCAGCAGAAGAAATCAAGAAAATTCTGGGTCATCCGCGTGCCAGATACGAAGATTCCCACGCTGGTCTTGCCTCCGGAAGAATTCGGGAACGCGAACTACAGCCCCGGGACCGACTGGCAGTCAGTCATCACAGCCTGCAAGTGGAAACAGCCCCGGCTTCCCTCTTCCGTTCTCCGGCGATTCTCCCTTCCCCGCCTGGCCGGCTTACCGCCCCTCCCTGCGTGGAGGTAGTGTTTGCTTGTAAAACTTACTTCCCCACCCCTAGTCCAACCCTCTTGTGTGAGGAGTAGTGAATGTAATTTTGAAATAGGGTTCAAGCTACACCGGCGCAGTGTGCGGGGAACCCACACTTCCCCGCTCGCCCTCGTCTCCGACCGGGGTTGGTTTCCTCAAATCAACCAGGTGAGTCTCTACCCTTGCTCATTACTCCTGTTCATTTCATATCTGCAAAACTTATCTGCTGGTCGGTGAGAGAGTGCCCGACCCCAGAGCCACCAACCCTTGTGTGGTCACCGTGGATAATAGTGAGCGAGTGACCTAGTGCCCCCAAGGCACCCGGTCGCCCTTGTTTGTGGGCTTCATATCCTCAGGAGGGACAACCTTAGCGGTGCTGGTCCTCTAGCCAGCCAGGAGCTTTCTCCACAATCTCGACTCGGCATCACCGAGTCACCCCGGGAAACGTGTGCGTGCGGTGGGACGGCGACTCTCAAGTTGCTCCCAATCTTGTTCTTGTGATTGCGAATTAAGTCCAAGGGTTCATTTTTGCTTGCTGCATATTTGTGTCACATCAAATGGTATCAGAGCCAGGTTAGCTTTGCAGGCGAGGTGATCTCATCCTGTTCCGAGTTCGGGGCTGTCCAGGAGAGCCGTTCTCCTCCGACTGCACCGGGCTTCCCCTGCAGAGTACCAGAACCCGGTTCGACGCCTTCCCCGCACACTACGCCGGTGTAGCTTGAACCCTGTTTCAAAATTACATTCACTACTCCTCACATAGGAGGGTTGGACTAGGGGTGGGGAAGTAAGTTTTACAAGC
The DNA here is from genome assembly GCA_022559845.1 of Amorphophallus konjac. NCBI lineage: Eukaryota > Viridiplantae > Streptophyta > Magnoliopsida > Alismatales > Araceae > Amorphophallus > Amorphophallus konjac. Next base: position 401,202,358 of record CM040118.1, read on the forward strand.
AAACACTACCTCCACGCAGGGAGGGGCGGTAAGCCGGCCAGGCGGGGAAGGGAGAATCGCCAGAGAACGGAAGAGGGAAGCCGGGGCTGTTTCCACTTGCAGGCTGTGATGATTGACTGCCGGTCGGTCCCGGGGCTGTAGTTCGCATTCCCGAATTCTTCCAGAGGCAAAACCAGCGTGGGAATCTTTGTATCTGGCATGCGGATGACCCAGAATTTTCTCGATTTCTTCTGCTGCAGCTGCTAGTTCGGGTCGAGCTTCGAACAGAGTGATTGAAACTGGGTGCAGTAGCTTACTGTTTATGACAGCAACTTGCAGAGGTTGCCTCAACCGGTCCCGGACTCCGAATCTTGAACCGTTGGAGTTTCTGGAACCTTGGACGAACTCTCTGCGCAGAAAAAATGACGGGGCGGCCGTCTGACACCGGAGAGGATGGGGAGACTCAGAAGAGTGAAGACAGGTCACTGCAGACTGTGGGAGGCAGACCCGACCAGTCGAGGGATAAAAATAGGAACTTTGGCCTCCGGACGCCGAATGTAGTTCTGCTTCTTGCACCTGATAGAGGACTGGGGGAGGAAGAAGTTTGTTGAAGGGCTCGTGGTCTGAATCTTCTGCTGTTTGGCGTGGTGCAGCGTCGAACCGGGTTCTGGTACTCTGCAGGGGAAGCCCGGCGCAGTCGGAGGAGAACGGCTCTCCTGGATAGCCCCTAACTCGGAACGGGATGAGATCACCTCGCCTGAAAAGATAACTGGACGACCTTTCCAGATTGCTATGGTACGCCTTCAGACGATGCCGTATGAATCCGTGGGTGCTTCTGCAAGTCGCCCCTTTCTCTGCCACCTGCAGACTTGGGCCAAATGAAAGGGATGGAGGTGGAACTAGGTTAATGGAGGTGGAGGCTAGCAATGGTGGGAAGGGGATGGTGATGGTGGATGGGGGGGGGATGTTTAGGAATGGTGAGAGGGGTGGAGCAGGGGATGAGGAGGTCTGAGGTGGTGGAGGGGTGAGGGGGGGGGGGCCGCAGCTAGGAGAGGGGAGATGGAGTGGTCGGCCAAGGCCAGGAGGGGGGGTGAGATGGGAGGGGGGTGCGCAACTTGTGGGGGGTTATGGGGTTTAGCTCCCTAGGGATATGAATGGGGGGTGTGGGGGAGTGGAATAGTTGCTTGGGGAGAGGGAAGGGTGCCTTGGAAGTTGAGAGGATGTATGGGGAATGGGAAGGGTTGCTTGGGGTTGTGGAAGTATTGATGGGAGTTATGGGCCTTGGGGAGGTGAAAGGGTGGAAGGGTGATGTGGCTGATGATGTGGCAAGGGGGGGGAAGGAGAAGGGGCAGGTTCGCCCAAGGGAGAGAGAGAGAAGGGGGAAGAGAGAGAGAGGGGTTCACCCCCTTAAGTGAGAGAGAGAAGTAGAGGGAGAGTGAAAGAGCTAGAGAGAGAGAACAAGGCTGGTGGATAATAATACTCAATGCTTCATTAACCTTCAAAAGAGGGATTGGGGTCCTATTTATAGGAAACCCACTTTTACATATAAGACCCTGACTTTTAACATACTAACACATAACCAAGGAAGGGGGGGTGCGCCCATGGGCCTAGCCCAAAGAAATAGGCCCAATAGCAAGCACCGTAGCCTAATGAGACGCGAACTTAGGGAAATGACTGGATAACCTAGGTACAAGCCTCAAATAAAAGGCAAATTACATGATTATGACTCAAGTAAAAAGGAGAAAGTAATAAGATGACCCAATGGTAAGCACTAAGGTCCAATCCAGAAGAAGGGCTGCTCCCTAGCTACTTCCGGGAGGGAGAGAGGTGCCAAGCCAGAGGGAATCGTGAGTGATGCCCTCATCATGTTCTCTTCTCACGCCCCCTCCCGCGATCTCTCTCTCTCCTCCCGATCGCGATCTCTCTCTCTCCCCCGCCGCTATCTCTCTCTTTCTCTCTCTCTCTCTTCCCCGCCGCGATCTCTCTCTTTCTCTCTTTCTCTCTCTCCTCCCGATCGTGATCCCTCTCTTTCTTCTCTCTCTCTTTCTTCTCTCTCTCCCTCTCAATCTCTCTCAATTCTTTCTTCTCTCTCTCTCTCTCCATCTCGCGGTTTCCCCCCCTCTCTCTCTCTCTCTTCTCCACTCTCTCGATCTCTCTCTCTCTCTCCCATTTTTTAATTTTTTAATCCCCTCTCTCTCCAGCGTGTCTCACTCTCTCTCTCTCCCTCTCACCTCTTCCCACCTCCCTCTCCTCTCGCATCCTTTCTCTCCCTTTTTTTAATTTTTTATTTATTTTTGTTCCTCTCCCTTCTCTCTCTCCTCTGTCTTCTCTTCCCCCTCCAGCGAACTCTCTCTCTCTCCCTCTCATTTTCTTATCTTTTTTTTATTATTTTCCTTTCCCTCCTCTCTTTGCCTCTCTCTACTCCTTCTCTCTTCTGTCTCTACTCTTTCTGTCCCTAGAAAAAGCCACGCCACCCTTTTTTTCCTCTATCTCTCCCCCCTCAGACTACGTACACGACATCCTTTTTTTCTCCATGCGCATACAGCACACACATATGCACTCACGTTCACGTGCACACACATGCACATGTTTCACTTTTCACACTCACCGAGAATGTATACAATATGTACAATTATATATGCATGAGTGAGGAGAGCTTGTATATATTTACGTATTATATATAGCATATATATATTATATATGTTTATCTTATATATATATATATATATATTCATGTACATATATATGTGTGTTTATATAATATCTCTATACTTATATATGTGAGTTTAATATGTTCATATAATATGTGTAGTGTGTTTCTCATTCATGTTAGTTTGCCATCCATTGAATGTGCAGAAAGAAAAGGGGCCCTTGGCCCCGTTAGTGTTCCCCCGTTTCCCGTACACGGGGAGGTCGTTTCGTCCCACCTTCGCTCGCCCCGTGCTTGTGTTGCCATCAGCGGCTTCTTTTCTCGTTCTTATTATTTTATATTTTTTTTAGTCTGTTATTCAGTTATTATTGTCTTATCTCATGAGTTGTTGCTATATCATTGTTCTGATGTAATTTTTGTGTTTGTTTGTTTTGCAGGGTAACCAACTCAAAAGCCCTCTTCTTCGGCCAGCCAAACGAAGAGGAAGAAGGAGCCCATATCATCCCGTGTCAAAGGTAAAAGTGATCAACCAGTTTGGGGCCCTCAGTCCCTGGAGATCACACCACCAAACGCGTGCTTGTAGTAATTTTTATTTTTTGTCTATAATACCCGCGGATAGCTAAATCCCGCATGGGTCTGTTTGTACTATAATCGGTCGCGGTGAGTCATTTCACCGTGGTCATTTACTTTCAGTACTTCCTTTCTGCACTTTGTTATATTATTGTTAAAACCCCGCAGGATCAATGTCCTGCGGCTGTCAGTTTACTCTCTGTTATATTTTTGCTATTATAATTGTGTGAGGAGTGATATGCCGTTCCAAATTCTGAGTCTATGTGTGTTTTTGTGTCCGCCAATTTCTACTACGTAGAGTCCCAGGATACGAACTCGGTATATGAAAAATTGCTCTCGGAATGGTAGGTCACGCCTACCAGGAAGGGGTTCAGTTTGCGTGAGAGGGTCTTCAGATCCCTATCTCTGCCTTGTACCGGAATTTGGTAAGTCTAGGTTTTTCTGTGTTCTCCTACAGAGTGCCCTTTCAGGTCGTACTCTCCACTTTTTTTCTATTTCACCCCCCTTTACACACGCATTTTTCGTCATTTTTTTCTTTTACTAAGAGGGGGAAATCCCATCTCTCTCTCAGTCCACCACGTGACACGTTCACATCTCTAGCGATCACGGTGCGACCTGCTTTTTGCTTTTTGGTTACCCACAAACTTTCGGCACCCACGTGGGCCCTTCCTCTTGACACCCACGCGTGTCCCTCCTCTCGGCACCCACGTGTGTCCTTCCCTATTGCGCCCACGTGTGCCCACTCCCCTCGTGCACTCCCCCCGGTCCTTTGTGGTTACTTTAGAGGTCAACGTTATCTCATGCATCTTGTGCACTCCCCCTCCATTTGGCACCCATGTGCGCCCCATCATTTGGCACCCACGTGTGATCCCCTCTACTCGGCACCCACGTGTGCCCTTCCTTATTACGCCCGCGTGCGCTACGTCATCCCCCTCGTGCACCACGTGCACCCTCTTAGTCCCCTCTTTTGTGATTTCTAGTCTGTGTCGGCTCGGAAAGAAGAACGGTCATATCCTACTATATCTATTTATTGTTTTTATATCTCTGGTATATCACTGTTATATCTATTGTATTTTTGTGTAGATCTCTGTTTTATTTGTGTTTATTCCTGTTCTATTTGTGTTAAATAATTCAGCACTGCATTGCATATCATCTTCCCTTATTTTATCTTTATTTTTATTTTTTTTAAGGATCACCCTTTCCCGGTGAAGGAAGGACTCTTCGTCAGGAATTCCTCTCGACGGACTAGGATATCCTCCATCGGGACCTCCGTAAGTCCCCAACATCGAAGGATTCCCTCTTCGTTCACTGGGCTGGTTGTACCACTGAAGTTCCCTGGAGATAGTCAACCCATTCGTGGTGAGTCGAGTGCCCTTAGATGACACGGCGGAAACCGATATTGTAACTAAGATCTCCCCTATTGTGTGAGCATTAGATTGAAAAAAAATAAAAGAAAAACAAAAAAGAGGACGTAAAGCATCAACTTGTGTGTTAACCTCTGTCATTTGTTTGTTGTTGTATGTTGTTACGTTCCGAAAAAGTGTTACGGACGGCTGAACACAATCACGATGCTTTCGAGGCCGAGGCCTTCAGCTATGAACCCCAAATGCATGACCCAGGTCACCTCTTATGGAGAGTATAACCCGGACCAGGGCTACTAGGGTGAGCCAAGAGTCCATGCCATTGACGTTGGTCTGTCTTATGAGTTCTCACATGGAGTACAGGCCACTGCTAGGGGAGCTTCCCCCTCCATTAGTGCCCACTATGCCTTAGATGTTCTAGCTCCTCACATCAACTCCCTTACTCCTCAACAACTTGAAGCCATCCAAGCTGTCATTAAGAGGGGTTCTACCTCTCCCTCTCCCCTAGGTCATCCATGCGCCATAGGTGGTCCTCGTGCTGCTCCTTTTCAGGGCTACATGGGTCAACCACCTCCCTCATTTCAGCATCCCTCATGGCCCCAAAATCTGGCTATCCCTCGTACCCCGGTTCGGCCAGGTCATTCCATGGGCACACCTCACTCCCTTTCTCCTTCACGGCCTTCATGTCAAGCCGCCCCTCCAGAGTCTCAAAGTCGACTCTCAACTTCACAAGTCACATCTCTCCAACAAGCTATCATTGACAAAATTGATCAAATGGAGGAACAATTAAATAGGATCGCGAGTCCACGACCTCTTCCTACTCCTCCTCAAGCCAATCCCCTTCACGCTTTCATGAAAAATATTACCAAAATGGAGAAGGATTGGAAGGAGAGAAGAGATGAGTATGGCATTGAGAATATGAGTGAGCAAAAAGCTCTCCCAAGTTTTAACGATCAAGTGGATGCCATTCACCCACCATTCATTCGTTATACTCATTCATATGGCCCTCCGCCTCCGCATTCATATCCAAAACATCCTTCATGTCACTATACATCATCTCCACTCATCAACACACCTCCACCACGGCATCCATTTGAACTTGATGATCATAAAGAATTGGAAATGGCACATGATGAAATTTATGAAGATTTTGAATATACACCTACTCCGAGTTTTCTTCGTTTCCCTCTTCCACTGCTCCCATAAGAACCTCATGCTCAGGATGAAGCCACTAGTCTTACCCCTGCTTACGAGACATTATGGTGTTACGACGATGGGTCGATGCTTCATCAACCCACGTCAATGCACCATGAGTCAACCACTGATTCTACCCTTACCTACGAAACCACCTGGTGTTACGATGACGAGTTTACACCCCAACAACCCGCATCAATGGACCATGAATCGCCTTCTATCCTTAACCCCCCATGTACCACCCATTTCCTATGTACCAAGCCTTCTATTGTTACCCCTTCGATCGCACAATTAACCCTCGCACCATTGGCTTCCACTGAGCCTTCTGTTAATCCTTATCCTCAACCAAGTAATCCTCCATTGTCTCCACCTAAAACCTCCGCTAGCCTTGTATCACTAAACTCAACCACTTGTGTTCCTCCACCCAACCTCATACCCAAACCCGTGGTCAACCCTGAGCAGGGCCCATCCATTTTTGCACCCGAGTCAACCTTGTCTTCTCCCGAGCAGGAGGAGAAGCTAGTCGTGTTTCAACTTCCACCTACCCTTTCTACAACTCCTTCCATTGAACCTCCATTACCCGATCATGTTGTCTTCGACTTACCTCCTTCCATCACCTCTCGGAGTGGGTGTACTCTTACAAATACACGTGCCAAAGATGATGATCAAGAACCGGACAAGAAGAATTCAGTTACGGCTATGCCGTTCAAAATTCAAGATTTTATATGCCGAATGCCGATTCACGTTCTTATGTCGGGCACTTTTGAGAAGTCTGAATCTCTGTCTGCACCAATCCCCATCAAAAGGGACTCTCAAAAATTGGTGCTAAGTAAATCAAGGGCCAAAACAATAACGATCATGTTACTCATTGGCCAACATGCTTTCAAGGCTCTTATTACCCCTTGTTCGGTCATAGTCCAAATGGCCAATCAAAAGAAGGGGTTCTCCTCATGCATAGTGATGACACATTCTACTGCCGAGGAGATGATGAATTCTATGCTCAGGGGTGGGTCAGGCCGCTCCTTGGTGGAAGCTTTTGACGTTTTGTCTACTTCTTACCAACTTCCATGCAAGGGGCGAACCCCTGTGTTACCAAGTATATTCCCACATGATATTCCCATGGTCTTGAGCAGTGCACCAAATAAGAAGCTCCTTATGCCGAAGGTCAAACTCCCAATGATAGATACCATCCATTTTTCAAGGGAGTTATTTCCAAAGGAGCTATTTCATGTTAAGATCCCTGCTTCACAAGTGAAACTCTCAAAATTTTGCTATCATCATTTGCCAAAAGAGTTATCGTTCGCTTTTGAACGTCCAAGGGGTCTTATTAAAAGTTCATCAAATGAGAGCCTATGGGCTCTGACTATACCCATTGAACGAGTTAGTCATAGAAGGACGAGGCCATCTTTTAGAGCACATAATTGGAGGGAGCAACATACAAGGCCAAGACGCCAAGAAGTCATATTGAAGGTTGAAAGGTCACCCTGTGAGAGCGTATCCACCAGGAAGAAGGGAAAGCATAAAGCGGAGCTTAAGAGTGATAAATCCCATGTGAAGGAGCCATCCTGTAGCTCATCTATTGCATACCCCATTCCATCACTGCTTGTGCTGTTATTCATCTTCTTTTTATGGGCAATCCATTGGCTGAGAGGACGCTTCCCATCATCTAGATCTACGCAATCAAGCTCCTCTTCTTCTCTAGGGTCTTTGGACCCTCACATTCATCCTCCTCCGGAGCCTCCAGACCCTTACCTTCCACCTTGTCTGGAATCTCCGGACCCCTATATTCATCCCCGTCCGAAACCTCCGGACCCCTCCCTATTTAATTTCATGTTTTTATCCATCCCTCATCATCGTCCCCGTCCGAAACCTCCGAACCCCGCTCTGTTTAGTTCCATGTTTTTATCCGACCCTCATATTCAACCCCCTCCGGAGCCTCCGGATCCTTACCTTCCACCTCGTCCAGAATCTTCGGACCCCTATATTCATCCCCGTCCGGAACCTCCGGACCTCGCTCTGTTTAGTTCCTTGTCTTTATCCTACCCTTACATCCCACCTCGTCCGGAGCCTCCGGACCCCTATATTCATCCCCGTCCGGAACCTCCGGACCCCTCTATGTTTAATTCCATGTCTTTATCTATCTCTCATCCTCATCTGGAACCTCCGGACCCCACTCTATTTAATTCATTGTTTTCTCGTCCGGAACCTCTGGACCCTGCTCTGTTTAGTTCTTTGTCTTTATCCTACCCTCACATTCCACCCCGTCCAGAACCTCCGGACCCCTCCATGTTTAATTCCTTATCTTTATCCGTCTCTCATCTCCCTCCGGAACCTCTGGATTTCTCATATCATTCTCCATCTCTCTCAGGGCATCGCACCCTTCCTTTTTATATCCCTCTGGAACCTCCGGATTCCTCATCTTGTTATCCATCCCTCCTAGGGCATCGCGCCCTTCCTTTTCATATCTGTCCAAAGTCTCCGGACCTTTCCTTCTTCCAATTTATCCTTTTGTTCTTCCATGGCATTGTCTCCTTCATTCTTTTCATCCCTTTAAATTACCTTTTTGCATACCTTTTCCCAGGGCATCGCGTCCCTCATCATTTTCTTCCTCCGGAACCTCCAGATCCATTCTCCTCTGATTCTCCTCCTTTACATCTGGACCCTTCGGATCTGCCTCTCTCAATTCATCAATTTCTAATTCCTCTCGATCTTGATCCCGAGTCTGACTCGATTCATGTCATATCAATTGTCTCGGGCATCTGCCCTTTCTCATATTGCTTTCGAGGCTTTAGTCCTCACCTTTTCCTTTGATTTCTTATCACCCTGTAAATTCTTCTAGGCATCTCTCACCTAATTCTGGTTTAGTTACCACTCCTTTATAATAAATCACAAATCACCCTAGCTGGGGGATTGCTATACAAAAGAAGCCTCACTGCTGTTCTTCTAAAATGATTTGATGACAATGAGGTCTGGAAGTGTGTAGAGGAAGCACACTCAGGTGTGTGTAGTGGCCATGTAAATAGCTAAATGTTTGTTAAGAAGATCATTCGGCAAGACTTTTACTAGCCCACCATGGAGGAAGACTGTGCTGTCTATGTCCGTAGGTGTATCAAGTGTCAACTTCAAGCCGATAAGATTCATTCCCCGTCTTCCTCTCTCCATCCAGCATCCTCCCCATGGCCTTTCTCCATTTGGGCATTCGACATCATTGGTCCTCTCGGTGATCCCAACTCCATTACCAAGCAAAAATCATTCATCCTTACTGCAACAGAGTACTTCACCAAATGGGCCGAAGCTGAAGCTTACGCAGAAATCAAGGCATCAACTGTTTGCAAGTTCATTATGAAGAACATCATCACCGGGTTTGGCATTCCAAGAACTATCGTCACCGATAATGGGCTACAATTCATTTCTCAGGACCTTCAGGACCTCTGCAAAAGGTATAAAATTGCATTACATTATTCATCACCATATTATCCACAAGGCAATGGCCAAGCAGAGGCCACTAACAAAACACTGATCAAAATCATAAAAAAGACATGTGGGTCTAGCAGATTCTCGGATTGGCCAGAGAAGCTCATTGAGGCTCTATGGGCTTATCGCACTTCAATCCGTACTCCCACTGGGCAAACTCCGTTCGCCCTTACTTACGGGATGGAGGCAGTAGTTCCGTACAAGATTCTGGTTCCCTCTCTGAGAGTATAATTGGACAAGGACCTTCCCCTCGACGAACGTCGCGATTCTCTCCTTGCCCAGTTGGAACTCTTAGACGAGAAGCGTCTGGTTGCTGCCGAGCATGCACGTGTATATGAGAATAAACTCACACGTTTTTATCAAAAGAAGGTCATTGAAAGAAAATTTCAAGTCGGTGAAATGGTAGTGAAAAGAATCTTTGTAAAACCTGACGGCCCACGTTCTAAACTCCAACCCAATTGGGAAGGACCATACGTGATTCAGGCTGTGCATCCTGGCAACGCCTACAGGTTAGTCAATGTTGAAGGAGTCGAGTTATCCCACCCTTGGAATGGGCTTTATCTTAAGAAGTACTACCCTTAGATAGGTGTACATAATGTCAAAATGATGAAACAAAAAACAACAAAAAAAATAGAAAACAACAAAAATATGTATATATACAATAACAAAAAAATGAAAAAAATGAAAAGAAAAAAAAATAGAAAATTTAAAATGCTAATGTCTGGAGACCACCATGCAATCAAGTTATCGCATCTCACCTTCATGTTAGGATAGGGTCCACTAAGACTTGGTAGGTCTCAGGTCTTGGTTTGCCAGAACCACGGAGATCCCTGTTCGACTAGTTCGGCTTATGCCCCCTCAAAAGAAGGCAACATGCATGTATACATGTGTTCTATAAAAAGATCGGTAGCATCGCTTATGGTGAGGCCTCACCCAGAAGGTCTCCAGAAGGCTTAAATCTTTATTCTCTCTCTCTTCGACCGAATGAGACAGCTGGCGCCCTTAAAATGCTGAGCATAGGAAACACAAACACAACCCCTAGGGTGAGAGTAGGGCCCAATTCCTCGAGCATGGGTCAGAGCACGAGAAGAGGGCAGTATCCCCGCATGCGTCCAAGAGGGATTCCATAATGTCAAAATACTATGTCCCTCGTAAAAATCTGTCAAGAAAAATCAGAAAAGAAGAACAAAATCAAAGTCAAGTGAAAAGCCTGGTCGTAACCGTGCCTGATCCCACAAATGAAACCCTTTTGACTGAAAGTCAAATTCTATACAAAAGGGGTCATGAGATGTAAATGCTCGAGATTTGGTCTGAAGTTGCCCAAAAGGGGAAGTTAAGTGTGCCCCTACTTGCTCGCCGGGTTAACGGTTTTGCCGGTCCTCTCAGGAGGTTTGCCCCCAATATTCTTTCTTCTTCCCCTGAAGATGAAGGCTCAATGGAGTTCCCGAAGGGTGAAGCTTGCCAAAGCTTGTAACCTCATTTCAATACAAACATATGTTGTCCATTTTTGAAAAGTAAAAGTCGTTGTCGTGAAGGAATCTCCGTGTTTCTGGCCAGTTAAGACCCTTATCTACCATCTTGATGTCTTCTTAGCCTAACCTCGGGCTTAGACCAATGCAAGCGCGTCATCTACGGGTGCGACGCCGTCTGATTCCGGGTCAGCGTCGCGCGGTTGGTCGTTTGCGTTACAGGGTGTTCCATTACATATCATCTAGAGTTGTGAGGAAATAGACCCGGGTCGGGCAAATCATTGGCCTCGAACACTTTTTGGGTGAATCCCTGCGGTCGGAAGGAACTGGGAGCCTAAGCATGGCATGACGGTATTGTCATCAGGATAAGTCTTAGCCGGCGGGATTAGTACTTGAGGAGTCTAGAGGCCCAAATCAACCTAGATGTGCACTTAGGATACTTGGGAGGTTAGCAAGAAACCCATGTTCTCATGTAGGTTAGATGTTATATGGGGTGGTCATCATGCGTTAGCAAAAAACAAAAATGAACAAATCAAAAGCAAATAAAACAAAAAAATAAATCCAAAAACACCAAAAAAAGAAGGAAAATGTAAATATATGCAAAGCAAAAAAAATGGAAACAAAAAAAGACCAAAAAAAATAAACAAACAACAAAACACAAAAAAATGAATGAAAACTCCAAAATAAAAAAAAATCACAATTTGCATGATGACATTTGTATGCAGCATTCCACTTTTAAATTTTCGTTTGCATCTGTGTGCTTGTATGCCGCATTCATCATCATCTTTTATTATTGCCTTTGTTAATAAGGGCTTGCCCCTTGACTCGTTATCAAGGACAGTTCGAAACCTCGTCTACTTATTGAGCAAGGGGCAAGTCAGAACAGAAATACTAACTTGTTTGCTTAAATGTGTGCAGAGATTCGAGAGACCAGAAAGAAGCAGAGAATCAAAAAAAAAATAAAACATTTTATTCCACTCCCAACAAAAAACAAATAACAAAAAGACTACATTAGGATCCACCCTCTTTCTCCACATTACTCACCTTGCCGCTCTCTGGGCAAGAAACTCTAGAAGGTGCTATGATGTGACACAACCTAAGACTTAGGCAAGCAAGCACATTCACAATCAAAAGGGCCGATTTTGGGCCGCCGCTCTCCCGTCGCTCACCCAAGCCCGGGGTGACTTGGCGATGCCAAGTGGAGGATGTGGGGTTGGGCCCTTGCTGGTAGAGGGCCAGCAAGGCCAAGATTTGATTCCCAATGGATGTGGAAGCCCAATTCAATGGGGCCGACAAAGTGCCGAAGGCACCGGTTGCACTCTTCCCACGGTGATCACTCAAGGTAACAGGGCTTGATGATCGAGCTCTCACTCGCATAACCAGCGGAACTAGAACTAATATTGAAAGACAAGCACTAAATGGAGTGAGGTGTGAGCACTTACTCGACCGGTTTGAAGAAACCGGTCCCGCTCGGAGACGAGGGCGAGCGGGGAGGCGAGTGGATCCCCACACGCCGCGGCGGTGTAGCTTGACCTACCCACACAAGTTACAACACTACACCTCTCGCAGGAGGGGGACCTTGGGGTGGGGGTTAATGGATTACAACCAAAACTACCTCCGCACAGGGAGGCGCCTTCAGCCGGCCAAGCAGGGAGGGGAAACTAGGGCTAAAAGTAATGAAGAGATGAAGACACCGGTTCTGCGTACTCTCTCTGAACAGGGATAGATAGTCGATGTTGCTGCTGCAGAACTTGCTCAAGAATTTTGCTAATGGCGGGACCTATGGGAAACTCTTCGGGACTGGTACTGGAACACCTCTAAATTTTGTTGAATTCTTCTGGAGTCGCTGCTGGCCTCGGTGGAGGTTCGAACAGAGCACCAGATTCTTGGACTGGCAGCTTCAGACTTCTAACAGCAGGTTGCAGAGGACGCCCCGCAGCTCCCGAACTCGGAATCAAGCACCGTCAGAGCCGTTGGACCCGTGGATGAGTCCTCTTCCCAGAAAAACTGATGGGGAAGTCAAAAGATGCCGGAGAAGACCTGGAGGCTCTGAACAAGGATGACTGGTCGGTGCAGACTGTGGGTAGCAGAACTGCGCAGCTGAGGGAGAAAAATGTAACTCTGGATCACGAACGCTGATCGAAGATCCGTTTCTTGATTCCGAAATTAGACACGACAATGAAGAACTTTGCAGAAGAGCTCTCGAACTGATTCTTCTGGGGTTTGTCGTGGCAGAGCTTCTACTCAGGATCAGGTCTTCAGCAAAGGCACCACTGCGCAGTGGTGGGAAAATGGATCTCCCAGGAAGCTCGGAGCTCGGATCGGGACGAGACTGCCGCTGTTGCGAAGGAGACCGGTAGACGCTTCCAAAGATAGCTCTTGGGTCTTCAAACTCGTCCGGAGGAAGTCGTGGCGGCCGATGCAAGTTGCTGGTTCACCTGCAACCCTTGGATAGCAAACTGCAACTTCGAAGTAGCTTCCAATAACCAAGAGAGAAGAAGGGGAAGGGGGTCTATGGTGAAGGGGAGGTGGATGAAGGGTGGAGGGGGATTGAGGGGGAGTTGTGGAGGGTGTCTATGGGTGGTGGAGAGGCTGGTGAAGGGGAAGGGTGCAGATGTTGTGCTGGTTCAGCCAAAAGGGGAGGATGAGAGGAGGGTGGAGGGTGAAGTGGAGGGTGAGGGGTGGAGGGAAGGAGGGGGGCGAACTTGGCCAAGGGGAAGGAGAGAGGGGCGGCCAAAGCTTTGGAGGGAAGGGGTTTCAAAATTCAAATGGGCCTAGGAAGTTGTGGGATTGTGTGGGGAAGAGGGGTGAGTGTGTTGGAATGGGGAAGATATTGTTGGAATGGGGTAGATAGTGTTGGAATGGGGGGAATGCTACCTTGGAACTAGGGGGGGTGGAGTAATGGTGGCTATGGGAAGTGGAGGGACTTTAATGGGGTAGGTGGGGGTTGGAAGTTGGGAGGGAGGAGGAGGAGAGAGAGAAAGGGGCAAACCCCTTAGTGGAGGAGAGAGTGGAGAGAGAAGAAGGGGGGGTGTGGACTCTCTCACCCTAGGGCTTCTCACCCAATTGGATTCCCTCCATTAAACTAAGCTTTGAACTCTCAAATGGCATTTTTCATTGATTGATTCATTACCCTCAAATGAAGGAAATGGGGCCCTATATGTAGGAAACCCACATTTTACAATAAGTCCCTTACAAAAGACTCAATGACAAATAACCGAAGGGGTAGGGGGGGGGTCTTGGGCCAAGCCCGAAGAATTGGGCCCAATAGGACATTACACAATCTAATGACACTCAAACTTAGGAAAATAAATGCAAGACCTAGGGACATGACTCAAATAAAATGAAAATTACATCAAAATGACTCAAATAGATAGCACAAAAGGGATAATTGGGCCTTTATAGAGAGAGGCCCGAACTCAAACGATGCTGGAGTGTGAAGAAGACCCTAGCCAAAGGGAGTTGTGGATGATGCCTCCATCAAATCCCCTGGGCTGTGAAGAGCTCGACTCCGTCGAGTAGGGGTCCATCCGACTGTGGTACTGCTCGAGGAGGTCCGGATCCAACCGCTGGAGATCCTCCCGACTCACCCAAGAATCCTCCGAAGGAGGCCGATCCTTCCACCTGACGAGATAGCGCTCATATGCCTTGCTCCGAGTGGTAGTGACTTGTTCATCCAATATTTGTTCAATTTGTTCACGCTGGGCTCTCTTGGCTGGTGGTCTCTCCTCACGGGTGGGTGCTCTCTCAATGGAAGAAGTAGACTCAATCTCCTCACTAGGTACCACCGTGGGTCCCTTATATGGCACTAGGTCGGCGACATTGAATGTGGGACTTATTCCATACTCCTCAGGGAGATCTAACTCGTAGGCATTTGCACCAATGCGCCTCAAGACCTGGAAGGGACCAGCCCCACGTGGCCTCAGTTTAGAGTTGGCTCCCGGGGAGAGCCTCTCTGTCCTTACCATCACAAAGTCACCCACATGGAACTCTTGGTCACGTCGATGAGAGTCGGCCAACCTTTTATAAGCCTCATTCTTTTTGCTGATGTGCTTGCGAATTTCCTCATGCAATTCTCTAATATGTTGTGCAAAAGACTCGGCTGAAATAGACACTCTCGCATGCTGGGGAAGGGGAATGAGATCGGAAGGCTTTCTTGGCTTGTACCCATGCACGGCTTCAAATGGACTCATCCCTATGGACTTATTGATGGAGTTGTTATATGTAAATTCGGCCTGTGGTAAGATGAGATCCCAATTTCCGGGGCGATCCTCAACAAGACACCTAAGGAGGTTCCCTAGACTCCGATTGACAACTTCTGTTTGGCCATCCATTTGGGGGTGGTAGGCAGTGGAGAATTTGAGGAGGGTACCCATCATGTGCCAAAGAGTTTTCCAAAAGTACCTAGTGAATTTGACATCCCTATCGGAGACTATGGTCTTAGGTAGCCCGTGGAGACGAACAACCTCATCAAAGAACAATCGGGCCACATGGGAGGCATCGGAGGTTTTGGAGCATGGGATGAAATGGGCCATTTTGGAAAATCTATCAACCACCACATAGATGGAGTCATGCCTTTTTTGAGTCTTGGGTAATCCTAGCACAAAGTCCATGCTCAAGTCTTGCCATGGACAGTCAGGGATGGGGAGTGGGGTATATAGGCCAGTGTTTTGCTTCACCTGTTTGGCCGAAGCACATGTTCGGCATTGACCCACAATCTTGCCTACATCTCTCTTGAGACTTGGCCAATAAAACTGTCCCTCAACTAGAGCAATGGTTTTGTGGACTCCAAAATGACCAGCTAACCCTCCAGCATGTAATTCCCAAAACCAAGAAATCTCGGAGGGAGGTCCGTGGAATGCAAAGCTTGGGTCCTTTGAAGAGGAACCCATCCTCTAAGACAAACCCCTCATGTTCCTTGCTAGATTGGGTGGTCAAGGTGGTATAGATGTGCCCAAAGTCGGGGCAGCTAGGGTACTCATCCTTGATCCTATCAAATCCGGTCACTTCCACTTGGATAGTGGATAACAAGGAAACTTTCCTGCTAAGGGCATCCGCCGCTCGATTCTCACTCCCGGCCTTGTGTTTGATGACAAAAGTGTAGGATTGGATGAACTCAACCCATCGGGCATGTCAGGCATTTAGCTTCTGTTGGGAGTTGAGGTATTTGAGGGCCTCATGGTCGGAAAAGATGACAAACTCTTTAGGCAACAAGTAGTGTCTCCAATGTCGGAGGGACTGCACCACGGCATAGAACTCCTTGTCATAAGTGGAGTATCTTGTCCTAGCATCACATAGCTTCTCACTGAAGAAGGCTACCGGGTGTCCCTCTTGACTAAGAATCCCTCATATTCCTATCCCGGATGCATCACATGTGACTTCAAAGACTTTAGAGAAATCGGGAAGGCATAGGACCGGGGCTTGGGTCAACTTCTCCTTAAGTTCTTGGAAGGCTTTAGAGGCTGATTTGGTCCACACAAAAGTCCCCTTCTTGAGACAATCGGTGATAGGGCCAGTGATAGTGCTAAATCCACGAATAAACCTCCTATAGAAAGTTGCTAATCTATGGAAACTTCGGACCTCATGAAGGGTGTGGGGTTCCGGCCAATCAAGAATAGCTTGGACCTTATCGGGGTCCATGGAGACACCCTTGGTAGACACCACAAATCCTAGGAAGGTGATGGATGTGGTCATGAAGTGGCACTTCCCTAGGTTGGCAAATAGGCTCTCTTGTCGGAGGACGGTGCAAACTTGTCTAAGATGGCCAAGGTGGGCCTCTTGGGATTGACTATAGATGAGTCTGTCATCAAAGTAGACCACTAGAAAGACCCCAATGAAAGGTCTAAGGGCCTCCGTCATAAGGTGCATGAAAGTACTTGGGACATTTGAAAGTCCAAAAGGCATGACTAACCATTCGAAGAGACCATCTTTGGTTTTGAAAGCCGTTTTCCACTCATCCCCGGGCCTTATCCTAACTTAGTGATAGCCACTCTTAAGGTCAATTTTGGAGAAAATGGTGGCTCCGGCTAACATATCAAGCATGTCGTCAAGCCTAGGGATGGGGAACCTATACTTGACGGTGATCTTATTAATAGCCCGGCTATCCACACACATCCGCCAAGACCCATCCTTCTTGGGAGTTAGAAGGGCCGGGACGGCACATGGACTTTTGCTAATGCGAATGAAGCCCTTCCTAATGAGTTCCTCTATTTGCCTCCGAAGTTCGGCATGGTCCGTGGGATTGAGGCGATAATGAGGAAGGTTTGGGAGAGTGGCCCCCGGGACTAGATCAATTGCGTGTTGCACATCACGCATGGGAGGGAGTTGCTCCGGGAGCTCCGTTGGGAACACACCATGGAATTCTTCTAGGAGTTGTTGGATTTCTACGGGATGTGGATTGGTGGGAGTGGGATCTCTTAGGCAAATGACCACCGCACATAGTGGTACTCCTTGAACTATCTCTTCTTCAAGTTCTTTCCTAGTGATGAGATGAAGACCCTTGGTCAACCCCGAGGTCCCACTTTGTTTGGGAGTTTGGGTGAGGGATGGGGTTGGAGGGGTGGAGTTCCTCGAGACTTGTGTGGTGGTGGGATGTTGTCCTTGAGGGAGAGTGTCCCTCTTGGCCATGGGATGTGGTGGGGAGGGGTTAAGACGGATAGTCTTACCCTCATGTTCAAAGGTGCATATGTTGCTCCTACCCAAGATGGTGGCATCTACATCATAAAGCCATGGTCTTCCTAGAAGGATGCTACCTACTTCCATGGGTATGACATCACACCATATTTGACCATGGTATGAAGAGAAGGTGAGGGGTACAAGACATTGGGTGTTGACCGGGATGGAGTTGTTGTTGATCCATGAGACCTGATAGGGATTTGTGTGGGGAGTGATAGTAAGCCCAATGAGCTTAACGGTATCAGGGGATATGGCATTGACACAACTCCCACTATCCAAGATCACTTTCCTTACATGGCTCCCTATCTTGACAAAAGTGTGAAAGATTGAAGTTCGACGCCAATCCTCTTCTTGGGGTTTGGTGAGGGTGCATCTAATCACTCCTAGATGGGAGTTGGTAGATGGAGTGGTGTGATCTAGACCCGATTCAAGGTATTGGGTCTCATACTCTTCTTCCCAGTCTAGTGAGGCTTCATGGTCCTCAACAACACTCTCAAGTTCCTTTTGGGGTGGGGGAACTTCTTCCTCAATAAGCAAGCTAGATAATCCCTTGGATGGACATTGCTCCGCAAAGTGGCCAAACCCTTGACACCTATAGCATTAGTGACGCCCGCTCCCCGGAGTGTTTCCTACACTTGGGCCTTTGGTATTGTCTTCCCTCCGTGGGAGAGGGTGACTAGGGGTGGGCTTGTTTGGAGTGATGGTGGGAGGGGGGTTGTAAGGCCTTAATGGGGTACTCCCACTTGGATTTGGGGCTTTCATGGGGGTGGCCGGAATAGGTCGTGGTCCCAAGTTTTTGGGATCGGCCGGTCGGGGAGTAGTAAATCGAGGGATCCTAGAGAATCTTTCTACATCCCTTGCTATTTGATAAGCTAGCTCAAGGTTATCAACATCTCTCATGAAAAGCTCTCTCTTGATGTGACTTTGAAGACCATTCCTAAAGTGGGACAAGGTAACGGCCGGGTCCTCATGAACTCCACACTTCAAAAGATAGGAGTCAAACTTCTCAATGTATTCTACCACGGTCGTCCCTTCTTGGGTGAGGCTTTGCCATTCATCTAAGAGCATTTGATGGTAGGATTGAGGAAGGTATTTGTTCCTAAGTTGGTTCTTCATACCCTCCCAAGTATCAATAGGCTCCTCCTGCCTAATCCTTCTTAAACCCTCTTGGTTTAACCAATAAGTTTTGGCTAATTTGATGAGATGCATTTTGGCCAACCTTACCCTCCTTTGGTCGAACATAGGGTACCATTCAAAGTATTGGTCCATGGCGATTTCCCATTCTAAGTAGGCACTTGGTTCATGAGAACCATCAAAGTTTAGGGCCTCAACTTTAATCATCCTTAAGAGAGGGTCATCCGGGTCGTCCCGTGGACGCCTTTCATGAATTGGATGGTGACGGGGTCTCTCATGGTCATGGTAGGGGTCAAGGTCCAAGTCCTCCCTATGAATTTCAGCATGTGGATGATGGGCTCTTGGTCCATTGCTCCTTGGATGGAACTCGTCCCTATGAGGCTCAACATATGGAGGGGGGACTCTTGGGTCATTGTTCCTTGGGTGGAACTCATTTCTATGCAACTCACCATGTGGTGGATGGACTCTTGGTTCATTATTCCTTAGATGAGGGTCTTCCCTATGGGGGTCAACATGTGGAGGGTGGACTCTAGGTTCATGGTTCCTTGGGTGGTTCTCATGTTCTTCTAGCCGAGCAATTCGAGTGGATAGGGACTCAAGTTGGGTAAGAATGTTTGCAATGGCAGCATCTACCCTATTCATTTAACCTTGGGGTTCCTCCCTAGGAGCATCTTGATTGAGTTGTGGATTGGGATCCATGGGTGGAATCGAAGATGAAGGATCGGGTCGGTAACTAGCACCACTACGGGTGGACATGCAAGACAAGGGGCAAATGATGTTGGATACACAATGCAAATGTCCTAGGACTTAGACTTGATAGAGACAAGTCAAAGACTTGCTCTGATACCAATTGATGTGACACAACCTAAGACTTAGGCAAGCAAGCACATTCACAATCAAAAGGGCCGATTTTGGGCCGCCGCTCTCCCGTCGCTCACCCAAGCCCGGGGTGACTTGGCGATGCCAATTGGAGGATGTGGGGTTGGGCCCTTGTTGGTAGAGGGCCAGCAAGGCCAAGATTTGATTCCCAATGGATGTGGAAGCCCAATTCAATGGGGCTGACAAAGTGCCGAAGGCACCGGTTGCACTCTTCCCACGGTGATCACTCAAGGCAACGGGGCTTGAGGATCGAGCTCTCACTCGCATAACCAGCGGAACTAAAACTAATATTGAAAGACAAGCACTAAATGGAGTGAGGTGTGAGTACTTACTTGACCGGTTTGAAGAAACCGGTCCCGCTCGGAGACGAGGGCGAGCGGGGAGGCGAGTGGATCCCCACACGCCGCGGAGGTGTAGCGTGACCTGCCCACACAAGTTACAACTCTACACGTCTCGCAGGAGGGGGACCTTGGGGTGGGGGTTAATGGATTACAACCAAAACTACCTCCGCACAGGGAGGGGCATTCAGCCGGCCAAGCGGGGAGGGGAAACTAGGGCAAAAAGTAATGAAGAGATGAAGACACCGGTTCTGCCTACTCTCTCTGAACCAGGACAGATAGTCGATGTTGCTGCTGCAGAACTTGCTCAAGAATTTTTCTAGTGGCGGGACCTATGGGAAACTCTTCGGGACTGGTACTGGAACACCTCTGAATTTTGTTGAATTCTTCTGGAGTCACTGCTGGCCTCGGTGGAGGTTCGAACAGAGAACCAGATTCTCAGACTGGCAGCTTCAGACTTCTAATAGCAGGTTGCAGAGGACGCCCCAACAGCTCCCGAACGTGGAATCAAGCACCGTCAGAGCCGTTGGACCCATGGATGAGTCCTCGTCGCAGTAAAACTGACGGGGAAGTCAAAAGATGCCGGAGAAGACGTGGAGGCCCTGAACAATGATGACTGGTCGGTGCAGACTGTGGGTAGCAGAACTGCACAGATGAGGGAGAAAAATGATAACTCTGGATCAAGAACGCCGATTGAAGATCCGTTTCTTGATTCTGAAAGTAGACATGGCGATGAAGAACGTTTCTGAAGAGCTCTTGAACTGATTCTTCTGAGGTTTGTCGTGGCAGAGCTTCTACTCAGGATCAGGTCTTCAGCAGAGGCACCACTGCGCAGTGGTGGGAAAATGGATCTCCCTGGCAGCTCGGAGCTCGGATCGGGACGAGACCACCGCTGTTGCGAAGGAGACCGGTAGACGCTTCCAAAGATAGCTCTTGGGTCTTCAAACTCATCCGGAGGAAGTCGTGGCGGCCGATGCAAGTTGCTGGTTCACCTGCAACCCTTGGACAGCAAACTGCAACTTCGAAGTAGCTTCCAATAACCAAGAGAGAAGAAGGGGAAGGGGGTCTATGGTGAAGGGGAGGTGGATGAAGGGTGGAGGGGGATTGAGGGGGAGTTGTGGAGGGTGTCTATGGGTGGTGGAGAGGCTGGTGAAGGGGAAGGGTGCAGATGTTGTGCTGGTTCAGCCAAAAGGGGAGGATGAGAGGAGGGTGGAGGGTGAAGTGGAGGGTGAGGGGTGGAGGGAAGGAGGGGGGCGAACTTGGCCAAGGGGAAGGGGAGAGGGGCGGCCAAAGCTTTGGAGGGAAGGGGTTTCAAAATTCAAATGGGCCTAGAAAGTTGTGGGATTGTGTGGGGAAGAGGGGTGAGTGTGTTGGAATGGGGAAGATATTGTTGGAATGGGGTAGATAGTGTTGGAATGGGGGGAATGCTACCTTGGAACTAGGGGGGGTGGAGGAATGGTGGCTATGGGAAGTGGAGGGACTTTAATGGGGTAGGTGGGGGTTGGAAGTTGGGAGGGAGGAGGAGGAGAGAGAGAAAGGGGCGAACCCCTTAGTGGAGGAGAGAGTGTGATGGGAATCGACACCGAGCATGTACATTTTATTTTACATTTATGTCCTTTAGTTTATTTGTATATCCACGGGAAAGTATATGCGCAATTGTACGGCTTTATAAGCTAATGCGTCATTCCCACGTATTATTTGGGTTTCTTTGTAATTTGTCAGTAGGACCAGCAAGGGGGCCCCCAGCCCTTTCCCATTGGTCCATGTCATCCATGTGGGGCTGGTCAACCATCCTAGGTGGCCATCTAGAAGGGTTGAATGCCATTTGACCACATGGGAGACAAGTGGCTTAATTAGTCCAAGGTGGGTTACCTACCTCACCTACCCATTCAACCCCATTAACCATGGTCAAGGGGGCGCCCCTCTCCCCTTGATTTTTTATTAGTTTTTGTGTGTTGTTCAAACCACATCCCAGCCCTTCAATCCCAAGCCCTTGATCCAAGGGTGTACAATTGATTAGATACCTAGCATATAAAACCATGTATTTTCCTTTGAAAATTAATGAAAAATCAGAATTTTTGTTGTAAGCCAATAAGCTTGGTGCGCCCCCAGCTCCTCCCCTCTGGTTCATCTCCTCCAACCTCAAATTCTAGAGTGGTTTCTATCTCCTATCCCCTCCCCTCTATCTCCGGTGATCATCTGTGCCGCCGCCGCCGTTCGTGCCGCATTCGAGCCACCGCGGAGCCGTCTTCAAGTTTCTGTCCTGCTGGACAGAGGTGTAGTTTGTGAATTCTTTCTGCTAGCCACGAGCTCAGATGGATTTTAAATTTTGAGGGTGTGTTCTTACCTTGAATCCACCTCCACCTAAAGTTTCACGCCAAAATCCGCCATTTAGTAATTTTCCATTTTCGTTCATTTGTCATTCCCAGATCTGTTTTGTCTCTGTCTATAGTGACAACAGCTCTGAGTCTCCCATCTCCGACCATCTTTTTGATTTTTTCAAACCCTGCCAATTTCACTAGGAGTTTTGTCCATAATCCCCTACATCCACGAACTTTATTAATTTTTGATCAGCCTTCCATCTATTTTTAAAAATTCATTTTCTTCCTCAGCTACAGTGTTGTCAGCCAGATTCCAGATCCGACCCACTGCTAGTACAAAAATCATATAAATTCGTAGCCACTTCCACACTTGTCCAAACTAGTTTTGACGTCTTCCTAGCTCAATTTCCTACACCTTTGATGAAGAGCTCAAGAGCTGAATCGAACAACCACCTTATGTTCAATGATAGTTATCAGAGGATAGCCCTACAGATCTGAGAGTTCAGACACTGTACAACAGCAACCTTCAAAATTCGCCAATCAGAAGTATAGGCTTGATTATTTTTCTGTAATCCCCTTGGGTTGAATCCCTTCGAAGCATCTTTCCAACGGCGCCAGTTTCGTCGCATTCTGACGTCGGGGCTGATCTCACCGTCCGTTCTCGCCGGAGCGCGCGCCAGAAAATAGAACCGGCAGATCCGTGGCCGGTTATTCCGACCGGTGCCGATCGGAGCCGCCCGGCCTCCGGTCACCGTCCCAGCTTGCCGCCAGCCCGGGGATCGCTTCCATAAGTGTCCCCACCACAGTGGTGCCACCGGGTCCCACACGGCCCCTCCGGACAGCACGTGGGCCCCACCGTCACGTGTTCGGGTGCTGCCGAATCAACGCGAGAAGCCGCCTGTCAACCCGAATTCGGTCCTCCCGGACCCCATTGTGTCGCCTTTTACCTCCCTGCGTGGAGTGGGCTGTAACTCATTGCTGTAATCTTTATGTATTAACTGTCCCGGGAGTACGACTTCGGCCGGGTCCGTCTTCCCCACGCCGAGCGCGTGGAGGTATCGCATTCGCTCCCTTACTTGGCATTTTGCTTACTTCATATATATTTGTTTATGCCGCTGCTAGAGTGCATGTGTAGGGATATCTAGCTCGCTTTATCTATTCATTACCGCTGCTGCGAGAGAGTGCGAGACCGTCCCGTGACCCGATCCGGGCACAAAAGAGAGCCGATCACCCTAGCTCATTGCCGGTTTCTCAACCGCGCACATCCGACGCTTCCCTCGTTAAGGGGCAGTCACGAGCTTGTCGTGTCCGTGGTCCCGTCTCACATCAATTTGGTATCAGAGACAGGTTGAGTCTAGGGTGTCAACAAAAAAAGAGTGTCATTTAAGTCTAAGTGTCTAAGTCGGTCTTAAGAGTTGCATTTGCATACCATTAGTCGGTATATTAAAAGGTGTTGTCCGAACGTTAGGCTACGCCTATCGGGAAGGCCGCACACTTGCGCGAGTGATCTTCGGATCGGTTGTCTCCGCCACGTACCGAGTTTTGGTTATGTCTAGGTACATTAGTTAGCATCACATTTTGCTTTTAAACTAAAAAAAAATGGCCTTGCATATCCATTCCTAGGGGACCCAACCCCATCTTAGCCACCATGGCCACACCCCAATTCCATAGTGCCGATGAAGTGGGCGCAATGTTCCAAGTCATAATGGGACAAGTGCAAAGGTTTAGTACAAGCCTTGATCGGTTTAGTACTAGCCTAGATCGGTCTATCGGGGTAGATTGGTTGTTCCCAGAGCCACCCCAAGGACCCCTTCAACATGAGAAGGACATTCCTTCCTCACCCATGAGAGCTCCAATGTCATCACTCTCTATTTCCGAACTTGATTCGGAACCATCTCATTTGGAACTACCAAAGCCCGAGCCACCCGTATTTCTAACAGGTACTCTTTATATAGCCGAGCCACTTCTTAGATGGCTCAAGGAAGGCTCGGTCCCACATCCCTTTCCATCCATGGACCCCATCCTACCTATAGTGCCGGTCAACTCATTCCATACCACATTTCGATCTCGTCACCATGTTGATACGTTGGACGATCTTATCATGGGATTAGATTCACAATGGGAGTTGACGCATCTTTTCGCCCGAGGCTTTGACCAACCCGCTAGTCTTAGCTTCACCCATCCGGCCTTAGGGTCCATTACCTCCGAGTGCACCGTGGGTTGTGTCACCACGGAGGTCCTCTTACTCGTCCCCTTATCGGACGAGCCCGAATTCATACCCTTTTGTCCGAGGGAGGAATCATACATCTTGCCTACGATCCTCGTCCCACCCATTACAATTCAACAAGGTGACTACCCACACATTCAAAACTTCTACATGTGGGACCGTGACTTGTGGGAACCCACCACAAGGGGTCATACCTTCTTTGACCCTTTTGACCCCTTCACTATTAGGCTTCTCGAGTTACCACCTGTACTCCCCTTCTTCAAGGAAGCCCACTTTTATGCCCCTTCCCCTCGGGATGGGCCATCTACATCCACCAACCCCGACCCACCTACACCCGGCCCTTCTAAACCACCCGAGTCGCCCACATTCAAAAGACCATGCACGCATAACCACACCCGACGTATAGGTGTTCCCCATGCCATCCATTCCCAGTTGCACAACATGCATGCATGGCACATATTTGGGTGTCCTGGTCCGCCGTCGCCCATGTACGGGTTGGACTAACATTAGGTGTGTCTAGGGTCATAGATGAGTCCGTGTGTTTTCCTTGTGTGGTTTGTTTTGTGTGATTTGTTTGCATGGTTTGTGTGTCGTTTATTTGTCTGCATGTGTCTTGTGCAAGCTCGTTGTCGTTCTATTATGAGTAAGAGGCGAGTGGACTCATTCGATGAGTATGGGATCGGTTCTATATCTACACCCGGATCTAGTCACCTACAGGGACTCAGCGGTGATTCCTAGTGAGTCTTCGAGCTTCTCCCTTCCCTTTTGAGAGTGCCCCACCCGGAGTGTCCACCTATGGCCCATAGCAGTTTGCGCATATCGAGTATATATGGAATGAGCAGGTGCCGATCACTTGGAGTGGAGCATACCCGCGCTACTTGGCACGGTGACGGATCCGCCGGAGTACTCGAGCATCCATACCCCTACTCGACGGGGTCGAGTTCCTCCCACCCGGGGAGAGTTGATGGGAATCGACGCCGAGCATGTATATTTTATTTTACATTTATGTCCTTTAGTTTATTTGTATATCCACGGGAAAGTATATGCGCAATTGTACGGCTTTATAAACCAATGCGTCATTCCCACGGATTGTTTGGGTTTCTTTGTAATTTGTCAGTAGGACTAGCAAGGGGGCCCCCAGCCCTTTCCCATTGGTCCATGTCATCCATGTGGGGCTGGTCAACCATCCTAGGTGGCCATCTAGAAGGGTTGAATGCCATTTGATCACATGGGAGACAAGTGGCTTAATTAGTCCAAGGTGGGTTACCTACCTCACCTACCCATTCAACCCCATTAACCATGGTCAAGGGGGCGCCCCTCTCTCCTTGATTTTTTATTAGTTTTTGTGTGTTGTTCAAACCACATCCCAGCCCTTCAATCCCAAGTCCTTGATCTAAGGGTGTACAATTGATTAGATACCTAGCATATAAAACCATGTATTTCCTTTGAAAATTAATGAAAAATCAGAATTTTTGTTGTAAGCCAAGAAGCTTGGTGCGCCCCCAGCTCCTCCCCTCTAGTTCATCTCCTCCAACCTCAAATTCTAGAGTGGTTTCTATCTCCTATCCCCTCCCCTCTATCTCCGGTGATCATCTGTGCCGCCGCCGCCGCCGTTCGTGCCGCCTTCGAGCCACCGCAGAGCCGTCTTCAAGTTTCTGTCCTACTGGACAGAGATGTAGTTCATGAATTCTTTCTGCTAGCCACGAGCTCAGATGGATTTGAAATTATGAGGGTGTGTTTTTACCTTGAATCCCCACCTCCACCTAAAGTTTCACGCTAAAACTCCTCCATTTAGTAATTTTCCATTTTCGTTCATTTGTCATTCCCAGATCGGTTTTATCTCTGTCTACAGTGACAACAGCTCTGAGTCTCCCATCTCCGACCACCTTTTTGATTTTTCTAAACCCTCCCAATTTCACTAGGAGTTCTGTCCATAATCCCCTACATCCACGAATTTTCTTAATTTTTGATCATCCTTCCATCTATTTTTAAAAATTCGTGTTCTTCCTCAGCTACAGTGTTGTCAGCTAGATTCCAGATCCGACCCACTGCTAGTGCACAAATCATAGAAATTCATAGCCACATCCACACTTGTCCAATCTAGTTTTGACGTCTTCCTAGCTCAATTTCCTACACCTTTGATGAAGACCTCAAGAGCTGAATCGAACATCCACCCTATGGTCAATGACAGTTATTAGAGGACAGCCCTGCAGATCTGAGAGTTCAGACACTATACAACAGCAACCTTCAAAATTCGCCAATCAGAAGTACAGGCTTGATTATTTTTCTATAATCCCCTTGGGATGAATCCCTTCGAAGCATCTTTCCAACGGCGCCAGTTTCGTCGCATTCCGACGTCGGGGCTGATCGCAGCGTCCGTTCTCGCTAGAGCGCGCGCCAGAAAACAGAACTGGCAGATCCGTGGCCGGTTATTCCGACCGGTGCCGATCGGAGCCGCCCGGCCTCCGGTCACCGTCCCAGCGTGCCGCCAGCCCGGGGATCGCTTCCATAAGTGCCCCCACCACAGTGGTGCCACCGGGTCGCACACGGCCCTTCCGGACAGCACGTGGGCCCCACCGTCACGTGTTCGGGTGCTGCCGAATCAACGCGAGAAGCCGCCCGTCAACCCGAATTCGGTCCTCCCGGACCCCATTGTGTCGCCCTTTACCTCCCTGCGTGGAGTGGGCTGTAACTCATTGCTGTAATCTTTATGTATTAACTATCCCGAGAGTACGACTTCGGCCGGGTCCGCCTTCCCCACGCCGAGCACGTGGAGGTATCGCATTCGCTCCCTTACTTGGCATTTTACTTACTTCATATATATTTATTTATGTCGCTGCTAGAGAGTATGTGTAGGGATATCTAGCTCGCTTTATCTATTCATTACCGCTGCTGCGAGAGAGTGCGAGACCGTCCCGTGACCCCATCCGGGCACAAAAGAGAGCCGATCACCCTAGCTCATTGCCGATTTCTCAACCGCGCACATCCGACGCTTCCCTCGTTATGGGGCAGTCACGAGCTTGTCGTGTCCGTGGTCCCGTCCCGCATCAGAGTGGAGAGAGAAGAAGGGGGGGTGGGGACTCTCTCACCCTAGGGCTTCTCACCCAATTGGATTCTCTCCATTAAACTAAGCTTTGAACTCTCAATTGGCATTTTTCATTGATTGATTCATTACCCTCAAATGAAGGAAATGGGGCCCTATATATAGGAAACACACATTTTACAATAAGTCCCTTACAAAAGACTCAATGATAAATAACCGAAGGGGTAGGGGGGGTCTTGGGCCAAGCCCGAAGAATTGGGCCTAATAACACATTACACAATCTAATGACACTCAAACTTAGGAAAATAAATGCAAGACCTAGGGACATGACTCAAATAAAATGAAAATTACATCAAAATGACTCAAATAGATAGCACAAAAGGGATAATTGGGCCTTTATAGAGAGAGGCCCGAACTCAAACGATGCCGGAGTGTGAAGAAGACCCTAGCCAAAGGGAGTTGTGGATGATGCCTCCATCATGCTATCCAGCCATGAAAAGTGGTACTTCTACCGCTTTGTGGTCCTCTTTCTATCTCCACTCCCCGACGTCGATCTGCGGGGGTAGTAAAAAAGCTACTAACATGAAAGCCACGCTCTCGTGCTCTTTGGTAGCGTTCCTCGCCATCCTTCAGCCACTGCTCGGTGAGGCCGAGACTGGTCCTCAATTCAAATAATTGGGCCTCCAGCACCCTCTTCTCCTCTTTCTCGGTCGATCTCTTGGCCTTCTCTCTTTCCCTGTCCCTTTATCTCTCGGCCCGTTCTCTCTCTCTGTCTTCCCTCTCCAGCTGAAGGGTGATCCTCAGCTCCACAGCATCCCTAGAAGAGTCCTCACCTGGACGACGCTGTAATTCCTCTTCTAGCTCAGCTATCCTAGCTTCCTTCTGCTCGGCATGCGCAAGTGCCTCCTGTGTTTCTTTCTCCTGCCATACGTTTCATCTCAGGCATATGGCAAGGTTTGAACAAGGGATATTAAACGGTGAAACCCTCACCTGTGCAGAAAACATCCCTTCTGCCTCCGCAGCCCGTTGTGTGGCATGAGCAAGCTGGTCGTGGAGTAGATCTAACTCTGAAGTAGGAATCCATAGACTGGAAGAAACGCCGTCTGCCCCCATCGCCGATGAAACTGCATCAAGCTGGGCACGCTGCGACAGATAAGAGGTGACATTTAAATGGTTAGGGCCACGAATTTCAAATCATACCAGGAGCGTGTACATACACACTTACTGATGAACCTAGAGCCGCTCGGGTGTCATTCAACTCTTACTCCGTGTCCGCCAAACGAGCTCGTAAGTTCGTTATTATGGTGTCACGGGCATCCTACAGTTATGGCTTATGAGTTCATAAAAAAAATCAAAAAAAAGGAAAAATATATAAAAGAAAAAAAATGGTTTCTTTTTACTTTACCTCCACAATCCCTCCAAGCTGGAACCTCTCCGCATACATTGCCCTATAGAGGCGTAGGTAATCCTCGATGTCTTGTGCTTGCGATTCTACGAGCGTGCCTCCCCGCTGCCAGTCTTCATATTGTTTGGAGAAACGCACCCTCCAATCAACACAAGTTGCCGGCCCGCGTGTCTTCTTTCCGACGCTGGGTGATGTGGTCATATCCACCCATTCCTGGGCAAGCCCTAGGGTCCTCATGGCTAATCGCAGCCCGAGGGGCTCGATCTCATTCAAACAATGGAGCCAAAGGTCCCGTCCGAACTGGGCATGGCTTCCAATTATCCACGGCTGGTCGACATCGACCATGTTCAAGTAAGGCCTCCAGTTCACCTATGATGGGTTGTACATATCTTCTTGGTTAGCTAAAATATAAAAAAAAATGCTAAAAATGAATAACAAAAAAAAAAGGAAAAAAAGTGTCCTACCATCGTTGCAGGAAACTCTTGCAGCTCTCATCTCAACACCATCAGTTGGTAGGATAGTGGTGCTGTACTCATGAGGGGTTTCCACCGTCTAGCCAGTGGGATCGTCACTGGTCGCCAGTGTCGAGCTCTCCCCATTGGAAGGTAGTAGTAGCTCCATAGCTACATCATCATGGGCCAATCACATCAACAAATACAAAAACAGCATAAAATAAAAACCACAAAAAAATAATCTTTTACCTGGATGAAGGGCGTAAATCCACTTATTGTCACCTCTTGGCCTGTCCTTTGCGACAGACCTGTGAATAGATGCGCTAGTACGGCAGCTCCCCAGGCGTACTGCCCTACTCTTTCTAAGTCCACGAGCAGCTCTAGGAAGCGACAGTGTATGTTGTCTCCCTTGAAGCCCAGTAGCAACTTGCCCAACAGGAAGAGGAGGAACCTCCTCAGGTCCATGTTGGTCCTCTCCCAGTTGCTGGCATCCACGCAGTATATAGCACGGGTACCTCTTTCTGCCCTTTCCATGAATTCCTCAAGGGACTCGTCATCCCGTGGACGAATGTCAGTAAGCCCTAACGCCTCCATGATCGATGCCTTGGCTACTGATCTGTTCTTCCGACCGTCAAGGTCCAGCCCCAACAGCTTCTGGGCACCTTCTCGGTAGTCCGCGTAAGGGACGCCAGTCACCGCTTCCCCATCTACCTTCAGACCCGTGATGCGGACCATGTCTTCCAGGCTGAGCACCATGTGCCCCCACGGCATTAGGAATGCCCGACTCACTGGGTCCCATCTTTCACGCAGTGCTTGGATCAGGGCAAGGTTGAGCTTAATTGGCTCGATTCGGAGGAAGGCCCCGAATCCCATCACGTCTAGCCTGGCCTTTTGGAAGTCCGGGAGACCTCGATATGCCGCCATTACCAGTTCTCACAAGATGTGCGATCGCATCATGCTCTGCACATACACAAGAGGTGAGAAAGGGGAGCTTTGCTAAGCAAGAAAAGGAAAAAAAAGGATGAAGGAAGAAAGGAAAGGATTCACTTACGAGCTGCGATTGGGTCTTCTCATTGAATTTCCCTTCGACCTTTGAAAGTCCTCGGGAACAGCTACCGGATCTGCTCCTCTTCGAGGAGCGGGAAGACTCACCACCTGCCCTAAAACTAGATTCACCCTCCATCCTAACAATTGAACAACTCTCACTACCCCCCTTCTTACAAATTTTCACTCTTCAACTCAGCTCTCACGACTCTGGTGTTCCCGAGTCGACTGAAAGGGGAGGTATTTATAGGATCGGAAAGAAGGTGATCTGCATCTATCACCATCACCTCTAGCATCAGCCTTTGCGACAAGTCACCCTCCTTTTTACTCTTGCACTCACTCTACCATGTGGAGTGAATGATTCGGAGGTGTGATTTGTTGACTCATCCTCCCTATTCGGTTCAAAGATTCCCCATGTTCATTGTCCCCTTCCATATACTTTTAGCACAAACAAGAAAATTGGGGACATTTATGCGGGAAAACAGGACCAGTGGCCGATGTTGTTGAAATTGGTGGTAAATTCTTTTGGAAAATCATGGCCACGGTACCCTCGCATGCCACTTAGCCATGTAGAGTAAATGGAGCGGAGCCATGATTTGTTGACCCGCCACTCCTATTCGGTCCAAAGATTCCCTGTGTCCCTTGTCCTATTGTGACTACTTTTAGCGTAAACAAGGAAATGCGGGACGTTCGCGTGGGAAAAGAGCATCAAGGGCCGATATTGTTGAAGTCTGATGGCAGATTTCCTTTGAAAATCATGGCTATGGTGAGCCACCACTCCGTGTTTTAAGGAGACATCTCGTCGAGTATGTCATGTGGGAACCCACGTGGTAGAGAAGAGGCATAGGGAAAAAGGAACATATCCAGGGCAAACAAGCCGTGTTCAAACCAAGTCATTCCACTCACATATCTATATAAGGGTTTGTGCCCACCATGAGGAGAGAGTGGGTGTGCAAGCCACTCAGTAATCCTCGTCACCCTTCTGGTCGCTTCTCTTCTCTCTCTGAAGACGGAAGTCCTTCAAAGGCTTTCTAGAGCTCTGTGATGCAGCAATCGCCTTGTCGCGCCACATGTTCCCACCTGCTCTTTGGCAGTGCTCCTCGCCATTCTCCAGCTTCTCTTGCGACCCCGATGGCTGTGAAGCTCTTGAATCCGAAGCTGTTGGCTGAGCTCCCCTTTGCTTTGCCGATGGAGATGCTACCAACTCCAGGAGCTCCTCTGCCGCGAGCTCCAATTCCCCTCCAATATGTAGAGCAAGTGACGTGTCTGGACGCTCTTTCTCTCAGAGCTCCATCTCCCAACCTCATGTGCTATTATGTCTTCGCCTTTCTCTTGCTTTACCTCTCTCTTCGTCATCCGAAGAGAAACCTTCAGCTCTAGGACATCTCGGGGCAGCTCCTCGATGACTTGTCGTCACACCTTCTCCAGCTTTGTTGTCTGGGCATCACACTCTGATCGAGCAACACATTCCTTCTCTGCTCAGACCACAAGAGCTAGCAAGCCCGGGATTTCCACTGCCATCCAGATCCAATCATCTCACAAGCTCAGAATAAGTGGGTGAACTGTGCAATTGAATTTTGAACCAAATCACACCCACCTGACTTGCGAGCTCATGCTCGATCCCTTTGGCACAAGCCACCATGCCGCGAGGTTGCTTCTGAAAGGACATAAACCTCCGAAAGAGGAGCTTAAGAACCAGAAAAGACTCTGTCGGCCATCCTTTGCCACATGCTGGGCACCCTGAAAATGAGAGGAACAAATGCCGAGTAATGATTGAACACTAGAAATCCAAAACAAAAAAAAGAGAGAAAATGAATAAAATAACAAAAAAATGAGTTGCCATTATGTGCCTTGCCAGATAAACTCTGCTTTCTATGTTTCCCTGCTTGTGTAAATTATTGTAATTGATTGATATTCTGTACATCTGAGTGTTTATTCCTTGTGAAATATTTCTGTTTACTGATCGATGCAGGCTTTAAAAGAAAAGAGAAAAAAAGAAGAAAACAAAAAGCAAGAAAAAAGATGAAAGAAAATAAAAAAGAAAAAAATGGATCATCACCCGCCCACATGTATCATATCCGCATTGTGTCCTATATTATATCTACACTATTAGAGCATGTCAAGGGCTGTGCGCCTTGAATGAATTTGGAGTTTGAGCTTAAACTCTGACAACTCCAGAGGAGTCCGAGTCGTATGGGTAGGACGTTAAGTTATGTCAGAATGGGGACGACGGTTCCGTTCGGTGTGTCGATAAACGGGCCCTGGCTCCTTACCGACTCATCGAATCGGTGTCCTGACCCAGTCTCCATAACTTAACAATATTATCCTTGGCCAGTTGGTCTCACTGTGAGAATCATTCACTTAAGTCAATTGTGTGAGACACTATGCTTAAACACTCTTAAATGTGAGAAATTCCATTCTGAGTCGAGTACTGAGTTTTTCGGAGGTCGCCTTGTACTGTTTCTCTGAAAGAGACCATTGTTTGGATTTATCTCCAAATCATCTTTTATTCCCCTCGGACCCACCTTGGCTGCAGCACTTCCACAATGGCTGGTAACTGCTCCCCAATGGTGAAACCTGCAGGTTTACGACCCAGGTACTTCTGCACTGTGAAGTTGGTCCTTTTTAGTTGTTTGTGCCCCAGCGCACGATTTGTCCTTCCTTGTTTGTTTATCATCCAAACAATGGCTGATTTCGAAGGGCCTTCTTCAAGGTTACTTCGGTAAAACTCAGGAAAGATTCTCATCAGGAAAATGATGAAGGCGTGTCTCATCACACCTTGGCACCTGCTTTTCGCTTCACTCCATTTCATTCCAATCCATTTCATTCCATTCCATTACATGTCCTGTCCCTACAAAGCAGACGCCAAGGCGGGGCAGCTGTAGACACGCCGTTTTCACATTTTTTGTGGGTAAATCTCATATTACACCGTGATGCCTCAAAGTGGCCTGCGCATTTGATTCATGTGGGTGATTAGTCATTTTTTAGGCTTTTATATAAAAAAATAAAAAAAATCAGAAAGGGTTAGAAAAATATAAAAAATGGGAAAAGCTTATTAAAAAAAAGAGCTTATAAGAAAATTCAAAAAAAAATAAATAATAAATAAAAGTAACAAATGGGTTATAAGAAAATTAAAAAAAAAGTAAAAAAAAGGTTATAAGAAAATACAAAAAATTAAAAAAAAGGTTATACCAAAAATAAAAAAAGGTTATAAAAAATATAAAAAAATTCAAAAAGGATATAAAAAAAATCTAAAAAATCGAGAAAAGGTTAAAAAATATAATAAATAAATATATATAATAAGGTTGTGAATACATATAGGTTTGTATATATGTGTGATATATAAGGTTGTAAATATATATATATGTATATATACTTAGTTTTATTTTAGTGAGCTTAAACAAATGAAAAACAAAGACTCTTGATCAGTTTAAATAAAATCATAATCACCACTTATCCCCCCTAATCTTCCGGATCTGGTCTCCCCTATAATCCTGTCTCTTATGTCGCTATCTCTCTCACCTATCTATTCTCTCGCCATCCCTCTCTGTTTCACGTTAAGCCTCCCGACATAGAGAATCTAATCTCTTCCTCCCTCTATTATCATCATGCACCCGGGGCCGCAAGCCTCACTCCTCTCCCCACGTCTTCACAATACACATCCTTTCTCTTGATATCTTTCTTCTTTTGGCACCCACTCTTGGCAGCAAAACAAAAACCAATCCGACATGAGGAATCCCACACACACACCCACTCCCGTGAACACCACCCCCTCATGTGAACACATCCACTCCCGTGAACTCCACTTCCTCCTGGCTACACTCATTCCCTTCTACTCTCCCTTTTCTCCTCATCCGCCCCACGGCCATCTGACTTCCCTAACTCCAGCCCGCATACTCCCACACCCACTCCCTCTCTCCTCTCTTTAGCCCAAAAAACCACCATCGAGTTCGCTTCTCACCCCCGACGCATCCACGCCGGAGCACCTCCAGCCGCTCCCTTGCATCGACACCGTCGCAACCCACCGTCAACACCCCGCCGCATGCACGTCGTCCACGACCACCACAGCTCCCCGACGCCACAGCCGCAGCCTCCATTCTGCCATCACCGTCGGACTACCACCAGCCGCACCCCGCCGCCGGCCAGCGCACCCCCAGCCACTGCTGCCACCGTCGCTGCCTACGCCGGCAGCCACCTCCGCAGCCGCTTCACTTCCCCGCATCCATCTCCTCTGTGACCACCTCGCCACCGGTGCATCTCCACGACACCGCCGCCCTCAACACCGGAAGACCCCCACTATCGTCACCGTCCACCTTCCGACTGCCCATGCACGCCGTCGTCCGCCGACACCACCTCCGTCACCGCCAACCACCATCCGCCGCTCCCGTGACCACCGCCATCGACGCCGTCGCTCCTCGCCGCTCCCGTCTCCGCGAACACCCCCCTGAACTCTCTCCTCCCCCTCCGTCTCTCTCTCCCTCTCTCTGTTCTCTTCTCACGCCCCCTCCCGCGATCTCTCTCTTTCTCTCTCTCTCTCCCCTCCCGATCGCGATCACTCTCTCTCCCCCGCCGCGATCTCTCTCTCTCTCCTCCCGATCGCGATCCCTCTCTTTCTTCTCTCTCTCCCTCTCGATCTCTCTCAATTCTTTCTTCTCTCTCTCTCTCCATCTCGCGATTCCCCCCCTCTCTATCTTCTCCACTCTCTCGATCTCTCTCTCTCTCTCCCATTTTTTATTTTTTTAATCCCCTCTCTCTCCAGCGTGTCTCCCTCTCTCTCTCCCCCTCTCACCTCTTCCCACCTCCCTCTCCTCTCGCATCCTTTCTCTCCCTTTTTTTAATTTTTTTTATTTTTGTTCCTCTCCCTTCTCTCTCTCTTCTGTCTTCTCTTCCCCCTCCAGCGAACTCTCTCTCTCTCTCTCCCTCTCATTTTCTACTTTTTTTATTATTTTCCTTTCCCTCCTCTCTTTGCCTCTCTCTGCTCCTTCTCTCTTCTGTCTCTACTCTTTCTGTCACTAGAAAAAGCCATGCCACCCCTTTTTTCCTCTATCTCTCCCCCCTCACACTACGTACACGGCATCCTTTTTTTCTCCATGCGCATACTGCACACACATATGCACTCACATTCACGTGCACACACATGCACATGTTTCACTTTTCACACTCACCGAGAATGTATACAATATGTACAATTATATATGCATGAGTGAGGAGAGCTTGTATATATTTACGTATTATATATAGCACATATATATATTATATATGTTTATCTTATATATATATATATATTCATGTACATATATATGTGTGTTTATATAATATCACTATACTTATATATGTGAGTTTAATATGTTCATATAATATGTGTAGTGTGTTTCTCATTCATGTTAGTTTGCCATCCATTGAATGTGCAGAAAGAAAAGCGGCCTTGGCCCCGTTAGTGTTCCCCCGTTTCCCGTACACGGGGAGGTCGTTTCGTCCCACCTTCGCTCGCCCCGTGCTTGTGTTGCCATCAGCGGCTTCTTTTCTCGTTCTTATTATTTTATATTTTTTTAGTCTGTTATTCAGTTATTATTGTCTTATCTCATGAGTTGTTGCTATATCATTGTTCTGATGTAATTTTTGTGTTTGTTTGTTTTGCAGGGTAACCAACTCAAAAGCCCTCTTCTTCGGCCAGCCGAACGAAGAGGAAGAAGGAGCCCATATCATCCCGCGTCAAAGGCAAAAGCGATGAACCAGTTTGGGGCCCTCGGTCCCTGGCGATCACACCACCAAACGCGTGCTTGTAGTAATTTTTGTTTTTTGTCTATAATACCCGCGGATAGCTAAATCCCGCACGGGTCTGTTTGTACTATAATCGGTCGCGGTGAGTCATTTCACCGTGGTCATTTACTTTCAGTACTTCATTTCTGCACTTTGTTATATTATTGTTAAAACCCCGCATGATCAATGTCCTGCGGCGGTCAGTTTACTCTATGTTATATTTTTGCTATTATAACTGTGTGAGGTGTGATATGCCGTTCCAAATTCTGAGTCTACGTGTGTTTTTGTGTCCGCCAATTTCTACTACGTAGAGTCCCAGGATACGAACTCGGTAGATGAAAAATTGCTCTCGGAATGGTAGGTCACGCCTACCAGGAAGGGGTTCAGTTTGCGTGAGAGGGTCCTTGTACCGGAATTCGATAAGTCTAGGTTTTTCTGTGTTCTCCTACAGAGTGCCCTTTCAGGTCGTACTCTCCACTTTTTTTCTATTTCACCCCCCTTTACACATGCATTTTTTGTCATTTTATTCTTTTACTAAGAGGGGGAAATCCCATCTCTCTCTCAGTCCACCACGTGACACGTTCACATTGGCGACCCCTCGGATGAAAAGTCCCCCTGGTCTCCTTCCTCTGACGCCGAACCAGAGGAACCGGAGGATGACAAATCCGAGTCATAGCATTGCCCGGACGGAAAATTGATTATCTCGGACGCCTGTTCCTCCGCATTAGAGATGGCCCGATCATAGCCTTGCTTGAATCCCTTGCGAATGCCCCGATGAAGTGTTGACTCATAGTAGGGGAGGGTAGCCTCCTTGAGGTCTACCCGGTAGGCCTCCGAGCGTTTGTATTGCTCGAGTGCCTCCACCCCGGTCGGTTCCACCCTACCAGCGAGTTCGGCCTTCTCCCGCTCTGCCTCGGCAAACCTCCACTCTGCCTAGGCTGACCTCTTCTCCGCCTCGGCCCGATCAGCCTCAGCCTCCCGCCGAAGGCGCATGGCTTCCTCCGCCCGGCCCAATAGCTCGACACGCTGGGCCTCCCACTGGCCATCTAGCTCGGTACGGGCCACGCGCTCCTCCTCTAGAAGCTGGCTCTTCCTCTCGAGCGACTCGCGGGCCCGAGCTAGTTGTCCAGACAATGACCGGGCTTCTGCCTGGCTCACCCTCTCTAGCTCCTTGACTACAGAGAGCTCCCGTCGACGCTTGTCACGCTCCTCGGTGAGTTGAGCCACCTTCCTGTCAGACCCACCAAGGGTCCAGGCAAGGGTCACCTGCTTCGACTCTGACCGAGCGTAAGCTTCAGCCAGAGTGGCCCCCATCTGGGCCAAGACCAAGCCACCCTCCATAACCAGCTCGACGACTGCGGGCGGGGAGCGTTTCCTGTCTCCTCCCTTCACCACCTTTGCAGCTATGCTGCAACACGCCCAATACAGAGGTCCCTGGATGCCCAGCCTCTCC
This sequence comes from Amorphophallus konjac, assembly GCA_022559845.1. Lineage (NCBI taxonomy): Eukaryota > Viridiplantae > Streptophyta > Magnoliopsida > Alismatales > Araceae > Amorphophallus > Amorphophallus konjac. Next base: position 401,239,786 of record CM040118.1, read on the forward strand.
AGAGCCGCCGAAATAGGCCCCCCCTCCGAGCGGTATCCCCTCGGGAGACCCGCCGGCCGGCCTGGATCGAGCCGCTGCTTCCTCTGCCCCTCTTGCCTGAGTCAGTCGGGGCTGTGTCGCCGCTCCTCGCGACCCCCCGGCCTCGACCGGCTCAGCCCCTGCACCGCCACCCGGAGCATCACCTGCCTCGATCGACGCCCCAGTCTCGGCCGCGGTCCCAGAGTCGCCCGCTTCAACCCCGTCCCCCTCGGTTCCTGCTGAGGGGAGAGCCGATCCAGCTCCACCACCACCAGTAGAAGCGACCCCGGCCCCCTCGGCTCCTATCGAGGGGAGAGCCGATCCAACGCCGTCGCCCCCAGAAGCGGCCCTGGCCTCCTCGGCCCCCTCTCGCTAGACGGATGGGGGAGCCGGTCCAATAGGGTCGGCCCTATCTCGCTCGGAAGAGGGGAGAGCCGCCGAGCCAGAGTCATCTTCGACAGCGGGAACAGACCCGGCCTTCTTGGCCCGCTTCTTGGCCTTCACGGTGTCCCGTATCATGCCCTCCACGGGATCTTTGCGCTTGGCCCCCCGCGGCCTAGAAGACCCCTCCTAGGACATCTCCTTGCCCTTATCTCGGGCTCGAGAGCGCCCCTCGGGAGCTCGCAACTCGTCTGCAGCTGAGTCATCACCGAGATCTATCACCTCCCGTTCGGCCGCAGGCTCCTCCTCCACAGCCGGCCGCCTGGCATCTGCGCAGAAGAAGATAGAGTCAGGAAAAGAAAATGGTCTCATCATCCGACGAAGAAGCTGATTCGTGACGTCCGAACCTGTCGGTCGTAGCCGCATGAGAAGGCACCGCTCGATGTTCTCCGGAGTAACCAGCTCCTCCGTGGACTGGTGATGTTTCAACAAAATGGTTGCATACTCCTCCACATCCGAAGAGAACTCGTCCTGTCTCGGAGGGATGTTCGGATGGAAATTGGGGATTACGGGACACCTCCAAGTCTCCTCCACCGAAAAAATCCCCACCCAGAAGAACTGAGTCTTCCATCCCTTGTGGGAAGAGTCCTTCGCGGCTAAGGAGACACAGCTCCTATTCTGTCTCGCCTGGATGAAATAGAAGCCCTTCCCAGTCGAGGAATGCGCCTTCAACTCAAAAAAATAATGGAAGAGGTCTAAAGAAGGAGGAACCCCGCATTGGCGGCAGAGGATGCGAAAGGCGGAGAGAAGAAGATAAGAGTTGGCTACCAACTGTATGGGACCCAACTTAAAGAAATCAAGAAGCTTAAGAATAAAGGTCTCGAAGGGAAGGTGGAACCCATTCTTCGACGACAGAAGGAAGGAGCAGATATGGCCCGTACGAGAATCCAAGCTCGTCTCGTTCGGGGCAGCCATGACGAAGTAAAACTGATAGGGCATCCAAAACTGGTGCTCCAGCCTTTTCACCTCCGCCTCCCCCAGCTCGCTGCAGTTTAGAGCCGGCGGTATCATCATCGCCCTCGCCTCAGGCTCACCCTCCCACTCTTCGACCTCTGGGTGCTGGTCCGCCATGGGATCCGAAGAATAACTTGAAGAGAAATGCTCCCGAGACTCCGAAGAATCTGGAGGAAGAGGAGCTGTCGAACCACCTCCGCGGTTATCGCTACCAAATCTGTGAACGCCGCTGCAAGCCTCTGCTCTTCCGTCGTGTCCTCACGACGCATCAAAGAGCCCCAAAAGAAAGCACGAAGGAGAGCAAAAACCCTAAAATGGAGGGAGTCTGGAATGACAACAAGCTCACAATGCCTATATTCCCACGTGAAAGGCGGCGCGTCGTTCCGACATCCGAGAAAGGGGGGCCCCTTCATTTCAAATCCGTCAGGATTATCATTATTACGGGCCCAGGTGACCACGACACGTGGCTTCATAACACCGCCAGATCTCCACCCACCCGAGCCACGCTGGTCCAATACCCTAACGGCTACTCTTCCGAGCCTACCAAGGCTCGGGAGTAGGAGGGGGACAAGTGGAGAGGGGGATTTTTGTAGCCCATCAAAGGTCGGCCGAACCAGGTCCATCAAGACCAAACGAGGCCCAGCTCATCTAAGTGACCGCCCTGCAGGGCCTACTTAGCATAAAAGCCCAATAAGATCACTCGGGGTCAAGCCCTTCCTTGGTGGCCATTAGGCTCGGAAGGCCCGAGCGTCGGTCCGGTCGGAGGAAGACCGAAGCCCGACCTATCTCCCTCGCGGGATAAAGGCTAGCGCCCCGCGCCCACTCCGACCGAGCCTCGTCCGAACTATGTTTATCGCCCGAATAGGGTTGGCACTCTTCATGCTTGGGTCGACCAACGATTACTTATCCACGCTGCCATTGAGAGCCCTTTATGAGCAGAAGTTCACAAAGATAAGGGACCCACGAGTCCTCAAGGTTATAAAGAGCCCACGATGAGGACGTAAAGAGCCCACGTCGAGGACGTAACCCCCGCCTGGAACTCCTCAGCTTACGGGACTCATGAGACTAGCGCACTATTTAAACCGGGGACTCCCTCCAGTGAACGGTAAGGGCCTACACACACCGAAACTCCCTGAGCAGGAACCACTTCACCACCTTGGTGGAGAGGGATCTCGTGCATATCCTTCCTCCTCCTTTCATAGCTTCCACCACTGCTCCACTGACTTAGGGATTGGAGGGTTTACCCCAGGGAACCACCCCTGGGCCCCCTGATCTGTTTCCCTTCCTTGCAGTTCACTGATCGGTGATCATCCCCCAACTCAGGACCAGCGCGAGATCACCCCACTTCAACACACATTAGTGAAGTTCACAAATAAATAAGCATTTAAAGAGGAAGCATTCACTAAGGTAAGTGGGTAGGGAAAGCAAACATCATCCTTTGGCTTTACAGTGGGCCTAATGGACATAATGAATTCCGCGGGGGTGGCCACCAGGGCGTAAGCATGTCCCCGGAGGTGATCATTCCTGATGATAAGGGAGCCTATGCTCACTTCACCTAGCATATCAATTGACCTCAGCGAGGTGTCTGGTTGGAGGAAGACTAACAAAAGGATGGTTCAAGCTCCATAGTCGAAGTCCGTCCTGGACCCGCTGACATAGGTAGGACGTTTGTCCAATCAAGGGGATATGGAGTAGAAAGTGTATGGAAAAGGTATTGGTAATGCAACCAGGCATCTGATGAAAATCAAGTGACATGGAGGTGTCATTTGCTTAGGACTCAAGTTGAAGCGCCGAGCTGGCAGAATTCGAATGCCACTAAGATTTATGGAAAGTAAAGGAACGAGGGATGCTCTACCTTTCGACAAGGATAGCCAGGGACTTGACCAGCTTGGATGGGCAGATGGGCATGCAATTTGCCCCTAGTTTGGGTGTTCATAGTAGTGCAAGTATAAATCCCCTGGTGGAATGGAATGAAGAAAGGGGGAGTAGCCTTTGGGGTTCGCAGTTGTGGGGTAGCGATGAAGGAAAGGAGATGGTGTGGTGGGGGATGCAGGAATTGGGGAGGTGCCCCTCCATTTTTGGATTTTTGAATATTTAGTTTTTTATGGATTTTCACATATTTAAATTTTTTGTTGGATTTTAATATTTTGATTTTTTGTGAATGTTGATGTATTTAGATTTTTTTGGCCAATGTCTGGCAACTGCCCATGAGACATCACAACAATGATGGAAGGATAGGCCCTTTCTACAACCTCCCAGGTATCCTGAGCGCACATCTAGGTTGATTTGGGCCTCTAGACTCCTCGAATGATGGTCTCGCCGGTTAAGACTTATCCTGATGACAATACTGTCATGCCAAGCTTAGGCTCCCAGTTGCTTCCGACCGTAAAGATACACCCAAAAAGTGTTCAAGGTAACTCATTTGCCCGACCCGGGTCTATTTCCTCACAACTGTAATGCTCTGGATTTTTCGGATTATTTTTAGTGGGTCTCGGAGTGTATTTTGTGCTTTACACGTGTTTTTCCCTGATGTGCCTTCGGAACTCTATGCAGGGCGAACCGTGGCATTCCTCGACTCCGGGACAGTACCACTACGTTGTGTTCCTTCCGAAGATCGTGGAGGAAGTTTTTCATAATTTTCTGAATTTCTGGAATTTTTGGGTTTTCTATAAATATTAACCTTTTCTCTCTCTCCCCTCTCATTTCTCTCTTCCCTCCCTCTCTCTTCCCTCACACTCTCTTTCTCCCCTCTCTTCTCCGACGGCCGACGGAGCGAGGTGGGGGGTGAGGTGGAGGCGGCATGGGTGAGGATGCGGGCGAGGAAAGGCGAGGATCGAGGCGGTGAAGGCAGGGCGAAGCTTGGTGGCGCGATCGCGAGCCGGCGACGGTTTCGCTGTGATTTCTTCGTGGATAGGTGTCCACGGCGCGTCGTTTCTTCGGTGGAGGTCGGGAGATGGACCCCCAGCTCATGCTCTTCCTTTCCCGTGAGTTTCATAGGCCGTGGTGAGCTGAGCGGGCTAATTGGGGCGATTTGGGAAAAATCCATGTTTTTGGGGTTGGGCATCGATCCGCCGTTTCATTGCGTTTTTGGCCGATCCGAGGCCATAGATACATTCTATGGGCTATTTGGGGCCTTCCCCCTTTTTTTCCCCCTCTTTCGTGGAGGTATGGGGGCTGGTGAAGTTTTTGGGTCGTTTCCCGCCGTAGCGTTCTCGGGACGGTATGACGGTCGTTCCAGTGACCGTCACAGCGTGTAACGCGCCTGGGTAGGTGCGTTACGCTCCCTTTGTTTTGAGTGTTGGCGTTGGTGGGCCTGACGGTCCCATGATAGACCGCCACAGGGCTGCGACGCCCTGCTGCTAGACCGTCACATTGTTGCGATCGTGGTTTATGACCGTTGGGGTCACGAGTCTCTGACGCGCCTAGGCAGGACCGTCAGAGCACTGTGACGCCCCTGAATGGGAGCGTTAGAGCTGACGCAGCCCATTCTTATGACGTGCCAGTGTTGGTCTATCAGAGATTGTGACGCACTGAGTGGAGTGCGTCACAGTCGGTTTCTTCTTACCTTCTGACGCACTATGTTGGGTGCATCAGGGCATGTGACGCGCCAGGGTTGGCGCGTCACAGCCGGTGTTGCCCCTCTCACGTAACGCTCCTGTGTTGGACTACTAGAGTGCTGTGACGGTCAAGGCTTGGACCGTTACAGCTTGTGACGGCCCAAGGGTAGACCGCCGGGCACTGTGTTGCACCGAAGTGGTTCTTCGTGCTTGCTGCAATTGTTTCACATTGTGTAGGTTCCTGGTCGACCCGGTTGGGACCCAGTGGTTGACTTGCGGTCTCGTGAGTATCCCAGACACCCCGAGAGTTATGTGTTCATGTTTTGAGGGTGTCGGGAGGGCCGTGTTACCTCGATTAGTGTGCCACTAGGTGTGGTGGATCCTAGTCATCGTGTATCGGTGTGTGTGTGGTGGGGTCTCCCCCGCATGTCACGAGTTTATTTGGAAGGTTATTCCCTTGTGGGCCATGTGTTTGGCCTTGGACTGCGAGTCTAGTTATCCGGCCTAGGGCTGGAGGTTTCCCGCTTTCCCTGGGATGGGGAATCGGCGTGGCGGCTTGTGTGCTGCCCTGGGAATCGTGCTTCTGTGCTTTCTGCATGACCGAGTGTGTGCGGTCCCGTTTCTTCGACGGTGGTTTCCGTGAGTCAGTCCTTACTTTCAGTGACCTGTCCACTAGTCGTAGCTTCCTGGGCATGCGGGTGCGGACTCACCTGGGAGTGGTGGAGAGCGAGACCCGGTGAGAGGCAGTTTTTAGGCTGGTTTCCATAGGGCCCCTTGCCTTTGCCACCAGAGTCCGATGGGAGGGAAAACCAGCTAGAGGACCTGACCTAGAGCAGATGGTCTGTGTGTGCACACGTAATTGGGGGCTTAGGACACGCGCTGACGAGCGTGACCCCAGCTAGTCCTTGTTATGGTACTTGTTGCGTGTCTGAGTCTCACGCCCGGGGCGTCGTAGCTAGACACTTGTAACGCTGTGTAAGACGTCAGGGGATGCATCCGGTCGTTCTTCTAGTGGGTAGTGCTCCCGTTTGTTGGAAGGTGTGGACTCGAGTTTTGTTGGGCCGAGGTTCGGTAGTACGGTACTGCTAGAGTCGACAACTTTTCCGTTTATTTACTTTAGCTTGTTGGTTCTACCGTACTCCCGTTTGGTAGGGCTTCTCTTTCTGTTTGACCGGTACAGTAGGAGTAGTTGTAGTGCCGAGTTTCGACCGGCCACCGGGTTACTGTTCCTACTGTTACTCTTGCTCTTGTAGTTGCAGCTTTCCGTGCCACCGTTGTTCTCAGTTGGGGTTCTGTTGGATCCCTACTGGGCTAGTGACAGGAGGCTCACCCCTACTTTTCAGGTGTGGTGATTCGTCCTCGAGGTTCGAGGTTGCGGTTCTGAGGTTCTTAGTTGCCAGCTCGCCGGGCCGAGTGTCCACTCGGCATGTGGTACATTTTACTACTTTAGACTATACTTTCTGTTGGACTGGACTTTGCTGTAGTTGTTTATTTATTTTGTTAATTTTTAAATTGTCCTGCTTTATTTTCTATTTCTTTGTACCTCCACACTCCTTTTAGCCCTTCCGAGCCCTCCCGGCTCGTGGGCGGCGGTTCGAGTCTCGGGTTATCGGGCCTTCCCGGTAATCGAATTCTCGAGTCATTACAGCTAGTATCAGAGCAGAGGTTGTGGACGTACATAGGAATTTGAAATATTGCAGTGATCAGAGTTCATAATGTCCAGTACAGTCGGCAGCTGGCTTAGGGTTTTGTGTTCGATTTCTGCCTAGTTTCTCGCTTGAGAGCTTGAGTGCGCTGTGCGGCGCTGTGAAGGTGGTTGTTCTCCGCGGCTTTCGTGCCTGCATGGGGTCTAAGGATCGAGGTCGAGAGCTTTCTCCCTCATCGGTGGTGGCCCTGGTCGTGCTGCGTTGGGCAGAGGTTGCTGGCAGGCGTGAACTCGCGATGCTGTGTTCGAGGAATCTGCAACGTGGTCAGGTGGCTGGAGAGGATTGTTCGTGGATAAGTGGCCGTGAGCGTGCTCCGAGGGAGCTGTTGTCAGTTTTGGGCCGCTTCAGATCAAGGTTTATCCAGCCCCTGAGGCGCTAAGGTCGTGGTTTGAGGCATTGGAGCGGGTGCTATGGTCAAGAAGTGTGCTCGGGTGAGCGGAGGATCTTCTCGGTGAGCTACTGTTTCGTCGAGCCTGATGTTCTTGTCGTACTCTGTGGCGTCAGAAATGATGTGTCAGTCTCGATTATTCTTACGGATTTCGAGGCAGGATTGGGCTGTGGTGTCCCAGTAAGTCTTTGCCCCTGCGTTTCTGTCAATGGATGGGTGGTGTCCGCCATGGAGTTGGCTTGAGATGTGAAGGCTCCACGGCGAGTTTCGGGACTCGAGGATGAGCGTCGGTGGTTGTTGTTATGGCTCGTGTTGCGGCTCTTGGCATGGTGTGTTGCAGTTTGAGGAATTGCAGCGGTGGTGCATCGAGAGATGCTGTGATTGTGGTCCGACGTGACACTCGCTGAGTGTGTCGGAGGCATTGACCTGACGTGGTGATGGTTTTCTCGGTGCTGGAAGGTGTTGTTCCCAGCATGCGTGAGGTTTGAGGTCAGGTCGAGCATGGAGTTCTTCCATTGGTCGGAAGTGCGTTTGGTTTCTCCTTTGGTTGGAAAGATTGTGTGAAGCTAAGGTTCGTCGTCTTGCATTGTGTGTTCGGATTGGTTGGCCTTGTGTGCCATTAAGTCTGTGCGAGACGTGCTCCTTGTCGTGGCAAGGTGGTTGCCTGTGAGAAGTCGTGCCCATTCCCTTGTCGTGCGCGTGGATCAGCGTGCGCAGTGGAAGCGTGGTGGGCTTGTGACCCACTGGTTCAGGATCGTAGCGTTGGTTGCTACGGGCGGATTCCTGAGTTTGCGTTGAGCATTGGAGGATTGGTTCCTCTATGTGAAACGTGTTATTGCCGTGCCGTTGCCCGAGATATCATGGTTCTTGGCACTGGCAGGATGGAGTGTTGGGGAATATGTTGGCAAGTGTGCCGCATGAGTACCATGTTCCTGTGATGGAAGCCGTGTCAGGCGTCGGTGTTAGACCTGGATGGGGTTGTTGAGGATGTCGCCTGACGGAGGTCGAGGATGTGTTGGTCAGAGTCGGTAGCTTGGTGCCCGACTTGTGTTGGAAGTCATGTCCTCGGATGGGATCATTTTTGGGGAAGTGATCTCTGGCAGGCTGTGGGTTCCTATTGGTAGCTGCAAGTGACTGGTGAGTCTAGTCTCGTAGCCGACCACTGTGAGATGTATGTTGCTTGGGGACCCATGACCAGTGTTCAGGTGGTGTCCCGTGGCTCTGTGGTAAGGGCGGAATCGAGATTGGCAGGTGTCCACTTGGATTCGTGGAGTAATTTGATGAGACCAGACGGAAGAGTGACGCTTGTGCGTGGTGGTCCTTGACGGGATGTTGGTGTCGCAATGGTTATCCCTGGTGTGGTGACCAGCACGGGATGGTTCCCTATAAGTCTGAGTCAAGTGAGGTGATGACTGAGGACACCAGGATCTTGTCATCTGGTTTCGTCGTGCTCCCCGAGAGGGTCGAGTTGGCGCGATGTTCGAGATCGGATGCAAAATCCGAGAGGAATGTGGCTTGAGTTGTGGTAATTATCTGTGTGTGAGTCAGCGGATGGCTTACTGTGAGTTGGATCGTGCCTGTTGGGCCGGTGGAGGTTCCCCGTTGACGTGTATCTGGTGACCAGTGGATGGTCTTTTCACAAACAGAAGTTGTTGTTGGTTGTGCATCGTGAGCGGTGAGGGTCGTGTATCGGTGAGACCTTTGGTGGTCATTTCCGTGATGTGCCTTCCCAGACGGCATCTGAGCTCTGTCGAAGTTTGTCTTCTGGGCTTTGGCAGAGTTGGCACAGTGATATGTCTGGCTTTTAGCTTGCCAGGTGTGAGGTGATTCTTGGCGCTGAGCCGATGAGCTGGTTGCGGTCTGTTGAGATGGCTGCGTGAGCTGGTGGAGGCTCTGTATTGGTTGTTCCCTTGAGAAGGGTGTGCGACCTATCAGCTAGTTGTGAAGCTGATGTGCGATTTGTCTGCCGACCATAGGATGGATCGGTAGCTGTTTCTCGTGTCGAGGGTGTGTTTCCTCGGTGGGCGAGATGGTGGCAGCGGTGCCATGAGTGGCTTTCGTTGTGACTGAGGTGACGACGGACTGTGTCCTCTGGTATATGCCTACTCTGATGGCCGGTGTGCATGGCGCGTAGAGCGAGGTGTTGTTTGTGATTGTAAGTATGGCTGTGTCCCTCAGGATCGGTGTTTTCGTGAGAATCAAGATTTTCTGTGCTGGGGCTCTGACGGCATTGTCAGTTGGTTCAATGTTCTTCCCCTGTGTTCCTGTCTTTGTTCTAAATTTCGAGGATGAAATTCCTTTATGGTGGGAGTGTAGACACGCCATTCTTGACGCCTCCTGAGAAAGTCTCATATTACTATACAACGCCCCGCAACGGCTTACGCATTCTGAATCACTCGAGTGCTTCCTTTTCTCGGGTCTTCTTCTGCCTTTTTTCGGCATCCGGAATCGTCTCGTCACGGCATTCGGACGGCATCAACACCAGTCGGACGCATCAAGAGGTTCCGGAATCAAGAAAGGGGTCTACCGGGCAGCCGCCGACGCCTGATTTGAGGACCCGGGTGGGTCTTAATGGGGGCGTCCAGGCCCCTGGACGCCCCCATCTTTTTAATTTATTTTATTATTTTATTATTTTTCTCAGGGCCCAAAAATAAATAAAAATATATATATATTAATGAAGGCGTCCAGGACCCTGGACGCCTCCATAAAAACTAATAATAATAATTATTTATAAAATGCCAGTTGGCATAAAAAAATAAAATAAATAAAAAATACATATTAATGGAGGCGTCCAGAGCCCTGGACGCCTCCATAAAAACAAATAAAAAAAAATTATTAAAATGCCAGCCCTTGTATAAAAGACAAAAGAAAAATAAAAAATAATAAACTTTTGGAGGCGTCCAGGCCTCTGGACGCCTCCATCAACTCACTCACGGGCGCCGACCACCGAACGACGGTTTTTCGTGTGTGAAAAAATCCAAAATATAGAGACGTCCAGTCAGCTGGACGCGCCCATTTCTGAATCACGAGGCGCCGCTCACAAAACCACGCGTTGTGCCGAACCGCGTGCGGCCGTCGTCGGTTTTCGGTGGACCTACTTGAGGCGTCCGGGACCCTGGACGTCCCCACAAAAGTATTCCAAAAAAATCAATAAAAATAGAATAAAATATTATTTCGGCCCTGATGGAGGTGTCCAGGGTCCTGGACGCCTCCACCTTCCGGAGCTCTATAAATAGAGGCCCACCCCCTCAGTTCTAGGGGAGCTAAGCAGTGATCCGATAGGCTGCCGGAGCCCAGAGGCTACGGAGTCATTCTTCTAACCCGTGGGGTCTTTTGTAGGTGGAGGTTCTGCCGGCTTCTCGGGTGCCCACGCTCGCGAGAGGAAGGTCGTCTTCATCCACCGCGCTTCTACGTCGTCCCCACGCTGCCGGAGCTCCGCCGAATTTCACCACCGGCACATCCAATAAGCCAACTCTTTCCTTTTCTTCGTAGTTCTTTTGCATTCATCATCTCGCATCCATCATCTCATTTTCCTCCTACTCGAGTCCGAGAGGGGTTTAAAAGATAACACCAACCAGGTGTGTGTCTTCCCGTTATTTCGTCATTTTTATTGCAAGGATATGAATACTACACATTCATCTTTCTAAGCCACTTGTCATTTGTTTGTCGTTGTTTTGCAAGGGTAGCCGAGGAAAGCCCTCTCCGTCGGTCGGCCGGAAGGAGAGGAAGAAGCAACCCGCCATCTCCCTCTCTTGAGGTAGGCGCGATCACTTTCTTATTTTGGGGTCTTTCGGCCCCTGGCGATCACATCTTTTCATCGAGGCCGCGGCGAGTCACTTCCCCAATGGCCGTTTAAATTTCTGTTCTCACATTCTCTCTGTATTCTGTTATATTCTGCTCATATCATCGAGGCCGCGGCGAGTCACTTCCCCAATGGCCGTTTAAATTTCCGTTCTTACATTCTCTCTATATTCTGTTATATTCTGCTCATATCATCGAGGCCGCGGCGAGTCACTTCCCCAATGGCCGTTTAAATTTCTGTTCTCACATTCTCTCTGTATTCTGTTATATTCTGCTCATATCATCGAGGCCGCGGCGAGTCACTTCCCCAATGGCCGTTTAAATTTCCGTTCTTACATTCTCTCTATATTCTGTTATATTCTGCTCATATCATCGAGGCCGCGGCGAGTCACTTCCCCAATGGCCGTTTAAGTTTCCGTTCTTATACTCTCTCTATATTCTGTTATATTCTGCTCATATTCTCGAGGCCGCGGCGAGTCACTTCCCCAATGGCCGTTTAAATCTCTGTTCTTATAGTCTCTTTTATATTCTGCTATATTCTGCTCATATTCTCGAGGCCGCGGCGAGTCACTTCCCCAATGGCCGTTTCAATTCTTGTTATTTAATTTCTGCACCATTCCCGTCCCCCCGAGGTCGCGGCGAGTCACTTCCCGCTATGGCCGTTTGAACCCCATATCTTGCTATATTATACTTGTCCCGCTCGCCCCGCCGGAGCAATCTCCCGTGGTGGCCCCTTCTCTCTCTTCTCTCATCTCTGTGTTGCAGCAAACAGCAAAACAAATAAAAAAGAAGGAGCCCGCGCGCTCTCCGCATCCTCTTCCCCGCACCATCGAACTCCGAACCGCGTGACGTCGCTCACAGATTGGCGATCACAGTGGGACCTCTACTGCTTCCTCCCGGCTACCCTTGCAAGTTCGGCACCACCCGTGCCTCTCCACCTTGGCGCCCACGCGCGCCCCCGTTGTGCTCACGGCAGCACCGTCAGTTCTGATTGGTTCTTTGTTTATTACATGTTTGTTATTTCTGTTGTTTTCCCACTCCATATATCTGTCAGCATTCCATTGCATACATCCATTCCTCTTTTCTATCCTTTTTTTCATTTTTTTTGAGGATCACGCTTTCCCGGTGAAGGAAGGACTCTCCGTTTGGGAATTCCTCTCAACGGACTAGAATCTCCTACACTGGGACCTCCGTAAGTCCCCGACATCGAAGAATCTCCTCTTCGTTCACTGGGCTGGTTGTACCATTGAAGTTCCCCGAAGTTAGTCATTTCATTCGTGGTGAGACGAGAGACCCTAGCTGACACGGCGGTGAAACAAAAATAAACTAGGGTCCCTATCTTGTGTGAACTTCGGATCTCGCTAAAAACACACAAAAAAATCATCAAAATCAAAACAAAAAAAAAGGCCTAAAGGCATCCACTTGTTTGATAATCTCTGCTACCTACTTGCTAGTGTATGTTTTTGCGTTCTGGGAGAACTGTGAGCATGTCTCACGAGTCTTCTGAGGAGAACCACCCTAGCCGTGGTTTGACAGCCGACCCGCGAGTCTATGCTATGGACTCGGGTCCTTCTCATGACCCCTCGCATGAGGTGCAGGTTATTGCCGGGGACACGTCCCCGCCACAGGATATCACTTCCTTACTGGGCGTCCTCGCCAACACGGAGCTTACCTCTGAACAGCTCCGGGCCTTCCAGGCCATTCTAAAGGGGAAATCTGTTTCCCCCACGCCCCAGGAGTCAACTCCGGCTATCGCACCTCTCCACGAGTCCGTGCAGGCCATTCCATCTCCTTCATTGGCGCAAGCCATCCAGTCTCCCTCGCTTCAAGGACAAGTGAGCCAACAACCTCCCTCATTCCAATTCCCGTCACAATCTCAAACTCCCGGTGTTCCTCACACACCGTTTCAGCCAGGGCCAACTATCGGTGGTCCGACAGTTCCCTCTCATTCCGGGTTTCCCCCTCAAGTCTCCGGGAGACAGTTTCTCCCCCAATGGCAAGTGCCACCTTCACCCCCAGAGGAGCTCGCCCAATCGCTCCTCAATAGGTTCAATCGCATGGACGAGCAGTTTCAAAATCTGAGAAGAATGGTGGACGTGAAAGCCACCCCGGAGGTTGCTTTGCCAATCCTCCCCGTCATTCATCTCCCTCCCTCCGAAATGCCCACGTACGCAGATACAATGGTACCGGCAACCCCTTCATTCACCTCAAGGACTTCATGTATGAGTCCTCTTATTGGCAAAACGATCAGAGGTCCCTGGCATACCTCTTTCGGAGATCATTGGATGGTCCCGCGCTTGAGTGGTTCTATTCTCTGGAGCCCCGCGAGGCCGAGAATTTTGAAATAGTGCAGAGAAGGTTCTTGCAGAAATATAGGGATAGGGTCGGTCCCTCACTCTCCATTACCGACCTAGTGGCCGAAAAGATGAAACCCGACGAGGATTTTGTCCGATATGCTGATAGATGGAGGTCTCTGGCGGAAAGAATAAGGGATACCCTCTCCGAGCCCGAACAAGTGAAAATGATTGTGTCTAATGCAACCCCGCAGTTCAGACACGTCCTCGCCATGAATAAACTTACTACAATGGAGGAACTCTATGAAAGGGCCCGATACATCCAAACCCAGCTAAAAGACTCCCCCATCATGAACATGTTTGAGTCGCCGAAGCCCAAAGTGGTCAGAAAGACAGGCGCTGGTGTCCCGGGCGGAGCCACAGAAGGGGTCGTGACAAATGAGCAAGTCAGTGCGGTCAACAATGCCAACTATGCAGTCAACCCAAGGCCTCAACAAATGCCCCGACTACCCCTTCAATCAGGTCCTTTCCCTCTCCGTCCTCCACCACAAAATAATCCACCCCAGGATAATATGCCTCCATTACGCCAACCCCAGCAACAACAACCACAACCTCAACAACAATAACCACCGCTTCAGTACAACCAAGTTCCACCCCCGGGGAACTATGGTCCCCAACAGCAACAAAGGAGGCCGCTCGGTCCTAAGAGAGCCTACTATCCACCATTGCCAGAAACCTTAGCAGATATTTTTAATGCCCTCATGGCATCAAACCAACTCACCCTACCCAGAGAAAGGCCCGCCTGGCCCCCCAATGTTGATACCTCCAAATACTGCGTCTACCACAGGCAGCCGGGACACACAGTGGATTACTGCTTCCATTTCAAAGATTACATCCATGATATGAATGATGAACATCAAATAGATTTGGATGAGATGAGACGGTACGTCGCGGCTCTCAAGGCTAGGAGACCTCCTCAGAGGCCACAGCAGCAGTTACAACAGCAGCAGCAGCAGCAACCACAATAACAGCCTCAGCAGGCCCCACAACAACAGCCCGACATGGGCATAATCCAGAATCCACTACCGGAGCACCAACAGCCCAATCATCAGGTTAACCCCATCTCCTCCTTCCCGGAAGTCGGGAGAGAGCAGGTGTGGCACCAGGAAAGTACCTCTATTCTTTATACCTCCAACCCTATCATCATGCAACCCCCTCACCTTGCCCGGGTAGCACCTCTCTCTCATCAACCCGCATCGGTATCGCCTTCACCATTTGCACTACCATTACGCCCTCTCATCCGCACCCCGACCTCCTATCAACCGACACTTTCTACTACGCCTTCACACCCTCTCACCTTCTCCCACTCCCCCACTTTACCATCCACCTCTACCACATTTACCCCTACGCCTTCTAAACCCCTTATCATCCGTCCACCATACATAACCCCGTCTTTCTCCACCACATCACCACTAATGCCTTCAAAACCACTCATCACCCACCATCCGCCTCAAAACCTTTACCCGTTTCAAACCTTACCTCCACCTCCACCTTCCAAACCCCTTATCCTTCATAATCCGCGCGATATCCCCTCTACCTCCGCCATGCCTCCACCTAACAAACCCCTCATCAGAATCCATGCTCCCGTCATCACCCCTGTTTCATCAACCATTCCTCCACTACTACCCCTCAAACCCCTGTTAAAACCCACTGCTACCCCCACAGAGGTACAAAAGCCGCAGGCAATGGTGCTCCGGAGTGGAAGGATTTTCCACAGGGTTTTCCCCCACAACAGTCAGAATCCCGAGCAATCTCAGCCAGAGAAGGATGATGCAGAACAACCAGAAAGAGCTATCCCTGGAACACAGTATGATCTACTGAAACACTTGGACAAGACGCCTGCCCGGATCTCCATCCAAGAGCTACTTCAAAGATCCACATCCCACCAGGCGGCCTTGATGGAATATCTTCAAAAGGTCATGGTTAATGAAGACCTCCCCGTGGAGAAGATTTCGACCGTCCTAACCCCAACAGACACACAACCAACCATCATGTTTCACAACTACGAGCTCGCTCCCAAGGAATCTCGGAAATATGCATTGTGCATTTCAATAAAAATTAATGGGGTATCCATAAACCCGTGTCTTGTCGACACGGGTGCGTCCATAAATGTGATCTCCATGAGCACTCTTCAGTTGTGTGGGGTTGGCGAGGAACAAATAAGACCTTCCTCGATCACGGTCACGGCTTATGACAATAGCAAAAGGCCGCCGCAGGGGATGATTATTCTGAAGGCAGAACTAGGCCCCATGGCAATCCCCACGGAATTCCATGTCCTCGACATGGACCCCACATTTAAGGCTATACTGGGTCGCCCTTACATCGAAGCCATGGACGCTGTGCCATCCACCAACCATCAGTGCCTGAAGTTTCCTTACAATGGGAGAATTATTAAAGTGGTCAGTACACCTGTCCTTCACACAGTGGATGCTATCAACACCTCTCTGCCTTCTGTTTGGCCGTCTCATCGGCCCATATTGTCACTGCTGGACGTACGTGATCCATCTCATGTTCCACTAGCACCAAAGGAGCCGGTCAGGGCAACCGCAACATCCTGTCTCCCTTTTCACTCCAAAGGTTGGGAGATTATGAGGAACATCGGCTATCAACAGGGAAAAGGTCTGGGCGCACAGTTACAGGGTATGCTCAAGCCGCCAAAAGAAATTAGGCCGAACCGTAGGTTTGGCCTAGGCTTCAAAGGATCGTTCAAGGCAGATTGGAAGCCCCTCACGTGGACTCTATCAAACCACTTCAACAGAGGGCCCGTTGTTCAGATGGGAGATCACCCACGAGAAGCATATGGAGGATCACATGCTGTATATTTGGCTGAAAAATGTCCGAGGATCACCAAAAGAGGCAAGATCAAAGATCCGGAATGCGAGTGGGACAAATGGTTCGACATATGGGACATTTCTGTTGCACTGGAAAGGATGTTCTCATCTCCACAGCTTAAAGGACCACCATTGATCTCCGAAATACCAGAGAATATTACCACTCTTGCCAAGGTTCCAAACTATCCTCGTCCTCGCCAGAAGGACTCTGTCATCGACGGATCTTCATCCGTCCTCAACATTGCCGTCGACGGCTCATTAGCCGCCATCCTCTCCATCCACTCGTCTCAGCCTTTGCTGATATCTTCTTCCTGGGCCAGACAATTGTCTGATGATCTTCCCAGGTCCCCTTCTTTGCTTACATACCTACGCGGGCTTTTCAACCCGCGCCAGGTCTTCAACCATGATCTGCTCTACGAGCCCCACAATCCTCTAGCCATAACCACTTTCCTCTCTCCTCCAATCTCTTTTCACTGCTTTGTCATTAAAAATGAAAACGAAAAAAAAACGTCAATTTTCAAACTCTCCAACAACACATCTTCGTTGAGGAAACCTCCTACATCTCCCACGGGTGCGTACCGCCTTGCGGACCACCCGTCCAAGGTCCGATGAGCGACCTTTTCTACGCCTCCTCTGAGGGATCTTCTCCTGTACATTCTACACCATCCTCCTCATCTTCCTCTTCGTCTGTAAATATTGTCAGTCAATCTAGGAATGATAGGCCAAGGGTAGTACCTAGGAAGAAATCCAAGGGTAGGCAGATCCCTCGTCGATTCCTTCTGGATTTGGCCGCCAGGTGTCAGGCCCTTCTTGCCATCCCCCAGTTGTTAGAAAATCCCATCCAGCTACCCGAAATAGAATGCGAGGGCGACTGTGCATCTGATGAAGGGTATGGAGTCTACGAGATCACGAATGAAGAATGCCCCACTGAAGATGAGGGTGAAGAATATGAGGATGCGGCGGGCGCATACGCTAGCGGAATGAGGAGATTCGACGAGCCGTCAACCGCCGTAGAAGAATCCACCAAAGAAGTCAACTTGGGGACTGAGGAAGACCCTAGGATCATCCTCATAAGTGACAACCTACCACCCTCTGAAGAAGAGGCATTAATTGAGGTCCTCAAGAAATATAAGGACACGTTTGCATGGAGCTACGAGGATATGCCGGGTTTGGATTCAACCTTGGTCGAACACCGTTTAACCCTAAAACCAGGGTCCATCTCGGTAAAATAAAGGTTAAGGCGTTTCCACCCTCAGATGGCTTTGAAAATGAAAGAAGAGGTCGATAAGCTCCACAAAGCCAGGTTCATTAGAGTCGTTCTTTATCCTCAATGGGTGGCGAACATTGTCCCGGTCATGAAGAAAGATGGGAAAGTCAGGATTTGCATCGACTTCCGGGACCTTAACCGCGCGTGTCCAAAGGATGATTTTCCCTTACCTCACATTGATGTGTTGATTGATAACACGGCAGGTTTTGAAACCCTCTCTTTCATGGATGGATTTTTAGGATACAATCAAATTCGTTTGGCAGAAGAGGATCAGGAAAAGACGTCATTCACTACCCCTTGGGGAACATATTGTTACGTGGTCATGCCGTTTGGGTTAAAGAATGCTGGAGCTACTTACCAAAGAGCGATGATGGCCATATTTCATGACATGATGCACATATATCTGGAAGTGTATGTGGATGACTTATTGGTGAAATCAAGGACCAGGATGGAACATCCAGAAGTTTTGGCTAAGGTCTTGCAAAGGTCAAGAGAATTCCAATTGAAAATGAACCCGAAAAAGTGTGTGTTTGGTGTGTCGTCAGGTAAATTGCTGGGGTTCATTGTGAGTAAAAGAGGGATCAAGATAGATCCCGACAAAGCCAAGGCTATCAGGGATATGCCGCCTCCCAAGAATTTGAGGGAAGTCCGAGGTTTAATCGGCAGGCTGCAGTTTATTCGTCGGTTTGTGTCTCAACATTCACAAAGGTGTAGACCTCTCTACGAGTTGACCAAGCCAGGAGTAGAATTCCACTGGAATTCTAAATGTCAGAAAGCTTTTGAAGGGTTGAAGGAATATCTGGCTAGTCCACCCGTTCTCATTCCACCTAAACCAGAAAAACCTCTGATCCTTTACATCTCAGTCTTGGATGACTCCGTGGGAGCCGTCCTCGCACAAGCTGATGAAGAAGGCAAGGAACGGGCAACCTATTACTTGTCCAAACTTCTCAATCCCTGTGAGCATAAGTACACCGGCATGGAGAAAACCTGTGCTGCCCTCGTTTGGGTAGTGCAGAAATTGAAACACTACTTCTTGGCTCACGAAGTCCACTTGATTGCTCGAATGAATCCTATCAAATTCCTTCTGGAGAAAGCCGTCCTTACGGATAGGCTAGCACGCTGGCAAAGTTTTCTCTCTCAGTTCGACATCACCTACATCCAGCAAAAGGCGATTAAAGGTTATGCCATAGCCGAGCATCTCGCTCACTATCCTCTTCCCAAGTTCGATCCCGTCCAATCAGAGTTTCCAGATGAGGAACTAATGTCCATCAACCAATCAGATGAGCCAATGTGGACGCTATATTTTGATGGAGCTCTGAATTCTCAAGGGAGAGGAATCGGCATCGCCCTCCTGTCGCCGGAAGGCCTCACATTCCCATTGGCATACCAGCTCAAATTTCCAGTCACCAACAATATAGCCGAATATGAAGCTCTTCTAGCTGGTCTAGAACTCGCTCATTCTTTTCGTATCACTGAGTTGCGAGTCGTAGGTGATAGTCAACTCATCCTTCGCCAGGTACTCACTAAGTATCGCACTCGCGATCCCAAACTCAAGCCATACCAAGAACTCACTGCTGCCTTTGCCAAACTGTTCACAAAGCTGATCTTTGTTCATATCCCTCGTCATCAGAATATTCTTGCCGATGCCCTCGCCTCATTGGCATCATCCATAAGGTTCCTCCTAGGAAGATGGTTTAAGTCCATTTCCATCTACAAACTTCACGCCCCTGCAGTCGATGATGCTTCCTACGTAAACATCAAAGATAGGATAGCAAGGAAGATCCTGCAGGAAGATATCCTTGAGAAGAGGGAGCTCATGTTGGCAGAGGCCGAAGAAGAACTGGCTGATGAAGAGAAACCATGGTTCTATGAAATTGTCAAATATTGCCAAGATCAGTCTTATCCTGAAGGGGCCACCACAGAGGACAAGAAAGCCATAAGAAGGGTGGCTCAGAAATACACATTGATTGGAGGTCTACTCTATAGGAGGAGCCTTACTGGTATTCTGTTAAGATGTCTTGGTGACGATGAGGTTTGGAAATGTGTAGAAGAGACGCACTCGGGTGTGTGCGGTGGCCACGTGAATAGTCAGATGCTCGCCAAGAAGATCATTCGTCAAGGCTTTTATTGGCCCACTATGGAAGAGGATTGTGCTGTCTATGTCCGTAGGTGTGTCAAGTGTCAACTTCACGCTGATAAAATTCATTCACCATCTTCCTCACTTCATCCAATATCCTCCCCATGGCCTTTCTCCATGTGGGCATTCGACATCATTGGTCCCCTAGGTGATCCCAATTCCCTCACCAAGCAGAAATCTTTCATCCTTACTGCGACGGAATACTTCACCAAATGGGCCGAAGCTGAAGCTTACGCGGAAATCAAGGCGTCAACAGTCTGCAAGTTCATCATGAAGAACATTCTCGCCAGATTCGGCATCCCAAGCACGATCGTCACCGACAATGGGCCACAATTCATTTCTCAGGACCTACAGGACCTCTGCAAAAGGTACGCAATTGCATTGCATCATTCATCGCCTTATTACCCACAAGGTAACGGCCAAGCGGAGGCCACCAATAAAACATTGCTCAAAATCATCAAAAAAACCTGCGAGTCTAGTAAGTTTTCAGACTGGCCAGAAAAGCTTATCGAAGCCCTATGGGCCTATCGCACCTCAATCCGTACCCCCACCGGGCAGACTCCATTTGCCCTCACTTATGGTATGGAAGCGGTAGTCCCGTACGAGACTCTGATCCCTTCTCTCAGGGTACAATTGGATGAGGAATTTCCCCTCGACGATCGTCGTAATTCACTCCTCGCCCAGTTGGAACTCTTGGATGAGAAGCGGCTGGCCGCCGCCGAACACGCGCGTGTGTATCAAAATAGACTCGCTCGCTTTTACCAAAAGAAAGTCGTTGAGAGAAAATTCAAAGTCGGTGAGATGGTCGTAAAAAGAATTTTTGTCAAACCTGGAGGACCGCGTTCTAAGCTCCAACCCAATTGGGAAGGACCATTTGTAATTCAAGCCGTGTACCCTGGCAACGCCTACAAGCTAATCAACGCCGAAGGGACCGAGTTATCCCACCCTTGGAATGGGCTTTATCTTAAGAAATACTACCCTTAGCACAAAACAAAAAAAAATGATGATGAAAAGATAAAAAACATCAAAAACAAGGAAATATTGAAAACCACTAAAAATATGGAAAATTCAAAATGTCGATGCCTGGCAGTCACCATGTAGTTAAGTCCCTGCATCTAACCTTCATGTTAGGATAGGGCCCATTAAGGCTTGGTAGGCACCAGGTCTTGGTTTGCCAGAACCGTGGAGATCCCTGTCCGGCCACGTCGGCCTATGCTCGCTCGAAGGAAGCTAACATCTGCTCACTTATATATTTTATTCAAAAAAATCGGTAGCATCACCTACGGTAGGGCCACACCTAGAAGATCTCCGGAAGCTGTAATCTTTATTCTTTTCTCTTCGACCAAATGAGACAGTCGGCGCCCTTAAAACGCTGAGCATGAGAAACCGAAACTCAAACCCCAAAGGCAAGAGTAGGACCCATTTCCTCGAGCATCGATCAGAGCACGAGAAGAGGGCAGTGTCCCCGCAGGCATACGAAGAGGGAGCCCACGAACGTCAAACGACTATATCTCCCTCACAGAAAGAAATACAAAATCAAAATCAAGAGAAAAGCCTGGTCGTGACCGTGCCTGGTGTGATAAACGAAACCCCTCAAAGTAAAAGTCTGAATCCACAAAGGGGGGCCGTGGAATGTAAATGCTCGAGATTTGGTCCGAAGTTGTCCGAAAGGAAAGAGTTAATGGGCCCTTATTCGCTCGCCGGGTTAACGGCTTTGCCGGTCCTCTCAGGAGGTTTATCCCCTACACTCTTCCTTCTCCCTCTAAAGATGAAGGTTCGATGGAGTTTCTGAAAGGTGAAAACTGCCCAGGGTCTGCGACCTTATTTTAATATACACATTTTGGTTGCCTACTTTGAAAAGCAAAAGCTATCGCTGCGAAGGAGTCTTTGTGTTTCTGGCTGGTCAAGACTCCTGTTTACCACCTTGATGTCTTCTTGTTTAACCTCGGGCTTAGGCCAATGCAAGCGCGTCACCTATGGGTGCGACGGCGTCTGATTCCGGGTCAGCGTCGCGCGGTTGGTCGTTAGGGTTCCAGGGTGTTCCATCTTATACCATCTAGAGTTGTGAGGAAACAGACCCGGGTCGGGCAAATCATCTACCTCAAACACCTTTTGGGTGAATCCCTGTGGTCGGAAGCAACTGGGAGCCTAAGCATGGCATGACGGTATTGTCATCAGGGTAAGTCTTAGCCGGCGGGATCGTCATTCGAGGGGTCTAGAGGCCCAAATCAACCTAGATGTGCACTTAGGATACCTGGGAGGTTAGTAAGAAACCCCTCTCTCACGTAGGTTAGGTGCCATTTGGGTGCTTGCCGGGCGTTAGCAATAAAAAAATTGAAATGATAAAAGCAAAAAAAATAGAAAAGAGAAATGTACATATTTGTAAATAAAAAAATCTTTTTATGATAAAAAAAATGTCAAATATAAAAAAGAAAACAAATCAATTTTGCATGATTGCATTTACGTGCATCATCTCATTTTTAATATCGCTTGCATTCGTGTGCTTGCCTGTCGCATTTATCATCACTGCATCTTTCCCTTGCCTTCGTTAAATAAAGGCTTAGCCCCTTGACCAGTTATCAAGGACAGTCACAGTGACCATTTGCTTATTGAGCAAGGGGCCAAGTCAGAACAGAAATTCTGATTTGTTTGTTTCAGTGATATTGCAGGGATTCAGGTAACTGAAGCAAAGGTGAAAAATAAACAAACCAAACCTTGTGTTTTATTCCAAAAAAAACCAAAAAATTTACATCAAGTTCCGCCCTCTCTCTCTGCATTACTCGTCCCACTACTCTCCGGGCAAAACACTCTCAAAGGTGCTACCCAACTACGAAAAGCAGTACTCCTGCCGCTCTGTACTCCTCTTCCTATTCCCACATCCCGACGTTGATCCACGGAAGCAGCAGAGAAGCTACCAACACGAAAGCCACGCTCTCGTGCTTTTCGGTAGCGCTCCTCACCATCTCTCAGCCACTGTTCAGCAAGACCAAGGCCGATTCGGAGTTCGAATAGTTGGGCCTCCATGGCCCTTCGCTCCTCCCTTTCAGCCAAACTGTTGGCTCTTTCTCTCGCTGCGTTTCTTTCCCTCTCTGCCCGTTCTCTCTCACGGTCTTCCCTCTCTAACTGGAGAGTGATCCTCAGTTCCATAGCATCCCTGGATGAGTCGTCATCAGGATGACGCCGCAGTTCCCTCTCCAGTTCTGCTATCCTAGCCTCCTTATGCGCAGCTTGGGCAAGCGCTTCTTCCGTCTCCTTTTCCTGTCGAGTGTACCATCTCAGATACGCGATAAGGCGTAAACAAAGAGAACTCAACGCTGAAACTTTTATCTGTATACGGAGCATCCCTTCTGCCTCCGCAGCACGCTGCGTGGCGTGAGCAAGTTGCTCATGAAGCGAGTCAAGTTCTGAGGTAGGAATCCACAAGCTGGAAGAGGCACCACCTACTCCCATCGCTGGGGAGGCCGCGCCAATCTGGGCATGCTACGACCATGTGAATTAACAGCCAACATCTGGAATCTGGGGTTTTAATTAGGAACGTACTGTACACCTACCAAGGCGCTCGTAGCTCCGCGGGCATCACCCAACTGTTGTTCCATCTCTGCCAAGCGAGTTCGTAAATTCGCTATCATGGCATCCCGGACATCCTGCAGCCTTACAAGTCAGCATTTTTACCAGAAAAACCAAGAAAAGGAGAAAGAAGAGAAGAGAAAAAGGGGAAACCTACCTCCACAAGTCCCCGGGGTTGGAACCGTTCTGCGTACTTTGTCCTATATAGACGCAAGTAGTCCTCGCTGTCCCGCGCCTGTGATTCTACAATCGTGCCACCCCGTTGCCGGTCCTCATACTGTTCGGGGAATCGCACGCGCCAGTCAATGCAAGTCGCCGGTCCCCGCGTCTTTCTCCCGACACGAGGTGGTGCAGCTGAATCCACCCATTCTTGAGCCAGTCCTAAAGTCCTCATAACTAATCGTAGCCGAAGCGGCTCGATTTCATTCAGGCAGTGCATCCATAGTTCCCGTCCGAACCGGGCACGACTTGCTAGAACCCACGGCTGGTTGGCATCGACCATGTCTGAGTAGGGTCTCCAGTTTACCATCGCTGTAGGGAACTCCTGTAGCTCCCGCCTTAACACCCTCAGTTGGTAGGTTAGGGGTGCCGCACTCATGACGGGTTCCCACCGCCTGGCTAGCGGCACCATCACGGGTCGCCAATGTCGAGCTCTCCCCATAGGGAGGTAATAATAGCTCCATAACTGCTCGGCGCAGGTCATCAGTACTTTGCAAAAACACAAAAAAATACAAAACAAGCAAAACCAAAAAAAATACCTGGATGAATGGTGTGAAACCACTCACAGTCATCTCACGATCCGTTTCTTGGAATAGGCCTGCAAACAAGTGCGCCAGCATGGCAGCTCCCCAGGCATAGTACCCTACTCTTTCAAGGTCTGACAGCAGCTCCAGGAAGCAACATTGGATGCCGTCCCCTTTCGAGATCAGTACCAATCTCCCCAAAAGGAAGAGGAGAAATCTCCTCAAATCTATGTTACATCTTTCCCAGTTGCCGAAATCTGTGCAATACACGGCACGGCATCCTATTTCCATCCTTTCCATGAACTCTTCTGAGGATTCGTCATCCCGCCGACGAGTGTCGGTGAGCCCTAATGCATCCATGAGGGACGCCCTAGCTACCGACCTGTTTTTCCGACCATCTAGGTCCAAACCCAGTAACTTCTGGGCACCTTCTCGGTAGTCCGCGTAAGTGACTCCGGTCACTGCCTCGCCATCCACCTTGAGACTCGTAATTCGGACCACATCTTCCAAGCTGGGCACCATGTGCCCCCAGGGCATCAGGAATGCCCGGCTCACTGGGTCCCATCTCTCACACAAGGCTTGGATCAGGACTAGGTCAAGCTGGATCGGCTCGATCCGAAGGAAGGTACCAAATCCCATCACGTCTAGCCTCGCCTTCTGAAAATCTGGGAGGCCCCTGTACGCTGCTACTACCAACTCCCATGAGATTTGTGATTTCATCACAACCTACACATACAAGGAATGGGGGTGAGGTTTGGTCAGAAGAAAGGAAGAAAGAATGAGAAAAGGGCAAGAAAACTTGGCTTACGAGTTGAGATTGGGCCCTTTCGCTGAAGTGCCCTTCAAGGTCTGAAAGCCTCCTGGAACTACTACCACTGGACCTGCTTCTCTTCGAGGAATGGGAAGATTCACCCTCCATCCAACTCTCAGAATTTTGAACTCCTCCTCTCCCGTAAGAACTTGTGCTCCTCGAGTTATTCCTCGATATACCTGGGAAGATAAAAGGGACAAGAATTTATAGAAATGGAAGGAGTGCGGGCCAAGATTGCCTCCATCACCTGTCGATGATAGCCCTCACAATAAGACACCGGCCAAGCGGCCCCATGTGTCGCTTCACCGCTCGCACAGGGTGATTGACTGGGCGAAGAATAGGACGAATAGCCCCTATGTTGTCTAGGGATACCCTATCATGTTTTGGAGGACGCCCGCAAAATTTGGCACAACATCCGGGAAAAGGAACTAGGGCCGTCAGTATTGACTTCGACGGCAGATTCCTGTGGAAAATGGTCACAACAAGACGTGATTCTCCGCTCAAGGCGGAGTCTCGACAGATCCGTCACATGGGAACAGTGCAAAGGAGAAGAAGTGTAGGGAAGAAGGAACGCACAAGAGGACAAACAAGCATCAGAAAATTAAATCACTCCATTCATAATTCTACATAAGCTGTCATAAGCACTACAATCATAGAGAGGTGGCGGGTCCACTAGCCCGCCAATCCTCACCATCACTCGTCTCTCTGGGCACTCTCCTCCTCTCCCCCGAGGTGAGGGTCCCTCAGAAGCCTCCGGGATCCCCGTGCAGTAGCACCTGCCTCGCCTCTGGGCGCCTGCTCTGCAGCAGTGACTCGCTGCTCCTCCCCTGGCGTGGCGAAGAAGCCACTGGCGGCAAAGCGACCGGACTGGCAGAGTCGCTCCCCGAACTCTCGCGCTCTCTCGTAGCGCGTCTCCATCCCTCCTAGCCTCTGCACGACGGCCTGAAGGCCCAGCTGGAGCTCCCTCACTTGGGCCTCCAAGGCCCTCCTCTCGGTCAGATCCCGCTGTCGCTCGGACCTTCTCTCGGCTTTCTCTCTCTCTACCTCTCTCCTCATCATCTGCAGAAGAACCCTTAACTCCAGGATGTCTGGAGAAGGTCTCTCCTCAACACGATGCTGCAGCTCCGCTACAATCGCCACCCAGGCGTCACGCTCCTCTTCCGCCCGGGTGGCGCGGGCCACCCCACCGGCAAGTTGCTCCCGGAGGGAGGCAATCTCGAGAAAAGGGGCCGAGGAGCTGGAAGATCCGCCAGCCACTCCCACCGTCGCTGTCTGCTGGGCACGCTGGAACAAAATAAACAACGGCCGTCAGTGAAACTCCAAAATCTAAAGTTAAAAGTGCGGCACGTAACTTACCAGGAGCGACAACTCATGTTGAGCGACGGCCAGCTGCCGCCTAGTCTCTGACAGTTGGGCGCGCGAGCCGCCGATGCCATGCGTGTCCCCAGCTTGGGGAAGCCCCGCGTAACTCTCTCTCTGCCGCCGCAGGAAGTCGGCACTGTCCTGCACCAGTACACCCCCTTGCTGTCCAGGGAGACGTACGGGCCAGTCCTCGAGCCTCGCCTTGCCGCGGCTCTCCCTCCTGACGCGGCTCGGCTCGTCCGCACTCGCCCACTCATCGGCCAGGCCCAGGGTCCTTGCCATGTCCTGCACCAAGAAAGGGGTCCCACATCAGTCAAAAGGAACGCGTCCCCTGTCTAGGACGCGTCCATCATTTGAGTGCAACACTCGCCAAACCCTTTCCTCCTCGCGCGGCTCGCTTCAAAACCCAAAATGAATTAAAAGAGGAAGAGATCGGAGGACCTACCGGACCGTGTTCACCTCCTCCCACACCATCGGGCCCCTCGGGTCCCTCGGGGGCCCGAAGCGGCCCTTCCTCCTCCATGGACGCCGTTCCGTGCTCGGGCGCGTCCCTCCTTGGGCGAGGATTTCCTCGTCCCTCTCCACCTTCACCACGGTCGGGCCCACCGAACTCCATCGATCAAAAGAGGAGGAAGACGAAAAAGGGGCAAGCGTGTTTCGGCGGAAGGCGGGCTCGTTTGCGGGTAAGGCACGGGAGAAGAAAGGACCACCCGTCGCTTTAAATTTAAAATCAAGGATTAAGACGCGTCCTCGCGCCTGGACGCGCCCAAAAGGGGGAAAAGGAAACAAAATCCCCCCGTGCAAAGCATAGTTCCCCGCTGTTCAGGGCAAGGTCTCGCGGAGCGTGCCTCAAGGGACAACTCAGTGCAAAAAAAGAAAGTGTGGGAGAGAGAAAAGTACACACAACACAAAAGCCATTTCTATTTCATATAATAGCCGAAAGTACATCATACTGTGAGAAGGGTGACGTACAAGCAACTCTCAAACTCTCACCGTCACCCTCCTGGTCATCTCCTTCCTCCCTCCTCTGACGGAGATCCCTAGGGGGCCTCCGCGACCTCTGTGAACCCTGAGAAGCCGTGCTCGCCTCGCCCTGCGGTGGCACTCCAGCCTCGAAGGCGCGACGACGCTCCTCGGCCGAAGAAACCAAGTAGCTGCCCATGGAAAAAGAACCAGACTGACGAAGTCGCGCCCCGCGTTCCTTCGCCCTCTGGTACCGCTCCTCGCTCTCCCGAAGCCTCCCCTCCGCCGTGCCAAGACTCAATCGGAGCTCCAGCAGCTGGGCCTCTAGAGCCCTCCTCTCGGTCTGATCCCGCTGTCGCTCCTCCCTCTCTCTCTCCCTATCCCTCTCCCTCTCTCTCTCCACGCTCTCCCTATCCCTCTCCCTCTCCTCTCTCTCCCTCATCGCCTCTCTCCTCGACAGCTCGAGGGCGATCCGCAGATCCACTACGTCGCGAGGAAGCTCCTCAGCCTCCCGTCGCCGCTCCTCCTCTAGCTCCGCAATCCGGGCGTCACGCTCTGCCACCCGGGCATCGCGCTCCTGCTCAGCACGAACAGCACGCGCCAGGGCCTCTCAGATCTCGGCCACTTGTCAAGGCACGCATGCACCGTAAGAGAACAGTGATAGAAGGAAAGTAGCTAGAAAAGGGTCAGGGCCAAGCAAGCACTCACTCGAGCCTCGCGGTCACGCTCGGCCTCCTCAGCCCGAGCCACCGCGTACGCCAGCTGCTCCTGGAGGGCAGAAACCTCCGGAGGAGGGCCCCGCAAACTGGAACCCGCTCCACCAGCCATCCCGGCTGCCGCTGTCTGATGGGCCCGCTGAAACACGGGGCAAACGTCAGTCAAAGGCTAAGCATCAAAAATCCAGGTCACAAAAAATGCATTGCATAAACTCACCAGGATCTCCAACTCCTGTCGGATGGCCACCAACTGTCGCCTGGCGTCCACCAACTGGGCCCGCAGGTCGGCGATCATGGTATCACGAGCATCCTGCATTACACATAAGTTAGTATCCCATGCATATACATATAGAAAGGTGGAGCAGTTTCATTTCACTTACCCCTGCCATACCACCCAAGGAGAGGCGGTCCCCGTACGTAGCTCGGTACCGTCTCATGTAGTCTGTGCTGTCCTGTACGTGGGACACTACTGGGACCCCGCCCTGCTGCCAGTCCTGGTACTGTGCTGGGAAGCGAGTGCGCCAGTCCACGATCTTCGCCTTCCCCTTGGTCTTCCGCCCAATGCGGGCCGGCGCATCTACGTCTACCCACTCCTGGGCCAGCCCCAACGTCCTCATGACCAGTCTAAGCCGCAGCGGCTCAATCTCGTTCAGGCAATGAACCCACACGTCCCGCCTGAAGCGAGGAAGACCCGCTACAACCCAGGGCTGGCCAGCATCGCCCATGCCCAGGTAGGGCCTCCACACCACCTGCATCACCATACATACATCATGTTAGTTACCATTCAGTCACATGCATAAACACAAAAAAAATCATACGCATCATACCATGGCCTCGGGATACTCGCTCAGCTCCCGACGAAGTGACGCCAGCTGGTAGCCGTGGGGTGCTGCAACCACGACCGGCCTCCACTGCCGTGCCAGAGGCACGGCCCTCCTGTTCCCATGCCTAGCCCTCACCATCGGGAAATAGTAATAGCTCCACACCTGCATCCATCATACATCATTAGTACGATAATTGCATATTTAACTGTGGGAATGCATAAATAAAATGTTTACCTGGAGGAAAGGTGCGAAGCCGCTGACTGTCGTCTCCTTCTCCGAAGTCTGGGAGAGATCAGCAATCAGATGGGCAAGCAGAGCCGCTCCCCACGCATAGTGCCCCACTCTGTCCAGATCCGCCAAGATCCCGAGGAAACGGCAGTGGATGCCATCCCCCTTCGTCCCCAGCAGAAGGCGGCCCAGGAAGAAGAAAAGAAACCTCCGAAGGTCTAGATCCACCAGCTCCCTCTCGCTCGGATCCTGGGTGAAAGCTGCACGAGCATCCCCCTCCAGTCGAGCCAAGAACTCCGCTCCAGTCTCGCTAACCCGCTGGCGCGGGTCGACGAATCCGAGCGCCTCCATGATCTCCACTCTGCCGACTACCCTGTTGTCTCTATCAGTCACGCTCGTCTCTAACCACAGTAGGTCCAGGGCACTCTCTCGGTAGTCGGGGTAGGTCACCCCGCTGACTGCCTCTCCGTCAACTCGTAGCCCGGTGATCCGAGCCACGTCCTCCAGCGTCGGCACCATATGCCCCCAGGGCATCAGAAACGCCCGGCTCGGTGCGTGCCACCGCTCCCTCAGTGCCTGGATAAGAGGAAGGTCGAGCCGGAAGGGCTCGATCCTAAGGAAAGCTCCAAAGCCCATGGCGTCCACACGCGCCCTCTGAAAATCCGACAGCCCACGGTATGCTGCCACCACCAAGGACCAGCTGATCCGGCCCTTCATCACGCCCTGCAAACCACAAAACCAACAAAGAACACATCAACATCATGAACAGTCATAAAACAATAACACTGTATATATACTACTTATTCTTTTATTTTATTTTTTATATTTTTAAAAAAATATTTATATTTTCTTGTGGAGGCGTCCAGGCCCCTGGACGCCTCCTCTTTTTTCCCCTTTATTTTATTTTTTTTTTAAAAAAAAAAAGCCAAAACAAGAAAAATATCTTAAAAATATATATATTATCATGGAGGCGTCCTGGAGCCAGGACGCCTCCTTATTATTATTATTATTATTATTATTATATTTCCATTACTTTTCGTAAATAAATAAATAACCAAAAATAAAAAGAAAACGTGGAGGCGTCCAGGCCCCTGGACGCCTCCTTCTCTCACTACCCGCCTTTCTCTCACAGCCTCTCGCACACCCGTTTTAGCCTATCGAACCACAAAGTGAGAATTCCGAGGTACTTACCGGGTCGTGATCGTCCTCTCCCGCGTTACCAGCATCCGCAGCGGCCTCCGCGGCCAGGAGAGGCACCTCCATCTCCTCCCCCGCAGCAACCTCCTCTGCTGCGGCCTCCTCGGCATCATCCCTCAACCTCCTCGCACGACGAGCCAGTCGTTTCCGCTTCTCTGGACTCTGACTCGATCCTCCTCGCTCCATTAGGACTAAGAATGGGTCGTTTGGAGTGGCTGGACGGTCGGAATGAACAGTATAAGTGAACAGGGGGGAGCCCCCCCTATATATAGAATGACCTTTTTTTGGGGCGTCCAGGCGCCTGGACGCCCCCACAATTTTTATTTTTTTCAAAAATTCAAAAAAATAGGGGCGTCCAGGCACCTAGACGCCCCCAAAAATAAAATAAATAAAAAAATAAAAAAATCAAAATAGGGGCGTCCAGGACCCTGGACGCCCCCAAAAATAAATTATCAAAAAAATAATAAAATGAAATTAGGGGCGTCCAGGCCCCTGGACGCCCCCATAATAAAAAATTTTCAAAAAATATATATATTTATATAAGAATATGTATATAATCCAAACAAAATAAAAAACACAAAGAAAAAGAAAAACCATAAAAAAAGATAATAATTAAGGGGACGGGGGTCCGAAACATCCATGCCAGATTTTATTCCATCAGAAAAACAGAGTGAACTACATCAGGGGCTTAGGCGCTTTAGGCCTTAACTTCCCCAGTTCGGTTACATAAGCCCTCCACGGCTCGCATTCTTCCACCACGTGCGCTGAGGCTTTTCCCGCAACACTTGTCTTCCAGGGAGCTTTAATGGCCTTCGCTTCCTTCGCGTCCGCTTCAGTGCCCAACTCCCTTTTCTTCAAAGGAACAATGTCAGTCGGTGGCGGGAACGAATGGCGTGGGATGCCAATCTGGAGGCAGCACCGATGCGCGTTGTAAAGAACAAACTCGGTCGCGCCGATCAGTTGAAGATCAACTTCGGGAGAAGGCCTCATGAGGAGATCAAGCGAAAGCAAACATGCCGGTGCGCAAGTGAAGAAGCCTTGTGTCACGGTGCGGAAGTGAGACCGCCAGTCTTCACGTTTCTTCAGCCACGGAACGCGGTTCACTACAGTACCACCAAAGCCTAACACGTCGGCTATGTGGTGAAGCGGGCTTTGTTGGAAGAGCTTCGAAGCGGTTGGCATTCCCTCGCGGTGGTCGAATTTGAAATGCAAATCCAGCCAGCAATTTAAGACAAGTGCACAACCAAATGGAGGCTTACCCATGCTCGAGGCAGTAAGGCCACTATACAGGTAGGCGAGGACAGCGGGTCCCACCCTCTTTCCACGCCAAATCCCGCAGATAGCACTCAGTTGGTCTTCCTCCACTATGTTATCGGTATAAGGAAACAAGAGAGCACCCGCCAGACAGATAGTGAACCCCTTCATGATTCCCTCCAAATAGTCATCGTCTGGTGACCCTCTCAGGGCGTTCATGACCCACTCCGCAAGCTTTTGGAGATCGATCCCCTTCTGAGTACGGACCTTTCTAGCTGCGTCGGGCGGCATGAAGCTTCCAAGGACGCTTTCAGAAGTACCCCGTGTCAGCATCCGCATAGCCTTCACCTTCCCGTCACTCTTGAATTTCTTCAGACCAAGCAGAAGTTCCACCTCCTCGAGGAGGATGGTCACCTCGAAGGTCGGGAAGATAAAAGTGTGGGTCTGGGGATGCCAGACCTCCACTAGCGCGCCCATAGCCGCCCAGTCCATACGAATCTTCTCGTAATGCTTGGCGTGAATAAGGAGCCCCTGCAGATGCCACTTCGAGAGTATGGCCCTCATGCCAATGGAGATATTGGAAGTCAGCTTTGAAAGCCATGGCAGCTTGGAAAACTTCCTCGGGCCTGGGAAGAGTGGATATGGCTGGGAGAGGAAAGAAGAAGAAATGAAGGAAGTAAGAAGAAGGTTCACGTGTAGAAATTTGAAAAGAGTCGGCTTACCATATGCGACATGATCGTCCCACTCAGATGACCCTCGAGGTCGGAAAGTCGCCTAATCTCGCTGCTAGGCTTGCTCCTCTTCATAACGCGGGAAGACTCTCCTTCCATCCTGAAGATCTCTAGATTCTCCTCTCCTTCCTCTCCTGAGCTTCCAAAACCCACCTTGGTGCATTTGAATGAACTAGCCTAAGGGGAGTTCTTATAGGAAGGGAAGGGTGCTACAGGACAGAACATGTCACATCAGTGGTCATTGTCAAGATTTTGTCTGGATCTCCTTTGAACTGTGGTGCGATTCTGCTACCTTTTGATGTTGCTAACCTTTGCTGGCCTGTGCAGGTTTTACTAACGGACGTCTTTGTCCTATCTCCTGTCCCACCTTTCATTGGTTGGTCCCACCATGTCATGCATCATAGTATATGATACCTACGCTACTAGAACATGTCAAGGACCTTGCGGCCCGAACGAATCTGGGATTTGAGTTCCCCTTCAACAAAAACGGTGATGATCCCGGAAGAGTTTGGGTTGTACGGATAGGCCGTCAATTTGTGATAGAATGGGGACGACGGTTCCATTCAGTGAGTTGGTGCGCGGATAAACGGGCCCCATCCCAGTATCAGCTCACCGGGTCGGTATCCTGACCCGTTCTTCACAAGTTGACAATATTATCCTTGGCTATTTTCTATTTTTGTTTGTTTTAAATTTTTCTTTGAACCCAGCATGCATTCATATAGGACTTTGATTTATTGCGGAAGATCATTCAAGTGATTCGATTGTGAAAGCCGTTGTGCTCCAATTCCCACAAATATGAGATATTCCACTCCGAATGAAATACTGAGTTTCCTTGAGACAGCCCTACACTGCTCTTCCAAAGGAGACCCTTGTTTGGACAGACCCTCAGATATTCCTTTACCTTTTTTGACCCACCTTGGCCGCAGCACTTCCACATTGGCTGGTAACCGCTCCCCAAAGGTGAAACCTCCGGTTTATGACCCAGGTACTTCCACACCGAGAAGTTGGTCTCCTTTTGTTTCGTGCCTGAGCGCACATCTCACCCTCCCTTATTTGATCTCCGTCCAAGCAATCGTCAATGTTTGAAAGACCTTCTTCAAGGTCGCCTCATTGAAACTCCAGGAAAGATTCCAAACAGTAACGTCAAAAGCGTGTCTCATCACACCTTGGCATCAACTTATCAGTCCGCTCCCACTTCACTCCACTCCACTTCGATACCATTCCACTACGTGTCGCTCCCTTGCAAAGCAAACGCCAAGGCGGGGCAGCTGTAGACACGCCATTCTTGACGCCTCCTGAGAAAGTCTCATATTACTATACAACGCCCCGCAACGGCTTACGCATTCTGAATCACTCGAGTGCTTCCTTTTCTCGGGTCTTCTTCTGCCTTTTTTCGGCATCCGGAATCGTCTCGTCACGGCATTCGGACGGCATCAACACCAGTCGGACGCATCAAGAGGTTCCGGAATCAAGAAAGGGGTCTACCGGGCGGCCGCCGACGCCTGATTTGAGGACCCGGGTGGGTCTTAATGGGGGCGTCCAGGCCCCTGGACGCCCCCATCTTTTTAATTTATTTTATTATTTTATTATTTTTCTCAGGGCCCAAAAATAAATAAAAATATATATATTTTAATGAAGGCGTCCAGGACCCTGGACGCCTCCATAAAAACTAATAATAATAAATATTTATAAAATGCCAGTTGGCATAAAAAAATAAAATAAATAAAAAATACATATTAATGGAGGCGTCCAGAGCCCTGGACGCCTCCATAAAAACAAATAAAAAAAAATTATTAAAATGCCAGCCCTTGTATAAAAGACAAAAGAAAAATAAAAAAATAATAAACTTTTGGAGGCGTCCAGGCCTCTGGACGCCTCCATCAACTCACTCACGGGCGCCGGCCACCGAACGACGGTTTGTCGTGTGTGAAAAAATCCAAAATATAGAGACGTTCGGTCAGCTGGACGCGCCCATTTCTGAATCGCGAGGCGCCGCTCACAAAACCACGCGTTGTGCCGAACCGCGTGCGACCGTCGTCGGTTTTCGGTGGACCTACTTGAGGCATCCGGGACCCTGGACGCCCCCACAAAAGTATTCCAAAAAAATCAATAAAAATAGAATAAAATATTATTTCAGCCCTGATGGAGGTGTCCAGGGTCCTGGACGCCTCCACCTTCCGGAGCTCTATAAATAGAGGCCCACCCCCTCAGTTCTAGGGGAGCTAAGCAGTGATCCGATAGGCTGCCGGAGCCCAGAGGCTACGGAGTCATTCTTCTAACCCGTGGGGTCTTTTGTAGGTGGAGGTTCTGCCGGCTTCTCGGGTGCCCACGCTCGCGAGAGGAAGGTCGTCTTCATCCACCGCGCTTCTACGTCGTCCCCACGCTGCCGGAGCTCCGCCGAATTTCACCACCGGCACATTCAATAAGCCAACTCTTTCCTTTTCTTCGTAGTTCTTTTGCATTCATCATCTCGCATCCATCATCTCATTTTCCTCCTACTCGAGTCCGAGAGGGGTTTAAAAGATAACACCAACCAGGTGTGTGTCTTCCCGTTATTTCGTCATTTTTATTGCAAGGATATGAATACTACACATTCATCTTTCTAAGCCACTTGTCATTTGTTTGTCGTTGTTTTGCAAGGGTAGCCGAGGAAAGCCCTCTCCGTCGGCCGGCCGGAAGGAGAGGAAGAAGCAACCCGCCATCTCCCGCTCTTGAGGTAGGCGCGATCACTTTCTTATTTTGGGGTCTTTCGGCCCCTGGCGATCACATATTTTCATCGAGGCCGCGGCGAGTCACTTCCCCAATGGCCGTTCAAATTTCTGTTCTCACATTCTCTCTGTATTCTGTTATATTCTGCTCATATCATCGAGGCCGCGGCGAGTCACTTCCCCAATGGCCGTTTAAATTTCCGTTCTTACATTCTCTCTATATTCTGTTATATTCTGCTCATATCATCGAGGCCGCGGCGAGTCACTTCCCCAATGGCCGTTTAAATTTCTGTTCTCACATTCTCTCTGTATTCTGTTATATTCTGCTCATATCATCGAGGCCGCGGCGAGTCACTTCCCCAATGGCCGTTTAAATTTCCGTTCTTACATTCTCTCTATATTCTGTTATATTCTGCTCATATCATCGAGGCCGCGGCGAGTCACTTCCTCAATGGCCGTTTAAGTTTCCGTTCTTATACTCTCTCTATATTCTGTTATATTCTGCTCATATTCTCGAGGCCGCGGCGAGTCACTTCCCCAATGGCCGTTTAAATCTCTGTTCTTATAGTCTCTTTTATATTCTGCTATATTCTGCTCATATTCTCAAGGCCGCGGCGAGTCACTTCCCTAATGGCCGTTTCAATTCTTGTTATTTAATTTCTGCACCATTCCCGTCCCCCCGAGGTCGCGGCGAGTCACTTCCCGCTATAGCCGTTTGAACCCCATATCTTGCTATATTATACTTGTCCCGCTCGCCCCGCCGGAGCAATCTCCCGTGGTGGCCCCTTCTCTCTCTTCTCTCATCTCTGTGTTGCAGCAAACAGCAAAACAAACAAAAAAGAAGGAGCCCGCGCGCTCTCCGCATCCTCTTCCCCGCACCATCGAACTCCGAACCGCGTGACGTCGCTCACAGGGAGGGCTGTAATGCTCTAGATTTTTCGGATTATTTTTAGTGGGTCTCGGAGTGTATTTTGTGCTTTACACGTGTTTTTCCCTGATGTGCCTTCGGAACTCTGTGCAGGGCGAACCGTGGTATTCTTCGACTCCGGGACAGTACCACTGCGTTGTGTTCCTTCTGAAGATCACGGAGGTAATTTTTTATAATTTTCTGAATTTCTGGAATTTTTGGATTTTCTATATATATTAACCTTTTCTCTCTCTCCCCTCTCATTTCTCTCTTCCCTCCCTCTCTCTTCTCTCACGCTCTCTTTCTCCCCTCTCTTCTCCGACGACCGACGGAGTGAGGCCCGGCGAGGTGGAGGTGGCGTGGGCGAGGATGCGGGCAAGGACAGGCGAGGATCGAGGCGGTGGAGGCGGGGCGAAGCTTGGTGGCGCGATCGCGAGCCGGCGACGGTTTCGTGATGATTTCTTCGTCGATCGGTGTCCACGGCGCGTCGTTTCTTTAGTGGAGGTAGGACGATAGACCCCCAGCTCGTGCTCTTCCTTTCCCACGAGTTTCGTAGGCCGTGGTGAGCTGAGCAGGCTAATCGGGGCGATTTGAGAAAAATCCATGTTTTTGGGGTTGAGCGTCGATCCGCCGTTTCATTGTGTTTTGGCCGATCAGAGGCCATAGATGCATGCTAGGGGCTATTTGGGGGCTTCCTCCTTCTTTTCCCCCTCTCCCGTGGAGGTATGGGGGCGTGGTGAAGTTTTTGGGTCGTTTCCCGCTGTAGCATTCTCGGGACGGTGTGACGGTCGTTCCAGTGACCGTCATAGCGTGTAACGCGCCTGAGCAGGTGCGTTACGCTCCCTTTGTCTTGAGTGTTGGTGTTCGTGGGCCTGACGGTCCCACGATAGACCGCCACAGAGCTGTGACGCCCTGCTGCTAGACCGTCACAGTGTTGCGATCGTGGTTTATGACTGTTGGGGTCACGAGTCTCTGACGCGCCTAGGTAGGACCGTCAGAGCACTGTGACGCCCCTGAATGGGAGCGTTAGAGCTGACGCAGCCCATTCTTCTGACGCACCAGTGTTGGTCCGTCAGAGACTGTGGCGCATCGAGTGGAGTGCGTCAGAGCCGATTTCTTCTTGCCTTCTGACGCACTATGTTGGGTGCGTCAGGGCATGTGACGCACCAGGGTTGGCGCGTCACAGCCGGTGTTTCCCCTCTCGCGTAACGCTTCTGTGTTGGACCGTTAGAGTGCTGTGACGGTCGAGGCTTGGACCGTTACATCTTGTGACTGCCAAAGGGTAGACCGCCAGGCACTGTGTTGCACCGAAGTGGTTCTTCGTGCTTGCTACGATTGTTTCGCGTTGTGTAGGTGCCAGGTCGACCCGGTTGGGACCCAGTGGTTGACTTGCGGTCTCGCGAGTATCCCAGACACCGCGAGAGTTCTGTGTTGGTGTTTTGATGGTGTCGGGAGGGCCGTGTTACCTCGATTAGCATGCCCATAGGTGTGGTGGGTCCGGGTGACCCCGCGTATTTCGGGCTTTCGTGTTAACGCTCGATCAAGTCACCGTGTATCGGTGTGTGTGCGGTGGGGTCTCCCCTGCATGTCGTGAGTTTCTTTGGAAGGTGATTCCCTTATGGGCCATGTGTTTGGCCTTGGACTGCGAGTCTAGTTATCCGGCCTAGGGCTGGAGGTTTCCCGCTTTCCCTGGGATGGGGAATCGGCGTGGCGGCTTGTGTGCTGTCCTGGGAATCGTGCTTCTGTGCTTTCTGCATGACCGAGTGTGTGTGGTCCCGTTTCTTCGACAGTGGTTTCCGTGAGTTAGTCCTTACTTTCAGTGACCTGTCCACTAGTCGTAGCTTCCTGCGCACGTGGGTGCGGACCCACCTGGGACTGGTGGAGAGCGAGACCTGGTGAGAGGCAGTTTTTAGGCTGGTTTCCATAAGGCCCCTTGCCTTTGCCACCAGAGTCCGGTGTGGGGGAAAACCAGCTAGAGGACCCGACCTAGAGCAGATGGTCTGTGTGTGCACACGTAGTTGGGGGCTTAGGATATGCGCTGACGAGCGTGACCCCAGCTAGTCCTTGTTGTGGTACTTGTTGCGTGTCTGAGTCTCACGCCTGGGGCGTCATAGCTAGACACTTGTGACGAGGTGTAAGACGTCAAGGGACGCATCCGGTCGTTCTTCTAGTGGGTAGTGCTCCCATTTACTGGCAAGTGTGGACTCGAGTTTTGTTGGGCCGAGGTTCAGTACTATGGTACTGCTAGAGTAGACGGCTTTTCCATTTATTTACTTTAGCTTGTTGGTTCTACCGTACTCCCGTTAGGTAGGGCTTCTCTTTCTACTTGACCGGTTGTGGACGCGGATTTTATTATTTATTTATTTATTTTATTGATTTATTGATTTATTGATTTATTGATTTATTGGCGTGCCAGTCACATGTGTGATGATTTTTATTGTGCGCTCGATCTGACTTGGTCAGTCGATTGTGAGTGATCGTGTCTGGACTAGAAGTCCGTCATACCCTGAACGCTATGACGTTAATTACGTCCTCCCTGAGAAAGACAACCCTTGATTAAACGCCAAAAATAGGAGGCCTCGAGAGGCGAACATATATTCATGTGTGCAAATGGAACTTCATACCGGAGCCAGGAAGGCGGGCAAGATAATAACATCAACCATGGAAACAGATGATATCCTTAAGTCAGCGGTTCAAAACCCGGGGTTAAGGGGGGAAGGAGGCTCTCAATCATAGGTAGCCTGAGCCGCGACCGTGATGAGGTTTAAAACATCGATCAGTATTTCGACAGCATTTCCCCTTAATCTGGATTATGCCCAAGGGGAAATAGGCTATCACCCACGGAGTGCCGGGATGAAAGCCAAGAGAGAGAAGTGTTGAACTTCCCGAATCACATATCTGCCATGGGGCAATGTTTGATATTCCCTGTAGAAGCCGGTGGAACTCATGCAGTGGCAGAGCCCTCCCGAGCTAAAGGGGTTATTCACGAACCCGATGCGGGACGACGGAAAATGAGCGAACGCTCAAGGTTGCGCCCTCGCACGCGGATCGACCTGCGCGGTCAGGTCGCGGGGATCGACCTGCCCAGTCAGGTCGCGGGGGGTCAAGGTAGATTATCTGTGCAGTTCAAATGTGCAAAGGTTCCTGGCGCGAGAAGGTAAAAGGGTTCAGGACAGAGGGTTTATGGCTTGATTACGATGCTCTGCCTTGAGCTCATCAATGATCCAGGCCAAAATAGATAGATTCAACGGGGTCTAGGTAGATCAGTTCATCAAATCTGAGCTGGATTAGATTCGGGTTTTACGGGAGCATCAGGATAGAAGAGGGATTTGGGAAGTCTAGGGTCGAGGGAAACCCTGTCACCGTTATCATGCAGAGCCCGGGGGACAACCTAATGTCGACTTTCATCTCCTGAGAGAATTTTGGCAGCACCTCCCCCGGACCGAGTATTTGCCAGAGAGTGATATAGACTGACATCCACGGAGTGCCGGGATGAAAGCCAGAAAGTGAGGGAGCACTAAGGCTCAAGGAGACTGTACATGTCTCTAGCATCAGTCACTATTCCCCTTCTCAGAGATCGACGAAACCCTTGTAAAGACAAGGTCCACCGAGCCCGCGGGGTTGCGTGTGAATCCAGTTCGGGACATAGGAATGTAGGGGAGGTCTTCCCCATTATTATACCACCTCAGGGCACATGTGATGATCTCTGAGCATCCCCTAGACAGATGTATATGGAACCAAAAGGGTCGGAGGATGACCATGCAGAGGAGGGCCTCAGACTGGGCTTCACTAGGCCAAGAAGAAGGTTCTCGGCGGTGGCTTTAGTTGGCCAAAAGGGAGAGGCTCTCGGCGTGGTTTTAATTGACCAAAAAAAAGGCTTCTCGGCATGGGCAGATGAAAAAAGGGGGGGCAAGGCCCTCGGCATGGAGCTTCCCGGCGCGCTCCTGGGGGCGCCGGGAAGGTGGCGCCGGGAAGGTGGCATGGGGAGAACGGCTGACAAGGGCAGAGGGGTTCTCGGCAGGGGGGTTCTCGGCACGCTCCTCGTCGCGCCGGGAGCCTGGCGCCGGGAGCTGGGCTGGGAGGCTCACGTGGAAGGGTCTGAGAGGGGTTTTTGTCATTTAGCAAGAGAAGAAGGCCTCTCGGCAGTTCGGCTCTCGGCGTGGAAATTAGCACGCCGAGACGGTGGGACGGTGAGGGTTTCAGAGCTCAAAACGATACTCTGTTCGGGGTTTCTTGATATTTCTGGCTCGGGTTAAGGCAAGATTTGGAGCACAGAAAGGGGGGTTTTCATAGGGGCTTCTGTTAGGAGGATGCCAAAGGAATTGTAAGGCAGGATCAGTAGGGGGAATTGAGATCATCGTCCAGATCCTGTGAGGGTTTTATCTGTTTGCCGTCAGCCGTCTGGGGGATCAAGAGATGACTGTCTCTGATCCCCTGGACGAACCCAATGGCATTGAAAACCGGCGACGGAGGGACTTTCAGCACCGAGACTCCAGGCCCTAAGCATTCAAGGCTTAGAATGGAGGACCTAGGGATCGATATTGTCGTTTATCAGAGCTCGGCAGTTCAGGGAACCAAGAGATTGATGTCTCTGGTTCCTGAACTGTATGAAGGGCTCGAGGGGAAACTCGAACTATATGGGGAGAATCTGCCATTGAGACAGGAGGGGAGAAGGAAATAGAGCCCAATCAACCATTAGATAGGGGTGGGGGTCCTATCCTCATCCCTCTTCGAGGAACAGAGTCGTAGAAAGATCCTGAAACCGAGAGCGTCTAAACTATCGGAAATTCCTGATGAAAGATATACATAGAAAGATATAGAGCAGATATATCAATCAATCGACACCCAAATGGGCCATGGTAGTATTTCATTTCATAACATCATTCCAACACCGACCACAAGGAGGGAGTGAGGGAAAGGGAGATGAATATACATCGGGATATCCCGGTTACATCCAAAACTAAAGATCGAGATAAACTCGGCGGGATTACACGAAGAAGAAAAGAAAACCATGGGGGAGGGTGGAGCATTGACTCCTCTCCCTCCCCGGAGCAGCCCACCTGGAGCCTTCCCTTCTTCCTTCTCTTCAGATCTTCTCTTTGCTTCTTCG
Source organism: Amorphophallus konjac (assembly GCA_022559845.1). Classification (NCBI taxonomy): domain Eukaryota; kingdom Viridiplantae; phylum Streptophyta; class Magnoliopsida; order Alismatales; family Araceae; genus Amorphophallus; species Amorphophallus konjac. The sequence continues at coordinate 401,280,361 of CM040118.1, forward strand.
ATCGCCTTTTCCTCGGGCTCTCTCTTTCTCTTTTTTGGGTTTCTGGCTATCCTCTCGATATCTCCTTTTTTTTTCTTCTTCTAACGCCGCCCCTTTCTTTTTTTCTTTGGCCGCTGATCCCCCTCTGGTTTCATCGAGCTGGAGGGTTATATATAGGGGGTGTCAAACCCTATTCTTATCGGCGTGCTTCCTTCGTCCTTTGATCCTGAGTCTCGGCACGCCCTAGGTCGTGGAGGTATCGATGTATGTGGCTTCTACCTGGGCCTTGGGCCTTCTTCGGTCCACGAACCAATCGGCGCCGATGCTTTCGACGTGGGCTTCTCCTTCGTTTCCCTTTATCCCTGGGAAAATAAGAGATATAAGATGAAAATATGTTAGCATTAATATTTATATCACTTGTGTTATCATTTTATTATTATTCTATTATTATCGCTATATATTTTCTCTTTTTTTTCTCTTTTGTTATTATTGTTATTATTTATTTTCTTTTCCTCTTTTCTCTCATTTATTATTATATATACGTATATATTTTATGTGTCAACACCGGTACAGTAGGAGTAGTTGTAGTACCGAGTTTCAACCGGCCACCGGGTTACTGTTCCTGCTGTTACTGTTGCTCTTGTAGTTGCAGCTTTCCGTGCCACCATTGTTCTCAGTTGGGGTTCTGTGGGATCCCTACTGGGCCAGTGATAGGAGGCTCACCCCTGCTTTTCAGGTGTGGCGATTCATCGTCGAGGTTCGAGGTTGCGGTTTGAAGGTTCTTAGTTGCCAGCTCGTCGGGCCGAGTGTCCACTCGGCATGTGGTACGTTTTACTTCTTTAGACTGTACTTTCTGTTGGACTGGACTCTGCTGTAGTTGTTTATTTATTTCTGTTAGTTGTTGAATTGTCCTGCTTTATTTCCTATTTCTTTGTGCCTCCACACTCCTTTTAGCCATTCCGAGCCCTCCCGGCTCGTGGGCGGCAGTTCGAGTCTCGGGTTATCGGGCCTTCCCGGTAATCGGATTCTCGGGTCGTTACAACAACCATAGATGGTATATGATGGAACACCTTGGAACCCTAATGGCCAACCGCGCGACGCTGACCCGGAATCAGACGCCGTCACACCGACAGGTGACACGCATGCATTGACCTAAGCTCAAGGTTGATGAAAGAAAAACACTAAAGGGGATAAGAACATTGACATACTAGAAACATGGATATTTCTTGTAGCAAAGGCTTTTGTTCTTTCGGGGTAGACAATCATAAAGTGTGTTTTCGAAAAAGGGCTACAAGCCGTCAACAGAGTTATATCCTTCGGAGTTTCCATTGGATTCTGAGTCCTCAAAATAAAAGAGAATGTAGGGGATAGACTTCACAAGAGGATCAGCAAAGTTGTTAAAATGATGAGCTATGAGCAGGCTTAGTTCACTCCACCCTTTCGGTGATTTCGGGCCACCTTCGGAATGTTGTTTGTTGTGTTGCCCCTTGAATTGGAACTTGATTTGTAGGGGTTTCTTTATCTTGACCAGGCACGGTCATGACCAGGCCTTTTCATTTCTCCCCTTTTGGGATTTTTCTTTCTTTTCATTGCTTGGGATTTTGAGATTTTGGGTTTTGCACCCATTTTGAATTATCATTCATTTTTTTTCTTGCCTGCGGGGACACTGCCATCTTCACGTGCTCTGGTCTCATTTTGCAAGGAAGGTGAGTCCTACTCTCACTTGAGGGCATCATGTTTCAGCTGCTGAGCTCAAGGCCTTAAAAGCGCCGACTATCTTGATTGATCGAGTAGAGAGGAAAAGGAGGATTTTGGAGTCTTCCAGAAATCTTTGGGATAGTCACCCGTTTTAGGCCGTTGCTGTATTTTGAAAGCATGTGAGTGTGTGCATGTTGCTTGCCTCTTGGAGCATTAGCGACTTAGCTTGATAGAATTCCCCTCGGTTCCAGTAGATCAAAGTCTTAAACCATCAAGACTTTAATGCGACCTAACCTTAACCATGAAGGGATGGAGAGTGAAATGCATGGCAGCTGCTAGACTGTTGATTTTCTTTGATTTATGGTTTTTTTGTTGGATTTTTGGTTCAGATTATCTATTTTTTTTTTATATTTTGAGAATTTAGCTATGTACAAGGGTTCCTATAGAGTGGATGGGATCGTCTGGGCACTCTGTGGACTGTTGGATGGAAGAAGAGGAGCAGTCCACCTCCTTGGTAGGCCGGAAATAAGGTTCAAGTGAATGGGAAGCAAGTACACGGCCGTGGACACGACCCCTATACCTACTAGGATCAATGGGCTCTTTGATTTGAATGTGTTTGGCCATAGGAGGTGGGTTAGATCATTCCTTATCTTCTAACAGATTTATTGAATTCATTAAACTAAACATTAAGATTTGAGTTAATAGATTATAACTTTCAGCGAGACCTGACCAAAGTAGGTAGGGAATTTGGGTGCCCCTGGCTTTCTTGTGTGGTGTAGCCGAAGGTTTGGACTCTTCTAAATCTGACCTATTATGTACAAGGCAAGTGCCCCTGGCAGGGCTGTTGATTGGAGTAGTGTGATTGGGGATGGAGGATGAAAGTTCCCGAGCTGGGGAATATTGGGTTGAAAGTTTTTCCCCTAGAGTGGGCTCCTCAATGACAACCTCAAGCTTTTCTTTTTGGGAATGATCAGTTTCGGAGATGGAACCACTTTTGAATGACGTGAACAAGAGGAATAGAAAAGAGAGGAGGACTAACAAAGTCGGTTCTCCTTTTGTTTCATGAATTTCTTCTTGGGTTATCGAGTGGGAGAAGGATTCTTCAGAGAATAGCTTTGATAAACCCAAATCCTCTATATCTACATCGTGGGACTTTTCTTTTGGATCCACATACCCATCTTCATGGCATGTTTCTACACTGGCAATTCTCTCTTCCAAAGGATAGGATTCCTTTATAAAATGGTCATGCAAATTCCACCTAGTTGATTCATCTTTGCTAACCTTAGTTGGTTGACACCCTAATCCAAATCTCTCGAGTGTTCCATTTTTCTCAATCGGCTCCTTAATTCATTGTTCCTCCATTCCTAACCCTGCACCCAATGTATAGCCCATCTTGGACATTATGTGCCATCCTACATCTTGGGGTTTGTCCTTAGGTACGGGTGACTCTAAGAATTCATAGGATGGAGTAGATTGGTGGGCATCCAAGTTGGAGATGATGGGCTCCTTGTCTTTTGACGACATGAGCGTGGCCGGGTCCAACACCGTGGAGATGTCGGCCATAATTTTTAAAGGAGGAGCAATCGGGGGGTTAGGGATATGTGGAGAACTTGAATGGATAGTTGGAATGACATCTTGATTTGGGAGAGCGAATCCAACATTTGATTCATTAAAATGGATGGGTTCATGTTAGGGAAGCTGAATCGGAGCTAGATCAATTTGGGTAGAGGTCAAAAAGGACTCATCAACAATAGGAGCTGGTTCAAATTGAGTTGGCAGCATGACTGGGGTAGGAGCTGGTTTGATTAGATCAAGAGATGCTAGTAGCTCTTCTCGCGCGGTGTCTTGGTAGAGACTGGATGAAGTTGAGTGAACCTCTGCCATGAGCATAGGAGAGACACCTTGATTTGACTGTCGAGTAGATGTGCCCTTAGGCAGAATGACAACTAAAGACCTTGCCCCTTCAGGTAGAATTGGAATGGAAGGAGGGATGTCTTGGCTTTGTTGCGGTGGTTCACTCTTGGGTCAGATCAAGACCAAAGGTCTTTCCCCTTGTCCATGGCCAATCATATGTCCTGTGTCCGAGCTCACTATGGGTTGATCATTCACCACTTCCTCCTCATCATATTGCCATTGTTGACCTCTTTCCATTAGCCTAGACTCTTGATTGCCCCTAACCATGGCTAACCTTTCTTGGGTGTAGGATGGAACATGAGGTGATTGATGGAAAGGAATGGAGTTAGGGGCATTCCCTTGCCCCTTCACCGGCGCCCCGCGGTTTGCAGTGGCAACCTCATGATTGATGAAATTAGAAGACTGGTTGAAGAGATTGATGTGATCATGGAAGCTTGCCCCTTCAGAGGTCGGGACATCACAATCATCTAGATATGGGAATGGAAATGAGGAATGTTTGAGTTGAGTTTGAACAACATGAGCTCGTTTGTAGAGTTGAGCGAATGTGTGAAATTCGCTAAGCATCAAGATAGCGCGGAGCTGAGGAATTGAATTGTTGACTTGAACAGTGATGGCTTGGGATTCCGGGATGGCAATCCCAGATCTAAAAGCCATAGCTCTCCACCGATTAGCAAATTGAATAAAGTCCTTTTCGGGCTTCATCTTTTCCATGATAAGGTCTATGAGAGTGGGAGCTACACTAGCCATGTGGCCGAAATGAGCGATGAAACACTCGGACACAATGTCAAAGTTGATCAGATCAATGTCTAGGCGTGAAGAGAACCACCTAAAGGCCTCTCCTTCTAGAGATTTTTGAAAGAGATGAACTAGGAGGACCCGATTTTAAAGCCATCAGTGAGAATCCATTAGAAAGCAAGAAAGATGTTCATGTGGATCCGTGGAACCATCATACTTCCGATATTTGGGGGCTTTGAAACCCGGCGGAAAATAAGCAATCAGAAGTTTGCAATAGCTAGTGAAGGAGTGAGGTTGAGGTTTGGGGAGACTTTCGGCAACCATTTGCGGGACATACCTTTCCACCTCTAGTCGGGATATGAGATTGGATTGCTTAAGGGGGTGCATTGCCATTTGGCATACCATGAGATATTGGAGAGGATGCAACCCCTTGAGAGTGAAGAGGATGGTTGGGTTGAGTAGGAACACGGGAGGGAGCCCTATTGAATGAATTTGGCATTGAAATTGGAGATCTCCTTGGAATGGATTGAGCATTGAGATGTGATCATGCTTGGGAAGCTAGAGCAACCAAATAGTTAAGGAATATCGAGATAACACTCTAGCTAACTCTTGGTCTTCCTTTGGGGAAATTGATGGGGTTTTGACATTGATGGATTCTTAACTTTCGGAAGATGATTTTTCACTACTTGTGCTTTGACTTATATCAATTAGTGAATTTTGACACATCCCAATGAAAGCATTGGGTGTATCTTCCTCGACATCAAGCCGAGTTTGTGTGTCATAAAATTCAAGGTCATCCTCATCATTAACATGCATGCTAGAATAACATTGAGCCATTGTAACTCAACCGAATTAACTTTTAGAATTGAAGTGAAATTTTTAAGGCCCATTAGGATTGAGTGAAATGGTATCTAACAACAAGCATGTCTTCAAACAATGCGCCCCAACAATTTTAATTAGGTTAATTCCATGAATAGTCTGATTTGAATTCGTCCCCTCTTAGATGATAATAGAATTTTCTAGGGAAATTAATAGCCAAACTCCGGGATAATCTTAAGAAAATCTCACTCAAACCCCTTCAGGAAATCTAATAGGACTTCAAAGATACGACCTGCCCGGCGACCGTGTGGGAATCCACGGTTCGCGGGGACTCACGGAGGTTCCCAATTGAAAAGGACTAGTTACACCCGAGTGAGAATCCCCGGGTGAAGAGTCCAAATCAACGGGAGGGTGGTCCTAATAAGTGTGATGCCGGCTCTTCCTAAGCCCACCCCAGACTCAAACCTGCAATGTTAGAACAAACACAAGCAGAAATACACAAAACAAAAGCTAAACTATGCAAAAAGAACAAAAATGGAAGCAGAAACACGAACAGAAGATGGCCAACCCGATGGCCGTTCAGAGGACCTGGGCGGCCAAGTACATGGCCACCTTGGGACTTGGGCGGCCAAGTAGTTGGCCACCTAGGATGTGGTGGGCGGCCAGGTCTTTGGCCGCCCTAGGACCTGGGCAGCTAGAAGCCTGGCCGCCCACTGTTTTGGTCCAGCAGGTGTACCAAGTGCAGAACAATCACAGGAGTAACTAAAAATGAAAAATAAGGATGGGAAAAGGCTATTTGCTGGAAAGTGAATGCAATGAACTTCAATCCAAAAACTCAAAGTAAGCAATTAGTGTCCCACCGTGATCGCCAGAAGGTTGTAGGTGCCGGAAGGTAGTCATCCCTCCGAACTTGTGCTGCGGCTACCTACAGTGCACAGGTTAGAAATGAAGAAATGGTGTGCTCGCCAGAGGTGTTTACCTGAACCTCACAAGGGTAGAATGATCAAGAACGCCTTAGGAATGAGGAGATGGTGGGTTCTTCTGTCCTCGCTCTCAACCGGCCAAGAACGGGGAGCTCTGCGAGTCGATGATGATGTTCATGCAAGTTAACCAGCAAACACAAAGAATAAACCCATTAGACTATGATAGTGTAGTATATGCCCAAAACGAAAGGAAGAACATGCAAATGGGGGTGATCGTACCGGGAAGGGGGGACGGAAAGGGGGATGGCCGAGACTTTCGACCATCCGCCTTCCCTATGTTTTGGGTTGAAAAACCTCTTTAAAAATGGATCTAGGAAGATCTATTATGCATGAATGCAGTAAAACAAAATGAAGTATAGCAAAATGGAGAACAAGGAAGACAGACGGGGTTTGCCCGTCAACCAAACAGAGGGCAGCCATAAGTGTGGCCATTCAGAGGAGGTGGGCGGCCATGTCGATGGCCGCCCCCTGCACTTGGGCTCCTCGATCGTGGAGCTCTCCAACTTCAGGTTCTACTGCTAGGGGAAGGTCGGGGAAGGCGCTCTCGTGCTCACAGCTCTCTCTCTGGGCTCTGAACTACTAGCCTCTCCTCCTTCCAAAATGTCCAAACCCCCCCTCCGTGAGATAGATCAGAATGGAGTTTTTGTATGTGGGGCATTTCTCTCCACGAAAACCATTCGAAAATATGGATTACATGTAGGCTACATGAGTCTCGAACCTCTCGAGTGGGAGCGATTTTAGAGGACGTTCCCGGAGTGTGTGGATCGTGGAGTTGACTGACATTTGACAGGAGGCGGCCAAGGTTCTGGCCGTCCAAAGGAGGTGGGCGGCCAACTCGATGGCCACCTTGAGGAGCTGGGCGGCCAGGTTTTTGGCTGCCCTGCAATGAGCTGGGCGGCCAACAGTTTGGCCACCTTGAAGACTGGGCGGCCAAGTATGTGGCCGCCCTGGAATGGGCTGGGCGGCCAGCACCTTGGCCACCCAGGGATCAGGGCATGGAGTGTAAATAAAACCTCTAAAAATTCACCTCGGGCCTCACGCCCCTGAACCCCCGACCTTACGGGCAAGGGGGCAAATGGTTTGATCCGCGAAGGGACAGGGTGGAGCCTACCTAAACAAGGATGAGACTCCACACAACCAATCAACCAAAAGGAAGTATCACTTCTATGATGGCTAGACAATGGTCTGCGGGATGTCCCAAATTAGGCATCTATAGAGAGGCCTTCTTATAGGGCTTCAGGCTGGGTTCCCAATAGCTCACACGTCCGACATGTGGAAGGTTCGTTTCTGCTTTTTCAGAGAAGCCACGTGTCGGCTATAGATGGGACAGCGATCCTCGTGGAGGAATGTCTAATGCTTATACCCCTTGGATCACGTGCCAATCATTTGTTCTTTTTAATCCACGAGCTCATGCTTCAGGTGTGAGTTCAAGTGGTCACGTGCCAGATGAAGATGTTTGCACCTCTATAGTTCAGATGATCGAGAATATGCCAAGTTGAAAGAGATGCCTTAGCCTGTAGAAGAAAAGTGAAAACATGGTTAGACCTTATATACGTAGCACATACCTATATGCACAGCTAACATTTACCTTAGCATATGACAAAGCCTGCTAACATCGACCTTATGCATAAGACCTTGCATACTAACACTGACCATATGCACGAGACCACATACTAACACCGACCTTAGATGCAAGGCTGTGCATACTATGATGGGGACATCTCCGACCACTCCACAGCTTTGGGGCTCCTGATGATCACCAGCAGTGCTACATCTTGTTCGCCACGTTATTCTGAGTCATATGATGTATCTTTCATTTTCTTATTATGTAATTTTCCTTTTATTTGAGTCAAGTCCCTAGGTTAAGGTGTCATCTACCTAGGTTAATTGGCATTAGAGTGGTTAATGAGTCAGTTGGGCCCAATTAAGTGGGCTTGGCCCATGGGCACCCCCCTTCCCCCCTTGGTTTATTGTCATTAGTCAAAAACTCAGGGTCTTTTGTTAAATTGTGGGTTTCCTATAAATAGGACCCCAATCCCCCCCATTTGAGGTTAATGAAGTATTGAATATTTGAGCATAAGTGCACCCCTCTCTCTCTCTCTAGCTCTCTCATTCTCTCTCTCTCTCTAAATTCGGAATTCCCCTCTCTCCTCACCTCTTGCCACCTCACTTGCCACCTAGGCAAGCCTTTTCACCTCCCAAGACTCCCATTACTTCACCATTAACCACTCCACCTCCCCAAGCACCCTTTCACCTTCCCAAGGCATCCCTCCCCCTTCCCTAAGCAACCTTCCACCTCCCAAGAGCCCTTTCCCCTTCCCTAGAACCCCTTTCACCTCCCAAGGTCGTCCACCACCTTCCCCTCCCTCCTAGGGTCGACCCCTCCACCCCATTCCACCTCCCATTGCTTGGCCGACCACCTCCTTCCCCTCCCTCCTTGCTAGTCTGCAGGTAGCAGAACTGGGTACGTGTTGCAGAAGCTACCCCGGATTCACACGGTGACATCCAGAGGCGTACTATACCTTTCTGGAAAGGGCGTCCAGTCCACTACGCAGGCGAGGAAGAATCGTACCATTCCGAGTTCGGGGCTGTCCGGGAGAGCCAATCTCCCCCGACTGCGCAGAGCTCCATCAGCAGAGTTCCTGAACCCTGTTCAAAGCTACACCACGGCCCACGGTGAAGGATTCAAGCCGTAAGCTCTTCTAAAAATATCTTCCTCCACCAGTCCTCTTTCTGGATCAAGAAGCGGAAGTGCATTCGGCATCCGGAGGTCAGAGTTTTGGTCTTTCTTCCTCGACTGGTCGGGTCTGCCTCCCACAGTTGGCAGTGACCTGCCTCCACTCATCGGCATCCCCCAGGCCACCCCGACATCGGACAGCTTCCCCGTCAGTTTTGAAGCGTAGAGGGATTGTCCACGGTTCCAGCAACTCCAACGGTTCGAAATTTGGCATCCGGGAGCGGCCGGGACAACTTCTGCAACCCACTGCTCTTATCTGGTAGCCGCTACGGCGAGGATCTGCAACCCGGTTCGTCGCTGCACCACGACTAACCGTGGAGGATTCAGACCAACAGCCTTTCTTCAAAGTTCTTCCTCACCTGTCCCCGACCAGAAGCAAGAAGCGGAACCACAGTCGGCATCCGGGAGCCAAAGTTCTGAGTTTTCCCCTACAGTCGCGCGGGTCTGCCTTCCCCAGTCCTCTGCGACCAGCACTCACTCATCAGCGTCCCCCAGGCCACCCCGGCCTCCGACGGCCTCCCTACCAGTTTTGCTGCAAAGAGAGTTCATCCACGGTTCCATAAATTCTGACGGTTCGAGATTCGGAGCTCGGGAGCCCATGGTACAACCTCTGCATCCTACTGCATCATATCTGAAACCGTCAGTCCCAGATTCCACTGTCCTGTTCGAAGCTCCGCCGTGGCCAGAGACGACACCAGAAGAAATCAGTAAAATTCAGAGGCATCCTCGCTCCTGTTACGAAAATATCCCTTCTGGTCTCATCATCAGCAAAATTCTAGGCTGAGATCTACGGCGGCTACACCAACTGTCCATCACCCATCACAGCAAGCAGGTCGGTTCGGCAGCGGCTCCTCCTCGTGATTTCTCGGCGAATCTTCCCTTCCTGCCTGGCCGGCTTACCGCCCCTCCCTGCGTGGAGGTAGTGTTTGATTGTAACAGTGAAATCCCCACCCCAAGCTCACCCTCCTGTGAGAGGTGTAGTGAATGTAACTAATTAAGCAGGATTCAAGCTTCATCGGCGCAGTGTGCGGGGAACCCACACTTCCCCGCTCGCCCTCGTCTCCGGCCGGGATCGGTGTCTTCACACCGATCAGGTGAGCTTCGGTCCACTCTCCTCTGCTGGTTTATTATCATTGCTTAGTTTAGTATTATCCCTTGATGTGCCGTCGGCGGTGAGAGAGAGCTCGTTCCAACATTCCGTTTAGTCAAGTGCCACCGCGGGCGAGTTGTGAGTGTGACATTACATCCCACGCCCTCGGCGTGCCGGCCGCCCTTGACATTGGGCATCCCTGGCCCATTGGGGTCTATCCCTAGCTGGTCAAATCCTTGGAGCCTCGAGGTCCAACCTCGGACCCTCACCGCCATCGCCGGTCCTTCTACGGATCCGAGTGTGCTTACGCGAGTGAGTCCGCTAGTGTGACGCTGCCAACTTGTTGTGTTGCTTGCACATTTAAGTCCAAGGATTTCGTTTCACATCAAATTGGTATCAGAGCAAGTTCTAGACTTGTCTCTACTAAGTCTTGTCCTAGGGCCATTGCATTCAGCAGTCGTTCATCATGACCACTTCCTACTTAGCCTATTCGCCATCCTTAGACCCATTAGCGGCTTTTGTGTTTGATGGATCCCGCCCTAGCATATATCTAGAATGGGAGAAGTCCATAGACCGACACTTTGGGAGGTTCACCCTGTCAGAGCCTATCCAAGTCAACTATGCCAAGAGTTTACTCTGGCGCCGAGCTAGGAAAGAATGGGAGAACATTGTAGGTTTGAGAGAAGCTAAAGGGGAAGCACCTATTGAATCTTGGGATGTAATGGGGGCCAACCTTAGAAATATCTACGCACCCCAATCCAAACCTCCTCAACCAACCGATCTTCCACCCCCGACCCTAACTCCAACCCAAGAACTTCCCCAACCAAGCCCAACCCAAGCCCACCCATGTTCACCACCCCGAGAGTACCATGCACCGACCATTATCACTCCACCCACCATAGACTTTCCTACCCCATTATCCTTAGAAGTTGTATCCCACACACATACCCAAGTGGAGATGGATGCCAATCCGGATCCACCTCCCACCATAGAGGACATCCTAGACCCCCCACTTCCACCCACCTCTCCTAGTCCGGGTCCTCATGAGCCACACACCCTCACCATGAATGAGTCCATACTCCAATGGCTCAAGCGAGGCCCCACCATTCCTACCTTGCCACCCTACCTCTCACCCTTGGGGTATCAAGCCCAAATTGTGTCCACCCGGTCTTCCCATGCCACACTTCAAACCTCCTACCTTGTGGGAGACTTAGGGGACCTAGTGGACTGCTTACAATGGCAAGTCCACCTGACCAAAATGCTAGCCATAGGACCATCAGAGTCTAGCACCATCTTCCTAGCATACCCCACCATTGGTTCCATCACCTCCATCTATACTAGTGGCCATTATACGAGTGAAATCCTCCTCTTTCTCCCCAAGGATGAGAAACCCATCTTGGCCCACTCACCACCCATTGAGATTCCAATTGATTTGATTGGCCAACCCACCAGAGACCTTGGCCCAATTACCTTGGAGGAGGATGACTCACAATTTGGGAACCTTGAAGACCTAGAGTTCCTCTCCCTAGGTGACCCTTACCCTGACCCCTTTGATCCCTTCCTATACCCACCCACCTTACTCACCACCAACCTTTTCCTACCCCAACCAACCAAGTTAGACCAAGCCCACCTCTCTCAAGACCCGGACCACACCAAGGGTACCATGACCATGGGTGAAATACACCTAGGAAACAATGAAGTGCCCCACTCCATGACACACGCCTTCCTAGATCCCTACGACCCTTTTGAGTGGAAGCTCAAAGGCCACCCCACCACCCCACACAAGGAAGGCATCTATGGGAAAGGAATTCTTATGTCTTGGCACATCACACCACTTGGCATGAATAGAAAGTCGGGTCCTTTCATACATGACACCCACATGTCAAGTCGGCTGCATGACTGGTCCAAAGGTTCTCCCACATTCATCATTGGTCATAAGCATGTTACGAGCATTCACGGATGTCCGGGACCCCCGGCATTTGCTATACCCATGCGCGATAGATTCCCCTATGGATGCCCCGACCCCCCAACCATTGTCATGAAGTCCATGCATGATAGGGCCACCTATGGTTGCCCTGGTCCACCTAAGTTCATCAAGGTCCACATGGTATCAAAGCATGATAGGTCAATTTATGGTTGCCCTGGTCCACCCTTGCACACTATTCACTTTCACACCCACTCACTGCATCATAATGCATGGTATGAGCATACACGCAAGCAATTCTTGACAAGCGGTGAGGTTCACAAAGAGCGGACAAGAGCTCGCGAGCGCCACTTGGAATTCCAAGTAGGCGATTTGGTGATGATGGCATCGGAGTGGCTCTACCTTAGGGTCACCTCCCATTCAAGGGCACGAGGACTTGGACCTTTTCCTGTTCCTAGTGACTTTGGCAACACAGCTTATGGATTGAATTTACAAATGGGTTACGGGATATTCCCCACTTCTCACGTGGCTGACCTGGCACCCTATATGGGCACCGCGGTGGATCCTAGTGAGTGTCTCGAGCCTATATCTTCCTTTGAGAGGGACACCCTCGGAGAGCCACCAAAAATCAGCCTGAGAGTCCGACGTGTGCACACGGAGGCAATACTAGGCAAGCAGGGTTCCATCGCCAGCAAGAGCATGCACCCGAGCCACCTCGAGAGGTTGAAGGACCGTCCCCTGGTTGCGGACGCAGGGTTGAGTTTGGAGGTGGAGGTTCACCCCGAGCTGCTTTAGAGGACCACCTCCCCAGTGGACCCATACTCGACGGAGTCGAGTTCTCCGCACCCCGGGAGTATGATGGGGACATCTCCGACCACTCCACAGCTTTGGGGCTCCTGATGATCACCAGCAGTGCTACATCTTGTTCGCCACGTTATTCTGAGTCATATGATGTATCTTTCATTTTCTTATTATGTAATTTTCCTTTTATTTGAGTCAAGTCCCTAGGTTAAGGTGTCATCTACCTAGGTTAATTGGCATTAGAGTGGTTAATGAGTCAGTTGGGCCCAATTAAGTGGGCTTGGCCCATGGGCACCCCCCTTCCCCCCTTGGTTTATTGTCATTAGTCAAAAACTCAGGGTCTTTTGTTAAATTGTGGGTTTCCTATAAATAGGACCCCAATCCCCCCCATTTGAGGTTAATGAAGTATTGAATATTTGAGCATAAGTGCACCCCTCTCTCTCTCTCTAGCTCTCTCATTCTCTCTCTCTCTCTAAATTTCGAAATTCACTCTCTCTCCTCCCTATTCTCCCCTAATTAAGACCCCTCCCCCTTCCCCATACCTCCCATTTAATCCCCCTCCATCCCCTAGGTGGAAGCCCCTCTTCCAAGGCACCCCTTGGCATTCCCCATACACCCCCTCACTTCCCCAAGCACCCCCTTCACCCCTCCCAAGCTAAAATTCGAATTCTCCTCCCTTTGGGACTGCACCACATTCATTCCCAGCCCCCCTCACCTCCCTAGGTCGCAGCCCCCAACCCCCCTTCCCATTGTTCTTCCTTTGGCCAACCAAGTTCTTCCACCCCTCTCCCCCCCTTTGATCAGTCTGCAGGTGGCTGAAGAAGGTACGATTTGCAGAAGCTACCCCGGATTCACACGGTGACATCCAGAGGCGTACCATACCTTTCTGGAAAGGGCGTCCAGTCCACTACGCAGGCGAGGAAGAATCGTACCATTCCGAGTTCGGGGCTGTCCGGGAGAGCCAATCTCCCCCGACTGCGCAGAGCTCCATCAGCAGAGTTCCTGAACCCTGTTCAAAGCTACACCACGGCCCACGGTGAAGGATTCAAGCCGTAAGCTCTTCTAAAAATATCTTCCTCCACCAGTCCTCTTTCTGGATCAAGAAGCGGAAGTGCATTCGGCATCCGGAGGTCAGAGTTTTGGTCTTTCTTCCTCGACTGGTCGGGTCTGCCTCCCACAGTTGGCAGTGACCTGCCTCCACTCATCGGCATCCCCCAGGCCACCCCGACATCGGACAGCTTCCCCGTCAGTTTTGAAGCGTAGAGGGATTGTCCACGGTTCCAGCAACTCCAACGGTTCGAAATTTGGCATCCGGGAGCGGCCGGGACAACTTCTGCAACCCACTGCTCTTATCTGGTAGCCGCTGCGGCGAGGATCTGCAACCCGGTTCGTCGCTGCACCACGACTAACCGTGGAGGATTCAGACCAACAGCCTTTCTTCAAAGTTCTTCCTCACCTGTCCCCGACCAGAAGCAAGAAGCGGAACCACAGTCGGCATCCGGGAGCCAAAGTTCTGAGTTTTCCCCTACAGTCGCGCGGGTCTGCCTTCCCCAGTCCTCTGCGACCAGCACTCACTCATCAGCGTCCCCCAGGCCACCCCGGCCTCCGACGGCCTCCCTACCAGTTTTGCTGCAAAGAGAGTTCATCCACGGTTCCATAAATTCTGACGGTTCGAGATTCGGAGCTCGGGAGCCCATGGTACAACCTCTGCATCCTACTGCATCATATCTGAAACCGTCAGTCCCAGATTCCACTGTCCTGTTCGAAGCTCCGCCGCGGCCAGAGACGACACCAGAAGAAATCAGTAAAATTCAGAGGCATCCTCGCTCCTGTTACGAAAATATCCCTTCTGGTCTCATCATCAGCAAAATTCTAGGCTGAGATCTACGGCGGCTACACCAACTGTCCATCACCCATCACAGCAAGCAGGTCGGTTCGGCAGCGGCTCCTCCTCGTGATTTCTCGGCGAATCTTCCCTTCCTGCCTGGCCGGCTTACCGCCCCTCCCTGCGTGGAGGTAGTGTTTGATTGTAACAGTGAAATCCCCACCCCAAGCTCACCCTCCTGTGAGAGGTGTAGTGAATGTAACTAATTAAGCAGGATTCAAGCTTCATCGGCGCAGTGTGCGGGGAACCCACACTTCCCCGCTCGCCCTCGTCTCCGGCCGGGATCGGTGTCTTCACACCGATCAGGTGAGCTTCGGTCCACTCTCCTCTGCTGGTTTATTATCATTGCTTAGTTTAGTATTATCCCTTGATGTGCCGTCGGCGGTGAGAGAGAGCTCGTTCCAACATTCCGTTTAGTCAAGTGCCACCGCGGGCGAGTTGTGAGTGTGACATTACATCCCACGCCCTCGGCGTGCCGGCCGCCCTTGACATTGGGCATCCCTGGCCCATTGGGGTCTATCCCTAGCTGGTCAAATCCTTGGAGCCTCGAGGTCCAACCTCGGACCCTCACCGCCATCGCCGGTCCTTCTACGGATCCGAGTGTGCTTACGCGAGTGAGTCCGCTAGTGTGACGCTGCCAACTTGTTGTGTTGCTTGCACATTTAAGTCCAAGGATTTCGTTTCACATCATACTAACACCGACTTTATGTACATGAAACATGAACTAGCACCGACTATGTATGCACAAGGTTCAACTAGCATCGACTATGTATGACACTAGCACCGACCCTTTATACAACTAGCACCAACCTTAGTATGCACAAGGTGCAACTAGCATCGACTATGTATGACACTAGCACCGACCCTTTATGCAACTAGCACTGACCTTAGTATGTGAAAAACACAACTAGCACTGACCTGACTTGATGGAAGGTGCAACTAGCGTCGACCTTACCCTATGAAATTTGATGCTAACATCGACCTTCATATGCCTGAATGCAAACATGCACCGACTGACTACAGTATATGCATCGACCATCTAAGCATCAAACAGTAACATGCACAGACTTTCATATGCTTGTATGCAAAACATGCACCGACCCTATGTGCCAATGCAAAACATGCACCGACTATATGCACTACACAAACCTGCACCGACTATATGCAAAATGCAAAGCTGCACCGACTTCTATATGCGGGAGGCGAAACATGCACAGACCATTGCATGCAGTGTGCAAATCTTGCATCGACCTTAGCTGTAACTAGCACCGACCTTGAATGCTACAACATTCTAAATATGCATCGACCTTCTAACAGCAACTGAGACTTATTCTGACTTATACAGAGATGATGTTGTCAAAGTCAAATAGTGGTCAAACCACTGTTGCCAACGGTCAAACCATTGTTGCCAATCATTAAAACTAGACATGAATGGCACCAAATCAGAGGAGACACAACATTCTCCCCCTTTTTGATGATGGCAACATTGCAATACTTTGATGACAACACAGATACATGAGTCAGAAACAACAAGGGGTCACAGTTATGCATGGATAAATATAGTCAAATCAAGAACAATCTCACTTACACTCTCTCTCCCCCTATGATAGAGAGAATTCTCTTCCCTTCAAAGCTTCAAAGGATTTCTCTCCCTCTTTGCCATCAGTGAACAAGGAACAGGAGAGAGACATTGCGATCTTGGAATTGAAAGCAAGAGATCTGATTGACAAACTGAGTAATCTTTCCTTAAACAAGCATACAAAGATCAGACTCTTGGTAAGAGTACATATAATGCAATCTTGATAAAATCTGATTTATGTGTAATGGAAGTTAGAGTGTATCAACTCTACTCTTTGAAAAGGTTTGAATTAGCCATTAATAGCAATAAACCACACATACACTAATCATGTCAGAACAATCTATCTTCAACTTACTTATGTAGAATTCAAAGAGGTCTTAGGAGGACCTAGAACCAGTGTTGAGATTAAACAAGTTGTGGAAACTTTGTGTAGGGGTCAGCTGAATTCAATTATATGTCCACAAAAACTTGTGAGCAGGCAGGTATAATCCATACCTTTGGACATGGAGATACACGTTGATCAGACGCCAGTACCCCCATTTTACTTAGTAGGATGTACCATTCTGTTTCAATTGTTGAACAGAGATAACTGAAGCACGTCATGACATAGGTTCATCCCATTTCACTGATAGAAAACCCAGTTTCTCTGTACATTCAATCATTGCTCTGCCAATTACTTTTGACGCAAAATTTTATACTTTTTAAACAGAGTTAACTAAAGCACATCATGACATGGGTTTATCCTCTTTCTTTGATGGAGGACCCAATTTCTATGTGACTTAAGCTAGTACTCTGCAAATTAATTCTTGACTCAAAAGATATATATATATATATATATATATATATATATTGAAGAGGCGAAATCTCGCACTGCGTCCTGAGCGGGCCGGGGATCACCAGAAGATGAACTGTAAGACAGGGAAACGTGTCAGAGGGTCCAGGGGATTTCCCTGGGGCGAAACCCTCCGATGGCTAAGTCAGTAGAGCTGTGGTGGAAGCAATGAAGGGAGGAGGAAAGCTGATGCGCGAGACTCCTCTCCACCAAAAGGGGGGGGTGAAGCGGATTGCTCAGGAGTTTTACCTTCCTTTTTTCTCTTACCTTCCACCGGAGGGTAGCCCTGGGTTTAAGTAGTGTGCCGCCTTCAGGAGTCCTGTCAGCTGGGGGGTCTCCGGCGGGAGTTACATCCTCAACGTGGGCTTTCATGGCCTTTATCGTGGGGGCGTTATCACCTTGAAACCCGGTGGCTGGTTGATTCCCCTGTCCGTTGGGGACTCTTAAAGGCAGCGCGAACGGCTAGCGTCCAGTCCGAGCTCCTGAAACGCCAGCCCTGTCCGGGCGATGAGGATAGCTCGGTCGAAGGAGGGGTCGGATAGGTCGGCTGGCGCCTGTCTCTCCCGAGCGGAAAAACGGCCTGGGCCGGACCTTCCTTGTGACCTGACCATCACTCGGGCCCTCCGAGCCTAGGGGCCGCTGGGGAGGGTTGGTTCCTCGAGTGCCTGTTTATTGGGCTTTTCTTCCCTGAGTGGGCCCCGTGGGCTATCACTCGGGTGAGCTTGCCTCGTTGGACCCTGTTGAGTCTTGTTGGGCTGCTCTTTGGATGGGCTACAGAAATCCCCCTCTCCACTTGTCCCCCTCCTACTCCCGAGCCATGGAGGCTCGGTTGAGTAGTTTTTGAGGCTTTGGACCGGCGTGGCTCAGGTGGGTGGAATTCCGTTGGCGTTTATGGTGCCACTGGGAGTGGTCGCCTGGGCCCGTAATAATGATGCTGACGGATTTGAACTGAAGGGGCCCCCCTTTTTCTCGGAGCACAGAACGATGCACCGCCTTCCTCCAGGGTTTTATAGGAGTTGGGCGCTGTTCGTCATTCTAGGCTTCCAGGGTTTCGGGCTTTCCTTAGTTTCTTGGCTTTCGGAGCTTCTTGATGCGCCGTGAGGGCACAGTGGAGGTGCGAAGTCTTGCGGCGGCGTTCGAGGAGTTGGCGAGGACAACCGCGGAGGCGGTCCGGTAACTTCCTTCCCCTCCGGAGTCTTCAAGTTCTTGCGAGGGGTCCTCTTCCGGCTCGATGGCTGATCCGCCGCTGGAACTCGGGCAGGTGAGGTGGGAGCCTGCCTCCCGCTGCAGCGAGTTGGGGGAGGCAGAGGTGAAGAAGCTGGAGCATCACTTTCGCTTGCCTTTCAGGTATAGCTTTGCCGCCGCCACCCCATTCGAGACGAGTTTGGACGACCAAACGGGGCACATCTGCACGTTTCTTCTGGCGTGGAAAAGCGGGTTCCGCCTTCCCTTTGAGCCCCTCGTACTCCAGATCCTCAAACTTTTCCAATTGGCGCCCATTCAACTGGTGGCCAACTCGTACCTCCTCCTCTCTGCCTTTCGGATCCTCTATCGCCAGCATGACATTTTCCCTTCCTTGGACCTCTTTCATTACTTTTTCGAGTTGAAGGCGCACCCGTCGGCGGGGAAGGGCTTTTACTTTATCCAGGCAAGGAGGAACAGGAGTTGCATCGCCCTCGCGGTGAAGGACTCCTCGCACAAGGGGTGGAAAACCCAATTCTTCTGGGTGAAGGCGGAGGCGACGGATGAACTCTGGAGATGCCGAATCTCGCCCAATTTCCATCCGAACATTCCTCCTCGCCAGGAGGAGTTCCCTCCCCATGTGGAGCAACAGGCCGCCCGTCTGCTGGAGAACCGCCGGTCGACCGAGGAGCTGGTGACGCCGGAGAACATCGAACGGTGCCTGCTTACGCGGTTGAAGTCGATAGGTACTGCCCTTTAGGTTGTTCCCCTGGGGTGGTAGTTACTTTTCTTCTCCTGACCGGGCCTTCTTTCTCTGCTGTAGACGTGAGGCGGGAACCTCTGGAGGATACTGCTGAGGTCATCGATCTGGGAGAAGATGACTCGGCGGCCGACGAGCCGGAGGCTCCTTTGGGTCGCGCCCAAGCCCGGGATAAGGGCAAGGGGGTGACCCCCGGGGGGTCTTCACGGTCGGCTGGCACAAAGCGCAAGGATCCCATGGCGGGAAGGTTGCGGGAGGCCGCGAAGGCCAAGAAGCGGGCCAAGAAGGCAGGTCTCCATCCTACCGCCGGGGGTGACTTTGGCTCGACGGCACTCCCCTCCCGGGGGCAAGATGGGGCCGACCCCTCGAGGCCAGCTCCCCCATCTGCCGGGCGAGAGGGGGCCGAGGAGACCGGGGGCCCTTCAGAGGACGGCGATAGGTCAGCTCTCCCCCCCACGGGGGTAGAGGGGGCCGATGTTGAAGTAGCAGTCACCGAGGCCAGGGGGTCGGCCGGAGGCGGTGACGTCCCGGTCGCCGAGGTGCGGGCCGAGACAGGCGAGGCTGGGGGTTCGCCAGCGAGGGCGTTGCAGCCCCAGATGCTGGGAGCTTCCGATGCGGTTGGACCTGCGGCATCGGTCGAGGTTGGAGGTTCGCCCGGGGAGGCGTTGCAACCCCAATTGACCGTGGCGCGCGAGGTGGCCGGTCCCGTTGCTCGAGCAGAGCCCTCTGGCGGAGTGCCCCGGGCGGAGCGGTCTCCTTTGCCGGAGCCCTTGGAAAGGCTCGGCATTACGGGTGACCTATATCGGGTCTGCCGATCGATTGCCGCGAGGACGAAGGGGGGAGAAAGGCGCAATACCCCCCTCCCCCCCGGGCTCCTCGATGTTCTGATGGAAGGCGGCCTGGTCATAGCTCGGTCGGCGGCTTTGATGGCGGAGGCGAACGCACGGACGGAAACGGAGCAGTCGAACCTTGCCTGGACCCTCGGGGGATGCGAGAGGAAGCTGGCCCGACTCAAGGGGGAGCATGAGGGACTCCGGCAGGAGTTCTCCGCGTTCCGAGAGGTGGCGCGGGCGAGCTGACTGGAGGCTGAGGTGCTGACCGAACAGCTCGCCAAGACCCGAGAGTCTCTTGAGAGGGCAAGCCGATCCTTGGAGGAGGAGCGTCTGCGTCGCCTCGATCTGGATAATCGCTGGGAGCTCGAGCGTGTCGAGCTGCTAGATCGGGCGGAGATGGCGGAGCGTCTCCGAGCTGAGGCTGAGGTAGACCGGGCCCGGGCAGAGGAACGTGCGTCCGAGGCAGAGCGGGCGCGGGTCGAGTTCGTCGGTAGGGCGGGACAGATCGAGGCGGAGGCAATCGGGCGTTACAGGAGCTCGGATGCTTACTCGGCCGACCTGTTGGAAGCTGCCCTACCTTACTACGAGTTAGCGCTACGCCGAGGTGCTCGAAAGGGGTTCAAGGAGGGCTATCGCCGGGCGGTAGGCTGCGCCCATGAACAGAACTCCGCGATCGAGTTCCCCTTTGGCCAGTGTTATGACTCGGATGAGTCGGTTTCCAGCTCTTCTTCGTCAGTCGGAGAAGATTCGGAGGGATCGCCTCCTTCGGGGTCACCGGCTCCGGGCTTCTCGGGAGGGCTCACGACTGAGACAGTTCTCGCACAGGCGAGGTCAGTGTCCGAGCCGGCCGTCACCGAAGGCGCCGGGGGTGATGCGTCTCCTTCCGCCGGTCTCGAGCGTCAAAGTGGGCCCAAGGCCTGATGTATTGTGCCTCTTTCCCTTTTTGTCCCTCTTTCCTCTTTTTAGAGGGTTTTCTTTTTGGTACGATAATAAATGACTTGCTCTGTTTGGGTACTATCCTTGCCGTGATTTGGTTGGCGAATCTTGGGTGGTTGAGAGGTGCCGATATGTCCTGCACGGTTTTCGCACGCTGTTTTGGTAGGCTTCTGACGGGGCGTTCCTCCGTCCCCTCACGCTTTGGATGTCAGGCCACTTCGTGAATCCCGCGAGGGCGCGAAACGAGGAGTTGGAGGTGACTGTTCAGGGGAGGTCACGCCCGTCGACGTGGGTCCACTGCCCCCAACCACGTGTGTACACACAGACTATCTGCTCTAAGTTCGGTCCTCAACCTGGTTTTCCCCCTATCCGGACGTTGGCTGTAAAGACAAGGGGCCCTACGGTAACCAGCCTAAAAATCCTCTCATAGGGAACAGCTCTTGACAACGCGATCGATACGTGTCGATGCTTAGTAACACTCTCGGCCCAGCGGATACGTGCACGACACTCAGTATGCTATGCCAACGGAGTACTACTTGGAAGAAGGTCGAACTCATGCACACCTAAAACTATGGAGTGGCACAGCCCGGTATAGGTAAACCTCCTAAGGTCGGTAATGAAAACCAGCGAATGCTTGCCTTCTAAACTTACGTCAGAATGGACCTCCGCTATCAATAATCCATGCGGGAAAAGACTCCCTACAATTGTACATAAGTCCCACAGGGATAGCCCATGATAATTATACAGAAATCCCAGATCATATAGAATCACGTGGACACCTCTTCCGTGAAACCACGTCGCCTACGGACACCTCAGGGCATGAAAAGGCAAAGCACGGCACCCCAGGGCTCAAAGGGACTGGGTAGCCAACCTCATGGCCACCCAGAATAGGGCCACCCTGTGCATTGGGCACCCATCCTCTTGGCCACCCATCAGGTTGGGTAGCCACCTCACTGGCCCCCCATACTAGGGCACATCAGGGACTTGGGCGGCATGGTTCTAGCCACCCAGCAGACCCGAGAAGCCAGACCTTTGGCCGCCCAGGCATAGTACAGGGTGGCCAATAGTCTGGCCACCTGCAGGCTGGGAAAGAGGGGTACAGAGAGAGGGCAGGGTGGCTAGGGTGCTGGCCGCCCCTGCAGACCTGGGGACTAGAGTTTTAGCCACCCAGCTCTGGGGCAAACGGCTCGAATCCTTAGCAACCACAACGCGACCATGATCTTCTCTCTCCTCCTGGTTCTCCCCCTCCCGCTCCGCTCCTGTGTATGCCCTCGTCTCCACGGGGCTTGAGCTCCTCGAGGCTGGTACCCCTCTGCGATGGCCGGCGGTGGGGGGGGGGGGACCTTGTGCCTCCCCCCTCCCCCCCTGGTCCTCTCCCCCCGCCGGTGGCTCCTGCTGTCGGTGGCCCTGCTTCGGAGTCCCCCGTGACTGGGCTTTGCCCAGCTTTGGTCTGCTCCGTCGTAGGCGACGTTGGTGCGCTCTCTGCCAGTGACGGTCTTCTTGTAGGACCTTCTCCCCTGGCCCCGGTGGCCCCTGCACCTCGGGTGGATGCCGGGCTTCTTCCATCGCCCTCGGTCACGCCTCCGTGCCCCTTGCGTCCTCAGCTTCGGCATCGTCTTCAGTTGAGTCTGTCCCTACGAGTGATCCCCCTCTTGCGTCCTTGGGCGCTCCTTTCGCTTCCACTGGCGTATCCTTTGCTGCCACTGGCTCCCCGTCAGGGGTCCCTCTCCCCCCCGGAGCTGCTGCTCAGTCAGGGGTCCCTCTCCCTGTCGACGAGCCCTCCACCGTATCTCACCCAACCACTTTTTGCCACGTTTTTGGCAAGTTCAGCACGCCACCGTGTCCATCGCATTCGGTTGCATCTGGGCCCTCCATCGCCTCCCATTTCTCTCTGCCCTTCTGCCATGGGCCGTTGACTACTGTTGACCGTGATGGGACACACTTCCAAAATGGTACTCTATTTTTGGGATTTCCATCCCCTGGTGCCCCCTCGTTGGCTACGGTGGTGCCTGTAGGTGGCGCAGCTGCTCCCGTTGGACCCAGCCACCTTGTGCCTCTCCCTACCGCCCCATTGCCTTCTTCGTTGCCCGAGGTCGCCTCCCATGAGGCCATCGCGGTGGTGGCCCCGGGCGCGGGCCTCCCCTCTCTGCCACGCGAAGGGCCCCTGCTTCCCCGTGCTCTGGTCCGCTCTCCATCTCTTGATTGCACCACCTCCTGTGTTGGGGTCCTTGGACCAGGAGGAGCGGAGTTCGTGCCCTCGTCCGCGCCCAACCATGGCCCTGCCATGGCTCACGGTGCTGCATCCCGCTTGTCTCCCTCGGGAGGAGCTCTTCTTCCTCTTCTTCCCCTGCCGGTTAGTGGCGTTTCATGCACGACGGCCGTGCCTTCTCCTCCGACGGATGGCGCCGCTCAGCCCCAGCCTGGGCTTGTTTCCGGTGGCAAGGGCGGTTGCCGTCCCGGTGCCCTCACTGGTGGGGCTGGCCCCGCCCCTGGGCTGCCATCCTTCGGACGTCCCCGCCCTGGGGGCCCTTCTTTGACGCCTCCCACAAGTCCTTCTCTGCCGGCCAAATCGTCGTGGTCTGGACCCGCTCGGCCTTCTGTGCCTGGTGGGGGTTCCCATGCGTTACATTCTGCAGAGCAGGCGGGGTCGCCTCAGATGGCTGCTTCTTCTCCCTCCTTCGCCCATGTGTTGCTCCAGTCCTTGGCACCTCCGGCTTTGGCCCTGTCCGCCCATGCTCCTACCTTCACTGACGGTGGGGAGCCGGCAGCATTCTTCAGCATGGAGGAAATCTTTTTATCCTACAGTCCTCTTCAGTTCACCATTATCGCTCGGACGCCGCAAGGTCGCCCACCGTTTCAGGATATCCGAGCACACCTTGCTCAACGGTTTCAATTCTCTCAAGACTTCCTTATTAGCTCGATGGATCGGAGGCACCTTCTTCTTTGCTTCCACAACAAGGAGGACTATCTCCTGGTGCTCCTCAGAGAGTCTCTCCTTGTTAAAGGTCAGCCGTTCTCCTTCTTCAAGTGGTCCTTGAATTTCTCTGCTGATGAAGATTCACCTCTCATCCCGGTTTGGATCGAGATGCCAGGGCTCCCTGCCAATTTTTACAATGAAGCGATGCTGCTATCTATTGCAGGAGGCCTTGGCTCCCTCCTGAAAGTGGATCGTAACACCTTGTGCCGCACCAGGTCGCATGCAGCCAGGGTATATGTGTTGATTGACATCTCTAAGAAGCCTCCCCCAAGGGCCTGGATCGGGTATGGCGACAGCGGTTTTTGGCAAGCTTTGGAGTACCCCAACCTCCCCTCGTTCTGCTTTAACTGCAAGCGCATTAGCCACCCTCTGCTCCTTTGTAAGAAGCCCCTTGATGGACTGTCTGTTAATTTGTTGCCGAAGCCCGCTCGCCATGCTGCCAAAGCCCCGGCTACGTCCTCCGCTGCTGCTTCTCAGCCGGCTGGGGTCTGTCAACCTTTGGGACCCCTCACCTCTCCTCCTTCGACTGGCCAGGAGGACGTCCATGCTGAACCTGAACTCCCCGCTTTGGGTTCGCATCTAGCTTGCCTCCCCTCTCTCGGCAGTAGCCCCCACGGCCCCTGTATCTCCTGGCATTGTCGCACCTCCAGGGCATGTTGCTGGCTCCCTCCTACAGGCCCTGTGCACCATGCCCTCAGTCTGCCTTCCATCGGACTCCCCACCGGCGCTAGCCACGGTTCACCCAGCAGGTCTGTTGGGCTCTCATCCTTTGACTTACTCATGCCTCCTAGTGCCTCAGTCAGTGTGGAGGCCTTCTCCCAGCTTCTAGGAGACGTCTCTCCTCTTGCTGTCCACCTTCCGAGTGCGGTCTGTGCTGCTGCTGCCCCTGAGCTCCATGCTGGTTCTATCTCCGTAGACTCTCCGACGGTGGAGGTTGCCCCGTCAGCCATTGTGCCGCTTCATCCCGCCGTGGTTCTGGCTCGTGCCCTGTGCATGTGGACGAGCGCTTCCCAAGGATCATCCCAGTCTTGCCGTTGCCAGGTTTGGCACCGGAATCTTTCGGGAACTCCTTCCCTGCGCGTCTTGCCAAGCCCATCGGCTTGCCTGCCGTGGCCCAGCCTCCTGGGACGGACATGCTCTTGCCCTGCGGTTCCCCGCTTGCTGCTGCAGCTTCAGCGGCTCTTCAGCCCGCTGCGCTCTTGCCTTCTTCACCGGCTCCGTTGACTGCTTGCATGTAGGGCTCATCCCTCTCCTCTGTAGTTGCCACTCCTTCCGAGCCTGCCACGACCCCTCACGGCCACTTGGCGTCGGCAGTGTCGAACGCTCCTACTGCGGCCCCTACAGCTTGGCCGCCAGCACTCTCCCTTGTTCGCTCTTCTGCCTCCGTGGCCTTGGGCCTTGCTGCCCCCTCCAGTGAGCCGTCTGCTATTCCTGGCACGGGGCTCAACGCCTCCGCTCCACCTTGGTCCCCGGCTGCCTCCCCTCAGGACGTTCCTAGCTCTTCTGCTCCAGCAATTCCGCCCACCTCGACTGCAGGTCTGCAGGTGGAGACGGCTACCACTCCCCTTGGTCCTCCTCCACCAGCCACTCGCGTCTCTTTCACCGACGCCATCAAACATGCTGCCAGGTCCTCTTATCGTCGAGCACTATCCTCCGATGAGCATGCGCCTCCCTCCCCTAACCCCCCCTCCAGGACCGCTGGGATTGAGGAGCAACCTCTTGCCTATGAGGAACGGATCAACCTCACCTCCACCGTCCAACGACTCCACATTCCGGGCGTCGAGCCGATCCCGGATGCGTTATTTGATCTCACTCGTGCTCACACCTTCTTCGTTGGTGAGCAATGTAAGGATCGTTCGCGACCGTTTGTGAGATTTGGCGGCATTGCGACTAGAAGTTCCCTCCGCAGATCCAACTCCACTAGCTCCTCTCGGGACCGTTGACGTCGACTACTGGGGTTCTTGTCAGCCTTGGCAGATTGTCTCCCTTCCTTCGTGCCGTTTCTTTCTTTCCTTGTAACTTGCACCACCTTTTGTTTTTCTGTTTGGTGCACCTTCCCTCTCCTCCTCGTGTACCTCCCTTTATTTTTTTCTACTGAATGAAAAGGCTTGCCTGGTGGCCGGGATAGTGTTTTCATCTTCTTCCACAATGAAGGGATGAACCCCCTCTCCCGTCTCCCCCCTTGCAAGTATCAACCTTAGTTAAAAATAAAAAAAAACAGCCACTCCTATGGCCGTCCTCTACCCGATTTGCAAAAACAAACCGAACTCCACGCGGAGTTCGATCTCATGCCCCATTCACTTCAAAGCGAAGGGGAAGGCAAGGGGAATCCATCCCCGGGCATTCCTACATCTAGAAAACCACAATTGAACCACAAATCGAGGCCTAAATTGTCTAGAAACCATCGCTCATCCCTGAACATGAACATCCCACAAATAAGTAATCCACCCACTCTCGATCTCGCTGAAGGATGGAATCGCTAGGGGAAACACACGAGAGTGCTAGGGATCCGCCCCCCTACCTTATCCGAAGCTTTTACGGCCAAAAACCCCGCAAAACGACAATCACCCGTGCGGTCGACACCCACAGCCATGATCTCCTCCACATCGCTGTTCGCCACACTCCTAGGCTTCATCCTCGCCGCACGCCGCTGCCGCCGCTTCACCACACGCCCCCTCGTCACCACTGTGAGCCGCCAGAGGTGAGAAAGGAAGAGGGAAAGAGAGA
Source organism: Amorphophallus konjac (assembly GCA_022559845.1). Lineage (NCBI taxonomy): Eukaryota > Viridiplantae > Streptophyta > Magnoliopsida > Alismatales > Araceae > Amorphophallus > Amorphophallus konjac. Next base: position 401,306,752 of record CM040118.1, read on the forward strand.
CGAGAGAGTAAGGGAGAGGAGAGACGCTAGAGAGTGAGATGAGAGAACGGAGGGGGAGTGGGGGGGTTAAAAAGTTTTTAAATGTTTTTAATTTATTATATTTTTTTAGTTACAAAATTCACATATACCCCAAAAATTCCTAGAAAATCAATTCGGACGTCAAAAAATTCCAGGAAAAAGCTAGACCGCTCAACGCACTGCCACAGACCCGAAATAACTAACATAAACACCATCTAAGGGTCCAAAATCTAATATTCAGGTCTGAAAGCCACACAGACACGATCCACAACCTGCGGAAACACTATCCGAAAATCCAGGCCGTTACAGTCCTCCCCCCTTATAGAAATTTCATCCTCAAAATTTGGGATAATGCACAGGACTCACGGGGAAGAACTCACCCAACAGGTAAGACCATACGACCACATCATGACTACCATACTTTCCACACAACCTCCTCTAAGGAACACCGCCAGACCAATACTACCCAATAAAGCCCTCTCACTCTACCATGCCAATTCACGTCGATCCTCAAACTGATCGGGACACACACAGACACGCGAGCCTGGCATCACCTCAGCTTCTTTGAAACTCTCAAGGGCACAAACAACATTCCGCAGACTCCGCATCCGAAGAAAAACACGTGAGTTGAGACACGACTCTAATACATAACCAAGAGTTCCACGCCTAGTGATCCACTCGGGACATCGGCTCCCTCAATTGCTGAACGTCAAGTACTCCTCACCAGGAGCACAACACACTTCACCCCCAAACAACACTCACATTGCCCTCTTGGCTGACCACAACTCTACCGTTGGCTTCACATAACCTGCGCCACTCATATTCAGGGTCAACACCTCAAGGCTCACTGGTTAACACTAGTCTTAAGGCAAACTTCTCTCCGGTCACCATCCATACTCATGAGACTCACTACGATCGACCACCAGAGACTTCACAATTCATAGCTCGCATCATACAATAGCCAACCTGAGAGACAAGACATCAGTTGCAGAAAATCATTCGCTAGTCGCTAGTCCCACATCAACCGGAAGTCTTCTGACCACATTCCTCTCCTACTTCTCTTGTAGGGCCACCAGTAAGCTCCTACAAACACTGGTCACGCATCACTTGGCACCATCTTGGTCCTCCATGGCCCTCCGGCCAATGCCAACTTCTCGAGAGGGAAAGGAACAACGAGGTCACCCGTGTGAACCTCAAACTCCTCAATCACACTAATCTTGGGCACGCCGCCTCCAGCTCCTTCCCCAACAGCGGGGCCCCCATTTTACATGCACACTTTGGGGGATTCTTTTGTCGAGGAGACATCTGTTCCCTAACACAACTGTCCAATCTGCACTTAGCAACACCACAGTTCCCATGAACTGCCAACCGACAGCGACCAATTCTCAGAGCCAACCTGAACATAGCACCGTTCAGGGGAAACAACCCCTTGCTTCACATATGATCCCCCTGCACAGCTCCTCTCGAGCCAGGGGAAGCCTATGACCTTAGCACCCCCATCCGATCAGTGGCACACAAAAGTACCAAGTCCCAAACTCTCTCGAGTCTTGCTATAGTCGAGCGCTCCATATATAGCCATCACATCACTCATCTAGCCTCGGACACCATGTCCGTTGAACCACCAATACACTAAACCACAGATTACCTGGGTGCTTAGACAGCTCGATTAACTCCCTCGACTACTCATGGCATCCCTATAAGGTCACACCTTTGACAGCAACCCCTTTTCACTCCTTGGATCCACTTCAAGAACATCCACACTGATCAAGGTCGGTCAAATCACTGCCTCAACTCTGAGCACGTATACATGCACCTTATAACCAGTCTAAATGGCCATGACATGTCCCAATACCAATCATTAACCGACTCCACTCTAAGCTGCATGACACAATTCATGGAAAGGACTAGTATAACAATTACTCTCATCCGATAGCTCCTACCATCGTGCTACCCAACTCTTAATCTTGGCAGTGCCACTTAGCACTATACCACTACCGACACCTGGCAACCTAGGCCACTCACATGGCCATCATCGCTTTGCACCCAAGGGCAACCCTCTACAGCTGATTACAAAAACCTCCAAGACTAGCTTGCCCTTGAAACACACATCATATGCCACTACTTATCAATCCTGGAGCCTGTGGGTTATGGGCCCACTGCGCTTCCACTGCCCAACTATACACCGATTATAACACAAAAATGGGGGAAAACCTGGCATCTACCATGGCAAGGCCTCCAACATAAATTGGCTAAACCCAGAAGTACGAGTGAAGAAGTCCACACTTCTTCGATTCTGGAACACAACCTTCCTTTCATGCCCAACAACCCACCTACAACACTGTCGATCTCTACACCAAAACACCTCAGGAGGCTCAACACCAACCTCAATGGCACTTACACATCATCACACCAAGGGAAATGGGCGCGCAACCCCCAACGAGCAGTTCTACTGCCAACACACAGGACACTTTTACGGACTCCTAAATGCTTAAGGAGGAACATAAACACAATTAAAACGAGAGAACCACAGAATTAAATCAGAATACACATCACATAATTAACCCGAAAATAAACAACACATACCTTCCAAGAGGTGGAACGCCTCCACTACAACCAGAGCCAAGCATCACTTGCCCTGGGAACCACGCCTTGCTGCATCAAAAGACCGCTACCTCACTTGGGATGGCCCCTCAGGGCAATCACGTGCCTTGTGTCCTTCCTGACCACACCTGTAACACCTCCCAGCACTCGAACACGATCTGCCTAGATGTAGCCTACCACAACTCGGACACTGACTCTGCTGACCTCCAGCCACACTCTATCGCTAAAACTGGACTGATGACTGTGGCATGCTCTCCTCAAATGTCTATCTCAGACCCTTAAGCCACTGTTTGTATCTCTATCCCAATCTCCGAGGATGCCTACCAGAAGGTGAAGTTGTCATCAAGGATGGCTGGCTCGAAGGCGGTTGAACCTCTATCTACTGATCATCAATCTGCTGAACCAGACCCAGCAGAAACTGCTATGCCTGAGACTCCCGAGTCCTTAAAATGTCCGCCTCCAAAGCCATCATTGCCTGGTACGCTGTGTCCAGACTGGTAACTCGAGTTGCAATCAGGATCTACCGTAACTCAACTCTCAAACCCCGAAGAAATTGTTGGGTTCTCAAGACTTCATATGTCATAACATGAGGGACATAGTGGCCCAATTCCATGAAATGGGCCCGATATTGCATCACTGACATCTCACCCTATTGTAAATTCAGGAACTTGAATATCCTCTCTGTCTATAGGTACTCAGGACTATAAGCTCGATCAAAAGCTTCAACAAACTCCTACCAAGAAAATTGTCGAAGTGACCGAGACTGAAAGGTCATCTCCCACTCCGAGGTCCACCATGAGAGAGCGAGACCATGCAATCAATAACTCGCCAGTAGGACTCTCTCCTCCTCTACGCATTCCATCGATCGGAACACTCATTCTATCGCATCGATCCATGATCTCGCTTGTAGCACCTCGCCCTATACCCGGTCCAGTATATCACTCTCATCGGATATAGGAGGCAATGCCACAGTGGGAACCACCCAACAGAACAGAGACGGGTTGAGATTTACACAAATAAAAGTGCAAAATTCACAGCGGAAGAAGAATGTAATACATCAGCGAATGTCCAAATACCAACATCACAATAGTCCAATAGAAATAAAGTTCCAACTTGCTATTACAACAACTAACCATAGTTCATAATGTAAGCCTCTAATAGCCTCTCTCAAGCTACCTCAAATGACAGAAAAAGAAAGCTAATGACGATCACGCACGGGCCTCCGGCTCGGACTCACTTGGCTCTAAGTCCTCGTCCTCACCAGTGGACTCGCCAGGAAAATTATCAAGTGTAAGTCTACGAATAGACTTAGCATGATTCAGAAACTCAAACATGCCTCTTGCACAAGCATAATACATTTGACTATCTTTTAACCGGTACAAATCCCTAAGACTTACCAAGTTGCAAAAAATAAACATATGGTTTCAGAAATTAAATACATATTTCAGAATACTGGAAACACATCACGAGGACAACGCCGATTAATATGCAACTATGGATAGGCTATACAACAGTGCACTAGGAAATATCTAGTCATGCAATGAAAGTGCATTGCAGAATTTTTGAACCGGATCCAAATGCCAAGGGTGCAGTCTGAAGGAAACAGCAGTCATGTTTGATAATAGAATTCAGAACTAAATGGGACATGTATGCACAAAGGAACATGGTTTAGATTTTACAAGTTAGTTTCAGAGGTCAGCTCAGACCTAACAAAATGAATACATATGCCAAATATCATATAACAGAGTCAAATTACCATAATCTGATCAAAATTTATCGAAAGTTCTGAGCTGAACGGAGGACCCAAACACATTGCCCAAATCACCATTAGAAGGTCATATACGGATACCAAATCACCTAGGCAATGGCGATGAGGTCTTGATTAACTGCGTAGAACTGGAGGAAAATCTTCCCCACCTTAACCAGTGGAACTTGTCCACCTCCAGGATTTTACCCCCGTGCCCTCGGGGTCATAAACATATTGAGCCTCCTCACAGGGGCATTTCTACGGTTTGACTCCAAGCCCTTCTATGGCAGCAGTGTCCCTTTGGTCTATGGTTTGTCTCATAGCATAATAGGTTCACAATGACAAGGAATAACATGCAATACAAGGACAATGGATAATATGCAGTACAAAAACAAGGAATAATATGCAGTATGAGGTCAATGAATAATATGCAATACAAGGAGAGTATTGAAGGTTAATAATGAGTTTCCAGGATATGCAACCGTGCAAGAAGGATGCAATGAACATGTACTTGTGTAGTCATTAACCCTACTAGTTTACAAATCTTTAGCATGTAATAATGAATAGCTTAAAATTCGAGGGAACAGTCGGTAGAGAAAAGTAAAATAATAGTACAAAGGAAACGTCGACTTTTACGGAGTAGAAGCCCACTTTTCCCTGCATTTGGAACACGCTGAAACAACCCAGGCAGGGTAGAAGTCGACTCTGACAGGGGTAAGAGTTGACTTTTATCTGCATCTAGAAGCTAGACTGGGTAAGACCCACAGTGGGAGTCGACTCAGATAGGGCTGGGTGTCGACTCTTGTTGCAGACAGAAACTGGACTGGGCAGAATTCATAATGGACGTCGACTCAAACAGGGCTGGGTGTCGACTCTGGCCTGCAGCCAGAAATTGGACTGGGAAAGCACCCAGGCGAAAGTTGGCTCTGACAAGGGTAGGTGTCGACTTCTGTTGGATTCCAGAACCAATGTCTTGTTCGGAAACAAATGTCCGAGTTGGTAGATCATGACCACAGTAATTCTTGACCACAGTAATTCTTTTGACATTCTTCCAGTCGATTGGTCTGATTTTGCTCTAGCCGAGTTGGCAGATCCCATTGACTCTCACGACCATTATGTTGAGGAGCATGTTTCTTTGACTCTTGAGATTGATAATCTCCTTGACATTGATCAATTTATGAGAACCCGTCACCCTCCAATCTATTCTCACCTCAATAACATTCATGAAATTCCAAAAATTGAGGTGGAAAACAATTATTTGAGATATGATAAGGTTTGCATTAATTCATTCACACCTTCTTCAGACCTTCAGGAGGAATATTTCATAATTGATGACATGATTTTTATCAATGTTCCTCCTCCATTCTCTGATCAGGGTGGTCCTTTTGCAATGCCTCCACCCCAATATATGCTTTGCCCTTATACTCACCAGTTACAGTTGTTTCTCTCAGGGCATGAAAAAGAAAATTTTGACAAGGATAAAATGCTCTGGTGGCTCATTTTAAAATCAACTTGTTGGTTATAGAGCTTACCTGCGTCTGGGTGAAGACGTTAAACTTAGCGCTTCTTGGGAGGCAACCCATAGTTTTTATGATTTTTGTGTACTAATAAATCACTTCTTGGGAGGCAATCCAAGTGTTTCTTGTGTTTTTTTTTTGCAGGTGTGAATAAAGGATAAGTTCGGGGAGAGAAGATTGCTTGCTCTGTTGTCCAAATCTTCAAAGCCAAGTATCACCTTTCAATCCAGCAACGATGCCCGTCGACATTCACTTCCGTCAGGTTGTCCCATTCCTTCACATATTTCATGTCTACATTGTTCGTATTTTTCACTGTGCTATCATATTCATCTATGAATCAGTGTTTCTCTCTGTTCTTTCCCTTATTTCTCTCCCTTCTAGTCATTTTCCTCTCCTACTTTCTTCATGAAAGTTCTGTGTTTTTCAAAGATCTTCAACTTCTTCTTCTGTAACATTTTCCAATTCTCTACTATTTTTAAGTTATAATCTCCTTTTCAAGGTGCTATCCTGTGTTTTTACTGTTCGTCCGAGGTTCTACACCCTGTTCTTCTCAAGTTTTCATACCCTTCTGTTTTTCTTTTCACCTTAGTCTCTTCATGAAAGTTCTTCATCTTTCTTAGATATAAAATTTCTTCTTCTATCACTTCCTCTACTTCTTCTTCATTTTTAAGCTATTTTTAGTTTTTCAAAGTTTAGTTTTTTTGTCATTTTACTATTCATCCGTGCAACACACTTCTGTTCTTCCTCAATTTTCACAATCTTCTGATCTTCTACTCTCTCTACACTCTTCACAAAACGTTTCCTTCTCTTCCTGATCTACAACTTTTATTTCTACCACTTCTTCTAAATATCTATGATTTCAAAGTTATTTCACTTCTAATCTTGCTTCATTTCTATTATTTCTATTTTACTATTTTTTAGCTCCCTTCCTTTTCTATCTATCTCTCCCTCCTCTATTTTCATCCAAACATCCCAAGGCGGAGATTCTCTTCCATTGGTCCTCTTGGCGACGTCTATCTCCACGGTGGGGTGATCCACTCCAAGGCTCGGCACGGCGATTAGACGACGATTAGACGGCGATCTTCATCTTCATCTTGGCTATATTCATTCCCCTTTTCTTTATTTTATGAGTTGTAACTTTTATTTTCATAGAGTGTACTTTTCACTTCAATCTTAATAAAAGTTTATCTTTGTAAATTGTGGTTGTCTTAGTTCCTCTTTCTATATCTTCTAAGTTCTTTTCTTTACCCCTCTCATCTTCTTTAGTGGATTTATTTTCATGCAATTTATTTTTCCTTAAACTAATCTCACTCAAAACTCGACTTTTCAAAGCATAATGATATTTTTCCAACTTGTTCCAAAATGTTATTTCCTCCTCGTGGGATCGACTCCACTTACCACTATACTTGATTTTTCAATCTTTAAAAGTGAGTGAGTGTGAATATTTTGAAATTGTAGCACGACTTTTCAACGACGGGTTTGTGGCTATCAATTTTTGGCGCCGTTGCTAGGGAGGAAATTATTTTTCATAGTTGGATATTCTTGTGTTTGATATGTATATTTGTATAGTAATTTTTCTATTTTTATTTTACAGAAAAAATGAAAAAAATCAGAAAATTAAAGAAAGAGGAAAATTAGATCTGAAATTCTTAGAAAATGAAGTGTCGCTGAAAGCCTGGAACTATAACAGTCAAGCGTCGCTAAAGGGCTGAAACGTAGGAACATGTTCTATTTTTCTGATTTCTAAAAAATTATTAAAAAAATCTGAAAAATTATTGAAAAATCTATAAAAAATAAAAAAAATCAAAACATATAAAAATATCATTTTAGACTTCATTTTGTAATACATTTGCATGTCTTTGTCATTTTATTATTTATAGCTTCTTGTATTCATCTCTTATTGAAAAATTTAAAAAAAAAATCAAAACAAAAAAAATAAAATTATCCTGACTAGATAGTTTCATTAACTAAAAAAAAGAACGAATCACTTGCACCAAAAATAAAAGATTTCATTCAAGAGTAGAAACCACATCATCCATGTTCTAGGTCATGCATCATTTAGCATATGATTTTTCCTTTTTATTTAATTTCTGTCATTATATTTTGAAGATTGCAAGGGGCAAGGTACATTCTACTTATCATATTCTAGCATACATATTGCATAAGAACCCCTTGTTTTAAATTATGATGTGCATTTCATTTCAAAATATTCTAAGGGCAACACCCCTAAATAACATAAGGTGGGGATTTCATCACCCTTCCTTAGCCCACAAACCACATTTTCCCTTGCATCTTTGCATGACGTAAGCCTTAAATAAAAATCAGTAGACATTGGCCCTAGGATCACACTGTGATTTTAGTACGATTTGAGTTTATCCTCTTGTGGAAATCGGTGTCTAAGGCAAGACGGTCGGATGACAAACGCCTTAAACGGGATTGTGGTTTGACATAATTAGGTCCCTACGAAAGTAGGGGGAGCCTCCCACTACCCCACCCCTTACCTGACCGGTGAAAATATTGAGGGTGAACTTAAGTTACACTTTAGTCATTTTGTGAAACCCTATTTGTGGGTCTAGGTCACATCTAGGTCATTAGGTAAATTGTGTGTCAACTTGTTTGTGTTTGTAAAAAAATAAAATAAAATAAAATAAAAAGATTTTCTGTAAAATATAATAAAAAATCAAAATAAAAAATAAAAAAAATAAATAAAATCATCCTTTTTTCTTGGGCATTTTGTATTGCCATATCCACATTTGTTCAGACCCATTAATTGATTCTTTCATGTTCAACCATACGGGCTATTTAAATTCAAATCCTTCATTTGTCCATTGTCATCAAACTCCTTCACTCTTCCACAATGGGGTTAATAATTCATGTTTCACCCAAGAACCTTATCAATTGTCATCGGATTTTTCCACCTCTTTCTCTCACACACATCTATATCCTAGGTGGGAAACCCAACAATCATCTTCTTGGGCACATTACCAAGATCCCATGTAAAATCTGTCAAACTTACACTTTTCAGATTGGACTTCATATTCCAATAATCCTTACAATCAAGCCCATTCCCAAGGACGACTCATCTACTCCTCACTACCTCAGCACCAGACTGACTTCTATTCTGATTGTTACTCACCACAATCTGAGTGCCACCCAACCTATCCAACTCCTCCAAAGTCTGATAAGGAGGATAGGTTCAAACCAATGACTCAACTTATCTTGACCAATCAGCAGTCCCTTAAAACTCAGAGCCAAATTATCCAAGCCCAACTTGACCAACTTGATAGAGAGCTAGAAATGGACCAACATGCTAGCCTCCCCACGGAAAATCTTGAAAATACATTTCCTGATTACGATTATAATATCACATTGAATGATCCATCCATCAATCATCAATTCAACAACTCTCAAATAATTTTTGATGATGAGGATAACATGGAGCAGCCCTATCAGGAAAATTGGGGGGAAGCTAATGAATCTCAATTTGTAATGGTCAAGGAGAATAATGAGGAGTCTAAGTTGGGGGGGAGAACAGGAGAAAAATAAAAATCAAATTTGGGCCCCAAACTCTAATGACTATTATGATGCAGCCCAACATACAAATCATTCTTATCATTGCTATTCATCTCTTTCACCCTTAGATGATAACCCAGATGATCAATTCAATCAGTTAATTCTCTAAAGTCAATCCCTCCAAGAGCAAATTAATAGGCTAACCAAGGAAGTCAAAAACATGGAGGGAGATCAATTCTTTGATTACTCTGGACCCACTCTTACTCATCAAATTCTTGATACTAACTACGATCAATCCTTGAATTCCTATTATCATAACATTCAGATCCACTGTGACTCAGAAGATGAAGGAATTATGGAGAGATCTTGTCAGGAAAATTTGAATGAGGAACCTACAAAATTTGAGGGGATTGAAGAATTTGCTAGAAAAGAAATAAAGGAAGGTGATGAACTAATGAATGATCATATTCCCCCTCCTAAAATTGAATTTGAGGAGCTTGTGCTTGATTATCCTTGTGAGGCGAATGGTAGAGAGGTGGATGATCTCAAGTTGGGGGGAGAGGCGGAAAATAATGAATCTCAAATCTATGATCAAATGTCTTTCCCCGAATTTGCTGAAATTCCCTTTGAAGATGGGAAGGAAGAAGAAGTGAAGATGGAACAAGAATTGAACATTTATTTGAACAATGAAGTTGGGGTTAATTAGGAATTGAATGAATTGAGTGTGCCACATGATAATTTCAATCTGGAGGAAAGGGTAGAGCTTTTGCCAATTTATGACCACAGTAATTCTTTTGACATTCTTCCAGCCGATTGGTCTGATTTTGCTCTAGCTGAGTTGGCAGATCCCATTGACTCTCACGACCATTATGTTGAGGAGCATGTTTCTTTGACTCTTGAGATTGATAATCTCCTTGACATTGATCAATTTATGGGAACCCGTCACACTCCAATCTATTCTCACCTCAATAACGTTCATGAAATTCTCAAAATTGAGGTGGAAAACAATTATTTGAGAGATGATAAGGTCTGCATTAATTCATTCACACCTTCTTCAGACCTTCAGGAGGAATATTTCATAATTGATGACATGATTTTTACCAATGTTCCTCCTCCATTCTCTGATCAGGGTGGTCCTTTTGCAATGCCTCCACCCCGATATATGTTTTGCCCTTATACTCACCAATTACAGTTGTTTCTCTCAGGGCATGAAAAAGAAAATTTTGACAAGGATAAAATGCTCTATTGGTTCATTTTAAATTCAACTTGTTGGTTATAGAGCTTACATGCGTCTGGCTGAAGACGTTAAATTTAGCGCTTCTTGGGAGGCAACACATAGTTTTTATGATTTTCGTGTGCTAATAAATCACTTCTTGGGAGGCAACCCAAGTGTTTCTTTGTTGACACCCATTTTATATCCAATAAGTCGAGTCATCTCCTTGTTTCATTCTATATGATGCTCCGAGTTGTTCACTCTTCATTGAGTCTCTTGATCAGTTGAGGCCTGTTTCTTGGGTCTTAATTCCTGAATTAAGAATTGGCTTCTGGTGGCGGTTCGTTGGCAACAGCTTAGCAACCCTTTATTGCTATTCTTGAAACTCAATGGTAATAACGGTCCGAACCAGGCGCGTTGTTTCATTATAACGCATGGGGCCTGGACCGTTACTCTTTAAAGAGTCCTAAGGCTTAAGGCCTCGTTGTAAAGCTTATCCTTTTGATTCCACGTTGATAATAACGGTCTGTCGTACAGCCGTTGTTTCATTCTGACGCCCTATGCCTTGGCCGTTGCTTCCTTGAAGAGTCCAACTTGTTGAGTCTTCTTCCTGACGATCTTATCCTTTGGGATAGGGTTGAGCGTAACGGATGGTTCTTGATGCGTTACTTCCAAGTGGCGGTCTGTCGTGCAGCCGTTACTTCCTTCCGAGAGTCCTGACAGTTCATGCCTTTTCTCTGCTACTCCGTGGTCGAGATAAGGGTTTGGATTGACGATATCTCTTGCAAATCTGATCCTCAAGACCTTCCGTTTGTTTCTATGGACTCTTGGTGATATTATCTTCAAGGATTTGCTAAGAGTTATCTCTTTATCTTGTTTGATTATCCTCTGCTCGACCTGAGAGTTTGAGGGTCTATAAATAGAACCCTTGACTTCATGGCCCGGAGGAGGAAGATTTGGAATTCACCACGAAGTGCTGCCAAACTCAGGAGCCATCTTCATCCAAGAGGAACTGCTTCCCACGTCCATCCATCTCATAATCAAGGGAGTACTTTGGTTTTGGTCTTTCAAGTTCATCATTGCATGCTTGAGTTCTTCCCTGGTTTTTCCGCAATCAAAGCATTATCCCTCCTCTTTCTCCACGATTTTCACTGTCCTCTAAGCATATAAACATCTTCCCAAACTCTTAAAACACCCAGAGGGGTTAAAAAACCAAAAACTCCCCGGTAATCCACTCTCCTTTTGATGATGTTAAGTCCTTTGAGAATTGATGCTATGCTTGTGAAAAGGACTAATTGAGGTTATTGTGTTTGGTCTTTCTACATCTTTGGCAGGTTTACAGGTTCATTGACACGAGGCCCAGGTCTTCTAGCCAGCTGGAAGAGTTGGAGTTAAAAGAATTCAAGCTTTGTTACTGCAGGTTATCTGACGGCCTTGTGCAGGCGCGTCACTCTCTTCCGGCGGTCTATCGTGTGGCCGTCACTTCCAAGCGACGCACGGGGTTCTGGCCGTTACTTCTAAGTTGATCTGCAGGCTTTCTCTGGTTTTCTCTCCCGTGGGCGGGTGTTTCATCCACCTATTTCCAAGGTATATTCAGGTTTTTTGACTTGTTTTTACTTTGGTGGCGATCACATCTTCCCTTGGTATTGGGCATTAGCTGTCTTATTCATCATATCTTTCTATTTTCCTTGCTTGTTCCACCTTCACGGTGTGTTTTTATTTATTCCTTGCTCCACGCCCCGGCGTGTGTTTTCCTTTTCCTTAGCGTAGTTTGATTGAGATAGCATGCCCATGCTAGAGCTAGCTATGATTGTCTAGGTTCATGATCACATGTTCATAGGTTTGAGTAGATCTTTGATTCTTTGTTTGTTATCTTACCATATCACTCTTCAAACCTCAAAAGAAAGATAGAAGATAGAGAAATAAATATCAACAGATAATTTTTTGGCGATCACGCTGGGATAACTTGTGCCAATCGTGCTTTTGATTTTTGTTTAAACCTGCCATCATCTACTGGTTGAGTTGCTTTTTGTTTCCCCTTATTTACTACTCATTCTGGTTGTCTGAGTTCTCTAACGGCCCGATGTCCCCGCGTCACAGTCCTCTGACGCAGGGGCATTAGACCGCCGCTTTGGTTCTGCTGTGTGAGCTTCCACGGGCTTTCCGGTTACTTCTGTCTGGTTTTGGTTCCCTGGCTCATCCGACGGTCTCATCCCCCTGCGTTATATATTATCTGGCGGTCTGGACCATTATTGTGCTCTGACGCAGGGTCCTTCGACCGTTATTGTGCTCTGACGCAGGGTCCTTCGACCGTTATTCTCCTGGCAGGTACACATCCAAGGTGCATTTATTTCTGCATTTTTTGCTGTGATTTATTGCTTGGGTGATACTTGACCTCCTTCTTGCTTTGCTCATATCTCCATATCATTGTGTGCACCATTGATTGTTAGATTCTAGGCTAGACTTTGCATGCACTCCGGTGCACATAGGGTCATTCATCTTTTCATACATTAGATTGCATTTTCCTACCTTGTTGTGAGGACCTCTCGTCTCCATATTCCTTGGGGCCGACTAGGAAATCACAGCAGGGACCTCCGTAAGTCCCCGCGAGCCGTGGATTCCCACACGGACACCGGGCTGGTTGTACCTTTCCCATCCCGTGTCTAGGGTTGCATAGGTGAAGGAGTGGTTACACTTAGAGTCAAACCAAGTCCCATATCCATCTCCTACTAAGAACCCATTGTTGAGAGCACATATCAGTCAATTCACTAAAGTTCCAAAGGAGAAATCATAAGAACCTTGTTGCATCATCTTAAACAACTTGGTTGATCTTTGAGTGTCTTCATCTTTTATCACTTACATCTTGTTAGAATCACCTAAGTTTGGTTGCTTATTGAGTGTTTTTTTGTGTTGGTTGTTTTCGCATTGTCAAGGTTGTCCGTTGCATGTGGAGTTGTTTTCATCCGTCTGAATCATCTTCTCGAGTCAGTTCCTTCTTCACGTTCTATTCTAATCCCCTCTTCGAGTCCACCGTGGCATCCTTCAATCCTCCTCGCTCCCAAGAGGACTCTCTTCCTCAAGGGCTCCTTGAAAACCCCCCTAGGGTTATTACATTTTCCTCTAGAGAGGGGACTGCCCCTCTCCCATCCTCCACTTCTATGGAAGGTAGTCAAGTTACCCCTTCTCTCTCTACTCCTTCCGCGGGCTCCGTCCTTCATATGATGGCCCAATTGGATCCGACCCAACTCCAAGTTTTATATCAAGCTATGCAAGGGTCCAATACTTCTCCCTCTGCCACTATCCAAGGTCAATCTAATCCTTCCATTATTGGGCCGTCCGTTCAGCCCACTCCGATTGATCTCACTCCGGTCCAACCCCGGACCATCACTTTCGCTGGCATGGAGATGGGCCAGTCTTCTAATTCAGCCCATCAATCTTTCGATAAAGGGAAGTCACCTATCCCTTCCTTTGTCCAGGTGGATCATCACGACTCTGGTTCAGTAGCTCCGCAGCTCCTTATGAACCCGTCCGATTTCTTACGCCCTCAGCAAGGAGTGGCCCAAAATCATTCTAATCCGGGTCTATCTCAGGCCCAATATCCTTCTTACGGGCCTCCTATTTCCACTGTCTATCCTTCCACTCCTTCTTACGGGCTCCCGCCTGTTGCTACAGTCGTTCCATCTGCCCCTCAAATACAATCGGCATCCTTCACTACCCCTGCTCCCTCCCGAGAGCAGGACTTGCTTGACAAGTGGGCCACCATGCAGCAACAACTCGACTTTCTCCAGAAAAGGGTTGGCCCACAATCCTTGGCCGATATTCCTGTTCCGAGCTTCCAGAACATCCGGTTCCCTCCGCAATCAGAGCTCCCCAACTATCGCAAGTACGACGGGAATAGCAATCCCTTCATCCATGTGAGGGATTTTCTTTATGACTCGGCGTAGTTCCAATATGATGATCACCTCATGGCGTACTTATTCCGCCGATCTTTGGACAGTGTTGCTCTGGAGTGGTTCTATTCTCTACCACTGGAAGAGGCCGAGAGTTTCAAGGTAGTAAAGGATAAATTCATCCAGCGATTCCAAGACAGGGTCGGCCCTGAATATTCATTTACAGATCTAGTGGCCGAGAAGATGAAGCCGGATGAAGAGTTCGCCACCTATGCAGACAGGTGGAGACAAATGGCCGCCAGAGTATCGGGCCACATTCTGGAGGAAGAAAAGGTCAAACTGCTGATTTCCAATGCCACCCCAACCTTCCGCAACATCCTGGCAATGAATGACATAGCCAACATGCATCAACTCTATAGCCGGGCGCGCTTCATCCAGACTCAATTCAAGGACTCCCCTATCCATTCCCTCTTTGAAAACCAAAAGCCCAAGTACCACAAGAAACCACAAGGGCCGGTTACTGAGGGAGTCCAAACAAATGAGCAAGTGCAAGCCGTTGCTTTTCCATATCAGGCCGCACCTTTCCGCTACAACTAAAACCCCCGCAATTCATAAAACGCCGCTCCGCAAAACTTCCAAGCCACTCCACAAAACCCTCCCCCCGCCTTCACCATTCCACAAAACACCTTCGCCACACCACAACAACCATCACCACCGCCACAATACCATAACGTCTCTCCACCCAACGGCTACAACAACAACAATCCAAATAGCAAGCACCCGGCTCCCAGGAGAGCCCAGTATCCTCCATTGCCAGAGACGCTTACAGATATCTTCTCAGCTCTCATGTCAGTAAATGCAATCCAACTTCCTCCGGAACAGCCTGTTTGGAACCCGGCAGTCGATCAGACTAAGTATTGTATGTTCCACCGACAGCCGGGCCATACCATAGAAGGATGTTTTCAGTTCCGAGATCTAGTATATGACCTTCATGAAGGGCAGAGAATCGACTGGGCCGAAATGCATAGGGCCATTGTTGAGATTAAAGAAAAGAGAAGGCAGCCGCAGGGGCAGCAAGTACAGCAGCATCAAGCACCGCAGCCGCAGCAGCCACCACAACAGCAGCAACCACAGCAAGTACGTGACCTGGGCATCCATCAGAACCCGATGCCGAATCATCCACCCGCTCCTCAGCAGCAGCCGCCAGCACCAGCGCAAGTAAACATGGTCCAGCCACCGACCCCCAACGCCGGATGGTCTTTCGATGATGATGGCGCCACACCGCGGGTCATGGCTCTCCACCATAATCACCGCAATCCTCCCTTCATCGTCCCTGCGCAGCCGACGCCCTCTCAACCCGTCCTCCCATTCACACCCGCTCCAGCAAATCCTCTACCACTCTCCATTCCATCGTACCCTCCATCACCCACTCCCATCACCGTCATCACACCACCATCCAATCCCTCACCCATTCTTACCCATCCGCTAGCCTTCCCTCCACCCGCATCAACATTCATCACCACCCTGCCTTCCACCCATCCTTCACCCACCATCCGCGCACCGCCCATTAACCTCACCAACCCTACGCTCCACCAAACCGCCTCCCCCGCACCACCTGTTCCATTCATCCATCTCGCAGGGCCCATCATACTATCTTCAGATGCCGCGGCAAACTGTGCTTTGAGGAGCGGGAAGATGTTCCATCAGAATTACGTTACTACTTCTAATCCCCAGTCCTCTCAGCCGGTGGCCGAGCAAGAAGAAACTGGACCTTTGCCGGGTACTCAATATGACTTACTACATCATCTGGATCGAGTACCCGCCAAAATATCTGTGCTGGAGCTGATCAAAAGGTCTACCCTTCATCAGGATGCACTGAGGGATTTCCTACAGAAGGTAATGGTTAGCGAAGACATGGCAGTTGATAGCCTACCAACGGCACTGGCAACTATCTCCAAAGGGCCGGCAATCACGTTCTCGGAAACCAAGCTTGCACCTCCGGGGGCTCGGCAAATGCCGCTCTGCATAACAATTACCCTGAACAAAGTCGACATTGAAGCAGCGCTGGTTGACACAGGGGCCTCAATTAATGTTTGCCCACTCAGCACCCTCTGAGCATGCAACATACTTGAAGAGTTACTACGGCCTACCCCCACCACTATAGCGGTATATGACAACTCAAGGCGAGCATGTCACGGGGTAGTCACCATCCAGGCAGAGCTCGGGCCCCTTACTATGGCCGTGGAATTCTATGTTCTTGTTATCGACCCTATGTTCAAGGCTATCTTGGGTCGTCCCTGGATTAACACACTCGGCGCCATGCCCTCCACCGCACATCAGTGCATTAAATTCCCCTTCCAAGGGAGGGTCGTCAAAGTTAAGAGCTTATCCACAGTACAGTCAGTAAAGGCTATTTCAGAGCAGGTTCTTCCCACACTTTGGCCAAGCAGCCGGCCCGTTCTGTCAGTATTGGATTTGAACTTTCCTTGGGATTACACATCCCCTAAGCCCGTCGCTACTCCAGTTAATGTCAAAGTGAAGCCGCAGATTCGAGATTCAAAGGGGTGGAACATTATATTGAAACTGGGCTATCAACCGGGGAGAGGCCTCGGTGCGCAACTGCAAGGGATGACTAAGCCTATACCTAAGGGAAGAAAAATGGGTAGGAGAGGTCTCGGCTACAAAGAGACAGCATTATCTATGATAGGTGATTCTGGGCCGCTCACCTGGGATTATCGTCAGCATTTTGTCAAAGGGCCTCTCCAGCCTGGCACATTAGCTCCAAAGCCGGTTCAGCAAGAAAGGAATACAGTTTGTCCAATTGCCAGTCCGCCTCCCTTGCAAAGAGGGTCAGATGATGACATGCTCGACTACAGTCAGGCCTTGCAGGGGCTCTTTTATGAGGAAGAATGTCAGAAGAAGCAACAAGAAGTTCGGCTTATGCAGTGGAGGCCGAAGAAGCAGCTTATTGTTGATCTACAGAAGGAGGAGAGCTCTCCAGTTGTCTGTTCTTGGTCTCTCTCACGCTTCCAATCTATCTTTCAACAAAGGGAGTTCATACCCCGCCTTCCTCCTGTCATGATAAATTCATCTTTCATTGATCCACCGGAGATTCTATTCATTCCTTGTGCTTGCGGGAAATGTCCACGCATTGATCTATCCACTCTGTTTACTCCTCCTCCTCCCAACGCTCAACTCCACGAGATGTGGTTCTCTTCTTCTGATCCCTTCTTTGATTGCATCTTCCCCGAGCTGTTCCCTATGCAGCTCCCACCTCCTCCATCTTGCTGTGTAGTCTCCGCTGATCTCAAAAAAAAAAAAACATCAAATTTGAAACGGAGATTTCAGTGGAAGATTACGCTATCCTGTCTCCATCCTCCTCCTCTCAAGGGCACGAGTCCCCTGCTCCTCCCCTGCCACTAGGCCTTTTCTCCCCTAGGTTAGGGTTAGGGTCCGTCGATTCTAGAGGAGTAGAGTCCGTTAGGTCTAGAGAAGTAGGGTCTTGTTCTGGGTCGTCCAACCCTTCCCATTCTGAACCGCGCTCGCTTACGCATCCTTCCCGATCTGTTCCTGATAGGTTCTTGCAAGATCTAGCTCAGCGGTGATGGGGACATCACTCAGAGCTCCCTCTGGCTCGACGCCTCTCTCCCCTCTGGAGACGGATAGGATGACTTGATGGGACCTCGACGGCACTGGATTTCACTACTATAGACATCTTGATGTATTTTATCCTTTATTGAGTCCTTTTGATGTATTTCACTTCTATTTTTGAGTCTTGTCCTAGGTGCTCTTACTAGTGGGTCACCATATTGGACTTGTTTGGTCGTATGGCCCATTAGGGAGCTAGGCCCATGGGCGCCCCTTTCTTGCACCCTTGGTTATCTGCTATTTTCCTTTTTCTCAAGGGCTTTTGTACAAAGTTGGGTTCCCTATATATAGGACCCCAACTCCCACTTGAGAAGGTAATGAAATATTGAGTAATTTTGAGCATAAGTGCATCTTTCCCTCTCTCTCTCTAGCTCCCTCACTCTCTCTCCCCCTCTCTCTAAAGGGGCCGGCCCCCTCTATCTCTCCTCCTCTCTCTCTCTCCCTCTACCTTGGGCGAATCTGCCCCTTCACCTTCCCCCATCCACCTGCCACCTCACCCTCCAACCCTTCACTTCCCCTAGGCCACTTAACTCCCATCAATTCCCTCCCCTTCCCAAGAGACTCTTCCTATTCCCCATACATCTTCCCCACATCCAATACACCCCTCCCTCTTCCCCAAGCAACCTTCCCACTCCCCCACACCCTCATTCACACCCCTAGACCATTCAAACCCCAGCCCCCCCCTCCACTTGTTGCGCAAACACCCTCCCCACCCCTTACCTCCTTGCCTTGGCCGAACCCCACCCCCACCTCTACCAACTTCGGCCCCCACCTTCCTGCTCCATCCTCCCACCCCCCCCACCAGATCCGACCCTCTCATCCCCCATACAACTCTCTCCCCTCCTGCCATCACCCCACATCTTCCCCATTACCCTAGCTCCACTTCTCCTTACCATTAACCCCACCTCCACCCCCTCAATCTGTTACAACCGCAGGTGGTAGAAGAAGTCTCGGCTTGCAGAAGCTCCCCCGAGGTCGTCCGGCAACATCTGAAGGCCCATCCTACCATTCTGGAAAGGGTTCCCTGTCCCCTACGCAGGCGAGGTGGAAGCACCCCGTTCCGAGTTCGTGGCCACCTGTGAGAACCGATCTCCTCCGACAGCGTCAAGAACCAGTTGCAGAACATCAGAGCCCGACCAGAAGCCGAACCACGGTCGACAGCGGCAGAACCAGACGGAAGTTCCTTCTCCAAAGATCTTCCTCTCCCTGTCCCCGATCAGGAGCAAGAAACGGGACCTCGTTCGCCCACCAGGAGCCCGAGTTACGAATTTTCTCCCACCGGCGTACGAGTCTGCCTCCTGCTGTCTTCCGTGACCAGATCCCACTCAACGGAGCTCCCCTGTCCACCCCGACCTCAGAAGGAGTCCCCGTCAGTTTTGGTGCGCAGAGGCCTTGTCTACGGAACCAACAACTCTGACGGATCGAGATTCTGAGTCCGGGAGCCCGAGATACAACGTCTGCATCCTGCTGCGCACGTTCTGGAGCTGTCAACCCCAGATTCCGGCGTCCTGTTCGAGTCTCCACCACGACCACCAGCGACGACAGAAGAATTCGATATAAATCTGAGGCATCCCAACACCTGTTACGAAGCAAACCTCACTGGTTTCGTCGTCGGCAACAATCCTGAGAACGATCTACAACTACAGCAGCGACCACCTGTCCCTGTGCACAGCAAGCAAGCGGTTCGGCATCGGCCTCCGTTCCATCTTTCTCGTCAAAAAAACCCCCCTCCCGCCTGGCTGGCTTATCGCCCCTCCCTGCGTGGAGGTAGTGTTTGATGTATGTTTGAGTTCCCCACCCCTAGTTCCACCCTCCTGCGTGGGGCGTAGTTCATGTAACTAGCAGCTCAAGCTACATCGGCGCAGTGTGCGGGATCACACTTCCCCGCTCGCCCACGTCTCCGAACGGGGTTGGTTTCTTCAAACCAACCAGGTGAGCTCTAAAGCTTTGCTCCATTCATATTAGTGTCTGTTTGTTTAATATCCGTAGACATAGCTCCGTTGCTCAAGGGAGTGAGTGCCCGTTCCCGGAGCCATCATCATTGAGTGGTCACCGTGGTCATCGTGAGAGAGAGGAACCTTGTGCCCCAAGTGGCACCGGCCAGCCCCAAAGTGTGGGCCACGTACCCTCGGGAGGATAACCCTAGCCCTGCTGGCACTCTACCAGTTAGGGTCTTGATCCATCACCTCCATCTAGCATCATATAGCCACCCGGGGCTTGCGAGTGTGCGACGGCGTTTCGGTCTCAATTTATCATTTTACTTGCTATGTGATTGTGAATGCGGATTAGGTCCGAGGTTTGCATTTGCTTGCTGCATACCCCATACTTGTGTCACATCAAATTGGTATCAGAGCAAGTTTTAGACTTGTCTCTACAAGCCTAGGTCCAAGGGCTTTTGCACGTTCACCCGTGTGTCGATCTCTTCACCTTCGTGCATGTCTACCCGTCGAGGCACTGCTTACCAACCCAACCCCCCAAATTCTGATTCCCCCATGAGTTCCCATTCTCAGGGCAACCAAGGCATCCCTAGTGAAGTCCCCCCTGCCCCTATGGAGCAAGTTGACCCTATCCTTAGGGCTATCCTTGAGAAACTTGATGGACTTAGCACCCGAATGGATAAACTAGAGGAATTAAGGCCCCCACCTAGGATCCCTGCCCAAAGAGTCACCCCTCCTCCAGTTGAACCGGGTAGGGAAGGCCTTGAGAATGAGTGGTACCACGAACCGGAGAGGCCTCAACAGCCCCGGCATCATGAGAGACTCCCACCTAGGAACTATGCCCAAAGGTTTCCCCCTCCGCGGGATGAACATGATAGGGAAGACCTAGATAATGGGTGGTATCGTGAACAAGAGAGGGCTCCTCAACCTCGACACTATGAGAGGCGACCACGTGAGGATCATGATGAACTCCTATTAAGAATGATCAAAGTGGAAGCCCCTAATTTTGATGGGTCTCACAACCCTAGTGTCTACAAAGATTGGGAGCATGGCATGGACCAATACTTTGAGTGGTACCCCATGTCCGAGGAGAGGAAGGTTAGGTTGGCCAAAATGCACCTCCTTAAACTAGCCAAAACCTATTGGTTAAAGGTTGAAAACCAAAGGAGGATCAGGCATGAGGAACCCATTAACACTTGGATTGACATGAAAGATCAGCTTAGGAACAAGTACCTTCCCATCTCCTATAGCCAACTTCTTCTTGATGAATGGCAAAGCCTTACCCAAGAAGGAAAAACCGTGGAAGAGTATATTGAAAAATTTGATTCATACCTCCTAAGGTGTGGTGTGGTTGAGGATCCAGCCGTTACTCTATCCCGGTTTAGGAATGGTCTCCTTCCCCACATCAAACGGGAGCTCTTTATGAGGGAAGTGCATAGCTTGGAAATTGCCTATCAAATAGCCTGGGATGTTGAGAGATTCTCTAGAAATCCTAGGTTTGTCCCTCCCAAGGGGTCAGGACCACGTCCCAACCTCCCTCCTCTGTTAAAGACACCTCCTCCCAGTGGGGGAATTCCCACAAGACCCTCCCCACCTCCTACCACACCCAATCCTCCTCCTAGAAAGGAAGACAACTCCAAAGGGAAGGCCCCAATGAGTAGCACGATCAAGTGTTTCCAATGCCATGGCTATGGCCACATAGCCTCCCACTGTCCCTCTAAGGGGTTGTCAAGCCTAGTTATTGAGAGTGGACCTCCTACTACCCAGGAGACACATGAGAGTACTATTGAGGAATATGAGGCCAATTTAGAATGGGAAGGGGAATACAATGAACAATTCTCTAATGAAGGGGTAGAAGAGGACCCCCACTCCAGTCACCTAGGAGTAATAAGGTGCACCCTCACCCAACCACAAGAGTATGATTGGAGGAGGACCTCCATTTTTCACACATTTGTCAAAATCGGGGACCATGTTAGGAAGATCATCCTAGACAATGGGAGTTGTGTCAACGCCGTGTCTCCGGACACCGTCAAACTCCTAGGACTTACCCCTACATCCCACCCCAAACCTTACCGTGTGTCATGGATAAACAACCACTCCCCACCCGTCAACACATGTTGCCTTATCCCCATCACCTTTTCATCCTACAAAGGGCAAATATGGTGTGATATCATACCTATGGCTGTAGGAAGCATCCTATTGGGGAGACCTTGGATATATGATGTCAATGCCACCATTCATGGAAAAACAAACACATGCACCTTTGACCACGAGGGGAAGACAATCCGTCTCAACCCCTCCCCTCCCCAAAAAGAACCACCCACCAAGGGAACCCTTCCTACACCACCAAAACCCAAGGCCTCGATTGCTCCAACCCAATCAACAACACAAAGTCACACTTCTGCAAATCCAACAATCAAAGGCCTCCACCTTATCACCAAGAAGGAGCTCGAGGAAGAGATAACCCGGGGGGCACCCCTTTGTGCCATTGTCATATGCCTTGGGGAGGCAATTCCCTCCAACCCTCACCCCGTGGAAATCCACCCTCTCTTGGAAGAATTTAAGGATGTTTTTCCCGAGGAACTCCCCGACCAACTACCACCCATGAGGGATGTCCAGCACGCTATAGACCTTGTCCCAGGAGCCACCCTCCCAAACCTACCCCACTATCGCCTCAATCCCACCGAACATGCTGAGTTAAGGAGGCAAGTGGAGGAACTGATTAGAAAGGGGTTTCTTAGGCTAAGCAAAAGCCCATGTGCGGTCCCGGCCCTCCTCACACCTAAAAAGGACGGGACATGGCGGATGTGTATTGACAGCAGGGCCATCAACAAAATTACTGTCAAATATAGGTTTCCCATACCTAGACTTGACGACATGCTGGACATGCTCGCCGGAGCCACCATATTTTCCAAAATAGACCTCAAAAGTGGCTATCATCAGGTTAGGATAAGGCCCGGGGATGAATGGAAAACAGCCTTTAAAACCAAGGATGGGCTTTATGAATGGCTGGTGATGCCTTTTGGGCTTTCAAATGCCCCAAGTACCTTCATGCGCCTTATGACTGAGGTCCTAAGGCCCTACATTGGAGTCTTCCTGGTAGTTTACTTTGATGACATCCTCATTTACAGCCAAACCAAGGAAGCCCACCTCAGTCATCTAAGGCAAGTTTGCACCACCCTTAGGAAGGAAAGCCTCTTTGCCAATTTAGGGAAGTGTCACTTTATGACCCAATCCATCACCTTCCTGGGGTATGTTGTCTCCACAGAAGGCGTATCCATGGACCCTGACAAAGTCCAAGCCATCATCAATTGGCCTGAACCTCGAACCCTCCATGAAGCCCGCAGTTTTCATGGGTTAGCCACCTTTTACCGGAGGTTCATCAGGGGGTTCAGCACCATCACAGCCCCTATCACCGATTGCCTCAAAAAGGGGACCTTTGTGTGGACCAAGTCCGCCACTAGAGCCTTCCAAGAGCTCAAAGAGAGAATGACCCAAGCCCCTGTCTTATGCCTCCCTGATTTCTCCAAAGTCTTTGAAGTGACTTGCGATGCCTCAGGGGTAGGAATTGGTGGGATCCTTAGCCAGGAAGGACACCCAGTGGCCTACTTTAGCGAAAAGCTGTGTGATGCCAGGATGAGGTACTCCACCTACGACAAGGAATTTTATGCGGTGGTACAATCCCTCCGACATTGGAGACACTACCTCTTGCCTAACGAGTTTGTCATATTCTCCGACCACGAGGCCCTGAAATACCTCAACTCCCAGCAGAAACTGAATGCTCGGCATGCCCGATGGGTCGAATACATCCAGGCTTACACATTTGTAATCAAACACAAGGCTGGGAGTGAAAACCGAGCAGCCGATGCCCTCAGTAGGAGAATTTCCTTGCTAGCTACCATACAGGTGGAAGTCATAGGATTAGAAAGACTCAGGGAAGAGTACTCTGCTTGCCCGGACTTTGGCCCAATCCATACCACTCTGTCCACCCTCTCACCAAAGGAACATCAAGGGTTCATCTTAGAGGACGGGTACATTTTTAAAGGCCATAGGCTTTGCATACCAAGGACCTCTCTACGGGATTTTCTGATCTGGGAATTACATGCAGGAGGCTTGGCTGGACACTTTGGGATTCACAAAACCATTGCCTTGGTAGAAGGACAATTCCATTGGCCCAGCCTCAAAAGAGATGTGGCCAAAATTGTGAGGCAATGCCGCACATGTGCAGCCGCTAAGCAAATCAAGTAAAACACAGGCCTGTACACTCCCTTACCAGTCCCAGACCGACCTTGGCAAGATCTTAGCATGGACTTCGTACTAGGGCTACCCCGGACCCAAAGGAAACATGACTCCATTTATGTCGTGGTGGACCGATTCTCTAAAATGGCTCATTTCATCCCCTGTTCCAAAACCTCAGACGCCTCCCATGTGGCACGTCTATTCTTTGAAGAGGTGGTCCGACTCCATGGCCTACCCAAGACCATTATCTCAGATAGGGACGTCAAATTCACCAGCTACTTTTGGAAGACCCTCTGGCATCTTATGGGGACCCTGCTTAAGTTTTCCACAGCCTACCACCCCCAAACCGATGGACAGACTGAAGTTGTCAATCGGAGCTTGGGGAACCTTCTACGGTGCCTTGTTGAGGATCGCCCCGGGAATTGGGATCTCATATTACCCCAGGCCGAGTTTGCATACAACAACTCTGTGAATAGGTCGATAGGGATGAGCCCGTTTGAGGCTGTGCATGGGTACAAGCCTAGAACCCCTACAGATCTCATTCCTTTGCCACCGCATGCTAGAGTGTCTATTAGTGCTGAGTCGTTTGCCCAACACATGAAGGAATTGCATGAGGAAATCCGCAAACACATTAACAAAAGCAATGAGGTGTATAAAAAGTCGGCCGACTCCCACCGCCGCCACCAGGAGTTTTACGTAGGTGATTATGTGATGGTACGAACTGAGAGGCTTTCCCCTGGGAATGTCTCCAAATTGAGGTCGCGTGGATCAGGCCCCTTCCAGGTTCTAAAGAGGATTGGCACAAACGCTTACGTGTTAGACCTCCCCGAGGAATACGCAATAAGCCCCACATTCAATGTGGCTGACCTGGTGCCATACAGGGGTTCCACGGTGACACCTAGTGAGGGAATTGAGCCTGTCCCACTTTTTGAGAGAGCCCCCACCCACAAGAACGTTCCACCAGCCCAGAGAGGCCAACGGGAGCAGATAGAGCGGATATTGGATGAACAGGTCACCATCACCCGGAGCAAAGTATACGAGCGATACCTGGTCAGGTGGAAGGGCCGGCCTCCTACAGATGACTCATGGGTGAGCAGGGAGGATCTTCAGCAGCTGGACCCGGATCTCCTGGAGCACTACCACAGCCGAGAGGACCCTTACTCGACAGAGTCGAGTTCTTCCCAGTCCAGGGGAGTTGATGGGGACATCACTCAGAGCTCCCTCTGGCTCGACGCCTCTCTCCCCTCTGGAGACGGATAGGATGACTTGATGGGACCTCGACGGCACTGGATTTCACTACTATAGACATCTTGATGTATTTTATCCTTTATTGAGTCCTTTTGATGTATTTCACTTCTATTTTTGAGTCTTGTCCTAGGTGCTCTTACTAGTGGGTCACCATATTGGACTTGTTTGGTCGTATGGCCCATTAGGGAGCTAGGCCCATGGGCGCCCCTTTCTTGCACCCTTGGTTATCTGCTATTTTCCTTTTTCTCAAGGGCTTTTGTACAAAGTTGGGTTCCCTATATATAGGACCCCAACTCCCACTTGAGAAGGTAATGAAATATTGAGTAATTTTGAGCATAAGTGCATCTTTCCCTCTCTCTCTCTAGCTCCCTCACTCTCTCTCCCCCTCTCTCTAAAGGGAACGGCCCCCTCTCTCTCTCCTCCTCTCTCTCTCTCCCTCTACCTTGGGCGAATCTGCCCCTTCACCTTCCCCCATCCACCTGCCACCTCACCCTCCAACCCTTCACTTCCCCTAGGCCACTTAACTCCCATCAATTCCCTCCCCTTCCCAAGAGACTCTTCCTATTCCCCATACATCTTCCCCACATCCAATACACCCCTCCCTCTTCCCCAAGCAACCTTCCCACTCCCCCACACCCTCATTCACACCCCTAGACCATTCAAACCCCAGCCCCCCCCTCCACTTGTTGCGCAAACACCCTCCCCACCCCTTACCTCCTTGCCTTGGCCGAACCCCACCCCCACCTCTACCAACTTCGGCCCCCACCTTCCTGCTCCATCCTTCCCCCCCCCCCCCACCAGATCCGACCCTCTCATCCCCCATACAACTCTCTCCCCTCCTGCCATCACCCCACATCTTCCCCATTACCCTAGCTCCACTTCTCCTTACCATTAACCCCACCTCCACCCCCTCAATCTGTTACAACCGCAGGTGGTAGAAGAAGTCTCGGTTTGTAGAAGCTCCCCCGAGGTCGTCCGGCAACATCTGAAGGCCCATCCTACCATTCTGGAAAGGGTTCCCTGTCCCCTACGCAGGCGAGGTGGAAGCACCCCGTTCCGAGTTCGTGGCCACCTGTGAGAACCGATCTCCTCCGACAGCGTCAAGAACCAGTTGCAGAACATCAGAGCCCGACCAGAAGCCGAACCACGGTCGACAGCGGCAGAACCAGACGGAAGTTCCTTCTCCAAAGATCTTCCTCTCCCTGTCCCCGATCAGGAGCAAGAAACGGGACCTCGTTCGCCCACCAGGAGCCCGAGTTACGAATTTTCTCCCACCGGCGTACGAGTCTGCCTCCTGCTGTCTTCCGTGACCAGATCCCACTCAACGGAGCTCCCCTGTCCACCCCGACCTCATAAGGAGTCCCCGTCAATTTTGGTGCGCAGAGGCCTTGTCTACGGAACCAACAACTCTGACGGATCGAGATTCTGAGTCCGGGAGCCCGAGATACAACGTCTGCATCCTGCTGCGCACGTTCTGGAGCTGTCAACCCCAGATTCCGGCGTCCTGTTCGAGTCTCCACCACGACCACCAGCGACGACAGAAGAATTCGATATAAATCTGAGGCATCCCAACACCTGTTACGAAGCAAACCTCACTGGTTTCGTCGTCGGCAACAATCCTGAGAACGATCTACAACTGAAGCAGCGACCACCTGTCCCTGTGCACAGCAAGCAAGCGGTTCGGCGTCGGCCTCCGTTCCATCTTTCTCGTCAAAAAAACCCCCCTCCCGCCTGGCTGGCTTATCACCCCTCCCTGCGTGGAGGTAGTGTTTGATGTATGTTTGAGTTCCCCACCCCTAGTTCCACCCTCCTGCGTGGGGCGTAGTTCATGTAACTAGCAGCTCAAGCTACATCGGCGCAGTGTGCGGGATCACACTTCCCCGCTCGCCCACGTCTCCGAACGGGGTTGGTTTCTTCAAAATAACCAGGTGAGCTCTAAAGCTTTGCTCCATTCATATTAGTGTCTGTTTGTTTAATATCCGTAGACATAGCTCCGTTGCGCAAGGGAGTGAGTGCCCGTTCCCGGAGCCATCATCATTGAGTGGTCACCGTGGTCATCGTGAGAGAGAGGAACCTTGTGCCCCAAGTGGCACCGGCCAGCCCCAAAGTGTGGGCCACGTACCCTCGGGAGGATAACCCTAGCCCTGCTGGCACTCTACCAGTTAGGGTCTTGATCCATCACCTCCATCTAGCATCATATAGCCACCCGGGGCTTGCGAGTGTGCGACGGCGTTTCGGTCTCAATTTATCATTTTACTTGCTATGTGATTGTGAATGCGGATTAGGTCCGAGGTTTGCATTTGCTTGCTGCATACCCCATACTTGTGTCACATCAAGCGGTGTCATGCTCTTTTGAAGTGTCCGGAATTCATCGCTACAGCAATCGTGATTGAGGATGAAGAGGAAATAGAAGGGGAATGGAGCGACGACGGATTAGGCGTCTATGAGGTCTTGGATGAGAAGGATCCAATAGATGAAGACAGCGATGTAGATAACACTGCCGACTTATATGCAAAATGACTAAAGAGATTCGACCAGCCGTCGACGGCAGTGGATGAACCTACAAAGGAAATCAACTTGGGAACGGAAGAAGACCCAAGGCCCATCATTATTTCTGCTGATCTCCCTTCACAGGTAGAAGAAGATCTAATTAAGGTATTAAGGGAGTATAGTGATTCTTTCGCCTGGTCTTATGAGGACATGCCAGGTCTTGACCCCTCCTTAGTGGAACATCGACTCGTGCTTAAACCAGGGGCAACACCTGTGAAACAACGGTCAAGAAGATTTCACCCCCACATGGCCTTGAGGATCAAAGAAGAGGTCGACAAACTATATAAGGCCAGGTTCGTCAGAGTGGTTTTATATCCTCAGTGGGTGGCGAACATAGTCCCTGTTCTCAAGAAGGATGGAAAAGTGCGCATATGCATTGATTTCAGGGTTCTAAACAAAGCATGTCCCAAAGATGATTTCCCGCTACCTCATATAGACGTCCTAGTGGATAACACTGCTGGGTATGAAGCTCTGTCATTTATGGATGGGTACTCGGGCTATAATCAGATCCGTCTCACTCCGGAAGACCAAGAGAAAACTTCCTTCACCACGCCCTGGGGCACGTATTGTTATGTAGTTATGCCATTTGGTTTAAAAAATGCAGGTGCCACCTATCAAAGGGCGATGATGGCCATTTTTCATGACATGATGCACATATATATGGAAGCTTACGTGGATGATATCTTGGTAAAGTCAAGAACAAAAGAAGAACACCCCTCTATCCTGGCTAAGGTGCTGCAGAGGGCCAGGGAGTACAAACTTAAGATGAATCCGAAGAAGTGTGTATTCGGAGTCTCCTCAGGGAAGTTGTTAGGGTTCATAGTGAGCAAACGGGGGATCCAGATTGATCCTAATAAAGCGCAGGCCGTCATGGACATGCCTCCGCCAAAGAACATTTCAGAACTTCGAGGATTGATTGGTATATTGCAATTCATTAGAAGATTTATATCTCAGCATTCTCAGAGGTGTCGTCCGTTTTATGAGTTGCTTAAGGCGGGGGTCAAGTTCAAATGGAATCAAGATTGTCAGAAGGCCTATGAGGACCTCAAAGAGTATCTGTCTAATCCTCTGGTTTTGCAACATCCTGTCCCTGGGAAACCCCTAATCCTATACATCTCGGTTATTGAGGACTCCCTAGGGGCGGTCTTAGCACAAGTAGATGATGAAGGAAAAGAGCGGGCTGCGTACTACCTCTCTCGACTGTTTAATCCAGCTGAATCCAAGTACACCACTATGGAGAAGACTTGTGCCGCCTTAGTGTGAGTAGCTCAGAAGCTTAAACATTACTTTCTTGCCCACCCAGTTAGGTTGATCTCTAGAATAGACCCGATCTGTTATCTCTTAGAAAAACCCATCCTTTCTAGTAGGTTAGCTCGCTGGCAGAGCTTCCTCTCTCAGTTCGACATCACCTTTGTTATTCAGAAGGCAGTCAAAAGATATGCCATTGCTGAGCATCTTGCACATCTCCCTATTCCTCACACCGATTCTATTCAGGATGATTTCCCTGATGAGCATCTCTCTGTCCTTTCGCATCATCCCTTTTGGTCTCTGCACTTCGATGGTGCACTCAACTCTCAAGGCCAAGGGATCGGTGCTGTCTTACTTACTCCAGAGGGAGTAACCATCCCCTTCGCTTATCAACTTCGATTTCCTGCTACCAACAACATCGCTGAGTATGAAGCTCTCCTGGCCGGCTTGAAGCACGCCTATCTCCTAGGCGCGCGCTATTTAAACATCATAGGAGATTCTCAGCTCGTCCTACGGCAAGTTCTATCCACTTACCGTACTCGTGACCCCAAGCTCAAACCTTATCAAGATTTGGTCACGCTCATTGCTAAGCGATTCCGTAAGCTGATCTATATCCATACTCCCTGTTCTCTGAACATTCTAGCTGATGCTGTGGCATCTCTTGCTTCCTCCTTAGCTTTCCCTCTCAGTCGTAGCACTGAGACCATCGTCGTCCAGAGATTGGACGCACCCACTCTTCAAGACCCTTGGTTCATCAACCTCAGGAAATCTGTAGAGGCAAGAGCTAAGAAGGAAGATCTCAAGGAAGTTTCATTAACAGAGCTAGAGGAGATTCTGGACGAAGAAGAATTACCTTGGTATCATGAAATCGAATTGTTTTGCAAAGAAGGGTCATTCCCAGAAGGGGCAAAGGCCGAGCAGCGTAAAGCAATAAGGAGAGCCGCCGCAAGGTACACTATCATTGCAGGAGAACTGTATAGGCGCGCTACTAATGGAATGCTCATGAGATGCTTGGATGATGTAGAAGCTTGGAAAGTGGCTGAAGCGGCCCATTCTAGTGAGTGTGGAGGTCATGTTAATGGCCAGGCTCTAGCGAAGAAGATCCTTAGGCAGGGCTACTATTGACCCACTCTAGAGGAAGATTGTTCCCTCTATGTCTGGAGGTGTCTTAAATGCCAACTCCATGTTGATAAAATTCACTCTCCAGCTACATCTCTCCACCCTATGACTACTCCCTGGCCTTTCTCTATGTGGGCTTTTGACGTCGTCGGCCCGCTCGGTGATCTTAATTCTCAGATCAAGCAAAAATCCTTCATCCTCACCGCTACTGAGTACTTCACCAAATGGGCCGAAGCCGAGGCGTACGCAGAAATCAAAGCTACAACGGTGTGCCGCTTTATCATGAAGAATATCATCTCGTGGTTCGGAGTGCCAAGCAGCATCATCACCGACAACGGACCCCAGTTCGTCTCCCAAGAGCTTAAGGACCTCTGTAAGAAGTTCAAAATTGCACTACATCATTCATCTCCATATTATCCTCTAGACAACGGTCAAGCCGAGGCCACTAATAAAACCCTTCTTAAAATCATCAAGAAAACATGCGAAGCACATAAATTTTCTGATTGGCCTGAAAGATTGGTGGAAGCTCTGTGGGCTTACCGCACCTCCGTCCGTACCCCTACGGGGCAAACTCCCTATTCCCTGACCTATGGGATGGAGGCGGTGCTCCCATATGAGATCTTAATCCCTTCCCTTAGAGTGCAGCTCGATAAGGAACTTAACCTCGATGAACGTCGGGAGGCGTTGCTGGTCCAGTTGGAACTCTTGGATGAGAAGAGGATGAATGCGGCTGATCACGTTTCTGTTTATCAAAAGAGGGTTTCGCGTTATTTTCAAAAGAAGGTGATTGAACGTAAGTTTATGATGGGTGATATTGTTTTGAAACGCAAATTCATTCGGTCTGCAGGTCCTAGGTCTAAATTGCAACCTAACTGGGAAGGGCCGTTTGTAATAAAAGAAGCTTATCCAGGGAATGCTTATCGTTTAATAAATGCGGAAGGTGAGGAGCTCCCTCACCCGTGGAATGGGTTGTATCTTAAGCGTTTCTTTCCTTAGAGTCTAAACCACGTGCTTTCCCGGCAGCAAGATCTTCCTTCCTATCTTCAAAAGAAGAGGTCCCGAGCAAGGCAATCACACACCACACGACATCCCTGGTCGGGCTCCTTGTTTAAAAGACACCATTTCTCCTTGGCCATGCTTTAGGGGAAAGTCGAAGTCCCTGTCCGCTTCATTCTTCGGCTGAATCCAGGGGCAAGGAGTGAATAAGGAGGCGACGACCAATCCAAACACCCTAACGAGAGGAGGTCTCAAACAGGGGCAAGTCCGTTATGACCTGACGCCACAAGCAAGAAAGGAAAAGAAAATAAAAAGAGTGCTCTTTATGACAAAGTCAGAAGCGTTATCTCAAAGGTCTACAGATTCCGAATTTCTGAAAAACTCCAAGGAGAAAAGAAAGCTAGGCATGACAAGAGTGGCAGTACAGTTCCCCACGGGACGTTATGAGCCCGGTCGCATGCATGTCTAGGGTGGACAAAGGTTCGATGACGGACGCAAAAGCCCCGGCGCAACAGACCAGATCTCTAATGGGGTTGTGCGGTGAGAAAATCAAGTCCTAAAAACTCTCATATCTGGCCTAAGCTTCCCCCATGATCTTTTTTCTTTTAGGACTAAGATTAGTACCCTGAGTATGGCATTGGTAGAAACACTGTCATGATGATTAGGTCTTGGCCAGGGGTTGTCACACTATTACACGCCAATCTCGGGACTCAATCTAAAACAAGGAAGGGTTCGCGTTGCTAGAGAGGCACCGGTTTTTCAAAATCCAAAAACATCAAATATTTTCAAAATCTAAAAACATCAAATATTTTCAAAATCCAAAAACATCAAATATTTCAAAATCCAAAAACAACAAATATTTTCAAAAATCCAAAACAAAACAGATATCTCTAAAAATCCAAGAACATTAAATATTTCCCAAAACTCCCAAAAATACCATCATGTGCATAGCATGCATTGCATTTTCATTATGTTTTCGCCTATTTAATAAAGGCTCCACCCCTTGACCGAATATCAAGGACCGGTCATTATCTAACTTGCTTCAAGACAAGGGGTTGAGTCCAAGAACAGATCTAACTTGATTCATGTTTAAAGTGTGTGTGCAGAATGCAGGGGCAAGATTCAAAGCAAAAAGTTCACAGCTATGCAGGTTCAAGGTATGTAACGCGCCAACATCGGACCGTTACAGTCAAATAACGGCCCCCTCTTCGACCGTTATTTTCATGCAGGCATGGGCCTTCTTTCTTTCACTAATCATCACTATAACGGTCTGGAGAATACCGTTACTTGCATATAACGGCCCAAGGCCTATCCGTCATATCCTTCAGAGACAGGGTTCTATTGTTACTCTCATTCTGACGGCCTGTCGTAAGACCGTTATTTCCTTGTGGCGGCTCATTGCATATCTGTTGCTATCTCCAGAGGCTCTGCCTGTCCACATCATTCCAGCCATTCAAAACACGAAACTCAAGCCCATTCAACTGAGGCAATTTCATCTCATTCAAGCAAGCTTAATGAAATATAATTCATGATAAACCAAGCTCTGATGATCAAGTACACATAACATCTCTCATGAACAAAAAGAAAATCAAGATATATTCAATTTCTTATCCGCAAGAGGGCAGATTCCTCTCAACTCTTTCACATAATCTCGGCGTGTTTCGTCGTTCTCTTGAACTTCTGCTTGCCACGGGCGCACCTTGCTGATCTCCAACATGATCAACGCGTTCCGGACTGCTCGTTCATCTTCCTCGGTCCCCATCTTCCTAGGTAAAAGGGGAGGGTAGTGTGATAGTGCAGAAATGCCGGTTCGAGGTAGTCCGATCTGAAGATGGCACCGGTGCGGGTTGTAGATCGCCATGGTAGTATTCCCCACTAGCTGGAGGTCCAGGCCTTGACGTCGTGGTATTTTGAGAAGAGTGCTTCGAAGGATTCTTGGTCGCATAATGAACTTGTCCATTGGCAAAGTGTTGAAAAAGAGGCGCCATTCATCCCGAGTTTTCTTATCCGCCGTCCTGCATTCAACCTGAGAAGAATATCCAAATGCCCCTCCAATGAAGAAGAGAGGGTGGCTCCCGAAGATTCGGCTAGCTGAAGTTATGTCTTCCTTAGGAAGGAATTTGATTCTCACTCCCATCCAGTTCTCAATTAGTATCATGGAGCCGAACAAAGGACCTCCTAGGCAAGCCGAGCTTAGTCCTTCATAGAGGTATGAGAGGACCGCTTGAGAGATAGACATTCCACGCCACAGTCCGCTAATAATGCTAAGATTTTGGATGTCTAAGAGGTGGTCGGTCGTAGTAAAAAGGAGGACCCCGCACAAGCAAACCGCCACCGCCTTGGCTATTGCTTCATGTCTCTCCCACTTGTTTTTACAATGAGACACTATCCATTGTGCCAAGGGTATCAAGTGAATGTGGTGTGGGCTGATCATGGTTCTCACGTCCTTTGGATTATGAATGAAGTCACTCAAGATCAAGGACGGGTCAATGGGCTCTATTGTATAGCAAACTCGGTCTTCATCCCCCGCCTTAGTCTTAGGAAGGGCTAGGTAGGTCTCTACCTCTTCTAATAGGACGGTTGCTTCGAAGGAAGGGAAGATAAAGGTATGAGTTTGTGGATGCCATAACTCCACAAGTGCTGAAATACTTGGCCAATCTAAGGATAATTTCTGGAAATTTTTGCCTAAAACCAAGAGTGGTTGAAGGTGCCATGCTTTAAGGATTGATGTGACCTCTATGGGGAGTGCCTTTACCATGGGAGCCACCCACTTCAAGTTGGAATAGCACCTTGGGCCAAGAAGGGGCTTGAGAAAGGGAGAAAAAAGAAGTCATGAAAAGGATTGAAGTGCAGCGAAATTATGAACTTTGGATGAGTCATGGGAACTTACCACCCTTTGAACATTGAAGCTTAGGTGCTTGGGAATTGATGTCAACCGTTGGAGCTCTCCATGTTCTTTTCTAGCAGTTTTAGGTCCGTTGTAGACCTTCTCCTCCATGGCCATCACCTCGAAGCTTCTCTTCATCTTGATTTCTGCCCTTAGGAGAGGTCCTTCAACCCTAAAGCAGAGGTTTGCAGCAAAGATATGATTTTGGTTAAGTTTCCAAGCCTTAAAAGCTTAATTTTAGCTTTAAAAGGATAAGACTTGAGTTGGAAGGCTTTATCTTCAATCTAGATAAGTTCTGGTAAGGGATTAGGTGGCTGAACCTCGGGTTTAAGTTCTCACGGCTCAATCCGTCTCGAAATACAACCCAGAATCTAACGGTCTATCGTACAGCCGTTATTTCACTCCAACGCGCCAACCTTAGGCCGTCGCATTTTTCCTGTGGGTTTAATTCCCCGATCATGTTCTGTGAATATTAACGGTCTAAGGGCTGACCGTTGTTTCTTATAACGCGCGAATCTTGAGCCGTTATATTCTCATCCACTCAGTCTTTTCTCTTCTAGGCTAAGCACTTCCTGACGGCCCTGGTTTTGGCCGTTGCTTCACTCTGACGCGTCTTCCTCAGGCCGTCGCATTTTCTGCTAGTTGTCCTGACAACCATCGTTCCGCCATGATCAACGGTCTAGTCTTTGGCCATTATTTGTCTTTGACGCACCTGCCGTTGGTCGTCATTTTTCCTGAAGCCCTACTACCAGGATGGGCCCCTGTTATGAGTAACGGCCTTTCACCGGCGCGTCGTTTGATTATGACGGTCTGAGCCTAGACCGTTACTTTCTCTGCTGCTGAATTCTGGCTATTCCTTCTGCCCTTGCCTAGACCTGGCGGTCTCTCGCATTGTGCACCTCATTCTCTCTGCATTTTTCACACACATACATTCCCACAAATAACTCATGCACACATTCCTGCCCATGACTCATTCATCCATTCATTCATTTCATCCGTCCCTACACAATCAAACACACATCCTTTCATTCACTAAACAAACGGAAAACCCAAAAAATGATCTCATTCCTTTTTTTAAAGTTACATACAAGTGATAAGAAAACATAAAAATCATTCGGTCGGCTTATCCGCCGGACCACCATCATCCTCTCTATCCTCAGGTCTCCTCGCAGGTGGTGGCGCTATGGAGGCACTCTCCTCCTGCTGTCCCCGCTCCGCCCTCTCATTCCTCCGTTGGCCGGAGGAGCTGACAAGGAAATCCCCAACCGAGCCGCTCGGGGTAGCACTCCGCCGTGCCCCACTCTGAGAAGCACTCCGCTCCGGTCCCCGGCCCATCATCCGGACCGTCCGCTCCAGAGTCCGCAGCTCGATCTTCAGTGTGAAGATCTGACGCCGCGTCTCCCGTGCCTCGGTCCAGTAGCGATCTAGGTCCGCCGTCCCGATACGGAGCTGCTCTACCTCAGCCTGTGCTCGCGTTAACTCTGTCCGTAGTTGCTCCATCTCTGCATCATCTGAGCGTCGCGGGGTCTCCGCTCTCAATCGAGCCAGCTCTGCCCGTACAAGCTCTGTCTCCGCTCGGGCGCGATCGGTCTCAGCCCGGCTTCTCTCTACCTCTGCCCTCGCCTGACTGGCCTCGACCACTGCTGCTGCTAGCTCCCTCACCTGTAGGTTGCATTTTACATCATATCATTAATCATAAGGCATTTTTAGGCATGATCATAAGCATGAGCATTTTAGCATCTTACCCGCTCCGCGAGGGTGGCCTCCGCCTCCTCGGCCCGGGCAACCGCCCGAGCAAAATCAGCCTCCTGCTCAGCCCTGCCTCCCGCAGGCTGTGAGGAAGATGATGGGGCATCCGGTCCGGCTCGTTGGGCTCCCTCGGCCTACTGCATTTAAAAATCATGGTTAAAAGTAATGGTTAATCAACATTTGCATCATGATATTCCATTAAGCATAATCATAAAGCATTTTAGGTCTCACCAGGAGCTCCAGAGCGGTCCGGTACCCGTCCCGCTGCTGGATGGTGGAATGGAGTAATCCCTCCAGCTCGGCTATCCGTCCCTCAGAATCTAGCTGCATTTTAGAAAACATGAGTCAGCATCTGTCACCTTGCATTTTGCATGTAGAAAGGGGCTTTTAGATTTAGAATTGCATACCGGTCATCGGGTACCTCGGTACACCCGGTCGCCGTAGAGTCGAGCAAAGGCCTTCAGATATGCCTCGTCGCTCTCGTCTCGTTCCTTCACCGCTCGGCCCCGCCTATTCCAGTCGTGGACGTACTTCGCCTTCCGGGCACACCAATCCACATTGCCACTGGTGCCCCTTGCTGACTTGCCGGGGTGGTCATCGCTGTGGCGTGGAAAGGTCACCTCGGGCTGATGTAGTCCCCGGGTCCGCAGGATCAGCCTATAGTGCAGAGGCTCGATGATATGGATGCAATGCAACCATATGTCTCGCCCCCGGTACGATAAAGCCGCCTCCAACCATGGCTGTCCCGTATAACCCTCGTCGCGGTATGGGGTCCATCTCACCTGAAAGCATTTTTAGTCCATTCATCAGCATTAGCATATAAAAGCATTAAAGGCAAAAGCATTTAGAAAGCATCTAGAAGCATATAGAAGCATATAGAAATCATTTTGAGTTCTGGACTCACCGACGTATGTGGGAAGGAGTCTAAGTCGTCCTGGATCATCCGGGTCAGTCTAATGATCGACCCTGTGTCCCTCGCCACCGACCATCGCCTCGCGATCGGTATGCGGCCGGGATGGAGTAATGCGCCTCTCCCGATGCCCGGGAGGTACATATAGCTCCAGATCTGCATTTAGAAATCAAGTCAGTCGCATGGCATTGCATAAATCATGGCATAAATATTCATGTCATAATAGAAAGCATATGAAGTGCATTTACCTGTAGGAAAGGCGAGAAGCCGCCCAACATCGTCTGCCGATCCGTGGTGCTGAGAGAGTCGAACAAGAATGCGAGCACTGCCGCTCCCCAGGCGTATCTCCTAACTCTGCCCAAATCCTCTATCATCGGCAGCAGTCTGCAGCTGATGACATCTGCCCGAGTCGTGAAGAGTAGCTTCCCGAATAGCAGCATCAGGAATCGTCTGAGCACTCTATCTCCCTCTGGTCCTGCCTCTGCCGCCACGCGAGGGCGCACCTGGTCTATCACTCTGCCCAGATGCTCCTCAGGTAGCTCCGCTCCTCTCAGTCCCAAGCTCTCCTGCAGCACTGATCTCGAAAGCTGAGAGGAGGACTGTCCCGGTCTGATCAAATCTAGCCCGAGCAGCTGTTGCGCCATCTCTCGGTAGTCACCGTATGTCCACCCTGTCACCGCGGCTCCGTGGACTCTCAACCCGGTAATCCTCGTTATGTCTTCTAGCGTGGGGATCATGTGGCCCCACGGGAAGATGAAAGCTCTGCTGATCGGGTCCCATCTCTCGTGCAAGGCGTACAGTAGCGGCGTGTCCATCTGGATCACCTCGATACTGAGCACCTCGGCGAATCCCATGCCGGCTAATCTCTCTCTCTGGTAGTCGGGCAATGCCTGGTACACTACCCGGATCTGTAGCCAGGAGATCCGCGATCATCTCTTCCTCTACATTGCATGTTCGATCATTAATTAGTCCAACTTGCATAATCATTGTATAAACATTCATACTTGAAAACAAAACAAAAATTTGAAAACTGAAAACCCTAAAAAATAGCTTAAGCCCCTGGCATGAGTGACGGCCCTGGGGTAGGGCGTCGTTTGACTCTGACGGACTCGGCATGGTGCGTCAGACGAGTGACGGTCGCTGGCAGGACCGTCACATTGTCTGCATTTGGGAATTTTTTCCCTTGCATCCCCGTGGTCTCCCACTATGGC
Organism: Amorphophallus konjac; assembly: GCA_022559845.1. Taxonomy (NCBI): domain Eukaryota; kingdom Viridiplantae; phylum Streptophyta; class Magnoliopsida; order Alismatales; family Araceae; genus Amorphophallus; species Amorphophallus konjac. Next base: position 401,344,993 of record CM040118.1, read on the forward strand.
CAAATGGCCTACAATTGTTCCTAGTGGGTTCATAGACCCATTTCTACCCCTATTCCCCACATGCATTCATAAATAAAAACACAAAAAAATCAAAATTTGGAATTAAGGCAAGGGGGCCTACCTCACGGTCCATGCCTCTCTTCTTCTTCTTCTCTGGCTCCTTGGGCTCCTCTGCGCCCAATGAGGCTTCTCTTTGGTCCTCCTCGGTCGTGGGGACTTCTTCTTCCTCCATTTGGCTTCTCCTCATCGGTTCTCCTTCCGTGGCCGGCGGGATCACTTCTCGTTCGAGCCGGCGGTTGAACCGCCGTATGGCCATCTTCTTCCCTCTCCCCCTTTTCTGTGGTGGCGGCTGGGGTGCCTCGTTGCCGGCCATTGCGGTGGTGGGGGTTGGAATCGCCGGAGCTCTCTCGGTTTTGTTTTTTTGGGGCGTCGGGTTTGGAGTGAATGGCCAGTGACCGTTCGGTTGTTTTTTTTGAAAACTCAGGAAATGCGACGGTCTATCGACGGACCGTTACATCCTTCTGACGCGCCTTGAGGTGACTGTTACATGTGTTGGACTGTTTTATTGAAGAATGTGAACCGCCTAACTTATAACGGACCAGGGGTCACCCGTTGCTTGGTATGACGCCCTTTCATTAGACCGTTATATGCTTGCAAATTCCTTGATGAACTAAAAGGTCTAATTGATGTCAAAATGATCCCATGTTATGTATTAATGTTCCTTATTGATGTTCCTTGCACGTACAATGGTTATGCCTTGATTCATGATCATATTTATTGTTGGCTAACCTATCTTTTATGAAGGAATTATGAGTGAAGTCATGCTTTATCGTCCGTCAGGCAGGTAAGTCAGGTATTGTATCTCGTTCCCTCACTCCCTTAATGCATTACTATATGTTATTTATGATATATTACCTCGAGAATCGGCTGGTCATTCATGTGTCATGGGATTTGATGTTCCCCTTAAACAAAAATGATGATGATCTAAGTTCACATGTTTAATCGTTGGATAGGCCGTTAGATTAGAAAATTTGGGGACGACGGTTCTATCTTGCACGCCGTGGGTGCAGATGGTGTCCTGACTCTGATTTTCTCCGATCTAGCAATATTATTCTCGAGTATTTTAGTATTTTATCTTTCTTCACATTTGTTTTGAAGATTTTGTTTTCCTTTAGCCCAGCATGCATCATACGCATTCTTTGAGCATTCGTGAAGCTTCATTTGTTCAAGGTCTCGATGATGGTGAACAGCTGTGTTCTTGATTCTGGATGAGGAGAACCATTCCACTCTGAATTAGAAGGTTTCCTTCGATCTGCTCGCTTGATCTGGTTTACTGAAGATTCCTGTCTGGAGTTTAGCCTCTTTCCTTTCCGTTGCCTCCGGCGGCTAGCCGTGTTTCCTTTCCTTAAATTGTTAGTTCCTCCAGACTCGCATCCCTTTGGCTGGCTATTTCCTTGTGATCAATTCGAAGTTTTCCAAAAAATTCCTATCGCTTGTTGGTAAAGAACGGGTGTCATTTACCTTAACGCCCTCTTTTTGATACATTCCGCTTCATTTTCCGCTTCATCTTCATGTTCCATTTCACTTTCGCTTCACCTCCGCTCGCTCCCCTGCAAAGAGGACGTTAAGGAGGGGCATCTGTTGACACCCGTTTTATATCTAATAAGTCGGGTCATCTCCTTGTTTCATTCTATATGATGCTCCGAGTTGTTCACTCTTCATTGAGTCTCTTGATCAGTTGAGGCCTGTTTCTTGGGTCTTAATTCCTGAATTAAGAATTGGCTTCTGGTGGCGGTTCGTTGGCAACAGCTTAGCAACACTTTATTGCTATTCTTGAAACTCAATGGTAATAACGGTCCGAACCAGGCGCGTTGTTTCATTATAACGCATGGGGCCTGGACCGTTACTTTTTAAAGAGTCCTAAGGCTTAAGGCCTCGTTGTAAAGCTTATCCTTTTGATTCCACGTTGATAATAACGGTCTGTCGTGCAGCCGTTGTTTCATTCTGACGCCCTATGCCTTGGCCGTTGCTTCCTTGAAGAGTCCAACTTGTTGAGTCTTCTTCCTGACGATCTTATCCTTTGGGATAGGGTTGAGCGTAACGGATGGTTCTTGATGCGTTACTTCCAAGTGGCGGTCTGTCGTGCAGCCGTTACTTCCTTCCGAGAGTCCTGGCAGTTCAGGCCTTTTCTCTGCTACTCCGTGGTCGAGATAAGGGTTTGGATTGACGATATCTCTTACAAATCTGATCCTCAAGACCTTCCGTTTGTTTCTATGGACTCTTGGTGATATTATCTTCGAGGATTTGCTAAGAGTTATCTCTTTATCTTGTTTGATTATCCTCTGCTCGACCTGAGAGTTTGAGGGTCTATAAATAGAACCTTTGACATCATGGCCCGGAGGAGGAAGATTTGGAATTCACGACGAAGTGCTGCCAAACTCAGGAGCCATCTTCATCCAAGAGGAACTGCTTCACACGTCCATCCATCTCATAATCAAGGGAGTACTTTGGTTTTGGTCTTTCAAGTTCATCATTGCATGCTTGAGTTCTTCCCTGGTTTTTCCGCAATCAAAGCATTATCCCTCCTCTTTCTCCACGTTTTTCACTGTCCTCTAAGCATATAAACATCTTCCCAAACTCTTAAAACACCCAGAGGGGTTAAAAAACCAAAAACTCCCCGGTAATCCACTCTCCTTTTGATGATGTTAAGTCCTTTGAGAATTGATGCTATGCTTGTGAAAAGGACTAATTGAGGTTATTGTGTTTGGTCTTTCTACATCTTTGGCAGGTTTACAGGTTCATTGACACGAGGCCCAGGTCTTCTAGCCGACTGGAAGAGTTGGAGTTAAAAGAATTCAAGCTTTGTTACTGCAGGTTATCTGACGGCCTTGTGCAGGCGTGTCACTCTCTTCCGGCGGTCTATCATGTGGCCGTCACTTCCAAGCGACGCACGGGGTTCTGGCCGTTACTTCTAAGTTGATCTGCAGGCTTTCTCTAGTTTTCTCTCCCGTGGGCGGGTGTTTCATCCACCTGTTTCCAAGGTATATTCAGGTTTTTTGACTTGTTTTTACTTTGGTGGCGATCACATCTTCCCTTGGTATTGGGCATTAGCTGTCTTATTCATCATATCTTTCTATTTTCCTTGCTTGTTCCACCTTCACGGTGTGTTTTTATTTATTCCTTGCTCCACGCCCCGGCGTGTGTTTTCCTTTTCCTTAGCCTAGTTTGATTGAGATAGCATGCCCATGCTAGAGCTAGCTATGATTGCCTAGGTTCATGATCACATGTTCATAGGTTTGAGTAGATCTTTGATTGTTTGTTTGTTATCTTACCATATCACTCTTCAAACCTCAAAAGAAAGATAGAAGATAGACAAATAAATATCAACATTCTTGTCTTTTTTTTTTACAAGTGTGAATAAAGGATAAGTTCGGGGAGAGAAGATTGCTTGCTCTGTTGTCCAAATCTCTAAAGCCAAGTACCGCCTTTCATTCCAGCAAGGATGCCCGTCGACATTCACTTTCGTCAGGTTGTCCCGTTCATTCACTTATTTCATGTCTACATTGTTTTATTATTTCATATTGTTTATGCCATTGAGGACAATGCCATTTAAGTTGGGGGGACGGAAATCATGCCATTGCACATGTTGCATTTATTTACACAACCTCATTTTTTTTAAAATAAAAAAAAATCATTTGGACTTTCATGACTCATGCTTCCATTGAAAGTAATTCTGGAATAGAAAAGACTGAGAGAAGGATGATGAAAATTTTATTTAATCTAGCCATGGAAAATTGATCTAAGAATCTCTTTAAAGTTCATGTGCACTTTAGAAAAATGAAAATCACTTGCACGCTAATGAAACATGACCGGACAAGCCTTCTGCTATTTTTGGTATGTTGCCTGACATTCTGCACTTCATAAAGAAGAGATCTTTTATAAGCTTTCTGCCAAGTTATCTATCAAAAATTAGTGCAAAAGCACAATTGAAAAATAATTGAGAAAAGAAAACACCATGAAAAATGTTCCGAATCTGACTAATTGGGCCTACTTCACCTAAGACGTGTTGAGATTCGCGTCAAAAGGATAAGGGAACCTTGATCTGCGAAACTGGACTTGCTTCGAGGTTCGCGTTAAATAGTGAAGGGTAGTGCAGCATCATGTGTGTAGAAAAATAAAATAAAAAAAAGATCCCTAAGCGACGAAGCAATAAGGTAGATAAAAAGGTAATATGCTTAATGCTCTGATCTAAGAGGTGCAGGGTTGAAAGACATTTGCTTGGAATAGCGAATGAGGGATGCAATTGTCAAAGCTGTGGATTTGATAGTTACACATGCACAAGTGTTATTGAACTTTGATTTGAATTCTTAATCACGTACTATTAAGTTTCTACGTAAGGCTAGTGTGCATTAATAATTCCAGATTCCTAATCTTTGGTTGATTCTATAAAGGGAGAGCTGGATATGAGAGTATGAATTTTACAAACTCTTGTTAGTCCTAAATTTTTATTTATTTACATTGTTAAGGGACTAGCAATGAGTAAGTTGAGGGGTGTGATAAGTGTCCATTCTCTATGCAATTCATCTCATGTACACCATTTTATGTGCATATAATTAGGCAATTATGCATGATCTATCGTTAATCTCAACTTCGCATGTAGATTGGACCTTTCACATAAATAAATTAATTTAGGGATTTTATTTAATAAAATGGAGTTGAGAGTCAAGAACATTAATTCTCCATTACATAATTATGAGCAATTGTGATTCATGTGCACATTATGATAATTTTTATTAATTAAATCGTAATTATATCTGTGTAGGACACCGAAGGTAATTGCAACAGAAGTCGGGGGTAAAACTGTCATCACCACTTTGACCAAGTCAAAAGCACATATTTTGGTTGGAGGGAAAAGAAATTTCAAAATTTTAAAATTAAGGAAAAGAAACACATATTTTGATTGGAGGGAAAATTAAATTCAAAGTTTGAAATAAAGGAGAGAAATGATGAGCCTTAGGGAAGGGGGTGTCCAAAGTCCAAGAAAGGGGGTGCCAAAGTCCAAGAAAGGGGGTGCCCACCTCCTTTTTATTTTCTCCATATATCATCTTATACTTAAATTCCAGCCATCCATCTCCTTTTGATACAATCTCCACCCTCCATTGACCCAACTTTCCCTATAAATAGCTCATGACAAGGAGGAGAAGGGGAGTACTTCTTTTGGCAATCTCTCACTCTTTCTCTCCCAACATTAGGCCACTGATTTCACCCTCTTCTGATCCTCTTCTCCTATGACTTTCTTCATGTAAGTTCTTCCATTTTCAATGCTTTACAACTTCTTCTTATGTATCATCTTCTAATTCCTTCTAGTTTATAAGCCATTTCATATTTTTCACTGTGCTATCCTATTCATCTGTGAATCAGTGTTTCTCTCTGTTCTTTCCCTTATTTCTCTCCTTTCTAGTCATTTTCCTCCCCTACTTTCTTCATAAAAGTTCTGTGTTTTTCAAAGATCTTCAACTTCTTCTTCTGTAACATTTTCCAATTCTCTATTTGTTTTAAGTTATAATCTCCTTTTCAAGGTGCTATCCTATATTGTTACTGTTCATCTGAGGTTCTACACCCTGTTCTTCTTAAGTTTTCATGCCCTTCTGTTCTTCTTTTCACCTTAGTCTCTTCATGAAAGTTCTTAATCTTTCTTAGATATAAAATTTCTTCTTCTATCACTTCCTCTACTTCTTCTTCGTTTTTAAGTTATTTTTAGTTTTCCAAAGTTTAATTTTTTTGTCATTTTACTGTTCATCCGTACAGCACACTTCTGTTCTTCCCCAATTTTCACCATATTCTGATATTCTACTCTCTCTACACTCTTCACAAAACGTTTCCTTCTCTTCCTGATCTTCAACTTTTATTTCTACCACTTCTTCTAAATATCTATGATTTCAAAGTTATTTCACTTCTAATCTTGCTCCATTTCTATTATTTCTGTTTTACTATTTTTTAGCTCCCTTCCTTTTCTATCTATCTCTCCCTCCTCTATTTTCATCCAAACATCCCAAGGCGGAGATTCTCTTCCATTGGTCCTCTTGACGATGTCCATCTCCACGGCAGGGCGATCCACTCCAAGGCTCGGCACGACGATTAGGCGGCGATCTTCATCTTCATCTTAGCTATATTCTTTTCCCTTTTCTTTATTTTATGAGTTGTAATTTTCATTTTCATAGAGTGTACTTTTCACTTCCATCTTAATAAAAGTTTATCTTTGTAAATTGTGGTTATCTTAGTTCCTCTTTCTATCTCTTCTAAGTTATTTTATTTACCCCTCTCAGCTTCTTTAGTGGATTTATTTTCATGCAATTTATTTTTCCTTAGACTAATCTCACTCAAAACTCGACTTTTCAAAGCATTAGGATATTTTCCCAACTTGTTCCACAATGTTATTTCCTCCTCGTGGGATCGACTCCACTTACCACTATACTTGATTTTCCAATCTTTAAAAGTGAGTGAGTGTGAATATTTTAAAATTGTAGCATGACTTTTCAACGACGGGTTTGTGGCTATCACTATACATATCCACCAATTCGTCGGTTTACCCAAAAATCAAGCCGAACTTCATCAAAATAAAAACGACATACTCCGCACTCAAAACCTACATATTCCACACTAACACCACACATATTTCACACTAGATCCATCAATCCATATTTCAGATATTATATTATTCAGGAAGAAGAAAAGAAAGGAAACATACTAACCTACACGTATCTATCTTTCATTCGAGTACCCCAAAAGTTTTAAACGAACTTCATCCAAGTGAAAACAACGTATTTCATGCTCAACCAATGATTAAAACTCGGATTCTAAAATATTATAACAAGTACAAATGGAAGATTAAGATTTCAGATCTTGCCTTATGATAGATGAAAAATGATAGAAAACCCCTCCGCCTCCGGCAAGAGACGGAAAGATGAAAACCTTGATAACCATGATCTAGCAGCAACCCAAATGACCGGGGAGATCACCCAAGAGTAGGAATGATCTCTCCTTCCTCTACTACGACACTTGGCTCTCTCTTGAGATCCTTCGAAGCACCAAAACCCAGTAGAAATGTGAAACCCCGTGGGAGAGAAAAAGAAGTAAAACTCCCTTTAAAAAAAACTATGATTTCCCCCCAATCCTCCAGTTGTTACAAGTTTTAAGGAAGGGATAAAGATCCCTTTAATTGCTCAAAGAGGTCTGCGGTTACGGGAGAGAAAAACACGAGAAAAAGAAGCCACGATCGTAACGTCCACTGTAAGAAAAGGGGAAAGTTATTATTCACTCCACCATTTGAAAAATCAAATCTAATAATATAAAAAGGATTTTCAAAAACTAATTACTACGCATTTTTCACCACCATTTAATCTATCATGGAAAAATATAAAACAATTAAAAATGCAAGAAATGAAAATCGACCCGAAATGAATAGTAACATGCTCTTCGTGATTTACATAAAGCTATTAAAGTGGCTCCTCCTAAGAAAAGGATAAAAATGTAAATTCTAACTCTTGAACTCAACTAAATTGATGTATGTACACATAAGACATGAATGAAAATATGTTAAATTACATAGATTTAATTACATCAAAATTTGGTTTATAAACAAGAGAAATTTGTTTACTCTTTAATTATTTAATTTATTTCAACCAAAAACTACTCAATTATTTTGTTAACTTAAGTAAGTAATATTTCAAGCACTTAACCAAAATATCGATAAAATAATCTTTATGAATCACGATAAAACTCTCGGGTACTACACCCTCTCTCCCTTAAAAGAAACTTTATCCCGAAGTTTAAAGTGAAGCACATACCGAAAAGATGGGGATACTTTTTCTTCATCTCATCTTCGAGCTCCCACGAAGCCTCCTCACGAGATACATTCCTCCATAGGACCTTCACCAATGGAATAGATTTCGATCTGAGGACTTGCTCCTTGCGATCTAAAATCTTGACTGGTTGCTCCTCGAACGACAGATCCGGTTGGAACTCCAAACCCTCATAGCTGATAATGTACGACAAATCATGGACAAACTTATGGAGCATGGATATATGGAACACCGGATGAATGGCCACCATGGATGGAGGTAAAGCCAACCGATATGCCACGTTCCCTACCTTGTCCAGAATCTCGAAAGGTCCAATGAATCTTGGCTGCAACTTCCCTCGCTTGCCGAATCTTGACACTCCCTTAATTGGTGACACCTTGAGGAAAACATGCTCACCTACTACCAAGTCTAGATCCTTCCTTCTGTTATCTGCATAGCTCTTCTGCCGATCTTGGGCTGCTCTCAATCTTTGCTGAATTAGCTGAATCTTCTCAGATGTTCCTTGTACCACTTCGGGCCCGATCAACTGCCTGTCACCAACCTCTTCCCAACATAGAGGAGATCTACATGGCCTCCCATACAGAGCCTCAAATGGAGCCATGCCTATACTTGCATGATAACTATTATTGTAGTCAAATTCTACCAACAATAGATGTCGCTCCCAATCTCCTCTCCAATCAAGAATACATGCTCTCAACATATCCTCCAAAGTGCGAATGGTCCTTTCAGACTGACCATCTGTCTGGGAGTGATATGCTGAACTAAGCTTCAACTAGGACCCAAAAGCATTCTGCAATCCTTGCCAAAGTCTCGACGTGAAGCGAGGATCTCGATCTAAGATAATAGACTTCGGAACTCCATGCAATTTGACGATGTTCTCAATATAAAGACGTGCCAAGCTCTCCACAGATTGCTTCTTCTTCATGCCCAGAAAATGTGCAGTCTTTGAGAACCTATCCACAATCACCCAAATATAATCATTGCCCTTCGTCGATCGGGGCAAGCCTGAAACAAAGTCCATGGTGATATCCTCCCATTTCCATTGTGGTATCTCGATCCTTTGCATCAACCCAGACGGTCTTTGGTTTTCAGCCTTAACCTGCTGACAAACCAAACATCTAGACACAAATTCTGCTACATCCTTCTTCATACTAGGCCACCAAAAGGACCGTTTCAAATCTTGATACATCTTATTACCACCAGGATGAATGGAGAATTTTGATCTGTGAGTTTCCTCCATCACTTCATTCTTTAATTCAATCACATCAGGCACGCAAATTCTATGCTGAAATCTGACCACACCATCTTCATCTCGAGCAATTCCAGTCTTACCAATCATACCTTGCAACTGAGGGTCATCCCGCTGAGCTTCTATTACTCGATCCATAACTATTGACCTGATGCATAGCTGAGCAACGAACGCCTGGCAAAGTTGAGGCTCAATCGATGTCATGGAACACACATCCTCAATCATCTTCTAGTCTTGCTGCATCAAAGTTCGCTTCTGACTAAGGGCATCGGCCACAACATTAGCCTTTCCAGGATGATATTGTAGCTCAAAATCATAGTCCTTCAAGAATTCAACCCATCGCCTCTGGTGCAAATTCAGCTCCTTCTGAGAAAATAAATACTTAAGACTCTTGTGGTCCGTGAAGACTTCAAACTTGACTCCATACAAGTAATGTCTCCAGATCTTCAATGCATGGACAACGATGGCCAACTCCAAGTCATGCGTAGGGTAATTCTTCTCGTGCTCCTTCAGTTGCCTGGAGGCATACGCGACAACCCTACCATTCTGCATCAAAACACAATCGATCCCGATCCTTGAAGCATCAGTGTAGAGAGTGAACATGTCAAGGCTATTGGGTAGGATCAAGAGTGGTGCTGACGTCAGCCGATCCTTCAATTCTTGGAAACTTCTCTTACATTCCTCGGACCACATGAACTTCACTCCATTCCTTGTTAGCTTCGTCAAAGGCACCGCAATATAAGCAAAACCCTTAATGAACTTCCTATAGTAACCGGCCAAACCGAGAAAACTCTGAATTTCAGTGGGGGATTTCGGAGCCTCCCATTCTAATACAGCTTGAACCTTGGCTGGGTCAATTGCCACGCCACTTCCTGATATCACATGGCCAATAAAATGAACCTCCTTCATCCATAAATCGCACTTGCTGAACTTCGCATAAAGCCTGTACGCCCGAAGAGTCTCCAAAACAATTCTCAAATGTTCCTTGTTAGACGCTTCATCTGGGGAATATATCAAAACATCATTTATGAACACAACCACAAAGCTATCCAGATAAGGCCTAAACACCCGATTCATTAGGTCCATAAATAATGCAAGGGCATTCGTTAGACCAAAGGGTAGAACCATGAATTCATAATGCCCATATCTAGTTTGGAAGGTTGTCTTGGAAACATCCTCCTCCTTGATTCGGAGCTGATGGCCCGAACTCAAATCAATCTTTGAGAACACCGAAGCACCTTGTAATTGATCGAAGAGATCATCAATACGGGGCAAAGGATAACGGTTCTTGACAGTCACCTGATTGAGCTTCTGATAATCAATGTAGAGGCGAAGTGATCCATCCTTCTTCTTGACGAACAAGACTGGGGCTCCCCAAGGTGAGACACTTGGTCGAAGAAAGCCCTTGTCTATTAGTTCTTGCAACTACTTCCTTAGTTCTGCCAATTCTACAGGTGCCATTCGATATAGGGCCTTAGATATCGACGTTGTACCGGGCACAAGGTCAATAGAGAACTCAGTCTCTCTGGCTAACGGCAACCCTGGAAGATCCTTTGGATAGACATCAGGAAAATCCTGAACCACTTCAATCTCCTCCAGCAACGGGGCTTGAGAAACCTTAGCTGAGGCTACCACCCAAGCAAGAAAAGCATTGCCACCCTTACATAACAACCGAGCTACCTTCAAGGCCGAGACTACAAATTTCCCCGACCCAATCTGAGGCAAAGGATGGAAAAACTCCTTCTCGCCAGGAATGCAAAAGATCACTCGATTCCTCCGGCAATCAATCAGAGCGTAATACCTCTCGAGCCAATCCAACCCAAGAATAACATCATAATCCTTCATCTTTAAAAGATAGAAATGTTCAGCTAGCTCTTTTCCTCTGATAACCACTGGCAAAGAAGGATAGCTCTTTGCAGTGAACATAACTGCAGCGGGCGTGTGCACTAGGAGAGGCACATCCAAACTCGAAGGCATCAAACCCAAATCATCACACAACATCTTGGAAAACCGCTCGGACATAAATGAATGAGTAGCACCGACGTCGAATAAAACTCTAGCATGAAAACCTGACACTAGAAGTGTACCTTCTGTCACATTGTGTACTTGCTCTGCATCTTCTCTGGCCAATGCGAACACTCGTGCCGGTGCTCGAGGACGTCTGGCTGACTTCATTGGTGCCGCGGCGGCAGCTGCTGTAGGGGCTTGAGTTGAAGAAGGCTGTTGCATCTTCTGACAATCCTTGATCTTGTGCTCCGAGCTTCCGCACCTGAGACACTTCCCGGCTACCATCCAGCTCTCCTTACCACCATGCCATTTCCCGCAGTGCTTGCATTCACTTTTGACTTCGGCTGATGATCCTCCTGATCCTCTTGCTTGCGTCAAAATCGGCTTTGATGGTGTATGAGCAGGTGACTAAGTGGAGGGCTTCTTCTTGTAGTCTTGGCATTGGAAAGATGATGACGGCCTCTTCAGATGAACCTTCTTCTCTTCTTGGTACTGCTCCATGTCACTTTCTTGCCGGCACACTGCACCAAGAGCTTCATCCATCGTGCGGTGGTTGAAAGCAACCAATTTCATCCTTAACGACGGTCGAAGACCTGATACAAACTTCTTCACCTTCCTCCTCTCATCCGCTACAATATGAGGTGCATAACGTGCCAACTCCGTAAAACGAGCTTCATACTCCAGCACTGTCATAGACCCCTGGGTTAAAGTGAGGAACTCCTACTCCATCCGACCTTGAACATGCTCGGGGATGTATTTTGCCTAAAACAAGCGAACAAAATCTCCCCACGACACCTCTCTAGCTCCATTCTCAAATTGATTTCGCAGAATTGAAGACCACCAAACATCAGCATGCTCATCTAACATGAATGTTGCCAAGTTAACCTTCTCATCCTCATTGCAATGGATGCTCCAGAAAATCTTCTCCATCGCTCGCAGCTAATGCTCTGCAACTAGGGGCTGACTCTCCCCCTTAAAAGAAGGCGGGTTCATCCTCCGGAACTTCTCCATGGCTGATGGCCCTTTAGCCATCCTCGGCACTACCTCCGGATGCGGTTGAGCCTGGGCCTGAGCTTGCACCTGAGCCTGCAATGCCGCTTGCGCATTCGCCTGTGTCTGCATCACTTGCACCAATCCCTACATGAAGGTACCATAGTCGACCAACGACGGTGGTGGCGGTACCGGTAATCCTTGTTGACCTTCACCCGCATCTCTCCTCGGCTCCTCCTCACGAGCAGGGGCAGCAGCGCGACGACCACAGGATGCCATAACCTTGAAAAAATAATTTAAATTAAGTTCGGCCAAGTTAGATGCCTTATTATTGTTACTTATTTGTTTTCCTTTTGTTCTTTATCTACTTACTAGTGGAACTATCTAGATCTTGGGATATGGACTTAGCTGATGATTTTACTTATGTAAACTCTCAACCTGTTGGCTCTGATACCACTCTCTGTAGCGCCCCACCATATACCCGGTCCAATATATCACTCTCATCAGATATAGGAGGCAACGCCACAGTGGGAACCACCCAATAGAACAGAGACAGGTTGAGATTTACACAAATAAAAGTGCAAAATTCACAGCGGAAGAAGAATGTAATACATCAGTGAATGTCCAAATACCAACATCACAATAGTCCAATAGAAATAAAGTTCCAACTTGCTATTACAATAACTAACCAGAGTTCATAATTTAAGCCTCTAATAGCCTCTCTCAAGCTACCTCAAATGACAGAAAAAGAAAGCTAATGACGATCACGCACGGGCCTCCGGCTCGGACTCACTTGGCTCTAAGTCCTCGTCCTCACCAGCGGACTCGCCAGGAAAATTATCAAGTGTAAGTCTACGAATAGACTTAGCCAGATTCAGAAACTCAAACATGCCTCTTGCACAAGCATAATACATTTGACCATCTTTTAACCGGTACAAATCCCTAAGGCTTACCAAGTTGTAGAAAATAAACATATGGTTTCAGAAATGAAATACATATTTCAGAATACTGAAAACACATCACAAGGATAACGCCGATTAATATGCAACTATGGATAGGCTATACAACAATGCACTAGGCAATATCTAGTCATGCAATGAAAGTGCATAGTAGAATTTCTGAACCAGATCCATATGCCAAGTGTGCAGTCTGAAGGAATAGAATTCAGAACTAAATGGGACATGTATGCACAAAGGTCAGCTCAGACCTAACAAAATGAATACATATGCCAAATATCATATAACAGAGTCAAATGACCATAATCTGATCAAAATTTATCGGAAGTTCTGAGCTGAGCGGAGGACCCAGACACATTACCCAAACCACCACTAGAAGGTCATATACAGATACCAAATCACCTAGGCAATGGCGATGAGGTCTTGATTAACTGCGTAGAACCGGAGGAAAATCTTCCCCACCTTAACCAGTGAAACTTGTCCACCTCCAGGATTTCACCCCCATGCCCTCGGGGTCATAAACATATTGAGCCTCCCCACAGGGGCATTTCTACGGTTTGGCTCTAAGCCCTTCTATGGCAGCAGTGTCCCTTTGGTCCATGGTTTGTCTCATAGCATAATAGGTTCACAATGACAAGGAATAACATGCAATACAAAGACAATGGATAATATGCAGTACAAAAACAAGGAATAATATGCAGTATGAGGTCAATGAATAATATGCAATACAAGGAGAGTATTGAAGGTTAATAATGAGTTTCTAGGATATGCAACCGTGCAAGAAGGATGCAATGAACATGTACTTGTGTAGTCATTAACCCTACTAGTTTACAAATCTTTAGCATGTAATGATGAATAGCATAAAATTCGAGGGAACAGTCGATAGAGGAAAGCAAAATAATTGTACAAAGGAGAGGTCAATTTTTACGGAGTATAAGCCCACTTTTCCCCGCATTTGAAACATGTTGGATAGTGGAAAGCGGATCTAGACGGGAGGAGTGAATAGATCTGCCCCTCTTTTTACAATGTAACCCTCTATACAGCTAGTTACAAATAATTGTAGTGGAATACAACTAGCTTAGCGACGTATAAAATGATTTGCTTAGAAATATGATTTTACAATACGGATATTGAACCTAAGCATGCATCTAAAATAAATCAATCACACAATCAAACCACAACACAAAGGATTTTAAGGTGGTTCGGACTGAATCCCCAGTCTTACGTCCACCCCTCACCAAATCCGGTGAGGCTCCACTAGTGCCACGCACTGAACCGCAAATCGGAAAGACCTCCAATTGCCTTCCTACTAACCACAGGTAGGGACGTCAACACCGCAGATCGAACAACTTCTGATTGCCTTCCTACTAACCACCGGTAGGGGCGATCTTCAGTTTCAAATGTTTGAATGAAATGAAAAAGAACAAGATATGAAAACACTCAAACAAGATATAGAATATGCTCAAAGTAGAAAGATCTTGTCTGAGTTGTAGGAGCTTGAATCTGATGCTTCGATGGTGTCTTCTTCCTTGAGAGATGATCTTCCTTGAATCTCTTCTAGTTGATGAGGAAGACTATGGATGTAGCTTGGATCTTCCTTTTGATCTTCTTGAGTTGATGAAGAGGTTTGAGGATGCAGTTTAGATCACCCTTGAGATGATGAAGAGGATGAAGTATGTAGCTTTATCTTCTCTTGGCTTGGGCTTGATCTCCTCTTGAAGTAGCTTCAATCACTTGAGGATTTGATGAAGAACTTCTTCCCGGAGTACTGTTCACGGTTACAATACTCGAACTCCTCTCCCTTGAACACACCCTTGCAGCCTCCCTTGAATCCCCTTGAAGCATTAGGGTTTCTACCCTCCTTGTGTTGGTTTTATAGACTTTGAATGGTCCATAGACATCCCCCAGACCAGATCCACAAATCATAGGAGATTAGGTGAGTTTTGATTAAACAAATCAAAGGAAAGGGGCTGGCCTCGAGGTGGAAATCGAAGTCAAACATGGCTGCATCGGGGCTGGCGGTCGACCACTACTGAGACAATCTGTAGCTTGTTCGTTTTTGGAATTTTCGGTCGACCGCCCTGGGCTGGCGGTCGACCGCCACTGAGAATCCGTCAGCCAGTGAGCTGCTGGCAGGGGCGGTCGACCGCCCCTGTGCTGGCGGTCAACCGCCAGCTGGGCAGACCCCGGGCTTTCTCGGGTCGGTCCGTTAACTACTTTAGCTCCATCGCTTGACTCCTTTAGCAGCCCGTTCATGTCTGTGGCATCACCCTTGACAGTCTTGAAGATTTCTGTTGATTATATCGCTTAGGTCGATCCGCGTGCGAGGGCGCAACATTGAGCTTTCACATTTGCCATCTCCACTTCATTCCTTGGCAATTCAATGGCATATGTGTCATGAACAAAACATCACGTATGTCAGTCATATGAGAGTTAAAACAATAATGACTTATAGTGTTTAGCTATTATCAAAACCAAGAATATCCAATAACTCAAATGACGACAAGACGATGTCGAATGACCCAAACCACAGGAAGACTCAAATGATCACAGGGGCACAACATTCTCCCCCTTTTTGATGATGGCAACACTGTGAGTCATTATGTGGCAGTAAGAATCGAGATGGCCAAGTTGAGTCATTATGACATGCGACATGTGCAGCTCAAGATCCATGATAGTGAAAGCATGTGAATGCGATAATGCAGATATATGCATGGATGATGTGAATGCGGATATATGCATGGAATGAAAATTTTTAATCCCCCAAAGCTCACAGATGAAGACTCAAATGCTCACAAAGTTCTCTCCCCCATGGACTCTCTCCCGTCCACAATTCACTCTCCCCCTTTGACAACTCACAAAGGCCACTTAAAGGACGGACAAAGATATTAAAGGACTCACAACAAGACATTTTCTCCCCCTTTGACAGCAGTAAAAAGGAGGGATAAGATAGAGAATGTGACTAATGTCTGAGAGACCAGAGGTGAATGAGAGTGGAGAGCAAGCCATTATATGCAAACCTTAAACATACCGCGAGCAACATATATGGTTCAAAGCTAATGAAATCCGAGATCATCAACAGAGTTCGAAAAGTAACTACATCCAAGATTTAATAGAAATGAACCAAAGGTACATATCATGGCAGTGTTTAACCTTCCCTTGTCTTATATATCCATATTCAATAACTACAAAGGGAATAACATAAAAACTAGTATTGAGGCTAAACAATCATGACTAACGCATGGAATTTTATGAGTTCAACAAATTTGATTTTCAATATCTTTTGAATTTGAAGGCACATGACTCATATTTTACGAGCAATTAAGTCTAGTACATGCCTCCTATCCGTAAGAATACACGTTGTTTAGACGCCAGTATCCCTAGGTATTTGACAAGACTGACGGTTATGCTTCAGAATGAACAGAGATAGCAAAGTCACCTCATGACATATCCAATCTCATTTCTGTGATGAGAAGATATATTTCTCAGTAATTATGCAAGTGCTCTACCTAGAGTCCAAATATAATTAAGACAGAGATAACAGGGACACATCATGACATATCATTCGTCATTTGATTTGATGACGTGACATATTTCTCCGTGTAAAAATATCATTGCTCTGTCAAATTGATTTCTAAGAATTCCAACTCATCAAGATGTTTAGAAATAATACTAAGCTCTAGAGTATCACCAAAATTATCATGTCGTTTGGATTTTCAGATTTCAGGATAGTCATGCAAAGCATAATATGCAATCTCTAGTTAAGGTCTATTAAAACCACAGAACATAGATGATTTCAGAATAAATATTTTTGAACTTCAAGGAAATCATTAAATCTGAACCACTTTCATTGGATGGACAATCATCAGGGCATATAATACAAAGCTCTTACGCCGTTGTTCTGTCGGTCTCATGATCTCATATTCAGACTATAAGCCATGAAGTTCAGATTACAAGAGAGTAAGAATAGCAGTAGGACTCCCCCTAAGGATATGCAATGAATGCACTCAAGGAGTTATGTTTGCAATCAAGTGGAATGACTAATGTCAAGGAGAGGTTGACGAATTTGGTAGACATGAAATGCATGACCCAACACATGGTTGTACACTTATTAAATGCAACAGAATGAAGATGAAACATATGCATGAATGCTGCAAAGAGACAACTCCCCCTTACTATATGGCCTATATGCAACAGTGACGCATGGTACTTGGCGGAGGTGAAACCTCACACATATTGAGTGCTTCTAGGCAAGCATAACCTGTATTTCCATACATCAACATTTAATATACCATGGCCATGCAAGAAGGATGCTACACAAACCATGCAAAACATTATGAATATGAATTCAATTTTATTATGCATCATGACTACATGCAATGCTACACCATATGCAAAATGACATATTTACATATAAACAATGCATGGACACCAATCAAAAACACACAACTAAATTGAACAAAGTCATCATTTCAATTTTTATTGGACTGAGGTCGGCAAAGACCAAGCTCCCTTCTGAGTGTTGAAAACCTGTCATTACACAAGAGCTTGGTGAAAATATCAGCAATTTGATTTAGAGTATCAACAAAATGTAGTTCAAAATTTTTCTTAACGACCTCATCTCTAATGAAGTGATGTCTAATCTCAATATGCTTAGTCCTAGAGTGCTGGACTGAATTTTTTACAAGGTTGATAGCACTAGTGTTATCACACAGAATCGGGACACAACCAAGATCCACTAGGTAGTCTTGGAGTTGGTGTTTAATCCACAACACTTGGGTGCCACAGCTCCCCGCAGCAACATATTCTGCCTCTACGGTTGAGAGGGCAACCGAGTGTTGTTTCTTGGAGGCCCAAGAAACTAAACACCCGCCTAGAAACTGGCAATAGCCACTAGTACTCTTATGATCCAGTTTGCATCCAGCGTAGTCCGCATCAGAATAAGATATAAGAGATAAGTCACATGATGACGGATACCACAATCCCAAATCTTGAGTGCCGGCAAGATATCTAAGGATACGTTTGACGGCAGTCAAGTGGGATTCTCTAGGACTAGCTTCAAATCTAGCACAAAGGCATACACTAAACTGGATATCTGGTCGGGATGCAGTCAAGTAAAGCAAAGAGCCGATCATACCTCTATAGATCTTTGCATCCACTAATTTACCATTTTCATCCGAATCCAGTGATGTTGTGGTGCTCATAGGAGTCGCAATGATTTTGCTGTTCGTCATGTCAAATCTTTTCAGCAGCTCCTTGATGTATTTAGCTTGACTTATGAAGCACCCATCTTGTACTTGGTTGACCTGTAAACCGAGAAAGAATTGGAGTTCTCTCATTAAGCTCATCTCGAATTCGCTAGTCATGAGATTAGCAAATTCCTAACACATTTCAGATTTAGTATAACTAAACACAATATCATCAACATAAATTTAAACAATCAAGATGTTCTTACCTTACTTCTTGGTGAAAAGTTGTTGATCTACCTTACCTCATGTGTTCCCTTTTTCAATGAGGAATGAGCTTAGTCTCTCATACCAAGCTCTTGGTGCTTGCTTAAGTCCATAAAGCATCATGTCTAGCTTCTATACAAAATCTGCATGGTTAGAATTCTCAAAGCCAGGGGGCTGCTCAACATAGACTTCTTCTTTGATCAAGCCATTCAAGAAAGTACTTTTTACATCCATTTGATACAGCTTTATTCTAAGGGAGCATGCAAAGGCAAGTAAAATTCTGATGACTTCGAGTCTAGCAACTGGGGCATAAAATTCATCAAAGTCTACCCCAAACTCTTGATTATACCCTTGAGCCACCAATCGAGCCTTATTTCTTATTATCTTGCCATCCTCACTTAATTTGTTCCTAAAAACCTATTTAGTGCCTATGACAGATTATGATGAAGGTCTAGGAACAAGATGCCAAACTTTGTTTCTCTCAAACTGGTTTAACTCGTCTTGCATTGAATTTATCAAGTTTTCATCCTTTAATGCTTCATCAATATTTTTGGGTTCAAGCTGAGAGACAAGAGCAAGTTGATCTAATTCTTCCACAATTTTAAAATGTGACCTTATTCTATGTGGGTCATTCAAGCTACCAATGACATTTTCTAAAGGATGATCCTTAAGAATTCTAATATTTGTAGCATCATTACCTTCTACTAGAGCTTGATCCCTTGCATTACTTGATTCAGCTAAGTCACCATCTTCTTTTATTTCTTCTTGTGGAGAATCACTCTTGTCCTTCATGCTTAGGAATTCCCCGTCTTCATCATTTTTCCTGCAAGAGTTAACATTGTTAGAATCATCATGATATTCATCAAAAGAGACATGGGGTGATTCTTCCACATTTTAACTCTTAACATTGTAAATTCTATAAGCCCTAGATCTATCAGAATATCTAAGGAATATACCTTCATCACTCTTGGGCTCGAATTTATCTAAGTCTCTTTTGTCATTATTGTGGATGAAGCATTTTGACCCAAACACTTTCATATGTGAGAGAGAGGGATTTTTACCTTTCAACAACTCATAAGGAGTCTTTTTGGTGTGTGGCCTTACCATAGAGCGGTTGATAATGTAACATGCTGAGTTTACCACTTCAGCCCAAAACCTCATTGGAAGTTGCCGTTCGGCAAGCATTGTTCTTGCCATCTCTATGAGTGTTCGGTTTCTTCTTTCAACTACACCGTTTTACTCTGGGGTTCTTAGTGAAGAAAACTGATGTGAAATGTTTTCAGCCCTGCAAAGATTATAGAAGTCAGTATTTTCAAATTCACCACCATGATCAGATTGAATGTTGGAGATTTTGAACTCACCGTCTTGCTTTATCTTCATATAGAGTGCCTGAAACTCATCAAAAGCATCATTCTTATGTGTGAGAAAGAAAACCCATGTGAACCTAGAGTAATCATCCACCAAGACATATCCATATTTTCTACCACTTAAACTAGCAGTTCTGGTTGGACCAAACAAATCCATATGAATCAGCTCAAGTGGTTTAGATGACATGTTTGCAGATCTAGCCTTGAAGGATTTTCTTGTTTGTTTACCTAGGGCACATGCATCACACAATTTATTTTCTTGTTTAAAAGAAAGTTCAGGCAACCCATTCACCATTGAATGCTTTAACAGTTTATGTAAGACATTGTAGCTAGCATGACCTAGTCTACGATGCCATAGCCATGCAAGCTCAGATTTTGGTGCAGCAAGATAAAGGTTTAAATGAGCAAGATCATCTAAGTCAATCATGTAAACATTATTGACTCTCTTACCAAAAAATTTTACCTTGTCAGATTTTGGTTCAAGAATTCTACATTCATGAGAGTCAAACAACACTTTGTGACCCTTATCACACAATTGACTTATACTAAGCAGGTTGTATTTCAAACCTTCAACTAGCAGCACATTACAAATAGAGTTGGAGAGATTCTTACCTACATTACCTATTCCAATAATTTTTTCATTGTTGTTCCCTCCAAATGTGACGTATCCTCCTTCCTTTTCCTCCAAAAGATAAAATTTTGATTTGTCTCCAGTCATGTGTCTTGAACAGCCGCTATCAAGGTACCACCTGTTATGCATGGCCGCTAGACATTGAGGTTTGCTTCTTAAGCCATTGAGGTGGTTGGTTGGTTTTGGGTTGAAAATGATTGTTTTGCCACCTATGAGATTGATGCATATAGAAATCACAATTGCCCCAAAAATATGGTGGTGTCAACCTATGGCAGTGTCGACCTGTGTGAATTTGTTTGGCGGTATGAATGTTTGATGGCCAATGTGATGTCGACCTGTGTTGTGGGGAAGGTTGACTTTTCTTAGGCTTTTGAGCAATCTTTTTGGAGATTCCAGTGGCTTCGTCTTCAACCGTTTCTTTTCCTTTCTTCTTTTGTTTTTGCTGGTTTTGTGTGGGAGTTGTGTTTGAGGTGGAAGCTTTGGAAGATGAAACAAATGTGACAGTTTTTAACCCAATTGGCCTTTTGTTTGTAGGTTCAAAGCCTAACCCTTCTTTATTGAAGTTCATTCTAGTACCTAGCAATGCATCTAGGTTTTCTTTTCCATCCACAATTTTTTCTAAAGATTGTTGTTTATCCTTTAACTCTTTTTGTAGGTTTTCAATATTTTGCAAGATATGAGTGTTGACATGTTTGACAGCTTCATACTTTACATTGCTTAATTTGCTATCCTTTTCATAGGTTTGCATTTTGAGTTTCATGCTGTCACTTTCATTCCTTAAGTCCTCATTTTCAGTTTCCAAGTCAGTCATTTCTTTTCTTCCCTTTTCCAAATCTTCAATCATTTTCTTAAGATCTTCAATTTCAGTTTCAAGTAGAGCATTCTTATCATTCATATCATGATCATGCACAAACAAGTTAATTTTCTTTTTCAATGATTTATTCTCCTTTTTGTACATGTCATATTTTTCCATGAGTTGTATATATGCTTCCTCCCAATCATCAGTTCTATAATATTCAAATGAAGAATTTACCTCAGTTTCTTCGTCACCTTTGGCCATGAGGCAGAGATCTTCTTTTTCTTTGTCTGAGGAGCTAGTTCCATCATCACTTTCCTCTTCATCGCTCCATGTGGACACTATGGCCTTGTTCTTCTTCTTGCCCTTCCATTTGTCGGCTTTTCTGAATCTGTCGGGACAATCATTCTTGAAATGTCCTGGTTTATTACAAGAATAGCAAATGATTTTATCAGATTTCTTAGAATTTTCAGAATTAGATTTGAAACCATTTCTTACCTTTGACCTTCCTCTCATGAAGCTCTTACCTTCCTTTCTCATGAATTTTCTGAACTTACGTGTGAGCATGGCTACGTCATCCTCATCTCGCTCACTTGCCGAATCCTCACCTTCATCAGAAGAGCCTTGACCGCTTGGTCCTGCTTTAAGAGCTAGGGGCTTTTTCTTAGGCACCTCAACCTCTTTGTTCTTAAGGTTGATCTCATAGGTCATTAATGACCCAATGAGTTCATCTACCTTGGTAGTTGCGAGATCTCTCGATTCTTCAACCACGGTAGCCTTTGTGTGCCATGCGGGAGTCAATGATCTGAGAATCTTTCTCACAATTTCTGATTCTGGGTATTTCTTTCCCAAATCAGTTAGACTATTAGTAAGCACAGTTAACCGAGCATACATATTCTGAATTGACTCATTAGGCTTCATGCGGAACATTTCATATTCAGAAACTAAAATGTTGGCTTTTATTTCTCGTACCTGAGAGGTTCCTTCGTAGATTACCTCTAACTTATCCCACATTAGTTTTACAGATGCGCAGGTAGCCACTCTTGAGAATTCAACAGGATGGAGTGAGCATTGCATGATGTGTTTAGCACTCCAGTTGACAGTTGATTGTCTTATTTGTTCTTTGGTCCACAAGTCCTCATTATCCGTAAGCACATACGGACCCTTGCTGATCACTCGCCAAAGTTCGTAGTCTTGAGCGTGAATGAACACCTACATGCGATGTTTCTAATAAGGATAATTAGTTCCAGTAAAGTAAGGAGGTCTATTAACAGAATGTCCTTCAGGTAAGAAACCTTTGGATGCTAATCCACCATTTCCCTCAAGGTCGTTGGACCCCATAATGAGAGATTAGGCTCTGATACCACTTGTTGGGTAGTGGACAGCGGATCTAGAGAGGAGGGGTGAATAGATCTGCCCGTCTTTTCGTAATGCAACCCTCTATATAGCTAGTTAAAAATAATTACAGCAGAATACAACTAGCTTAGCGACGTATAAAATAATTTGCTTAGAAATATGATTTCACAATACGGATATTGAACCTAAGTATGCATCTAAAATAAATCAATCACACAATCAAACCACAACACAAAGGATTTTAAGGTGGTTCGGACTGAATCCCCAGTCCTACATCCACCCCTCACCAAATCCGGTGAGACTCCACTAGTGCCACGCACTGAACCGCAAATCGGAAAGACCTCCGATTGCCTTCCTACTAACCACAGGTAGGGACGTCAACACCGCCGATCGGACAACTTCCGATTGCCTTCCTACTAACCACCGGTAGGGGCGATCTTCAGTTTCAAATGTTTGAATGAAATGAAAAAGAACAAGATATGAAAACACTCAAACAAGATATAGAATATGCTCAAAGTAGAAAGATCTTATCTGAGTTGCAGGAGCTTGAATCAGATGCTTCGATGGTGTCTTCTTCCTTGAGAGATGATCTTCCTTGAATCTCTTCTAGTTGATGAGGAAGACTATAGATGTAGCTTATATCTTCCTTTTGATCTTCTTGAGTTGATGAAGAGGTTTGAGGATGCAGTTTAGATCACCCTTGAGATGATGAAGAGGATGAAGTATGCAGCTTTATCTTCTCTTGGCTTGGACTTGATATCCTCTTGAAGTAGCTTCAATCACTTGAGGATTTGATGAAGAACTTCTTCCCAGAGTACTGTTCACGGCTACAGTACTCGAACTCCTCTCCCTTGAACACACCCTTGCAGCCTCCCTTGAATCCCCTTGAAGCATTAGGGTTTCTAACACTCCTTGTGTTGGTTTTATAGACTTTGAATGGTCCATAGACATCCCCCAGACCAGATCCACAAATCATGGGAGATTAGGTGAGTTTTGATTAAACAAATCCAAGGAAAGGGGCTGGCCTCGAGGTGGAAATCGAAGTCAAACATGGCTGCATCAGGGCTGGCGGTCGATCGGAGGTAGGTGGCGGTCGACCGCTACTAAGATAATATGTAGCTTGTTCATTTTTGGAATTTTCGGTCGATCGCCCTGGTGATGGGGACATCACCTCCCATGCCCACGTTCACAGCTCGTCTCCTCGCCCCGGTTGCATCTGGAATATTCTAGTCATTTAATTTTGAGTCCTATGTAATTTTTATTTGAGTCATTTGATGTATTTTCCCTTTTATTTAAGTCATGTTCCTAGGTCTTGTGTTCATTTCCTTAAGTTTGAGTGTCATTAGGTTGTCTAGTTAGCTATTGGGCCCAATTCATTGGGCTTGGCCCAAGCGCTCTCCCCTACCCCCTCGGTTATTTGTCATTGAGTCAATTGTTAGGGACTTTTGTAGAAATGTGGGTTTCCTATATATAGGACCCCATTCCCCCCATTTTAACTTAATGAATCAATGAATGAAAAAACTTGCCATTTTGAGAGTTTACACTTCTTATCTAGTGGAGAGATTCTATTTTTTGGGTGAGAAACCCTAGGGGAGAGATTCCCCACCCTTCCCTCTCTTAATCTCTCTTTTTCACTCCACTTTCTCTCTCCTCAACACCCAAATTCGAATTTTCTTCTCTCTCCTCCCTTCCCAACCACCTCCACTCCCCACCTACCCCATTTAAGCCTCTTCCCATTCCCCACAACCCTCATCAATACTCCACCCCTTCCCAAGACCCCCTCCACCAATCCTCTCCTCACCATCTAACCCCCAACTACCCCTCCCACTTTCCCAAGCACCCTTCCCACTACCCCAAGCACCCCTTCCCTTCCCCAACACAACCCCCCATTCCCAAGACAAAAAAATTAACCCCACCCTTAAACCTATTTTCGAATATCCTTTCCCTCTCTCCATTCCAACCAAATTCGCAGCCCCCACTACCACCATCTACTGGACCCTCTTCCAGACCTTATTCTCCACCTCTCACACCTTAGAACACCCCCTCCAAGACCCCCTTACAACCAGGGGTCACTCCCACACTCATCTACCCCCTTCCCCTTCTTCTTTCTTGGTCATTGGAAGCTACTTCGAAGTTGCAGTTTGCTGTCCAGAGGTTGCAGATGAACCAGCAACTTGCAGCGGCCACCACGACTTTCTCCGGACGAGTTTGAAGATCCAAGATCCATCATCGGAAGCGTCTACTAGTCTCCTTCGCAACAGAATTCGTTTCATCTTCTTCTGATCTCCGAGCCGTCCAGGAGGCCCATTCTCCCACAACTGCGCAGTTCTACCTTGGCTGAGGACCTAAGCCAGATTAGAAGCTCTGCCACGACGAACCCCGAATGAATCAGTCCACGAGTTCTTCTTCAAAGTTTTTCATCGCCCAGTCTACTTCCAGAATCAAGAAACATAACTTCATTTGGCGTTCGTGATCCAGAGTTCTCATTTTTCTCCCTCAGCTATGCAGATCTGCTACTCATAGTCTGCACCGACCAGTCGCCATTGTTCTGCACCCTCTAGTCTTCTCGGACATCAGTTGGCTTCTCCGTCAGTTTTGCTGCGAAGAGGACTCATCCACGATTCCAATGACTCTGACAGCGCTTGATTCCGAGGTCGGGAGCTACCGGGGCATCCTCTGCAACCTGCTGTTGGAAACCAGGAGCTAGCTCTGTAGAGATCCCGATCCGGAGAGAAAGCTTCACCACAACAAACCCTGGAGGAATCGGGCCACGAGCTATTCTGCAAAGTTATTCCTCTCCCTGTCTACTTTCAGAAAAAAGAAGCGGAACTCCGTTCGGCATATTGCAGCAGAAGTTACCAATTTTCTTCCTTAGGCATTCAACTCTGCTTCCCAGTGTCTACATCGACCAGTCCTCACTTTTCTAAGTCCTCTGATCCTCACCGGAATCTTTTGGCATCTCTGTTTGTTTTGCTGTAAAGAGAACTCACCCACGGTTTCAACGGTTCCAACGGCGACTGATTCGGAGTTCAGAAACGGTCGGGACAGCCGCGTCTTCCTACTGTTGATAGTCTGTTACAGATAGTCCGAGATTCAGCAACCCTGTTCGAACTCCCGCCCAGGCCGCCAGCGACCCCTGAAGAAATTGGCAAAATTCAGAGGCACTCCTGTTCTAGAGACGAAGAGATCCCCACTGGTCTCACCCTCAGGGAAATTCCAGAGAGAGTTCTACGGCCTCCTCACCCTCTGTCTATCAGCTATTACATAGAGAAGGTTGATTCGGTGTCATCACTTCTTCATCACTCTTAGCACTAGTTTCCCCTCCCCGCTTGGCCGGCTGAAGGCCCCTCCCTGTATGGAGGTAGTGTTTGGATGTAACTATCATCTTCCCTTCCCCACGATCCCCCCCTTGCATGGGGTGTAGTGTTGTAATAGCTTAAACAGGTCAAGCTACCCCGGCGCGGCGTGTGGGGAACCCACGCTTCCCCGCTCGCCCTCGTCTCTGAGCGGGACCGGTTTCTTCAATCCGGTAGAGTGAGTGCTCCAAAACTTTACTCTAATTCATGCTTGTTCTTTCAATATTAGTTCATAAACTCCGCTGGCCGTGACGAGAGCCCGATCCTTAAGCTCATTTGCTATAAGTGATCATCGTGGGAAGAGAGTGGAACCCGTGCCCTTTGGCACTTCGTCGGACCCTTGATTTGGGCAGCCGTACCCTTGGGGAATCAAACCTTGGCTTTGCTGGCCCTCTACCAGCAAGGGCCTAGCCCATACAACCTCCCCTTGGCATTGCCAAGTTACCCCGGGTCTTAGTGAGCATCGGGTGAGCGGTTGCTATTATCGGTCCGTTTTTGAATGCTTAATTGTGCTTGCTTGTTGAGTCCTAGGTTGTGTCACATCAATTGGTATCAGAGCAAGTCATTGACTTGTCTCTATCAAGTCAAGTCCTAGGGCATGCTTGCATTCTTGTCCGAACCGTGCATTGTCAAACCCATCATTGTTAACGTTGAGTCTTGGGTCACATGGCCCCTCTCCCAATCATATCTCATGCATGCTTACCTAATGGAAAGCCCGTAGAAATTGATTTCATTGACCTAGAATCTGAAAATTGGGTGTCCCCCGATATCATTACCTCTCTTTGTAGGACCGGACAAATTGTGCACAATGGAGACCAAGTCTTTATTGAGTTCCATAAATGGTTCGAGAAGACTAAGTATTTGGATGGGGCTTGGTGTCAAAAGGGAACATTGGCGGGTCCATGTATAATCCTAGGTAAGAAATGGTTAGATGAAAGGAATGCCGACATCGACCCAACACGTCGGACTTGCCTAGTGCATCCGCCACACCTTTCGGGAACCTTTATATTCAACAACCTTGTATTCTCCCACCCACAGGAATCCCGCCCATGTTCACCATCCCGGGTGCACCATACTCCGGCCATCATCACCCCACCATCAAAGAACCTTCCCACTCCATTATATTTGGAAGAAGTAGTCCACCCACTTTACCACTTGAAGACAAATACCTCTCGGGAACCTATCCCCTCCATGGAGAGCACCCATGTCCCAATTGAAGAGAAAGCCTCGCACGAGGATCTTCACCCTCCACCCCCCCCTCTAGATAAGGTCAAATTCATCTTGGAAGAGTCCCTTATTAGTTGGCTAAAGAAGAGTCCAATAAGAGAGATCACGGCCCACGATTGCCTTCACATAAAGGAAAACCTTCCCATAGTGCACATCTCCTCCTATCACACCATAATCCAAATATCCTACCAAGTGGAAACCTTAGAGGACCTTCTCAAGGTCTTAACTTGGCAATATAAGTTGACCGACTTGTTGACCCCCATGGCTCACCAATCTAGGAGCCTTGACCTCCTACACCTTTGTGTCGGGTCTATCACCTCGGTTTGCTCCATTGGTTGCTACACTAGCAACCTCCTTCTATTCCTCCCCACACCCGATGAGCCCGACCTTCTCCTCAATTTGGAGCTTCTTATATCGGGTGGAAAGTCAAGCCCTCCCCTCATGGCCGACCCACTCACAAAAAACGTCGGCCCAATTATCTCATTAGAGGAGGATGACCCACCACCACTTGAGGATCTTGAGGACATAGGGCCCCTCCCCCTCGATAACCCTTTTTATGATCCCTTTGATCCCTTCCAATGGGGGTCAAAGAAACCATGGGACCCAACCACCTTATCCACCACCCACCTTTCCCTATCCCAACCCACCATGTTTGACCCAATCCACCCCATCCTAGACTCGAGTTACACCTTGGGAGCCATGACCTTGGACCACATATCCCTAGGTAATAAGGTTGTGCCCCACCCCATGATGACCACCTTTTTAGATCCATTCGATCATTTCCAATGGGAGTTCAAATGTTGTCCCACACCTATACACATGGAAGTCACTTTTGGGAAAAGTATGCATGTGTCTAGGCTTTCCACACCCCTTGGCATGAATATTATGTTGGGTCCATTCATTCATATCACCCACATGTCAAGTAGAAAGTATGAGTGGTCCATATTCGGATGTCATGGTCCACCTTCATTCATCATGGGTCTTAAGCATGTCAAAGGCATCTACAGATGTCCGGGTCCCCCAATATTTATCACCAATTTGCATGATAGGGCCACCTACGGGTGTCCTGGCCCACCTAGACTAACCAAAGTCTACACTGCATCATTACACGATAGGTCTACTTTTGGTTGCCCAGGTCCACCCATCACCCCCAGAATGTCTGCATACACAACATTGCATAAAGAGATCCGCAAGCACATTAGCAAGAAGAATGTGACTTATAAAAGGCAAGCCGACTCTCATCGACGTCACCAAGAATTCCATAAGGGTGACTTTGTGATGGTAAGGACGGAGAGGCTCTCCCCGGGAGCCATCCCCAAATTGAGGCCACGTGGGGCTGGTCCCTTCCAGGTCCTGAGGCGCATTGGTGCAAATGCCTATGAGTTAGATCTCCCTGAGGAATATGGGGTAAGTCCCACATTCAATGTCGCCGACCTAGTGCCATACAAGGGACCCACGGTGGTACCTAGTGAGGATATTGACCCTATTCCCTCTGTTGAGAGAGCACCCACCCGTGAGGAGAGTCCACCAGCCAAGAGAGCCCAGCGTGAGCACATTGAATGAATATTGGATGAACATGTCACTACCACCAGGAGCAAGGTATACGAGCGCTATCTCGGCAGGTGGATAGATCGGTCTCGTTCGGAAGACTTGAGGGAAGTGTCACTTCTACACCCTCCGAGGAGGGAAGGACACTTACTCGACGGAGTCGAGTTCTCCGCACCCCGAGAGTATGATGGGGACATCACCTCCCATGCCCACGTTCACAGCTCGTCTCCTCACCCCGGTTGCATCCGGAATGTTCTAGTCATTTAATTTTGAGTCCTATGTAATTTTTATTTGAGTCATTTGATGTATTTTCCCTTTTATTTGAGTCATGTTCCTAGGTCTTGTGTTCATTTACCTAAGTTTGAGTGTCATTAGGTTGTCCAGTTAGCTATTGGGCCCAATTCATTGGGCTTGGCCCAAGGGCTCTCCCCTACCCCCTCGGTTATTTGTCATTGAGTCAATTGTCAGGGACTTTTGTAGAGATGTGGGTTTCCTATATATAGGACCTCATTCCCCCCATTTCAACTTAATGAATCAATGAATGAAAAAACCTGCCATTTTGAGAGTTTACACTTCTTATCTAGTGGAGAGATTCCATTTTTTGGGTGAGAAACCCTAGGGGAGAGATTCCCCACCCTTCCCTCTCTTAATCTCTCTTTTTCACTCCACTTTCTCCCTCCTCAACACCCAAATTCAAATTTTCTTCTCTCTCCACCCTTCCCAACCACCTCCACTACCCACCTACCCTATTTAAGCCTCTTCCCATTCCCCACAACCCTCATCAATACTCCACCCCTTCCCAAGACCCCCTCCACCAATCCTCTCCTCACCATCCAACCCCCAACTACCCCTCCCACTTTCCCAAGCACCCTTCCCACTACCCCAAGCACCCCTTCCCTTCCCCAACACAACCCCCCATTCCCAAGACAAAAAAATTAACCCCACCCTTAAACCTATTTTCGAATATCCTTTCCCTCTCTCCATTCCAACCAAATTCGCAGCCCCCACTACAACCATCTATTTGACCCTCTTCCAGACCTTATTCTCCACCTCCCACACCACAGAACACCCCCTCCAAGCCCCCCTTACAACCAGGGGTCACTCCCACACTCATCTACCCCCTTCCCCTTCTTCTTTCTTGGTCATTGGAAGCTACTTCGAAGTTGCAGTTTGCTGTCCAGAGGTTGAAGATGAACCAGCAAGTTGCAGCGGCCACCACGACTTCCTCCGGACGAGTTTGAAGACCCAAGAGCCATCGTCAGAAGTGTCTACCAGTCTCCTTCGCAACAGAAGTGGTTTCATCTTCTTACGATCTCCGAGCCGTCTAGGAGGTCCATTCTCTCACAACTGTGCAGTTCTGCCTCGGCTGAGGACCTGAGCCAGATTAGAAGCTCTGCCATGATGAACCTCGAAGGAATCAGTCCAAGAGTTATTCTTCAAAGTTCTTCATCGCCCAGTCTACTTCCAGAATCAAGAAACAGAACTTCATTCGGCATTCGTGATCCAGAGTTCTCATTTTTCTCCCTCAGCTACGCAGATCTGCTACTCATAGTCTGCACCAATCAGTCGCCATTGTTCTGCATCCCCTAGTCTTCTCCGACATCGGTTAGCTTCCCCGTTAGTTTTTCTGCGAAGAGAACTCGTCCACGATTCCAATGACTCTAACGGCGCTTGATTCTGAGGTCGGGAGCTGCCGGGGCATCCTCTGCAACCTGCTATTGGAAACCAGGAGCTAGCTTGGTAGAGATCCTGATCCGGAGAAAAAGCTTCACCACGACAAACCCCTGAGAAATCAGGCCACGAGCTCTTCTATAAAGTTCTTCCTCTCCCTGTCTACTTTCAGAACCAAGAAGCGGAACTCCGTTCGGCATCTTACAGCTGAAGTTACCAATTTTCTTCCTCAGGCATTCGACTCTGCTTCCCACTGTCTGCATCGACCACTCCTCACTTTTCTGAGTCCTCTGATCTTCACCGGCATCTTTTGGCATCCCCGTTTGTTTTGCTGCAAGGAGGACTCACCCACGGTTCCAACGGTTCCAACGGCGACTGATTCTGAGTTCAGGAAGGGCCGGGGCAGCCGCATCTTCCTACTATTGATAGTCTGTTGCAGACAGTCCGAGATTCAGCAACCCTGTTTGAACTCCCGCCCAGGCCGCCAGCGACCCCTGAAGAAATTGGAAAAATTCAGAGGCCGTCCTGTTCTAGAGACGAAGAGATCCCCACTGGTCTCACCCTCAGCGAAATTCTAGAGAGAGTTCTGTGGCCTCCACACCCTCTATCTGTCAGCTATTACAGAGAGAAGGCTGATTCGGTGTCATCACTTCTTCATCACTCTTAGCACTAGTTTCCCCTCCCCGCTTGGCTGGCTGAAGGCCCCTCCCTGTGTGGAGGTAGTGTTTGAATGTAACTATCATCTTCCCTTCCCCACGATCCCCCCCTTGCATGGGGTGTAGTGTTGTAATAGCTTAAACAAGTCAAGCTACCCCGGCGCGGCGTGTGGGGAACCCACGCTTCCCCGCTCGCCCTCGTCTCCGAGCGGGACCGGTTTCTTCAAACCGGTCGAGTGAGTGCTCCAAAACATTACTCTAATTCATGCTTGTTCTTTCAATATTAGTTCATAAACTCCGCTGGCCGTGACGAGAGCCTGATCCTTAAGCTCATTTGCTATAAGTGATCATCGTGGGAAGAGAGTGGAACCCGTGCCCTTTGGCACTTTGTCGGACCCTTGATTTGGGCAGCCGTACCCTTGGGGAATCAAACCTTGGCTTTGCTGGCCCTCTACCAGCAAGGGCCTAGCCCACACAACCTCCCCTTGGCATTGCCAAGTTATCCCGGGTCTTAGTGAGCATCGGGTGAGCGGTTGCTATTATCGGTCCGTTTTTGAATGCTTAATTGTGCTTGCTTGTTGAGTCCTAGGTTGTGTCACATCACCTGGGTTGGCGGTCGACCGCCACTAAGAATCCGTCAGCCAGTGAGCTGCTGGCAGGGGCAGTCGACCGCCCCTATGCTGGCGGTCGACCGCCAGCTGGGCAGACCCCGGGCTTTGCCGGGTCGGTCCGTTAACTGCTTTAGCTCCATCGCTTGACTCCTTTGGCAGCTCGTTCATGTCTATGGCATCACTCTTGACAGTCTTGAAGATTTCTGTTGATTATATTGATCAGGTCGATCCGCGTGTGAGGGCGCAACATTATGCTTTCATATTTGCCATCTCCACTTCATTCCTTGGCAATTCAATGGCATATCTGTCATGAACAAAACATCACGTATGTCAGTCATATGAGAGTTAAAATAATAATGACTTATAGTGTTTAGCTATTATCAAAACCAAGAATATCCAATAACTCAAATGACCACAAGACGATGTCGAATGACCCAAATCACAGGAAGACTCAAATGATCACAGGGGCACAACAGAACACGGTGAAACAACTCATGCAGGGTAGAAGTCGACTCTGACAGGGGTAAGAGTCGATTTCTGTCTGCATCCAGAAGATGGACTGGGTAAGACCCACAGTGAGAGTCGACTCAGACAGGGCTGGGTGTCGACTCTTGCTGCAGACAGAAATTGGACTGGGCAAAATTCACAATGGGAGTCGACTCAAACAGGGCTGGGTGTCGACTCTGGCCTGCAGACAGAAACTGGACTGGGCAAGCACCCATGCGGAAGTCGACTCTGACAAGGGTAGGTGTCGACTTCTGCTGGATTCCAGAACCAATGTCTTGTTCGGAAACAAACGTCCGAGTACCCAAACTAAACCAAAGTTTGGCAAGGTGGAAACAACGTAATCCACAGTCAAATCATATGTATTACATACTTAACTATCATATATAAATCTGGGTTTTAAGCTATTGCATTATTCATAAAATTGTACTATACATAACCACCAATTCGCCGATTTACCCAAAAATCAAGCCAAATTTCATCAAAATAAAAATGACATACTCCGCACTCAAAACCTACATATTCCACACTAACACCACACATATTTCACACGATCCATCAATCCATATTTCGGATATTATATTATTCAAGAAGAAGAAAAGAAAGGAAACATACTAACCTACACGTATCTATCTTTCATTCGAGTACCCCAAAAGTTTTAAACGAACTTCATCCAAGTGAAAATAATGTATTTCATGCTCAACCCATGATTAAAACTCAGGTTCTAAAATATTATAACAAGTACAAAAGGAGGATTAAGATTTCAGATCTTGCCTTATGATAGATGAAAAATGATAGAAAACCCATCCGCCTCCGGCAAGAGACGGAAAGATGAAAACCTCGATAACCATGATCTAGCGGCAACCCAGATGACCGGGGAGATCACCCAAGAGCAAGAATGATCTCTCCTTCATTTGCTACGACACTTGGCTCTCTCTTGAGATCCTTCGAAGCACC
Organism: Amorphophallus konjac; assembly: GCA_022559845.1. Lineage (NCBI taxonomy): Eukaryota > Viridiplantae > Streptophyta > Magnoliopsida > Alismatales > Araceae > Amorphophallus > Amorphophallus konjac. The sequence goes on from CM040118.1 coordinate 401,378,190, forward strand.
AAAACCCAGCAGAAATGTGAAACCCCGTGGGAGAGAAAAGGAAGGAAAACTCCCTTTAAAAAAAACAACAGTTTCCCCCAAATACTCCCGTTGTTACGAGTTTTAAGGAAGGGATAAAGATCCCCTTAATTGCTCAAGGAGGTCTGCGGTTACGGGAGAGAAAAACACAAGAAAAAGAAGCCACGATCGGAACGTCCACCGTAAGAAAAGGGGAAAGTTACTGTTCACTCCACCATTTGAAAAATCAAATCTAATAATATAAAAAGGATTTTCAAAAACTAATTGCTACCCATTTTTCACCACCATTTGATCTATTATGAAAAAATATAAACTCAATTAAAAATGCAAGAAATAAAAATTGACCCGAAATGAATAGTAACATGCTCTTCGTGATTTACATAAAGCTATTAAAGTGGCTCCTCCTAAGAAAAGGATAAAAATGTAAATTCTAACTCTTGAACTCAACTAAATTAATGTATGTACACACAAAACATGAATTAAAATATGTTAAATTACATAATTTTAATTACATCAAAATTTGGTTTATAAATAAGAGAAATTTGTTTACCTTTTAATTATTTAGTTTATTTCAACCAAAAATTAGTCAATTATTTTGTTAACTTAAGTAAGTAATATTTCAAGCACTTAACCAAAATATCGACAAAATATTCTTTATGAATCACGATAAAACTCTCGGGCACTACATCGCTGCATCAGGATCTTGTTGACCCTCAAATGTTGGTGGCTGGAACTGTAGAAACTATCGTAAAACACATCCTCAGCCACCATACGATGCACTACCCTCGCCAACCTTTTGACCACGGTCCTGCAAACTTGACCGCTGCACGAAGAACTGGTACATGTCGGCGAAAAACTCTATCTGACTCAGCACACCCGGGGCCACAACCTCTAGAGAAGGTAACTCATGACCCGGTTCCTTGCTACTCGGCTCCTCCCGAGCCCCCGCCGGCACCCCTGACGATGATCGAACTTGCCTCCTCGGCACCATCTAACCCTTAACATGAACACAGAAAATAAAGGGGGGTGAATAAAATAAAACACTTATGCCAGCTGCCAACTGCACTAGACTCTCTGGACTCTTAGTCATGGCAAATGTTTCAAATTCCCATGTATTTCCAAAACAACGCTCTGATACTATTTGTAACGACCCAAGATTCAGATACCGAGTCAAACCCAATACCATTCGGATCCTACGCCACCACCCACAAGTTGGGAAGCTTGGAAGGGCTAATTGAGATGGTATGGTTATGCATTGAAATTCTAAATAAAAGTAAGAAATAAATTACAAAATTAATAATTAACTGGCAGGAATAAAATTAACATTTTATAACATTTTAATATAACTATAGAGTCCAGTCCACAAGTACAGTCAACAAGAAAAGAAACATACACTGACACGGGACATACCACGGTACTGGCGAGCTGGCTACTAAAGGTCCTCCGATCGAGATGCACCACCTCGAGGAGAAGTATTACACCTGAAAAAGTAGGGAGTGAGTCTCATCTCATTGGCTCAATAGGGGTCCCGCGGACAACAACAAAAGTGGTAAACAGTAACAATAGTAACAGTAGCAGAAATAACAACAATAACGAGAGCAACAATAGTAGCAAGGCAACTATAACTAGAACAGTAAAACGACGATACTACAGAGCCTCTACGCTACTCCTACTCTTACAAGGGAACCACGATCTCGAGTCGGAACCACCGATTTAAGGAAGGTCATAGTCACACTGCCTAGAGAACCTATGAAACCTCTATCGTACAAACCGTCCTTATAGACAGAAGCCACTACGGAAACCACACCGCAGAATATCCTATCTAAGCTACCGGGAGAACCCTGACAACGCTGTCGGGAAAGCCTCGGCCTTGTAGTCGAGAATTCTCGCTAAAGCCACCCAGTTAGGACACACTATCCCTACTCCGGGAGAACCACGACTCGCAGTCACGAACCAAACCCACGGGTGACTGAAGTACTCATTCACTAGCACCAGTCAGATGCATCCACTGTCGTCTTACACCACGCCTACACTCCTTGGCCTGGCCACCTCTCTGATAAGTGTAGATTTCCATGTGTTTATTGCCATCATACATATTATTCTTGGACTCTAGTAGAATTAATTTCACAAGTTTTGTGCTTAGTCTTAGTCCCATACTAAATTTGGGTGATTGAGTGAAAATAATTAAAATTTGAGCTCTAAAATAATTATTAAGACTTGGTGTGTATTTTACATAGAATGTTTTTGTTGGGACTAAAGTATAATTTTTTCATGAAACAGTCCGATCCGTTTGGCCACGGGTAAGAGTTCGTGGGAAGCTCTCGCATACGAAGATTAAAATGGCTAGCGGGGATCGCACTAGTGAGGTGGCCACGTAGGGCGTTGGGTTCTTTGCGTCGAAAGCGGCATGGAGCTCATGATGAAGAAAGTGGTAATAGTAGCGTGGCAAGATTTTTGGCGGCCGTTACGTACGTGGATCGCTCTGTCGAAGTTGCATGAAGTGGCTCCATGTGTGGCTTTTGTGAGAATAGAGGTGTTTGCATTCTCAAAGATAATAATAGCGTGGATAGCGGAGGGGGTTAGGAGGGCGATCATGTCGATAACGGAAGGCCACGGGTGTGGGACTCTTGGCTGGGCTCTCCCCTATAAAAGGGTTGCACATGAAACGGAAGTGGGGGGGTCCACTTTTCGTTCATCTTTCGACTTCTATTGAAGATTTTCTTCAGCTGCCCTTTGGCGTCTTTGGTGTTGACCCCGACGTCCCTGGCAAGGATACGAAGACAGCCAGCTGCTCATGCCTCTTGCCCATTCTTTTGCCTCCACTTCTTCCTCTTCTTCTCTCCCGAAAATAATACTATGTTTTCCCTCCCCTCTCTGTTTTCTATTTTCTATTTTCTATTTTGTTTTTTTCCATCGTCCTTTAACCCGTAGAATAGTTAAGTTTGTAGATTTTTTTCTCTTAATTTAAACTATTTTGTTAAATCTAATTGTTACCCATTACTTTTTTTATTTTTTACTTTTTGAAAAAAATAATAAAACAAAGATTAAAACAAAAAATGATGAACAATAACTTCTAAAATGAATAGTGCCATTCAATTGTAATCTCGCGGTTCATTAAATGCTATTTCCCATGAACATTTTATGTTTGTTATTTGTGCACGTAACCCTATCCATCCTTTAGTTATATAGCATCCATTCCCTATTTGTGAAATTATTGTTATCAAAGAAATAAAATAAAAAAAATAGTTCTCTTATAATCTTCTCTTCTACATGTCTACTTTCTTCAGAGATTAGTTTAGTTAGATTTGGGTGTGATTTGATTAGGTTAATAGCGAGTCTAAGCTAAACTAGCTCTGCAGGTCACATTTGCGCACTGTCTATTCGTTGCACATTTTATGAGGAAAATATTATCTATTTTCTGTCAAACTTATCCCATCTAGTACTCAACTTGATTCTCCATATTTTCTTCTTAGTTTCGTGTAATTTTGAGTTTTGTAGGTGAAGTTATAGCATTTTCATTTAGATCCTAATTTTCTAGATATCTAGATTCATGAGTTTGGCTTGCATAGCATAGTTTAATCATTAGAAAAAATTGAAACACTTAATGTTCTTCTTTTGAAAGCATTAGATAGCATCAAAAAGAGTCAAATCATCTCTATTGACTGACCCATACTCCCAAATAATTGTCTATCATTCTTTTCCAAGTTTGGTTAATTAAGATTAAGTGAACGACGTTCTTGCAACGACCATTGTCTCACATCAATTTTTGGCACCGTTGTCGAGGATGTTTTTGACTCATTCTTATACTGATTTATTGCTTTATGTGTATATTTAATGGCTAATATTTTTATGATTTTTTGTAGTAATAAAGTTGAGGGAAATAGACCTCAAAATTTGCCAGAAAATATCTGTCAGGAATCTGTCGCAGAAAGTTGAAAGCGTAGGTACAGAGGATTGAACCCAAAAAATCCTGAGAAAATAACTGTCGCCGAAGGTCACAAGTGTATGCAAAAGAGTCTGAGAAGAAAATTGAAAAATAAAATAAAAAAGGGGGCATTTGAGGTAAGTTTTCTTTACCTTTTCTCTGTCATTTCATCAAAAAAAAATAATGAGGAATTGCGCTTTAAGTAAGTACCTTAACTCCTCTCATTTTGTGTCACTTTCTTAGTTTTCTTTTATGTTGCTTGTTAGATAGGTTCACAACAACAAAAAAACACTTGAACCTAATAAAAGCTGTCATTGCAAGAGTAGAAACCACACATCATGTTTTATGTTATGCATCATTTAGGATAATTTTTCTTAGTTACTTTAATGTTTGATAATTGCATTGTTGAAGATTGTAGAAGGAAGGTGCGTTCTTCTCAAACTTCTCTTTGAGCATATATTCATGAATGATTGCATAGAACCCCTTGTTTGAATTATGGTGTTGCATTTCATTTTAAAACACTCTTTAAGGGCAAAACTCATAATAATATAAGGTGGGTATTTGATCACCCTTTCTTGGCCCACAACCCACAATTTCCTGCATCTTGTATTACCTAGCCAAATAAAATCTAGTAGACATTGGCCCTATGGTTCACTTCGAGATTTGGGTCCACTTTGGCCCATTATCAATTTTGAAAACTGGTGTCTAGACTAGAGTTCCAATGGCAAATGCCTTCAGCGGACTTATGATTATTTAATTAGATCCCTACAAGAGTAGGGGGAGCTTCCCACAACCCCACCTCTTACCTGGCTAGTGGACAAATTTGATAGTGGACTTAGGTTGGACTTAAGTCGATTTGTGAGAAAAATAATATTGGGGCCCAATTAGTGGTTAGAACTAAAGGGAAATTGTGTTTGCACCACTCTCTAAGATTGGTGTCAAGGCAAGAGGTTAAAAGGCTATGCCTAAGTGGATTCGTGGTTCATTAATTAAGAGCTTGCGAAAGCAAGGGGACCCTCCCACAATCCTACCTCTTACCTGGCCAGCTTAAGAGTCGGTGTGTGTAAGTTTCAATTGAACTTTGGGGAATTCTCGCTAATTGTGCGTCTAAGTCCAAGGAGCCCTAAGTCCCATAGGGTAATTTGTTTAACAAGTGTTTAAAAAAAATAAAAAAAAAGACCTCTTGGGTTCATGTAAGGGAGGAGATCTCAACATCCACAGCTAGTTGAGCCCATCAAAGAAATTGAGAGAGTGGTCCACAACATTCCGATCCAACACCAAGCCCAAATTCAACAAATGGATAACCAAGGTGAACTACCCAAAAAAATGAAGGAATACGTCATTCCTTCCGATTACAAGCCTTCCACTTGTATCCATATACTTGGAGTGCCAGCAACCCAATATGAGATCAAATCTAGCACAATCCAAATACTTCCCTCATTCCATGGGCTTACAAATGAAGACCCATATAAGCATTTAGATGAGTTCATAGAGATATGTTCCACCGTAAAAATTCAAAATGTCATTGATGATGTCCTAAGGTTGACTCTTTTCCCCTTTTCATTGAAAGATAAAGCCAAACATTGGTTAGGGACTATAGGAAGACCCATTCGATCATGGGAGGAAACGCAAAAAGAATTCTTGAAAAAATTCTATCCTAGAGGTCGAACCAATACTATGAGGAGAGCCATCACGAGCTTCACTCAAGCCCCGGGAGAATTGATTCATGAATCGTGGGAAAGATTGAAGGAATTGTTAAGGAAATGCCCCCATCATGGCCTATCTAAATGGCAAATTGTGCAAGCTTTTTATGAAGGGTTGATGGAACCCTATAAGCAAATGGTGGATGCTTCTTATGGGGATGCATTCATGAGCAAAATCGAGGAAGAAGTTTATGATATTTTTGAAATGCTAAGTGAAAATTCAATAAATCATGCTTCTCTCTTGTCATATGAAAGATCCATGGGGCCATCTAGAAAAGCAAAGATTTATGAGGTAAAAGATAGAGGAGAGTTTGAGCCTAAGCTAGATGTGAATGCCCTAACCCAAAAAATGGAAAAAGTTGACTTGTTGGCCCAACATTTGGATCAAGTCATCAAATTGAATAAACAAATGGTCCAACAAGCTTCCAATGCCCAACCACCTTTCAATTCCCATCAGGGCCAAAACCAATCTTTCCAAGAAGCTTGTGTGTTATGTGAGAGCCTGGACCATCAAGTAAATGACTGCCCAACAGAAACCCAATTATCTCCTATCATCGAGGAGCAGGTCCATGTAGCCCAGGGATCCTCTAAGTCCCTCAATGATCCATTCTCCAATACTTATAACCCTGGCTGAAGGAACCACTCTAATTTCTCCTGGAAGACCCCGCAGGCCCAAACTTACCAATCCAAACCCCAACCACAGGCCCAATTTCAAAACTAAAACTTCTACAAGAATCAACCATTGCTCATCCAATCTCAACCCACTTATGGCCAATTGCCTTATGGACAAACCTCATTTGGTCATGTTCCCTATGGGCAACCCTCTTATCAACCGTCTCCTCAACCACCAACTTATTAACCTTCTGCCTTCCCTCAACCATTAGCCCCTAATGAAGATAAGATCAATCAATTGACCCAACTCATTTTGTCCCAAAACCAATAGATTCAAGCCTAAAATCAATCCTTTCAAACACAAATGGCTGAAATGAAGACCCAAATTCACCAACTTCTTGAAGCAAATATGAGGAGAGAACCAGGCCAACTTCCTAGCCAACCTGTGCTGAATCCAAGGAACTATCCTCTAGGTTTTCAACAGCCCATTTTACTCGCTCCTCAAGGACAGTTTCAACAAGGCCTAAATCCTCCTAAGGGCCCACAATTTGAGAATGCCAAGACCATCTCGGGCTTAAGGAGTGGAAAAATCATTGAAGATCCTTACAATGCCCATCAATCCAATAAAGCCTCATCAAGCTAGGCCCATGATGTCACTGAAAATGAACCCTTGCCCAATGCCACTTCTATGATGGATTGTGAGGAAGTTAAGACTGACAAGGGGAAGGGAAGAGTGGATAAGTCACCCGATACCAACAAGCCCAAGATCCCCTTCCCTAGTGCCTTAAAAGTTGGAAAAGAAAGAAAGAGGCAGAATATCCAAGCCCAAAATGAAGAACGGATGAAATTATTTAAGCAAGCCCACATCAACATCCCACTTCTTGATGCAATCCAACATGTGCTAGCCTATGCCAAATTTCTAAAGGAAATGTGCACCTAAAGAAGAGAACCAAATATAAATCCCAAAAGAATTCTTTTGTCAGAAGAAGTGAGTGTTGTTTTATTAAACCAACTCCCCTAAAAGATGAAAGACCCTAGTGCCCTGCTCATATCTTCTATCATTAGGGGCATCACCTTTGAGAAGGCTCTATTGGACTTAGGGGTTAGTGTGAATCTTTGTCAACTTTGGTGTACCAAAACTTTGGGATGGAGGAGCTCAAACCAACACCGGTGATCCTCCAATTGGCAGATCGATCTGTTAGAACACCTAGGGGGTTAATGGAGGATGTCCTTGTCAAAATTGACACTTGCTACTTTCCTGTGGACTTTTTAATCTTTGACATGGATTTCACCCCAGATTTGGCCGAAAGCCCCATCATACTGGGCTGACCTTTCTTGGCCACTGTTAATACCAACATCAATTACAAATCTGGACTTATGGATATCTCCTTTGAAGATCAAAATATCACATTAAAAGTTTTCAAAGCTTCTAAGCATATGAGGGAGGAAGAAGATTGTTACTTGGTTGATGTGATCGATGATGTTATAGAGAGCAAACCTCCCTTTGGCCAATCTAAAAATCTCATTGAGTCTAATGATGATGAACCACTTTTGGATGTCCATGCCCTTTACTCCACCGAGCCTGAGGCATAGATTGACAACATTCATGAGCCCTTACTCCCGTCTATTCAAGCCCCACCTCAGCTAGAATTGAAGCCCTTGCTTGATTCTTTGAAATATGTGTTTTTAGGGCCTAAGGAGACCTTGCATGTCATCATAGCTTCTGATTTGACACCCTCTCAGGAAGACCATCTGATTGATGTTCTTAAGAGTCATAAAGAAGCCCAAGGTTGGTCTGTCGGAGATCTTAAAGGAATATGTCCTTCTGTGTGCATGCACCACATTTACCTAGAAGATAATGTTAAACTAACTAGGGAAATGCAAAGGAGATTGAATCCCAACATGAGAGAAGTAGTTAACAAAGAGGTGATAAAGTGGCTAGATGCTGACATCATATACCCCATTTCTGATAGTCAATGGGTGAGTCCAACCCAAGTTGTCCCCAAGAAATCTAGGCTCACCGTGGTGAGCAATGACCAAGGGGAAATGGTGCCCACTAGATTACCCACAGGTGGAGGGTATGCATTGATTATAGAAAATTGAATTCTGCCACAAAAAAGGATCACTTTCCTCTACCCTTCATTGATCAAATCTTGGAAAAATTAGCAGGTCAAAAATACTTCTGCTTTTTGGATGGGTATTCAGGGTGTTGGATCCCCTAGTTGATTTTGTATAGTTATATTTTAATGATGACAAATCTCGTGTGTAAGTGTTTTTCTATCAGTTCATTGAAGAATGCTAACCAAGGTGCTCATCTTTCATTATCCTTTTTTGCAGCAATTAACCCATGGTGGATATCATCTTCAACACATTCAAAAGCTGAAAATTTGTTCTGAGGAGTCGACCTTATCAAGAATGGAGTTGACCTCATCATTCTTGTCTTGTATCCTCCAAGCCAAGTCATTCATAGAGCTTTAAATTTACATATACCTATTGGTCATGGAGTCTTGGTGTTTTACAACATACCTTAAATTCTTCATGTCTTGACAAATTGAGATCTTTGAGTTTGGAACAAGTTTGCTTTTCATGAATGCATCTTCAATTGTTCATCTCATTCTTGGAAATTGTTCATCTCATTCTTGGAAAATTCTGAAATCTTTGAGTTTCCATATCACTCATTTTGGTTCCTTTATTTTCATTTGAAGCCAAGGATGAATGGTTTTTTTCAAAGCTTTCAATTGCATGTCATCTTTCTGAAAAATCATGTTTTCATATAGGGTCATGTGGCCTTTGATTTGGTTTAATGGCATTGGGTGGTTTTGGGGTGAACTGGACTGCCATTAGGCAGTCTTTCACTTCCCTGCTGCAAGGGTCGACCCCAGGGGTCGACTCTTGGGGTCCCTGGGGATTCTTTTAACGTGGACAACACTTTGCCTAGGAGGTGTCGACACCAGGTGTCGACACCTACCCACTGGGTGTTGTTTTGTTGGGTTGGTCAGAACACCTGGATGAAGGTGTCGACACCAGGTGTCGACACCTACACCCTGGGTGTTGATTTTTGTGCTTGGACAGTACATGCTATATTGGGTGTCGACACCTGTATAGGGCGTCCGGAAACGGCTTTCCGGGTTTGGTTTCTAAACCCCCTTTTTATGATCTATTTAGCTTGGGTCTTTACCCCCCATACCCCTAGGGTTAGTATACATATATGAGAGGGGTTTTGAGAGGGTTTCTCATGGGGTTTATGGTCTTTTGGGCATCTCTCTTGTGGTGTTATATAAGGGCAGCGATTTTCAGGTTTCCTTGGAAGGAAGAAAGAAGTATAGGCCGTAGGTGAGAAGAAAAGAGGGTTTTTTTGTTTCTCATGTGTTCCTCCATCTTGTAGGGACATTTTCAAGTAAAGATCTTCAAGCTACATCCATTCTATCAAGAGTTCCCAAGTCAAGAAAGCTGAATCTGGAGCGACCGCGTCGTTCGGGCTCGGATTTGCTGAAGTTTCACCCTCCCTCGCCTTGGAAGCTCAAAGAGGATCATCCTAAGGCCTTCAACAGTCTATGGATATATGTCTCCATCTTTTCTTAGCCTCCTTAGTTTATTTTCATGATTCCCTCTTCGTATATTCTGAGTATCAAGCTTGTATTGAATATTCTTCTTGTTTTCTGAACTCTGAATATTTCTTTGTTGAGAACCGTCGGCGTACGGTTGTGTGTGGACGGAGCTGCGGGCTGTGCAGCGTCCGGGTGGTTGTGATCTGCTGGTGGATCGTGTAGGAGACGACATCTCTATGTATTTGGAGTGTGAACGCCGTGCACTTCAGTTCGAAGCGAGTGAAGCCTCACCGGTTGGTGAGGGGTGGACATAGGGAGCCCGTCGTGGTCCCGAACCACCTAAAAATCTCTCTCGCATCTTGTGTGATTGTGGCTTGTTTGTTTATCGTATATATATCGATCGTGTGAGCCGGTGAGTTTGAGTGTAGAAATTTGCTTGTGATCAATCTCATCTCATATTGTTAAATTCTGCCTATTGCTTTACACTATTTTTGCTACAGGTTTAAAATTTCCACAACCTTTTTAAGGGGACAATTCAACCCCCCTTCTTATCCATACGTGACTCTAGGGTCAACAATATGGTATCAGAGTGGGTCACTGATTTTAGGACAACCTCACGGTTGTAGAGAAAAGATCTTGTGTTATGGCCAACAAGGGAATGGTCCCCGAGGGACATTCAAATCACAGACCACCCTTCTTTGATGGGACTAACTATCCCTATTGGAAAAATAGAATGACTGTGTTCATGTGAGCACAGGACTATGACGCGTGGAAGGTTATAAACAAAGGTCCTTACGTTTTACCTCCTAATGAGGATGGGTGGCAAGAAGAGCATATCAAGAAATCATGAGCGAACTTTAAAGCTATGAATATTATTAAGTGCGCGATACACCCTAATGAATACTCACGTATTTCTATGTGTTCATCTACCCAGAAAATGTGGAACAAACTGAAGATGATCTATGAAGGTACTTCAGAAGTACGGGAGACTAAAGTAAATCTGTTGGTTCGGGAGTATGAGCTTTTTGCAATGAAACCCGAGGAGAATATATCCCAAATGTATGCAAGGCTGAGCGAGATCACAAACAACTTGAAGGCCTTGGGTAAAGAATATTCAAATCAAGACTTGGTCAGAAAGGTGCTGCGGTCCCTCACACTTCCGTAGCACACAAAGGCGACCGTCATAGAAGATTCAAAGGATCTCACCACACTCAAGGTGGATGAGTTGATCGGGTCGCTAATGACTTATGAAATCAATATCATGAAGCCAGCTGAGGAGGAAAGTAAGAAGAAGAAATCGATTGCACTAAATGCTTATCTAGGATCGTCAGAGGAAAGTGATGGAAAGTCATCTATGGACAGTGATGAGGAAGAGTTGATGGCTCTTGTAACAAGAAAGGTCATAAAATACTTTCGAAGAGCTAGAAGAAATTGAAATCTTCCTAGAAGATTCATGAGGAGAAATTTCAACAAGAAAGCCGAGCCGAGCAAGAAGGAAGAAATCATTTGCTATGAGTGTAAGAAGCCCGGCCATATGAGGGGTCAATGCCCCGAGCTCCAAAAGAAGCTGAACAAGAACAAGCCAAAGAAAGGAAAAGCGATGAAGGCAACATGGAGCGATGAGGATTTGGATAGCTCAAAATTCGAAGGTGAGAAGAATGGACTGGACGAGCTAGTCCAGAATCTTTGCTTGATGGCGGATGAAGATAATTCTGAGGTAAATTCCGACTCTGAAAACTTTACTGTTGAACAATGACATGAAGCTTATGTAGATTTATATCAGAAATATAAGAGGTCTAAATCGGATGTCAAAAATCCGAAAAAGAAATTTTGTGATTTGATTAGCTCTACTAATCCATGTGATAGGTGCAGCTTTTATGAAATGCAAATTGAGAAATTCAATGATGAAAAAGAAGATTTTGAATCTAAGCTATCGTTGTATGTGGATGAACTAGAGTGTTTGGAAGCAGAAAAACAACATGCGTATGAAAATGTTGAAAATTTTAAAAATGAGAATGCTCAATTGGCTATGGAGTTGGATGAGCTTAAAGCTAGATTAAGTGAATGTGAAAAATCCAAGAAAGATATTCAAACCAACTTCAATACCATGCAAAATGAGCTAAAGAACCTAAAAGATGTTGTTCAAAAGGAGTTGAAAGGAATAGAGAAAATGTTTGAAAATGGTGAATCTAGCAATGAAAATGCTAGGAATGAGAGGAGAGGTGTGGGACACTCACCCACTAAGAAAAATTCATATGGGAGGAATGAATTTCAAAGATCATTTAATTCATATCGTTATTCTCATGTTAACTCTTGCATGAACCCATGTGTTGATAAATCTTACATGCAAAGGAGTCATTTTAGAAAACCAAATGTCACATGTTTTTATTGTGGAATGTTCGGCCACTCAATGTATGTATGCGATCTAATGAGGGACGATGATGAGTATTTTGAAAGGAAAAATAGAATGCATTTTTCTCATGGTAGGACTAACACTTCGGGACCCAAGCTTGTTTGGGTACCTAAATCAACTTGAGAGTTGTTTTGATTGTGAAGGCCTGTTTAAGAGCCAAATGGAACAAATGGTATCTGGACAGTGGATGCTCCAGACATATGACGGGAAATAAGGAACTCTTCTCAGACCTGAAGTAGAAAGATGGCGGATTGGTCACCTTTGGCGGGAACGACAAAGGTAAAATTGTGGGAATTGGACGAATAGGTAAGGATTCGAACCAATCCATTGAAGATGTCTTGCTTGTAAATGGTTTGAATCACAGTTTGCTTTGCATTAGTCAACTATGTGACAAAGGTCACAAAGTTGTTTTTGAAAACACACATTGCTCAATTGTACATAGAGACACAAATGAAATAAAATTCATTGGTCTTAGAGATGGAAATATTTACTCTGTTGATTTTAAAAATACTCAAAATGAAAATCTTTGTTTAGTTGCTAATAAGTCGGATGATGCATGGTTATGGCATCGATGAGTTGGTCACGCTAGTTTTAGTGTTCTTTCTAAACTGTATAGAAAAGAATTGGTAAGAGGCTTACCAAAAATGAATTTTGATGTAAATAAAATTTGTGATGCATGTGTTATGGGGAAACAGACCAAGGTGTCTTTTAAATCCAAAAATATTGTCACCACCACTAGACCCCTTGAACTCCATCTAGATTTATTTGGTCCCACTAGGACACACAATCTTGGAGGGAAACTTTATGAGTTTGTTATTGTAAATGATTACTCAAGATTCACTTGGGTATTATTTTTAACCCATAAGAATGATGCTTTGTGAGAGTTTGAAGATCTTTACAGGAATTTACAAACTGATAAGGGGTACCAAATTAAAGCTATTCGGAGTGATCATGGAAGAGAATTTGATAACCATGACTTTGATAGTTTTTGCAGGAAATAGGGGTTTTCACACAACTTCTCAGCACCTAGAACCCCACAACAAAATGGAGTCGTGGAAAGAAAGAACAGGACGCTCGTGGAGATGGCGAGAACAATGCTTGCTGAAAATGGCTTACCATGGTACTTTTGGGCCAAGGCGGTGAGCACGGCCTATCGCATCATCAATAGAGTCATGGTAAGACCTATTCTCAAGAAAACTCCATATGAGCTTTATAAAGGTAAGAAGTCGAATATTGCATATCCTAAACCTTTTGGTTATCCATGTTTCATTTTGAATAACTCTAAAGAACATTTAGATAAATTTGTCGCAAAGAGTGATAGAGGTATATTCATTAGATATTCGTCATCATCTAGAGCATATCGAGTATATAACCTACGTACTCTTGTGGTAGAGGAAAGCCCTCATGTGATCATTGATGAATACACTTTAAGACTGTTTGACAAAGCTAATCACTTTATTGATAAAGGGCATGAAGATGGAGAAGAAAAGAAAGAAAAGGAAAATCATGATGTGGATCAAGCAGAGTCGAGCACCAAAAATGGTGAAGCTCCAACCCAAAATGAAGATCTCCCCAAACAATGGACGTTCCACAAGGACCACCCACAAGACAACATCATAGGAGACGTGGAACAAGGCATAAGAACAAGGGCTTCAATCAGGGAAGTTGAAGAATTTGATAATCTTGCATTACTTTCCGATATTGATCCTAAATCTGTAAATGAGGCATTGAATGATAATTTATGGATCTTGGCTATGCAGGAGGAATTACACCAATTCCAAAGGAATGAGGTGTGGTTTCTTGTGCCTAAACCTAAGAATCACCCGGTGATAGGAACTAAGTGGGTTTTTGAAACAAACTTAGTGATCAAGGGGTGGTGATTAGGAATAAAGCCCAGCTTGTAGCCCAAGGCTATAGTCAAGAATTAGGAATTGATTTTGATGAATCATTTGCACCCGTGGCTAGGCTTGAGGTAGTTAGAATATTACTTGCCTTTGCATACTCTAGGAATATAAAACTCTTTCAAATGGACATTAAAAGTGCATTTTTGAATGGTGTAGTGAAAAAAGACGTCTATGTTGAGCAACCACCGGGATTTGAAGATGAGAAGCACTCGGACCATGTGTACAAACTTGACAAAGCGTTGTATGGTCTGAAGTAAGCCCCCCGTGCGTGGTATGAAAGATTGAGTACATTCCTTTCGGAAAATGGCTTCAAAAGAGGTAATTTCGATCAAACCCTTTTCATTAAGAGCGACAATGAACACATGTTGATTGTCCAGGTATATGTTGATGACATCATCTTTGGAGCCACTTCTGATTCATTAAATGATGGTTTTGTTAAATTGATGCAGGGGGAGTTTGAGATGAGTTTGATGGGGGAGTTAACCTTCTTCTTGGGTTTACAAGTGAAGCAGCAAAAGGATGGAATTTTCATAAATCAGAGGAAATACACAAAGGAGCTGATCAAGAAGTTCAAATTCGACAATACAAAGCCACACAAGACGCCGATGTCAACAACGGTGAAATTGAATAAGAATGAAAAAGATAAGTCTGTCGATCAAAACCTTTTTCGTGGCATGATTGGATCTTTATTATATTTGACTGCTAGTAGGCCGGATATAATGTTTAGTGTTTGCATGTGTGCAAGATTTCAATATGATCCTAGAGAATCATACATGTTAGCCGTCAAAAGAATTTTTAGATATTTGCTTGGAACCTCGGATCTTGGTCTATGGTTTCCTCGTAGTTGCAGATTTGATTTAGTAGCTTATACTAATTCTGATTACGATGGGTGTTTAGTGGATTGTAAGAGCACGAGTGGGTATTGTCAGTTTCTTGGAGGATGCATGGTTTCATGGGCCTCTAGGAAACAAAACACAGTGGCATTATCAACCGCCGAAGCCGAATACATGGTTGCCAGTAGTTGTGCAGCCCAAGTGCTTTGGATCGAACAATAGTTAGTTGATTTTGAGATTTCTTTAAATAACACACCCATTCTTTGTGATAACACTTCTGTGATTAATATTTCCAAAAATCCTATTTTGCATTCTCGCACAAAGCACATAGAGATTAGACACCACTTTTTACGAGATCATGTGAGTAAGGGTCATTTTGAGCTTATACATGTAAATACAGAAAACCAGCTTACAGATATTTTTACAAAACCCTTAACTCCTGAAAATTTCAAAAGAATAAGAAGAGAACTTGGAATCTGCTGTTTGAATGAGTAACTATGCATATTAGGATTTTAAACACTCTTTTGCTTAGTTTGCAAATAACATTTCAGAACTATATATTTTTAACTTCATGGTTAAGATTGCATATATTTTTGCATACTTGTGAATAGAAAATAATTCTTCATCATCTTTGCATTTACTTGCATCGGCTTGTACATACTATACATACATACATGCTTGAATGCCATAATTCTTCGGTATCTCAAATCTTGAGTTGTGGAAGGGTGGATTATGTCTATCTGGAAGCACTTTTGACGCGTGAGGTGGTCTTCGGATCTAAGTTATCTGCTGCATACCGGAAATCACTTTGCATGGACATATCATACAAATCCTTTCTTGATTGCATGTATATATTTTAGAAAACCATTCCTTGAAAATTTTCTAAGACCTCACCTCCTTGTTAAATAATCTTGCAGTGATTTTAATCTTTTGTGAATCATGTCATATACAAAGGAGGAGGATTTATCTCTTACTGTGCATACATTTAGGGGGAGTCATAACTATGTCTAGGTAAATTCATTTTCTACATACAAAGTAATTACCCACATACTTTGTTCAAAAATGATGCATATGACTTTGATTGATAAAAATTTCAGAAATTCCTTTTAACACTTTAAGGGAAACACATTTCTACATGGAAATTAAGAGAATTATTAGGAAAAAGGTGCCTACCCCGCAAGCTTCAATAAGTGGAATGTCAAACAAGTAGCTGGGAATCCTCACTGAAATAAATGAGAAAACTCGCGTCGAAAGGTGAAATAAAAATTCACATTGCGCGATGAATCCTAGTAGCCGGAAAATTCCATTGAGACACATGAGATGACTCGCGCCGAACGGTGAAATCCAATAAAAGAAAAATAAACAAAAAGGGGTTGTGCAAAGCTACCAAAAGTCGAGGATTGAGATGAAAAGTAGGAAGGAAATAACCCTCTAGTGTTTTCTAGAAATTCTGCCAATATCCATATAATTTTGAAGTTCATTGCTAATTTTCACAAATTTCACTTTTCGGTATTATTGTGATGAATGTATATCTTGAATTTATTCTTATCATGATTTATGTAGTACCTTTAGCATATGAATGCACTACCTTTTTTTATTATGCTTCATGAGACACAACTTGATGTTGAATCAACTGTTCATTTTTTACTTGTTTTCCCATTGAGGGGGAGTTATACATATTTACATGCTTGTTTCACTTCCATGTTTGCTTGTTTGATTGCTTGTATGAACAATTTCTAACTTAGAACATACATGTTTATAATAATTTGAATAACCCCATTGTCAATCATTTTTTGTTGAAGACAAAGGGGGAGAAAAAGTGCATAGATCATATACATGAGATTATATACATGTTCATATCAGTTTCTGCATAGTTCATGTTCATATACATGTTCATAGTTTCACACTTGTTCATGTCTTTAACCTTTAAATAAATCGTGTTTTGCTTTTCATGCACACATATGCACATGTCGTTTTGTCATCATCAAAAAGGGGGAGATTGTTGGATCCCCTAGTTGATTTTGTATGGTTATATTTTAATGATGACAAATCTCGTGTATGTATTTTTCTATCAGTTCATTGAAGAATGCTAACCAAGGTGCTCATCTTTCATTATCATGTTTTGCAGCAATTAACCCATGGTGAATATCATCTTCAACACAATCAAAAGCTAAAAATTTGTTCTGAGGAGTCAACCTTATCAAGAATGGAGTTGACCTCATCATGCTTGTATTGTATCCTCCAAGCCATGTCATTCATAGAGTGTTAAATTTGCATATACCTATTGGTCATGGAGTCTTGGTGTTTACAACATGAGTCTTGGTGTTTTACAACATGCCTTAAATTCTTCATGTCTTGACAAATTGAGATCTTTGAGTTTGGAACAAGTTTGCTTTTCATGAATGCAACTTCAATTGTTCATCTCATTCTTGGAAATTGTTCATCTCATTCTTGGAAAATTCTGAAATCTTTGAGTTTACATATCGCTACTTTGGTTCTTTTATTTTCATTTGAAGCCAAGGATGAATGGTTTTTTCAAAGCTTTTAATTGCATGTCATCTTTCTGAAAAATCATGTTTTCATATAGGGTCATATGGCCTTTGATTTGGTTTTATGGCATTGGGTGGTTTTAGGGGTGAATTGGACTGCCATTAGGCAGTCTTTCACTTCTCTGTTGCAAGGGTCGACCCCAGGGGTCGACTCTTGGGGTCCCTGGGGCTTCTTTTAACGTGGACAGCACTTTGCCCAGGAGGTGTCGACACCTACCCACTGGGTGTTGTTTTGTTGGGTTGGTTAGAACACCTGGATGAAGGTGTCAACACCAGGTGTCGACACCTACACCCTGGGTGTTGATTTTTGTGCTTGGACAGCACATGTTGTATTGGGTGTCGACACCAGGAGTCGACACTTGTACAGGGCATCCGGAAACGGGTTTCCGGGTTTGGTTTCGAAACCCCCTTTTTATGATCTATTTAGCTTGGGTCTTTACCCCCCATACCCCTAGGGTTAGTATACATATATGAGTGGGGTTTTAGGGTTTCATATGGGGTTTATGGTCTTTTGGGCATCTCTCTTGTGGTGTTATATAAGGGCTACGATTTTCAGGTTTCCTTGGAAGGAAGAAAAGAAGTATAGGCCACAGGTGAGAAGGGAAGAGGGTTTTTATGTTTCTCATGTGTTCCTCCATCTTGTAGGGACATTTTCAAGCAAGAATCTTCAAGCTACATCCATTCTATCAAGAGTTCCCAAGTCAAGAAAGCTGAATCTGGAGCGACCGCGTCGTTCAGGCTCGGATTTGCTGAAGTTTCGCCCTCTCTCACCTAGGAAGCTCAAAGAGGATCATCTTCAGGCCTTCAACAGTCTATGGATATATTTCTCCATCTTTTCTTAGCCTTCCTTAGTTTATTTTCATGATTCCCTCTTCGTATATTCTGAGTATCAAGCTCATATTGAATATTCTTCTTGTTTTATGAACTCTGAATATTTCTTTGTTGAGAACCATCTGTGTACGTTTGTGTGTGGATGGAGCTGTGGGCTGTGCAGCGTTCGAGTGGTTGTGATCTGCTGGTGGATCGTGTAGGAGATGACGTCTCCGTGTATTTGGAGTGTGAACTCCGTGCGCTTCAGTTCGAAGCAAGTAAGCCTCACCGGTTGGTGAGGGGTGGACGTAGGGAGCCCGTCGTGGTCCCGAACCACCTAAAAATCTCTCTAGCATCTTGTGTGATTGTGGCTTGTTCGTTTATCTTATATATATCGATCGTGTGAGCCGGTGAGTTTGAGTGTAGAAATTTGCTTGTAATCAATCTCATCTCATATTATTAAATTCTGCCCATTGCGTTACAGTGTTTTGCTACAGCTTTAAAATTTTCCCAACCTTTTTAAGGGGATAATTCAACCCCCCTTCTTGTCCATACGTGACTCAAGGTCAACACAGGGTACAACCAAGTGGCTATTTATCTAGGGGATCAAGAAAAGATCACTTTCACATGTCCCTATGGGACTTTTGCATTTAAAAGAATGCCCTTTGGATTGTGCGATGCCCTTGCCACGTTCCAAAGATGTATGATGGCCATTTTCTCTGATATGGTGAGAGATTTCATAGAGATTTTCATGGATGACTTCTCTATCTTTGGGGATTCTTTTGAAGCATGTTTGAACAATTTGGCTAAGATCCTTGAGAGATGTATTGAAAAGAAACTGATTCTAAGTTGGGAAAAAAGACACTTCATGGTGAGAGAAGGGATTGTGTTGGGGCACATTGTCTCTGAAAGGGGGATTGAGGTGGATAAGGTAAAAGTTGAGTTGATTGCTAACTTACCTCCACCAACATCTGTTAAACAAATTAGATCCTTTTTAGGCCACGTTGGGTTCTACCGCTGATTCATCAAAGATTTCTCCAAAAAATCCCGTCCTTTGTGTAATCTCCTCGCTAAGGATGCTCCTTTCAATTTTGATGAGTCATGTTTCCAAGCCTATGAGTTTCTTAAGAATGATGTGACCACAACCCCATCATCCAACCCCTAGGTTGGTCCTTGCCATTTGAAATAATTTGTGATGCTTCAGATTATGCTATTAGGGTAGTTTTGGGCCAAAGAGTGAACAAAAGCCCAGTTGTGATCTTTTATGCAAGAAAAACTTTGAATGATGCCCAAAAATATTACACCACAACTGAGAAGGAATTGTTGGCAGTAGTATTTACCCTTGAGAAATTCATATCATACCTCTTGGGGTCCAAGGTTATAATCTACTCTTGATCATTCAGCCTTGAGATACCTCTTGTCCAAAAAAGAAGCCAAGCCCCGGTTGATCAGATGGATCTTGCTTCTACAAGAATTTGACATTGAAATATGGGATAAAAAGGGGTCTGAAAATGTTGTGGTTGATCATCTCTCAAGGGTTCTTGTGCAAGATAGTGGCCCCATTAAAGACTATTTCCCGGATGAGCAACTCTTAGCCATTGCCCATATCAAACCTCCTTAGTATGCTGATATTGTTAATTATCTGGCAGTTGGATTAACCCCTGATGATTGGTCCAAGCATGAAAAAGATAGATTCTTTGCCCAGATAAGACATTACATTTGGGAGGATCCAGAGTTGTTTAGAATTTGTACTGATAATGTAATTCGAAGGTGTGTCCCAGAAAATGAGCATCAAAGCATTCTCACTTTTTACCACACTCTTACTTGTGGAGGACATTTTTCTGGAAAGAAGACTGCTGCAAAAGTCCTCCAAAGTTATTTTTATTGCCCCACAATCTTTAGGGATGCACACATCTTTAGTCAAGCCTATCCAAAGTGTCAAGCTATGGGGAATATCTCATGAAGAAACATGATGCCTTTGAACCCCATCCTTGTGGTTGAAATTTTCAATGTGTGGGGAATTGATTTCATTGGGACCCTTTCCACCATCTTTTGGGAATGAGTATATCCTTATGGATGTTGATTATGTTTCCAAATGGATTGAGGCTGTGGCCACTAGGACCAATGACCACAAAGTGGTTATGAAATTTGTCCAAAGAAATATCTTCTCAAGATTTAGATTTCCTTAGGCCCTTATTAGTGATGGGGGTAGCCACTTCACCAACTATCAATTCAAGAGCTTGCTTAGGAAGTATGATATCACTCATAAAGTGGCCACACCATATCATCTCCAAACTAGAGGGCAAGTGGAAGTGTCCAATAGAGAAATCAAGAACATTTTGCAAAAGACTGTGAGGACTGATAGGAAGCATTGGGCTGAGAAATTAGATGATGCACTATGAGCTTATAGAATAGCTTATAAAACTCCCATTGGAATGTCACCCTTTAGGCTAGTCTATGGGAAAGCCAGCCACCTCCCGGTGGAACTAGAACACAAAGCTTATTGGGCTGTCAAGTAATTTAATTTGGATTTGGCCCAGGCAGGATCAAACAGGGCCCTTCAACTGAGTGAGCTAGATGAGCTTCGTAAGGAATCATATGAGAACTCCTAGATCTATAAGGCTAGAATGAAGGTTTTCCATGATAAACATATTTCAAGGAAAACATTTGAGCCTAATCAAAAGGTCTGGTTGTTCAACACCAAATTGAAATTTTTTCCTAGGAAGATCAGATCTAGATGAGATGGGCCTTACATTGTGATTAATGCATTTCCCCATGGTGTTGTTGAAATTCTTGATACTGAAATTGGGAACACATTTAAAATCAGTGGGCAAAGACTTACCTACATTGAGGGAATATCAAATGAAATGATTGTGGATACGGTTGGATTGTCTGATACACATTGAGCTCTCTTGCGTCTGGCTGAAGACGTTAAATTTAGCGCTTGTTGGGAGGCAACCCAACAACTCTTTCTTCTTTCCTTGAACAAAAAAAAGAGTCATTGATTATCCTCTTTTGTTTTAAGAACATGGAGCGGCATTTCTCTAGCGAAGGCACTCCCTTTCTCAGGTTGTATCTATCCTCCCCAGCACTTTTCATGGCCACATTTTATTTCTACATCTTGTTCATGCCATTAGGGACAATGTGACCTAAGTTGGGGGGAGATAGCTCAAGCTCAAATTTTTCCAAAATTTTCACAAGCTCAAAATCTTCCAAAATTTCCAAAAAAAAACTCATAATCTTTCGTAACACCCCTAACAAGTGCTTCATGTTCATATTTCATGATGAGGATGGCTTAACCAAGTTTTAAGACTTATGATTTCTTCTTGTGATAACAACAAGTTAAAGGGGTGATTGAGTTGGTTATGTTTTTAGCATCTTCCTCAAGTTACACTAAAATTTTATTGAACTTACACACAGTTGCACAATAACGAGATTAGCGGGTGTCAAACATACGAATGATAAGAATTGTGCTTAACACTTAGCTGATGATTAATATTCTACCTATCCATTGAAAGCAATCATGGAGAAAAAGCTACCTGCCTACAAATAAGTGTGCAAAAAAAAAACACACTCCGATCGTAGTAATCGGACCTACTTCTCCTTAGACAAGAGTTGAGGTTCAAGTCAAACGGTGAGGGGTTATGAAAAAAAAAGAAGAAAAAAAATCATCAGACAGAGTGAAGCTACCTATAATTTGAGAGATTGATTTGAGATGTGTGCAGAATTAAAAATCATCCTTAAGTGATAGGTAGAAGTATTGTGCATCCATTCGAATGACATCTACTAGTCAAGTTAAATCACATTTACACAAAAGATATAAAATTTTTGGCGTGACCTGAGGAAGTGTCTAACCACATGGGCCAACGAACTTTGCCCCTGGCACTTAATGTTTGAACTGGTGAAATCCTGCAGTCTTAATCATTTTTCTATATTCTTGTCATGAAATGTGATTTGAAATCTTGCTAGCCTTATCTCTATAGTTGTTCGCATTGCTAAGGGACTAGCAATGTCCAAGTTCGGGTGTGTGATAAGTGTAGATTTCCATGTGTTTATTGCCATCATACATATTATTTTTGGACTCTAGTAGAATTAATTTCACAAGTTTTGTGCTTAATCTTAGTCCCATATTAAATTTGGGTGATTGAGTGAAAATAATTAAATTTTAAGCTCGAAAATAATTATTAAGACTTGATGTGTATTTTGCATAGAATGTTTTTGTTGGGACTAAAGTATATTTTTTTCATGAAATAGTCCACAGCAAGTGATCCGTTTGGCCACGGGCATGAGTTCACGGGAAGCTCTCGCGTGTGAAGATGAAAACGGCTGGTGGGGATCGTGCTGGCGAGGTGGCCACGTAGGGCGTTGGGTTCTTTGTGTCTAAAGTGGCATGGAGCTGGCGATAAGGAAAGCGGTAATAGTAGTGTGGCAAGATTTTTGGTGGACGTTACGTACGTGGATCGCTCCGTCGAAGTTGCATGAGGTGGCTCCATGTGTGGCTTTTGTGAGAACAGAGGCATTTGCATTCTCGAAGATAATAAGAGTGTGGATAGCGGAGGGGATTAGGAGGGCGATCAAGTCAATAACGGAAGACCACAGGTGTGGGACTCTTGGTCGGGCTCTCCCTTGTAAAAGGGTTGCATAGGAAACAGAAGGGGGGTCCACTTTTGGTTCATCTTTCGACTTCTATTGGAGATTTTCTTCAGCTGCTCCTTGGTGAATTTGGTGTTGGCCGCGGCATCCCCGACGAGGAGACGAAGACAGTTGGCTGCTCACGCCTCCTGCCCATTCTTCTGCCTCCACTTCTCAAAGAAATAAAATAAAAAATAATTAGTTCTCGTCTAATCTTCTCTTCTACATGTCTACTTTCTTCATAGATTAGTTTGGTTAGATTTGGGTGTGATTTGATTAGGTTAATAGCGAGTCTAAGTTAAACTAGCTCTGCAGGTCACATTTATGCACTGTCTATTTGTTGCACATTTTATGAGGAACACATTATTTGTTTTATGACAAACTTATCCCATCTCATTCCCAACTTGATTCTCCATATTTTCATTTTAGTTTTGTGTAATTCTAAGTTTTGTAGGTGAAGTTATAGCATTTTCATTTAGATCCTAATTTTCTAGATATCTAGATTCATGAGTTTGTCTTGCATAGCATAGTTTAATCATTCAGAAAAACTTGAAACACTTAATGTTCTTCTTTTAAAAGCATTAGATAGCATAAAAAAGAGTCAAATCATCTCTGTGGATCGACCCAGACTCCCAAATAATTGTCTATCATTCTTTTCCGAGTTCGGTTAATTAAGATTGACTGAAGGGTGTTCTTGCAACGACCATTGTCTTACATCACTCTCCCAGAGAGGCAGGCAAGGGACGGGGTCGAATGCGTCCTGGATGCCTTACACCGCCCACCAGACTCACACCTGACTACCTCTCCCGGAGAGTGAGGCGGAGTCACAACATCACAAGAACTAGTTGGGGTCATGCCCGTCAGGCTGGGTCCACTGCTCCCAACCACATGTGCATACACAAACTATCTGCTCTAAGTCGGGTCCTATAGCTGGTTTTCCCCCCAGCCGGACTCTAGCTATAAACACAAGGGGTCCTACAGTAACCAACCTAAAAACTGTCTCATCGGGAATAGCTCTCAACTACGAGGTCGGTACGTGTCGGCACTTAGTAAGTAACACTCTCGGCCCAGCCGGTACATGCACGACACTCAATAAGCTGTGCCAGCGGAGTACTACTTGGAAAAAGGTCCAACTCACGCACACCTTAAACTACGGAGTGGCATAGCCCGGTACAAGTAAACCTCTTAAGGCCGGTAACGGGAACCAGTGAATGTCGGCCTTCTAAACTCATGCAAGAATGGACCTCTGCTATCGATAATCTATATGGGAAAAGACTCCCTACAATTGTACATAAGTCCCACAAGGATGGCCCATGATAATTATACAGAAATCTCAGACCATACAGAATCACGCAGACACCTCTTCCATGAAACCACATCTCCTACGGACACCTCGGGGCATGAAACGATGAAGCACGGCACCGCGGGTGTCACGCCCCGAGCGCGGAAGATACCCGGAGGTGCGCGACGTGTCTATATCAATCATGTCAATCAGAGTGGTCGTGTATTCGACACAAAGACAGAGATGCGCAATATAGCAAGATAACCCAATCCTTTATTCCTTTATAATAGACTATTACAAATCCAATACTCTGTTTAATAAAAAGAAAAGTACATAGTTGACTCAAGAAACTATAGAAAAGACTAGATGACACTTGAGCAGCTCTAGCACTTTCACTCATGACCATTCCCATCCGATTGACTTCCATCGTCGTCGGACTTACCTGAAAAGTAAAAAGGGACAAACGGGATGAGCGAACGCTCAGTAGGAAATTATATCTCAAGTACTAGCAAGGGGTTTAAGTAATTACATTTTCATGAATGCGATAAAGCTATGCATGCTCACATAAAATGACAAGATAGAGAGAATGTAATATCAAGGACATAAGATGAACTTAATCATGAACTTTCAACAAGATAACAAGTTTATTCAAGATATTCAAGCAAGTACGTTTAACAGGTCATGTCAAGAACTTTGGCTATCATGTATCAAGCAAGCAAATTACCCTTTTGCGGGCCACGCATTTCATGTCAAGTCAAGTACGATTCAAGTACAAGATGTGTGTGGAATGTCCAATCAAGCAAGTCAAGTACTCAGTATAATGCCAGATACCTTATCATTTTAACTCCCATGGGCACAAGTACTTTCGGGTGCTCCTCCCAGGACCAGATCGGGCCCTATATGCATGTGTTTTGACATCCACTCTTGTTTATAGCCAACATAGAATTTCAATAATCAAGCTTGTAGACACGTACGACAACTTTGATAGAATAGAGTCCAAAATATGACAAAGGACATAGATTGGCGATAATAACGGTATAATCACGATTATCGATGAAACTGGGTGGAATTAGGTTCCCTTAACTTAGGTACCATGATAAATCGATATGGACATTCTATATATAGAATTGAGGTCCACATGAACAGTATATCAAAGGTAAGATACCCGCATTCTTATCATAGAATTGAGGTTTACAAGAATGACATGATATGGCATGATATCATCATCCCATTAAGAATTTCTTATGATATACTCTTTGTATAATCATAAGGGCCGGTATACCATGTTTCTTTAGATTGACATGGCATCAATGTATAATCCAAAGCTACGAGGAGTCTTACGGAGGTCTCTATGACTAACTCGCTAGTCCAAAGGAACGGAATGTCCAATGGAGAGCTTGTATGTCAATGAGAGTTGAGTGTGATCGATGAAACAACGTGAAAAGTGGGACTATACTCACGGAGTGGAGAATAGTGCCGATATATACGTATATGTATAATATGAACCCATCGGTTATAGAATCAGGATAAAAATCAGTTTACAGAAAATAACGACTTAGGTCAAGTCGTTTCTCAAGTAAGTAACGCCTAAGAGAAAGGCGTTTACATATGTTCCGTTTTGCAGAATTTTCAATAATTCAGTAATTTATCTAAAACGCGCTCTGGACGGGGTCGTTTCTTAAAGAGTTGACGACTACAGTAGCAGGCGTCTCATTATTTATATATTTGATAGAATTTCAATAATTTTTCACGATTTGTCTAAAACACGCCCTGGCAAGGGGCGTTATTGTTTAATTCTATATTACAGAATATATGTATTTCAGGATTTTGACCGATAAACGCCCTAGGAAGGGGCGTGTCTTTTCAATTTACGCCCTATGGCAGGGCGTTAACATGTGTAAAACGACTTTGTCAAGGTCGTTACTTAAAGTTTTTGAAGGACAGTAATAATTTCAGGATAACAGAGGAACGAAGATAATATCAGGACAGTAACGTTAGCAGGTTGAAGACAGAGGATCATGCATTGTTTATAGTCATGATTTCATAGATAATCAGTTCTTAAGGTGGGCGATTAACATTTACATGAAATTAACGCCTGTGTACAGGGCGTCAAATATGAAATTGACGACCTGGGCATGGTCGTGTCTTGTAAATTAGCGCCCTTGACAGGGGCGTTTCTTTCAAAATATTGCAGAACATAATAAAACTGTATGCATGCCATGCTTATACATATATCTTGCGTTATTTTATTTGGGCTACAGTGACTTGAGAAAACCTACCTTGTGATAATCTGAAGATTGAACCGTGAAGGTTTCGGGAAGGGGATCGATGCTCTGTTTAAGATGGCAGCTACTGGCTGATGGCTTTGATGAAGAACCCTTGTTCTTCGGTTCTGTACTCCTACAGGAACAGAAGAAGAAACATTTATTAATTTCTTCACCTATCAGAACAGAGGAGATTAGAAGAACGTTACCTTGTTCTTCACTTATGCTGCTGCGTCCTCAACCTGTAAGAGGAAAAGAGGATGAAGAACTATTAGTTCTTCATGTAACCGAAGCAAAGAGAAACTTATATGAACTGCTATTACATTCATAAGGAAAAGAAGAAGAAGAAGAAGAAGAAGATATGTTCTTCACGTACCTGTGCGGTTCGATCGTCCAAATAGGTTTAGGGTTTGTTCGATCAAGATTATTTATAGGATTTTGGACGTCCTGTTAAGGTTAGTGTTCTAGTAGAAGTAATGCTTCCAATATAGAGTCCTTGCCCTATTAAATACTTACTGGATTAACATAATCCTTCCCTGGATAAGCTCCCGTGTCGAACGGAACTCGAATGGAATTAACGACTTAGGTCAGGTCGTCGATTCTTTAATTGACAACCTTGTGCAGGTCGTGTCTTAAGAAGCGCCTTGAGGAAGGGCGTTTCATGTTTCTAAAACACGCCCAAGATTGGGGCGTTTATTGGCTTACCGTCTTTGGCGTTGGAATTTGACGCCGTCAGGTGAGGGCGTCCTTTCTTTAGTTACGCCGTATATAGAGGCGTTTCTTTTTAAATTAACGCCTTACTAAGAGGCGTTATTTGTAATATGTTTTATTTCATCTGGTTAGCCCCATTCTTATTATCTGTATTACTTCTGTAATATATATGTTTTAATTCATTTCAAATATTCATTTGTCAGGGTTGCTACACCCTCCCCCACTTAAAAAGAATTTGGTCCTGAAATTCAATTGCATATTCTGTATACATGCGGAGAGTGTAGAGTATATACCTCTTAGAACAAGTCGGGAAATCGTTTCTTCATAGATTCCTCGGTCTCCCATGTCGCTTCGTGTTCAGAATTCTTATTCCATTGCACCTTAAGCATGGGAATAACCTTATTCCTTAGAGCTCGTATTTCACGATTTAAGATTTTCATAGGCTTCTGTTCATATGTGAGATCTTTCTTGATCACCAGATCTCCATGTTCAATAATGTGTGATGGGTCGTGTACATACTTTTTCAACATGGATATGTGAAATACATTGTGTACTTCGGACAATTGAGGAGGCAATGCGATGCGATAAGCAACCTCGCCAACTCTTTCGAGTATCTCAAATGGTCCGATGAATCTTGGCGTAAGCTTGCCCTTAACACCAAATCTTTGTATGCCACGTCCAGGTGATATTTTAAGAAATACATGATCTCCAACCTGAAATTCAAGATCTCTTCTCCTTGTATCAACATAAGCCTTTTGTCTGGTCTGAGCAACTTGCAATCTTTCTCTGATCACTTGTATCTTCTCAGTTGTATCCCTTACCATGTCTGGACCTAACAGTTGTTTCTCTCCAACTTCGTTCCAGCATAAAGGTGATCGGCAACTCCTTCCATATAAAGCTTCGAAAGGTGCCATTTGGATACTAGCTTGGTAGCTATTATTATATGCAAATTCAACTAGAGGCAAGTGTTCATGCCAGCTTCCACCAAAGTCAATGATGCAAGCTCTTAGCATATCCTCAACAACTTGGTTAGTTCTCTCGGTCTGACCATCCGTTTGAGGATGAAAAGCTGTACTAAAATTTAGTCTTGTCCCTAACGAATGTTGTAATCCCTTACAAAAATGAGAAGTGAAACGGGGATCTCTATCAGACACGATTGAGACAGGAATTCCATGTAACCTGACTATTTCCTTGATATATAATGCAGCTAAGACATCAATTGACCATCGACTCTTTATTGGCAAGAAATGCGCCGATTTAGTTAAACGGTCAATGATAACCCATATTCCATCATGTCCTCCTTTGGATTTAGATAGACCCATGATGAAATCCATACCAATATCCTCCCACTTCCATTTTGGAATATCTAGAGGATGTAGTTTTCCAGCAGGCTTTTGGTGTTCCGCCTTGACTTGTTGGCATGTGAGACAGCGTGATACATAGTCCGCTATTTCTCTTTTCATGTTGGGCCACCAAAAGTTTCTCTTTACATCTTGGTACATTTTGCTTGATCCTGGATGAATAGTGTACCTTGATCGGTGAGCTTCATCTAAGATCTTCTTCTTTAATTCCGGACAATCGGGTATACAAGTTCTACCTTTGAATAATAATCTTCCATCAGAAGTTAGTTGAAAATCAGATTGTCCTTCTAATCTGCCTTTGATTTCCACTAATATAGGATCATCATCCTGAAGTGCTTGTATCTCAGATAATAAATCTGACTGTATGCTTACATGAGATAATGTGATAAATTTGGCTTCCTTGTCCAAGCTTATATTGAGCTTGGAGAATTGTTCTAGCAACCTCCATTCTTGTATCATATAATTGGCTATCATTGCTCTCGACTTTCGACTAAGGGCATCCGCAACATAATTACCCTTTCCGGGATGGTATTGTATATTGAAGTCGAAGTCCTTGAGATATTCTAGCCAGCGTCTTTGTCTCATGTTTAGCTCCTTTTGTGAGAATAGATATTTGAGACTCTTGTGATCGGAGTATACAGTAAACTGCACTCCATATAAGTAGTGTCTCCATATCTTTAGGGTAAATACCACCGCGGCCAGTTCTAAGTCATGGACGGGGTAATTCTCCTCATGCTTCTTCAGTTGACGTGAAGAGTATGCTATGACCTTTCCTTGTTGCATTAGGACACATCCGAGGCCAATGCCAGAAGCATCTGTGTAAACCTCGAATTTCTCTCCTTCTATTGGTAGATCTAACACCGGAGCTGTAGTGAGATGATCCTTGAGAGTTTGGAAACTTCTTTCACATTCCTCACTCCATTCATATCGGATCTCCTTGCGTGTTAATCTTGTAAGTGGTACGGCGATCTTAGAGAAATCTTTGATGAATCGCCGATAATAGCCTGCAAGACCTAAGAAACTTCTGATCTCGCTAGCATTGGTTGGTCTTCCCCATTTTCTAACAGCTTCAACCTTTGATGGATCAACAGATAATCCATCTCGTGAAATCACATGTCCTAGAAAAGCCACTTCTTCAAGCCAGAATTCACACTTGCTGAGTTTTGCATATAATTGATTTGTCCTCAAGACTTGCAATGCAATCCTCAAATGTTTTTCATGTTCTTCCTTAGTCTTGGAATATATCAATATATCATCAATGAAAACCACCACAAATTGATCTAGATAAGGCATGAATATGCTATTCATTAACTGCATAAAGGCAGCAGGGGCATTTGTTAGTCCAAAAGGCATAACAACAAATTCGTAATGGCCATACCTGCTTCTGAATGCAGTCTTATGAATGTCATCATCCTTGATTCTTAATTGATGATATCCTGGCCTGAGATCAATTTTGGAAAAATATTTGGATCCTGAAATCTGATCAAATAACTCATCGATTCTCGACAGTGGATACTTGTTCTTGATAGTGAGATGATTCAACTGTCGATAGTCGATGCACAATCTCATGGATCCGTCCTTCTTCCTCACAAATAAGACTGGTGCTCCCCACGGGGAAGTACTTGGTCTAATAAACCCTTTTCGAATCAGTTCCATCAACTGCTCCTTCAACTCTTTGAGTTCAGCCGGGGACATTCTATAGGGTGCCTTTGAAACTGGACCAGCACCAGGGACTAAGTCAATGGTGAAGGCCACTTCCCTTTGAGGGGGTAATCCCAGCAAATCTTTCGGAAATACGTCTGAAAATTCTTGCACTACCTGAATGTCTTCTATCTTAGTGTCCTTTGTTTCCTTAACTGTGACAAATGCAAGGAAGGATACACATCCTTTCCTGACGAGCTTGCTTGCTCGAAGAGCCGAAATAAGAGGGGATTTGCTCCGACTCTTGGGGCGAGAAAAGACTAATTCTGGAAAATCTTTAAAAGCAATTTGGCTATTGCGGCAATCAACTGTTGCATGGTATTTGGATAACCAGTCCGCTCCCAGTATAACATCATACTCCTTTAGATCGAGGCATATGAGATCTATAGGTAAATTCCTACCTTGAACCATTACCTCACAGTTTTGATAGTGATGAGTAATATCATTTTCACTTCCCAGAGGAGTAGTTGGGACTATTTTTATCCATTCTGGTTCTAACGGTAACGGGTCGGCAAACTTCTTAGAAATAAAGGAATGCGATGCACCCGTATCAAATAAGACATAAGCACTTTTGGAACAAATTTTCAATGTACCTTCCACTAATCCGCCTTCTTCTTCAGGTTCGGTCTCCTGGATTGCATGAAGACGAGCATTCTTCGTCACCAGGCGTTTACCGTCACCGGCTTGGTCATTCATTAATGGACAATCGGGAATCCGATGTTCGCGACTCCCACAACGGAGACAAGCTCCTAATTTCCTCCAGCATTCTTCGGTCTTGTGACCAGCCTTATCACAATGCTTGCATACTGTATTAGAAGGTGTAGTGGTGATAGAGAAGGGCTTGGATTTCTTGAACTTGGAATCTTGAGAGGATGAACCTCCATTATTGGGCCTCTTCTTAAAGTTGGGTTTGAAAGAACCCGAACTTGTGACTTGCTCCTTCTTATCTTTCCCACGGATCCTATCAGATAGTTCCGTGGCATCTTCAAGTAATTGAGCTCGGCGCACTATTTCGGAATAAACTTGGATGTCCATAGGCGCCAGTTGAGTAATGTAGTGGGGCCTAAGCCCATTAAGAAATCTACGGGCTTTCATCTTCTTCGTGCTAATAAGATGCTTAGCATATCTAGACAACCTGGAGAACTGAGCTTCATAATCTGCTAATGATAAAGATCGTTGCTTCAATGCAGCGAATTCTGCAGCCTTCTTTTCTTGGACTCGGTCCGAGAAATATTTAGCATTGAAGTATTCCACAAATTCTTCCCATGTTACTTGAGTAGGATCGATGGTTGCTTCAATAGACTCCCACCAGCACCTAGCATCTTTCTCTAACTGGAATGTAGCTAATAGAACTTTATCCTGATCCGTGCATTGCATGACACAGAATATGCGTTCGGTTTCCCGAACCCAATGCTCGGCATCGTCCGGATCGGTCGATCCCATAAACTTCGGGGGATTCATGTTCTTAAAGGCTTGGTGTAAGCTTCCAGCTCGTGGAGCACCACCTTGTGCTACCTATTGTAGCACTTGAGTCATCCCTTGGAGGGTACGCTGCATGTTGCGCCATTGAGCACGTTCGGCAGCCATTATCCTACAATTACAATAACTATATCAGTACGTTATCGTATTTAAAGACTCGTACACTATGTTAAATTTAACCCTTGGTTCTACCCAATCTCACTGGTTTAAAGGTTCAAACTTATCCTTGGACTTGGGTTTTTCCTAGGAATTGAATACCCTAGGCTCTGATACCACAAAGACTGTCACGCCCCGAGCGCGGAAGATACCCGGAGGTGCGCGACGTGTCTATATCAATCATGTCAATCAGAGTGGTCGTGTATTCGACACAAAGATAGAGATGCGCAAAATAGCAAGATAACCCAATCCTTTATTCCTTTATAATAGACTATTACAAATCCAATACTCTGTTTAATAAAAAGAAAAGTACATAGTTGACTCAAGAAACTATAGAAAAGACTAGATGACACTTGAGCAGCTCTAGCACTTTCACTCATGACCATTCCCATCCGATTGACTTCCATCGTCGTCGGACTTATCTGAAAAGTAAAAAGGGACAAACGGGATGAGCGAACGCTCAGTAGGAAATTATATCTCAAGTACTAGCAAGGGGTTTAAGTAATTACATTTTCATGAATGCGATAAAGCTATGCATGCTCGCATAAAACGACAAGATAGAGAGAATGTAATATCAAGGACATAAGATGAACTTAATCATGAACTTTCAACAAGATAACAACTTTATTCAAGATATTCAAGCAAGTACGTTTAACAAGTCATGTCAAGAACTTTGGCTATCATGTATCAAGCAAGCAAATTACCCTTTTGCGGGCCACGCATTTCATGTCAAGTCAAGTACGATTCAAGTACAAGATGTGTGTGGAATGTCCAATCAAGCAAGTCAAGTACTCGGTATAATGCCAGATACCTTATCATTTTAACTCCCATGGGCACAAGTACTTTCGGGTGCTCCTCCTAGGACCAGATCGGGCCCTATATGCGCAGGCATTTATCATGTGTTTTGACATCCACTCTTGTTTATAGCCAACATAGAATTTCAATAATCAAGCTTGTAGACACGTACGACAACTTTGATAGAATAGAGTCTAAAATATGACAAAGGACATAGATTGGCGATAATAACGGTATAATCACGATTATCGATGAAACTATGTGGAATTAGGTTCCCTTAACTTAGGTACCATGACAAATCGATATGGACATTCTATATATAGAATTGAGGTCCACATGAACAGTATATCAAAGGTAAGATACCCTCATTCTTATCATAGAATTGAGCTTTACATGAATGACATGATATGGCTGATATCATCATCCCATTAAGAATTTCTTATGATATACTCTTTGTATAATCATAAGGGCCGGTATACCATGTTTCTTTAGATTGACATGGCATCAATGGTGTAATGAGATTTTAGGGTACAACCAGCTCAGTCGGCCTTGAGGGAATCCAAGGCTACGAGGAGTCTTACGGAGGTCTCTATGACTAACTCGCTAGTCCAAAGGAACGGAATGTCTAATGGAGAGCTTGTATGTCAATGAGAGTTGAGTGTGATCGATGAAACAACGTGAAAAGTGGGACTATACTCACGGAGTGGAGAATAGTGCCGATATATACGTATATGTATAATATGAACCCATCGGTTATAGAATCAGGATAAAAATCAGTTTACAGAAAATAACGACTTAGGTCAAGTCGTTTCTCAAGTAAGTAACGCCTAAGAGAAAGGCGTTTACATATGTTCCGTTTTGTAGAATTTTCAATAATTCAGTAATTTATCTAAAACGCGCCCTGGACGGGGTCGTTTCTTAAAGAGTTGACGACTACAGTAGCAGGCGTCTCATTATTTATATATTTGACAGAATTTCAATAATTTTTCACGATTTGTCTAAAACACGCCCTGGCAAGGGGCGTTACTGTTTAATTCTATATTACAGAATATATGTATTTCAGGATTTTGACCGATAAACGCCCTAGGAAGGGGCGTGTCTTTTCACTTTACGCCCTATGGCAGGGCGTTAACATGTGTAAAACGACTTTGTCAAGGTCGTTACTTAAAGTTTTTGAAGGACAGTAATAATTTCAGGATAACAGAGGAACGAAGATAATGTCAGGACAGTAACGTTAGCAGGTTGAAGACAGAGGATCATGCATCGTTTATAGTCATGATTTCATAGATAATCAGTTCTTAAGGTGGGCGATTAACATTTACATGAAATTAACGCCTGTGTACAGGGCGTCAAATATGAAATTGACGACCTGGGCATGGTCGTGTCTTGTAAATTAGCGCCCTTGACAGGGGCGTTTCTTTCAAAATATTGCAGAACATAATAAAACTGTATGCATGCCATGCTTATACATATATCTTGTGTTATTTTATTTGGGCTACAGTGACTTGAGAAAACCTACCTTG
Organism: Amorphophallus konjac; assembly: GCA_022559845.1. Classification (NCBI taxonomy): domain Eukaryota; kingdom Viridiplantae; phylum Streptophyta; class Magnoliopsida; order Alismatales; family Araceae; genus Amorphophallus; species Amorphophallus konjac. The sequence continues at coordinate 401,412,409 of CM040118.1, forward strand.
TGATAATCTGAAGATTGAACCGTGAAGGTTTCGGGAAGGGGATCGATGCTCTGTTTAAGATGGCAGCTACTGGCTGATGGCTTTGATGAAGAACCCTTGTTCTTCGGTTCTGTACTCCTACAGGAACAGAAGAAGAAACATTTATTAATTTCTTCACCTATCAGAACAGAGGAGATTAGAAGAACGTTACCTTGTTCTTCACTTATGCTGCTGCGTCCTCAACCTGTAAGAGGAAAAGAGGATGAAGAACTATTAGTTCTTCATGTAACCGAAGCAAAGAGAAACTTATATGAACTGCTATTACATTCATAAGGAAAAGAAGAAGAAGAAGAAGAAGAAGATATGTTCTTCACGTACCTGTGCGGTTCGATCGTCCAAATAGGTTTAGGGTTTGTTCGATCAAGATTATTTATAGGATTTTGGACGTCCTATTAAGGTTAGTGTTCTAGTAGAAGTAATGCTTCCAATATAGAGTCCTTGCCCTATTAAATACTTACTGGATTAATATAATCCTTCCCTGGATAAGCTCCCGTGTCGAACGGAACTCGAATGGAATTAACGACTTAGGTCAGGTCGTCGAATCTTTAATTGACGACCTTGTGCAGGTCGTGTCTTAAGAAGCGCCTTGAGGAAGGGCGTTTCATGTTTCTAAAACACGCCCAAGATTGGGGCGTTTATTGGCTTACCGTCTTTGGCATTGGAATTTGACGCCGTCAGGTGCGGGCATCCTTTCTTTAGTTACGCCGTATATAGAGGCGTTTCTTTTTAAATTAACGCCTTACTAAGAGGCGTTATTTGTAATATGTTTTATTTCATCTGGTTAGCCCCATTCTTATTATCTGTATTACTTCTGTAATATATATATTTTAATTCATTTCAAATATTCATTTGTCAGGGTTGCTACAGCGGGGTTCAAAGGGACTGGGCGGCCAACCTCATGGCTACCCAGAGGCCTGGGCGGCCACATCACTGGCCACCCAGAACACTGCCACCCTGTGCACTGGGCAGCCATCCTCTTGGCCGCCCAGCAGGCTGGGCGGCCACCTCACTGGTCGCCCAGACCAGGGCACATCAGGGACTTGGGCGGCCAAGGTTCCGACCACCCAGTAGACTAGGGCGGCCAGACCTTTGGCCACCTAGGCACAGTGCAGGGCGGCCAACAATGTAGCCGCCTACAGGCTGGGACAGAGGGGAACAGAGGGAGGGCAGGGTGGCCAGGGTGTTGGCCGCCCATCAACCTGGGTGGCCAGACCTCTAACTGCTTAGTAGATCTGGGTGATCAGAGTTCTGGCCACCCAACTCTGGAGCAAACGGCCACTCTCGTGGCCGTCCTCTGTTAGGTTCGTAGAAAAGAACCAAATCCACGCATAGTTCGATCCCAGGGCCCATTCACCTCAAAGTGAAGGGGAAGACAAGGGGAATCCATCCCCAGGCATTCCTACGTCTAGTAAATCACAATCGAATCACAAATCGATGCCTAAATTGGTTGGAAACCTTCGTCCATCCCCGAACATGAACATCCCCCAAATAAGCAATGAACCCACTCTTGACCTAGCCGAAGCATGGAATCACGAGGGGAAACACGCGAGAGTGCTAGGGATCTATCCCCCTACCTTATCCGAAGCTTTTACCGTCGAAAACCCCACAAAACAATGATCGCCCATGTAGTCGATTCCCATGGCTGCGATCTCCTCCGTCTCACCGTTCACCATACTCCTCGACTTCGTCCTCACCGCATGCCATTGTCACTGCTCCACCGCACGCCCCCTCGTCACCGTCATCCGTTGCCGGAGGTGAGAAAAGGAGAGGGAAAGAGACACGAGAGAGTGAGGGAGAGGAGAGACACGAGATAGTGAGATGATAGAACGGAGGGGGAGAGAGGGGGGTTAAAAGAGTTTTAATTTTTTTTTATTTTATTACATTTTTTCATTTACAAAATCCACATAAACCCTAAAAAGTCTCAAAAAATCCATTCAGACTCCAAAAAATTACAAGAAAAAGCTAGACCGCTCAACGCACCGCCACAGACTTGAAATAACTCACATAAACACCATCTAAGGGTCTGAAAATCAAATATTCAAGTCCAGAACCCATACGGACATTATCCGCAACCCACAAAAACACGATCCAAAAATCTGGGGCATTACACTATGTGCACCATGGTGCATACAAATTCTAACCTAGAACTAGCAAGCAATGTCAAACAATGATGGAATAATAATAAAAGAATATGCATAGTAGACAGAACCGGGGATAGACAACAGATAGAAGTCTTGAGAACTAAAAATAATGAAAAAAAGGGTGAGTGTAACACCATCAAATATGGTAAAGTTGTACTCTATATCACCGAGGTGCCTTTTAAAGTATCGGCTCAATTCTTGTAAAGAACTCCAAAGTTAAGTGTGTTTAATGGGGAGTAGTACTGGGATGGGTGACCTCCTGGGAAGTCCTCCATTCTGTAGCCGATCACTCTTAGAAAGGGACAAAACCGTGAGGTCGGTAGGCTAAAGCGGACAATACCTCGACGGTATAGAGTACGGGGCGTGATAGAATGGTATCAGAGCCATACCCTAGCTGGAAGTGTAGGAACTAAGTGCCATGCACGGTAAAGTGCTATTCTATGGGAGCCACCTCTTGAACCTGCAATGGGACAAAGGGATACATAGTGGGAGCCACCTCTTGAGCCTGTAGGGGCCACCTCTAGAATCCTACGGGCCTGGGGGTTTGATTGTATGCTTTGTGTGCCCACCGAGGAGGACGTCACCTGTATAAGAGGGGTAGATTGTAACATCCTCAAATATAGCTAAGTTGTACTCTATATCACCGAGACGCCATTTGAAGTATCTGCTCAATTCTTGTAAAGAACTCCGAAGTTAAGAGTGCTTAATGGGGAGTAGTACTGGGATGGATGATCTCTCGGGAAATCTTCCATTGTGGAGCCGATTACTCTTAGAAAGAGACAAAACCGTGAGGCCGGTAGGTCAAAGCGGATAATACCTTCATGGTATAGTGGGAACCACCCAACAGAACAGAGACGGGTTGATGTTTACATGAGCAAAAGAGCAGAATTCACAGCGGAAGAAGTTCATTTCATCAGCTAAGAGCAAATACCATGTTGGTCTAGAGAGATGGCAGACAAGAAGGGGGGTTGAATTGTCCCCTTGTCGAGATGGCGGATTTTAACAACTTACTCACCCAATTACAACAGATGTAGAATTAACAACATTGATTAACAAAAACTTCAAGTGACATTAAGATATTCTCTCAATCTTTTCGAACTCACTTGGATAACCAATCCAACAAGCGATGAACGATTACTAATAATCAGATATCAGAGCTAGCGAAGTGTAGTGGTGTAGTGAAATAAAAATCAATAAGATAACCTGTGAAGGGAGATAGAAGAAATGGACAGTCACACAGGCAATCACAATGAACACAAGGATTTTTAGGTGGTTCAGGACCATGACGGGCTCCCTACGTCCACCCCTCACCAAACCCGGTGAGGCTTTACTAACACGCTACCGAAGTAGCAACACGGGGATGAACCCCACACCACACACGCTGCCTCTGCAGCAAAACACACACGGGGCCTGGCCCCAACACGCTGCCACTGCAGCACACACACACATGTTCGGGGAACGTACCCCGGACATGACAACCACACGAAGACACAGTTCCGTACACACACACAGGTTGTCACGCCCCGAACCGATAGTAGCGGAACGTGTCGTTTGCTCGGAACGTGGCAGTTAAACAGTCGTGTCAATCAGAGCATAGTCATTTCCATAAAACACAATTTGGACAAATAACAAATTTCATTTCAAATATAAGTTCTTTACCTATTCGGGCCCATAATAAACGAAAAGACTCAATAAAGAAAAATTACAATGAGACTCTTGACTCGACTTAACATAAGACACATGATAGCAAGACTAGGTGGTTCGTCTAGATGTCAGAGTTCTCTTCACTCTTGCCCTTGACCATCATGTTCGGTCTCATCGTCACTAAGGTCATTACCTAAAAAATATTAGAAAACGCAGGGTGAGCGAATGCTCAGTAGGACTTAATATCTCATGCTTCCAAGCTAGCTTTAAGTCAATTACAGTTTAACATGCTCATGCAGGTCATGTAAGATATAGAAATCAAGAACTATAATGACACGAGTGATAAAGCGGTGATCAATTAAAATCATAAAAGCGAGTAAGCAAGATGCTAGATATATTCATGAAGAGTAAGGACAATGACAATTAAGAGAGTATAGCAAGATCTTAACAAGTACTTTCTCAAGCTAGGTCAAGGGCATTCATGAGGAAATATAACATTCATCTCTCTATGACGAACACTATCACGAGAGCTTTAATGTATCCATTATTATGAAGGATCTTCATGACAAGATAACGAGTACTATCAATGGGATAATTCAAGAACATTTATGATGATCGATATAGAAGTAGAACAATTACTTCTACAAGCACTATATAGCATTTGCCAAGACACTAAGGGAATATCACGACGATATGATAACCCCTCCAATAAGGCAAATTAAGAACTTTTCATGACGAACAATAAGTTGTAGAAAGGTGTATTATGATGGCAATTACTCCCGATCATCACTATCACGAGAGCGTTTGCTCATCTAGCACTATATAGGATTGGCCAATGCACTAAGGGGAAAATCACGACGATATTACCACCCCTCATGGAAATAGCACTAGGTAGTATTTGGTCACACACTTAGGAGTTCTCACGACTGTATGATTGCCCCTAAATGCCAATAACCGAGTTGGTGAATGCCAGCACCCGATCATCGTATACCGGTAACGTTTGGACTTTGCCTCGCCCAATAGGGTCAGATCAGGACTCGTAGCATTTAAAATGTCATTTTAGTAGGACCCATAGCCCTTGACATTTAGTCTAGACTAATTCCATATTAATGGCCAAGAATTTCAAGGATCAAGCATGTACGAACAATAGGGTAGATTTCATTGAACAGAGATTCAAGGTAGACCTCGACAAGTCTAGAACGGTGGCACACAAAAAAATCGAGAGAATTCGAGAAATCTGGGAGATTGGCGTCTCGTTAGAGTGCCATATATTTAAGAAGTCGCGCCCACAGTGGTGGTCACTCATTCTCTGAACAAAGCATTGAAGAATTGGTGCCTCCACAATACGGTTGCTCTTACACTAAGCGCCCGCCAATAAGGTCACCCCTTCAACATGCTATCGACAGAAAACGGTGATAACCAATGTAGTCGCTAATCAAATATCTAACAGGGTTCCATGGTTCTTGTGGTACAACCAGCTCAGTCGGCCTTGAGGGAATCGAAGGCTGCGAGGAGACTTACGGAGGTCCCAATGACTAACTTGCCAGTTTGAAGGAACGGAATGTCCAACGGAGGGCTCGTATGTCACCGAGAGTTCAAGTGTATAACGTGAACCAATCATGAAACAGGGACTCCATCTACGGACGTGAGATGAGTGCCAGAAGACCCGCGATATGGGTCAAAACCGGAAGAAAACGGTGAGAACATGAATGCATTAATTATAGAATTCACGTCCATCCAATTCTATAATTAAATAAACTTATATTAATTTACGTCCGTGAGTAGTGTCATTTATTAATTAGCATCCACTTAGAGGGACGTTAATTCTATGATTTTTAACTTAATTTATTTAACAAGAATTCACGTCAATATCTATTTAATTAAATAATTTCAAAAATATACATTCAAAGAGACATTAATTTATATAAAATAATTTAGAAAAATAGAATATGTGGTAATTATGAGAAAAATTCTAGGATTCCAAAAATATATTTTTTTATAATTTTCTGTTGCATAGTCTAGTAGATATGGATTTTCCAAGATATAATTATAAGTTATATGTATGTATATATATATATATATATAATAAATGATTTTGACGCCTTTGTACTGTGGCGGCAAAAGAAGTTGACGACTTTTAACATGTCGTCATTTCAATAAGGTGTCAAACTTCAATATCTATTTAATTGATTAACTTCAAAACATATATTCAAAGACATATTTATTTATATAAAATAATTTATAAAAAATAGAATATATGATAATTGGGAAAAAAATTCAAAGATTTCAGAAGTATATTTTTTATAATTTTATGTGGCATAATTTAATAGATATGGATTTTTGAAGTTATGATCACAAGTTATATATATATATATATATATATATATATATATAATATAAGAATTGACGCTATTGCACTGTGGCGTCAAAAGCATTTGACGACATGTTAAATGTCATCATTTCAAAAAAAGTCGATGTTCAAGGCTCCGGTTCTCGACGTACACAAGACGGAATCAGGCGTTCTATATATCAAAATGACGGGCTCGAAAAACTCTACCTAACCGGACGTTCAAAATAATTTTTCGTTGAGAGATGGGGGATCTTGAGATAGGAGACACGAAAAATGGTGCAACCACTCTCACTATCTCGGTCACCATCCCAATATCACTTCCATAAAATTTCATATCCAAAGGACACTCCGACGCCTAAGAACGAGCTATCTCAAAAATAAACTCTAACTATGATGCTACAGTGACTATGGGTGATTCGCCGTGTAATTCAGAAAATTTCATTAAATTAATTGACTAGTTAGTGTTACTAGTTAATACCCATATCAAGATATGAAAATTTAAGGAAAACATGGAGATTCTAATTATATATATTTTATGATTTTTAGATGCTTGATTACACGAATAAAAATTTCCTAAGCATGTTGTAGTTATTAATTAACTAAATAAAATATGTAAAACAATTAAAACGATAAGCAGGAGGAATTGAACATGATGCAAGAAAATTTATTAACTTGTTGTTTTGCTTGGGAGATTGCCTACCTTTAGGATCGATCGGATGATGAGCGATTGAAGTTTTTTTTTTTTGACAGAGGAACCGGCACTCTGTTACGAACAGAGGATGGAGGAAGAAGAAAAGGGAAGAAGCTTTAGCTTCCTCCTTCTCGTGAAAACAGCAGCAGAAACATCGGTAAAAGCAACAACGACGCTTCAGTAGCCATGCTACAGCTATCCACGCAAGGGACGAAGATGAAGGCAGCAGTACCACGTGGCCACCCACTCGTGCAGAGGAAAGGAGGACCACAGTGGCAGCAGCAGTCGCACGAACAGGGAAAGAAGAGGAAGAAGAAGACGAAGTCGACGATGTGTGCGACAGCAGTAAGTTCCTTTCGAACGTAGCAGTAATAGAACGCTAGTTCGACGGCCAGGGTACTTATAGGGACAAGATATCTAACAAGGTTGGAGTCCTAAACAAACCAAACCTTCCCTATAATGGACTTATAGCTTTCTAATCTTATCTTTCCCCCATTACAACCACTACTCTATTTATCCTTCTTTCCCATGCCAGGTTCGAACGTGAGTAGGTTCCGACAGCCTTGCTATTTAATGTGTATATGCACCTTTTTGCAACCCATTTTGAAGCCCACGATCATGGCTCATACATAAATAGTCATATATGTTATACGTATGTGCCCAGCCTAAGGTTCTTAAACCCATGTATTACCTTTTGAATATTATTGTATATTCATTTTCTTTTAAGGCCCATGCATATTTTATGTGTATATAAATTTATATATGTGCTTTTACATATATTCCGAGCCCACTTGGTTATTTTTAGCCTTTACACCAAGGCCCACCAAATAAAATTACTGCTTATATATGGTTAAGGTGTGTGTGTGTGTTAGCCCATTTATATATAAACATTAATTTATCTAATAGAACTTCATACGTCTATAGCTCCCAATTCCCATAACTTTAGTTATTAATTCTCGTCATTCGTCTTGGGTATCAGAGTCGGATTCGATCCTATAAATGTCTTTATACGTACGTGTACTCATCTATTCTTGAATTATATTTTTAATTTCAACCTCAAATAAATAAGGGTTATTCTAATTTTCATTTCTCAATTTATTTATCTATACTTCTATTAACATTTAGCTAATTATTCCTTTTTAGCTAATTATAGCTTCTCCTTTTATCGAAATTTAATTTTCATGACGAATACTTATAGTTATTTATTTATTCTATATTTAAATTTCCGGGGTGCTACACAGATATTCTGAGTTTAAGAAAATCAAAGGATATACAATATATGCCCGCAACAGTAGTATGTAGATGAAAATCTACTATGAAACATTCATAGAGATAAGCATAAATACGATGTAGAAATATCCCCTTGATTCTCCAATAGCCGTAAGAAGATCTTTCTTGAAGCTTAGGTTGGAGAAAGTAGAATCCGCACGATGTCGGAGGACACGATCTTCTCTCTTGAAGATCCGATGTTTGTTCCTTCAAATCCCAGCTCCAGTCATACCTGCACACACAAGGAACGAATGAATCAATATGCTCTAATCTATGTCTTAGTTAAAAGGGACATCACAACTAGATAAATAACAGATTTATAGTACTCCCTTTTGAATGTCCCATAAATCCTTTGAATCAGTAGGTAGGGTGCGTTGGAAATGACAAACAGGAGTGGAAGCAGCCGGGCATGAAGTCCCAAATGCCCAAAACCTTGAACGGGGGAGAACAGCAGCTGCAGCTCCCAGAACTGGACACAGGCTCGCGGACGGCGACTTCTCCTGCTTCTTCTTCCTTCTCCTTGTTGAAGCAACTCCCTCCTTCACGTTCTTCTCCTTCTTCCTCAGGTCGATGTGAACCTTTGGTTGCGATGAAGATGTCCTCAGATTCATCTCTTCATTCCGCTTACAACTCCCTTCATCAGTGAGCTTCGAATTTCTAGGGAAGTAGATCAGATTTAGCTTGAAGGCCCTCTCCAGCTCATTTCTCCTTTTCCTGCAAGAATAGAACGATGTTAGCCCTTGGGAGATGTTTTTCATCCCCAAATTCGCATCATACATATAGGCCAGCAAATAGAGGCACAAAAGACCATAAACCCCATGCATATACCCTCTCAAAACCACACCCAACCAAGGGTAGAAACCCTAGGGGTAATGGGGTAAAAGGGCAAGCCAATCGGACCTATAAACCCATGGTTCGAAACCAAATCCGGAAACCCGATCCGGATGTAGCAGACAAAGTGTCGACCTCTAGGGTCGACACTCGTCTCAACGAGTTCTGCCAGAACACATAAAAACAAAACCGAGATACGAGTGTCGACCTATGGGGTCGACACTTTTCACCAAGAGTTCTGGTCTGTGAACAGACATAACATTCGTGGTGAAAAGTGTCGACTCTTGAGGTCGACATTTTTTCATGAACATTCTGTTTTCACAGAATTGAGCAAACTTACCTGAAAGTGTCGACCTATGAAGTCACGGTTTTGGCAAAATAGCAAAACCCTGGTGAAAGTGTCGACTTCACAGGTCGACACTTTCTGCCAGCGTTCTTAACACAACGCAAGGCAGAAGCTCTGAAAATAAGTGTCGACCCCTGAGGTTGACACTTTTGCTGACAGCAGAAAAACATCAGTAATATCAATAGAAAGCACCACATTTCATAAACATGTATCATGATTGAACAATAGAGTTCATAAAACTCAGATTTAGATGACGAAGCATGATTTCTTCATAGATTGAATCCATTCAGATTGATATCTAATTGAACATCCATTCTTACCATTGGCCTTCAAGTTTTGAGTGAAGTCTCACAATAAACTTGTATTCTCCAGATTTAACCATTGCTTTTCATCCACTTTAAAATCAACCTATGATTTTCAGTCCACTTAGATTTATCTTTAGGTAATCTGTGTGGACTACATGAAATTACCTTCCATAAATCAGGATCTATTATTCTAACATAGCTACGCATGCTATTGAGCCATGAATCAAAGTTGGAGCAGTTGAAAACTGGTGGATGAGCCATAAAAGCAAATCAACAAACAATTCAATGCAACAGACTGAACACACTCAGAAATGCACCAAAGAGTCTGCAGGATCTACTGCGGATCGTTGGATCTGATGAGGCAGTAACCCGCTCTGATACCAATTGTTAGGTGTGTAGCTAGGATCTAGAAGGGGGGTTGAATAGATCCCCAATAAAAACTTAAGCCCAGTGACAATAACAGCCCAATTTGTTGATCAAACCATTCACGGCAATATCTCAAACAACAATACCATTAGCCTAAACCACAACGAGCAGTCCAAGATAATACCAGATTATAGTGAGGATGAAATTTCTCAAACTGAATTAAACTCACACAAAATATATCCTTCAGAAAATTGCTCAATTAGAAATCAGATTAACACTTAAACATTCAAACACACTTGCTATCGAGCACATGACAGATTGAAGATGTGAACATTCATAACTGAATCAAACAGTATGAATTATCATCAAGGCGATACGGCAAACACTACAAGTGTGCCTAAGGTGCACTACAAGGAGAATAACCTTGTGACAGAAAATGATAGACAAAATCGTGCACTTAAAGGAATCACACAACAGACAACCCTCGTGAGCGGTCCTGTGAAAGGAGGTGGATGATAGGGAGAAAACGCACAAAGCACACCATGGGGCACCAGAGTTTTAGGTGGTTCAGCTAACTCAGAGTTAGCCTACGTCCACCCCTCGCTCCCATTGAGCGAGGATACCACTAGCACAAGCTAGAAATTAAAGTAGACTTAGTCTGCAACAATGGCTGCCTAATAGCTTGTACCCTAAAGGAGATAAATCCCTCGACCTGGTCTTGCCTCCCACAAGACCAGCAACCTAGCTCTGCTACACCACAGAGCTCGAATCGGTGGTCCAACCTCCCTTCCTCTAAACCAGAGGGAAACTGGAGATAAATCTCCCTTCTTCTGCTACCGCAGAAGGGACGTGAACAGCAACCTACTACTCACTAGAACCCAGAGGATTAGATCCTCTCTTCCCCTGAATCCACATAGGGAAACCATGAGTGACACCCAATCACTCATAACCGGAGACCCAAGTCTCCCTTCTCCTGAACACACAGGAGGAAGCTCGATCCTAAACCAGGGAATCGAAAACCAAAAAATCAATGGTAAAGAACAACAGAAAAACCAAAAAGAAGAATAAAAGATAGATACAGATCGGCAGGACCAACTTGGCTTGGATCTGATCCAGAGGCCAATACAAATATGATCTTGAAGGAATTTCAAGGCTCTCACGATCTCCTTCTCTCTCTGAACTGCTCTTCAGCTCTCACTCTCTGACAGCCCTTCTTTCTACTCACTTCTCTTTCTTTCTCTCCTTTTCTCTCGATCTGATCTTCTCTCAGACAGCCATTCTTTCTTCTGCACACCCCTTTTTTGTCTTTTCTTGTTCATATATCTCTTCGAAGGATGAGGGTCTATTTATACAAAACAGAGTATCGAAACCCATTTGGATAAAATGATTTGGTGCCCTTTAATTTCTATTGGACCACGTGGCAAGAGGGGGAAGAATATTCCTGATAAAGTGTCCTTAGATCACGTGCATATTACCGCTCAGTTGGGTTCACGTGCCACTCGCCTACTATAGTAATGATTTGGTTGAAGCCCAGTCACGTGTCTGCCTCAAGTGATGCTGCTGCCACCTCTTCACTCAGACATTTCATCAAACACTTTTCCTTCTCCTTTAATGACCTCAAATCCCCGCAGTTGCACCGACCTTGGTGAACATCTCAATGAGTGCATTGAGTTGATTGTGCTTCACCACTATATGTGCTTCGACCTTGTCAAATGGAGCTTTGATCTTCTGCTTCAAGCTACCTCATAGATACACTGACCTTCAAGATCATAGAATGCTGATGTGCACCGACTTGTGGGTCTTGTAGTGTTGATGTGTATCGACCTTGTCGGCATCAAACACTTCATCTGCATGACTAGGAAGGGCACATGCACCGACCTTGTAACATAATGCTCAGAAAATGTGCTCAGACCTAGAAGCATGCGTAGACCTTCTACTTGCACAAAGAAAAAGTGCATCGACCTTCTTTTGAGGTTGCTTAAATGTGAACCAACCTCTCTTCAGAGTTGACCAATGTGCACTGACCTTCCTTTTGAAGTTGCTCAAATGTGCATCGACCTCTCTTCTTGAAATCACACAGGCGCATCGACCTTCCTTCTTTGTTGCCAGGATGTGCTTCGACCTTTTTTCTGGGTTGGAAGGATGTGCATCGACCTTCTTCGCTGACGGACCAAAGGTGCACTGACCTTGTTTGCTGAATGAGTCAAGGTGCACCGACCTTGTAAGCCAAATGCCAAAAGATGCACTGACCTTGTAAGCACATGTACATCGACCTTCATCAGTCCCCGGTTAACTAGCATCGACATTCATTGGTCCCTAGCCAACTAGCATCGACCTGCATTGGACATGTGCACAGACCTTGTGTATTTGAAGCAGAACATGCACCGACCCTCTTTTCAGAGTTAACCAATGTGCATCGACTTTGGTTCTGCAGTAACTAAGGTAGCATCGACCTTGGTTACGTGGAGATTGAAGTAGCATCGACCTTGTATATGCACAATGCAAAATGTGCATCGACCTCCATTCTGTGCAAGGTTAACTAGCATCGACCTTCATTCATCAACTACAGAAGCTGCATCGACCTTAGCTATCAGCTTGCACTGTCTTGGACTTTGACTTGCCAACCAAGACTATTGACATTTCTCATTGACTGTGCATTGACTTCTGACCATGTTGACTTTTCTTGTTGACTGTGCATTGACTTCTGATTTTAATTGGCTTTCAACTTGCACTTTATGCAACTTGAACACCTCAACAGCACAAATAGGGTCATGAGAGCATATGCATGATTTTTTATCAACAAACCACATTAATTATTCATATTATAGAGTATACATGACTATAGTTTTTGACAGCATCAAAACACAGGGACAACGATCTCCCCCTTTTTGATGATGGCAAAACTATGAGTCATTATTAGTCATGTCAATCAATGAATCATCAATGACCTCTATGCATTATATATCATGCAACTAAATAAACAACCAATGACCTCTATGCATTATATATCATGCAACTAAATAAACAACCAATGACCTCTCTATGACTCAACCAACCAAGCTATTCTCCCCCTTTGACATTATCAAAAAGGAAATAATAGTTTGATAAAACTAGTAGAGAGAAATAGAAGGCATGCATGATGTGGGAGAGACACTAGCTATTCTCCCCCTTACTAAATGAACGGTAAACACCCGGTCATGCAAATCATGGAAGCAAGAGAGAATATTTAGCAAGTCATGCAGAATGCTGATGAAGCGGTCTCCACCTTTGACAAAACAAAGGGATTGGAATTGAAGAAATGATCCACATATATCAGCAAAAACACAGGGAGAGTTGGACAATTCAGGCAATGATAGAATGGCTCAAGAGGTATTGCAATCTGTAGAATAATATCAACCAGCAGAGTCTGAAATTATGCAGTCAAGATGTTTCCAGCAGAGTAGAAAGAACCGAACACAAGAAATCAACAGATCTTCGAAAGGGGTAATGAAGATTTTCAATGAGATACCAATGCCATAAATTCAAGATTAAAGATGTTTCAGAGTCTTCAATTGTAAGGGCTCATGAAGGAACTTTACTTAACTGCATGGTTTAAATATAATGTATTTAGAGATTATCCAAACAAATGTTTCTTTATTCATATCTGAAATCAATATTTAATAAAAAAGAACCAAGCTATCATGCACACATCATGTTTAACCTCCCTTCATCTTAATCATTCATATTCAATGACCCCTTTAGGGTTTGCATGAAGTAGTATTAAGATTAAACAAACTTGAATCTAACTGATTTGTTCAAGAATTCAACAATTTTTCTGTTTCAATTATTTTTCAGATTTCTTCTTTAAACAAGATATTTTTCAAGAGCAATCTAGTTTAGTGCACACTTTGTAAGTAGAGGATATACGTTGTTTAGACGTCAGTATCCCTTAGCACTTAATGTGATTAACTATCATGTGTAGACACACTAAAATTGACATCATTTTGAGCATATCTCCTATCGCACTGTGATGCCCCATTTGACCCTCAAATCGACTTATTTGAGTGATTTTCCTCCTTTTTATTGAATATCCAACTTCCCCAAGCTTTCCACATGTTTTTCCATTTTTCTCCAGTTTTTTCTGAGCCATTTCTCCATTTTTTTCGGGCCTTAAATCAAATGGGGGAAGGGACCCGGGCGTCATTTAAGTAACGCCCCGTCAGGGGGCGTCATTTCTTTAATTAGCGACCGTCTGTTCGGTCGTCAATTCTTGTTCAATTCCGAACTCCAGAAGCACCCCTTCCTTTCCTCACTTACACTCCTTTTTCACTTGGGAAAGAGTTCCTATGGCTTCCTAATATTGAAAGGACACTTGGAGGAAGGATCCCCCTTTCCATCCTACCAAAACTAAGTTTTCTAATTTTTTATGAAATTAATTCCGAATTTCCCTTCTTTCCTCATTTAACCTCCTTTTCCACTTGGGAAAGGGTTCCTATGACTTTCCAAGGTTGAAGGGACACTTGCCTAATGTTTATCTCTTCCAAATTCCAACTAAAACATGTTTTCTTATTTTCTCTTGATTTAATTCCGAATTTCCCTTCTTTCCTCATTTAACCTCCTTTTCCACTTGGGAAAGGGTTCCTATGACTTTCCAAGGTTGAAGGGACACTTGCCTAATGCTTATCTCTTCCAAATTCCAACTAAAACATGTTTTCTTATTTTCTCTTGATTTAATTCCGAATTTCACTTCCTTTCCTCATTTAATCTCTTTTTCCACTTGGGAAAGGGTTCCTATGACTTTCCAAGGTTGAAGGGACACTTGCCTAAGGTTTATCTCTTCCAAATCTAACTAAAACATGTTTTCTTATTTTCTCTTGGATTTAATTCCGAATTTCACTTCCTTTCCTCATTTAATCTCTTTTTCCACTTGGGAAAGGGTTCCTATGACTTTCCAAGGTTGAAGGGACACTTGCCTAATGTTTATCTCTTCCAAATTCCAACTAAAACATGTTTTCTTATTTTCTCTTGATTTAATTCCGAATTTCACTTCCTTTCCTCATTTAATCTCTTTTTCCACTTAGGAAAGGGTTCCTATGACTTTCCAAGGTTGAAGGGACACTTGCCTAATGTTTATCTCATTCCAAATCCCACTAAAACATGTTTTCCTAATTTCCCTTGGAATTAATTTCGAATTTCAACCCTATAAATAGGACTCCTCTCTCCCTTGTGTTAAGAGATCAAGATCAATTCAAGGGGAGGTGCTGCCGGACCAAAGGCTCAAGGAGGAAGACTCCCATGCACCTAAAAGCTTCATCCATGGAGTTCTTCTTCCTCTATTGAAGATTCGGAGCCTCTACATCCATGGAATTCTACATCCTCTTCTTCCTCTATTGAAGATCTTGAAGCCAATTGGAGAAACCACTAAGCTTTCCCCTCTTATCTCTTATTTTTCTTTAGTTAATTGCATGCATCATTATTCCATCTCTTCCTTTTATTTCTTTTTATCTCCATGTTGAGATCTCCTTAGTGTAACACTTGCACACCTCCCTATTTGCATATCATTCATCATATCTCCCATACCCTTTTGCATAGGGGTTTAAGGGCCAACACCCACAAGGTGTGTTCTTATACATGATTTTCATGTTCATCTTTATTATGAATTTGATGCTACACTCACCTTGGTTCTAATTCCTATTTTTATTGGTTGTTGTCTTTGATCTTTACAAGGGTAATCAAAAAAGAAGAACTCTCTTCATCGGCCGGCCGATCGGAAGAGAAAGGAAAGCACTCACAATCCCGCGCTTTTAAGGTATTTTTCGCGATCCCTCCCTTTTATTATTTGTTATATCTTTGAGGCCCTCGCGTCTCTGGCGATCACATTCCCCTTAGCATCCTACGCATGCTCCCCTTTTCTCCCCCTCTTCACATACTTTTTTTTAGCTTTATTATCCATTTTATTTCTAAGTGGATTTCTTAGAATCTACAAATTGGCGATCACGGTGGGACAACCATTGTTTTTCTTTGATTACCCTTCCCCTTTTGCACCCTCGGTGCAACTCCCTTTGTGCTCCACATAGCACTTTCCTTTTTGTTTTATCACTTGTGCATCGCGTGCACATCCCCCTCCCCTTATGTGATTGCTAACTTGTTGGTTTTTGAAAAATTCCACTTTCTTATCTCTCCATCTTTAAAAAAAAAAAAAAATTTCGATGCCATGCTTCATATTATGTTGATTGCTATGATTTGTATGGCCATGTGAGTGTTTTACCTTATCTTTCTTTGGTTTGGCTCATATCATGGTTCATACTTTCTTTTCTTTGTCTTTTACATTAGGACTTGCATTTAGGGCATTTGGCTTGGGAAACCTCCTCTCTCTACATTAGGATTTCACACACCCCCTTGGTGAAGGAAAGACCCTCCATTGAGCATTCCGTCTCATTGGATTGGAAATTCCTAAACCAAGCCTCCATAAGTCCCCGCACCCGTGGATTCCCTCACGGACGCCAGGCTGGTTGTACCCTTGAAGTTCCCGAGTTTAGTTGGCCTATACGTGGTGAGAGAGTGTTCCTAGTTGGCATTGAAGTAATCATATTGAAACTTGATTCCTCCCTTGTGTGAATCATTCCAAATCTTTGTAAAAAATCATTAATTCACCAAGGTTCAAACATAAAAAAAATCAAGGTAACCATTCCAACTTGTGTGCTTCTTTGCAAATTGTTTGCACATTAAATTGCTTACATAATGGCTTACTTTGATAGACAAAATAACATGTTCAATTCAATTAATGTTCATGAGGGTGATCAACCTAGCACATCTTATTCCTCTCAATTCCAACATGTTCAACATAATTCTCACCATAATTCTTTCAAAGGACCACGTCTCACTCTTATGGTGTTGCCCGACCCATGGGCAATGTCCAATCCAATGGTCCTTTAATCCAATTGCGAGCCACTATTCCCTCGGGACCGTCTCCTCCCAATGATGAGAAGGTTTCCCAAATCATTCATGCATTAGATCATCTGACCCCTCAACAGATCCAAGCCCTTAAGGCCGCTGTTGAGGGTGCATCTCATTCCTCTCCCCCTCCTTCTAATCCTATTCGGGTGGCCCATCACCCAATTCCTCCTCCCTCTTCTATTCATACTCGGGTGGCCCATCACCCATCTCCTTTTATTCATCCTCCTCCTCGGGTGGCCCATCACCCGCCTCCTTCTATTTCTCCATCACGGCACCAAGGCCCATTTATTCCTTGCAATCCGGCCCATCCGGGTTCTTCCATGGGTCGTCCCATTAATTTCCCTCCACGGCCTTTTTATACGGCCCCTCCTCCTTCAAGGCCCCGCCAACCTTCTGTTGCTCAGGTTACACCCCTCCAACAAACTCTTCTTGACAAAATCACTCTTATGGAGGAACAATTAAAGAGGGTTACGAGCCCGCGGCCCGCTCCTCCTACTCCAGTCAATCCTCTACACGCTTTCCTGGATGATATTACGAAGATGGAGAATGAATGGAGAGACAGGATGGATGATTATGGCATCGGCATTTCAAGCGATCAAGAGCCGGCGATTGAAGAATCTGAGGCAATATATGATGGTGAAGCTCCACAGGCACCCCTTCCGAGTTTCCTTCGTTTCCCTCTCCCCCCATTATCATTTGATGAACCCCCTGCTCAGGACGAAGCCACCGTCTCCGATCCAACCCCCGTTTATGAGACTAATTGGTGTTACGATGATGGGTCGATACTCCAATCACCCACGCCGGCACATCTTGAGTCTCCTCCTATCCCTAACTCCGCTCACATTAAACCTCTACCAATTACACTTCCACCTGTCATGTCAACCTTCACAACGCCAGCTTTCCATGAGCCTTCCCTTAAACCTCCACCAGTTACACCTCCACCTGTTATATCAACCTCCACGCCATCGGCCTCCATTAAGTCCACCATTGAACCTTCCCCAATTAACCTCCCATTACCACCGCCTCAACCCACCTTACCTATTCCACCACATAACCCTTCACCTTTACCCGTGGCTAATCCTGAGCAGGATTCACCCTTTTTTGCACTCGAGCCAACCCCGACTGCTTCTGAGCAAAGGGAGAAGCTCGACGTGTTTGAACCTCCGTCTCCGTTTATCCTTCCTCCAACACTTTCCACTACACCTCCCATTACACCTTCCACTAAACCTCCATTATCCACAAAGCCTTCCGCCTCCGCCTCACCTCCCTTTACTACTCGGAAGGGGAGTGCTTCTACAAACACTTGTGCCGAGGATGATCAAGAGCTGCGAAAGAAGAATTTGGCCATGGCCGCGCTATTCAAAATGCAAGAGTTCATTTGCCGGATGCCAATCCGGGTTATTGTGCCAGGCATGATTGAAGAGGCCAAGTCGCCGCCATGCCAAGCACTGATGCTGTGTAAGGGCCGGGCAGGGCACCCTCTGTTCCAACTTCCAAATCTTGAACCCCTGGGTAACATGATGCTTCTGAGCCCTACTTTCCAACTCCCTCACACCATTACTTTTCACCCTCCAAGGGAGTTGTCGTTTACTATTGAAGCTTCGTCATGGGCTTGTATTTCATCCATTAGGCCATTTGGCTATATTCTTTCACTGCCGTGGAGGGGCAGTTATCTTGGTGCCGAAAGGCCTTCCGCTATTTCATCCACCTTCTTGTCTATCACATCTTTTCCATGGGCCATTCCCAGGGTTAGGAGGAGGATCTCGTCCTCTCGCCCTTCATATTCTCCATATTCTTTGCATCTCATTCCATTCGCGCATTCATTGCATTCATTGCATCCATCCCATTGCATGCATTTGCACCTCCTGCTTCCCGGGTTTTCAAACCCGTATCTTCCCCGCCTTCCGGCACCTCCGGATATTCCGCACTTCCCATCTTATTCATCTTCATCTTTTTATCCACTATCCCTGGGGCATCGCGTCCCTTTTCCTGCTATCTCCCTAGAACCTCCAGGAATTTTATCCCTCCTCTTTGGGCATCGCACCCCTTTTTATCTTCTTCCTCCGGAACCTCCGGACTTTCCCCTCGGGCATCGCGCCCCTTTCCATTCTCCTCCTCCGGAACCTCCGGACCTTTCTCTCGGGCATCGCGCCCCTTTCCACTTTCCTCCTCCGGAACCTCCGGACTTTCCCCTCGGGCATCACGCCCCTTTTCATCTTCTTCCTCCGGAACCTCCGGACTTTCCCCTCGGGCATCGCGCCCCTTTCCATTCTCCTCCTCCGGAACCTCCGGACCTTTCTCTCGGGCATCGCGCCCCTTTCCACCTTCCTCCTCCGGAACCTCCAGATTTTCCCCTTGGGCATCGCGCCCCTTCTCATTTGCTACCTTCGGAACCTCCGAATTTTCCTCCTGATCCTCCTTCATTCCTCTCTCTTGGGTATCGTGCCCCTTTCTATATTCTTCCTCCGGAACCTCCGGATCCTCCACCTGATTGTCTCCATCTTTTCCCCGGGTATCGTGCCCCTTTCCATTTGCTTCCTCTGGAACCTCTGAATTCTCCGTCTTATTCTCTCTATCATCTTCCAGGGCATCGTGACCCTCCTGATTTCATTCCCCCGGAACCTCCGGACCCTCCATCTTTCTTCCGATTCATCTTTCTACTCCTCCGGGACATCACATCCTTCATTTTCTTCTTCCTTTTCCATCATCTTTTTCCCTATTTCTCCCCAGGGCATCGCATCCCTTCTTTCAATATTCCTTCGGAGCCTCCGGATTCCTCCTATCATGATTCTCCTCCTCTGCCTCCGGACCCTCCGGATCCACCTCTTTCCATCTACCAATTTCTTCTTCTGATTCCTCCTAATTCTGGGTCTGACCCAACTTCTTCCACATCCTCTGCCTTGGGCATCTGCCCTTTCTCCCATTGCTTCCGAGGCTTTAGTCCTCACCCCTCTTCTTGATTTTCCGCTTCTTCTGTAGACTGTTCCATGTGATCAGGGTCTCCGCGCCTTAGTGAGGGAGTTCTAGCCCTCGCCTCTTTTCCTTTTCTCCTTATTCGTCTGAGTCTGGTTTGAGCACCACTCATTCTTGTTAAGCCACTCCCAAAATCTTTTGCTTCCAATCCTTTTGACTGCCAAAGAGGACAAATCCCATGATGATCAACCTCACCTCTGACAGCTGCTTCTACAAAGGTTGCAAGGTAACATATTGGCGTAAGTACGCATTTTAATGATATCATTTTCTCATTACTTCACACATGATTTTCAAAATCAAGTGCTTCTTAACGAGATTAAGAGTGGTGTTTTAAACCTTTATCTTAAGCTTTTGTTTAATTGAAATCATTCTCAAAAGAGTCCTTTAGGCTTATTTTTTTTGCAGCACCTCTGGTTAATAAAAACCCATGCTGGGAATTCAACATTCTTTCCCCGCTTGTTAAGAGTAACCCTTAGCTGGGCATTCCACACACTTCACGGCGTCCTTAGCCGGCTCCTTTGGTTAAACACCGTTGCTACCTTGGCCATGCCATGAGTATATCTGAAAGTCTTTTCTCTTCTTTACTCGGCCGCATGCAGGGGCAAGAGGTTGACGGATGAGATGACCAACCTTGGTAATCCCCAATACGAGAGGAGTCTCAAATAGGGGCAGTCTTGACCCAAATTAAATGAGTTTTCATGATATACATTTCGCCAAAAGGGCTATTATGAAAATCAAGTCAAAATTTTGATAAAAGCAAAAGTATGAATTATGGCATGTCAAGAGTGGCAAAGTCCCCGCAGGGAAAACCCTGGTCGTATGCATGTCAAGGGTCTAAAAATTAAAGGCACAAAGCCCCGGCACAACAGACTACCTCTTTGAAGGGAACACCTTGGAAGGAATTCAAGTCCCGATATCTCCCATCCTGCACAAAGTTTATCCTCAATTATTCTTCTCTTCTCCCTCCAAGACCGAATGTTTCTCGGGTATGGCCTTGGTAGGGGCACCGTTGATCAAAGACGGTCGGTTATAGGATGCCACTTTCAATGCACGTCCAGCTTTGGGCAGTTTTTAGCGAAAAGGGAAGGAACAAGGACCCCTAGCCAGTGGTTCAAAACACCCTTTGATGCTGCATTAACAATGTCTAAGCCAAAATCAAACAAAAATTGAATATTTCCTGATCAAAATCCAACAAAAATTGAATATTTTCAAAAATTCATAAAAAATCAAAATATTTTCAAAATCCACATAAAAATTCATATATTTTTCAAAACTCATAAAAATTTGCATATTTCCAAAATCTAAAAATTTGCATTGTATTTTCTGATGGTGTTTTGCAGGAACAGCTTTGCAGAGACCAAAAACACGGGATGGGTCCTCTCTCTACTTATTGCTATCAATCTATTGATTCTTTCTCGATATTTTCATGACATGCCACCAGGGGCATTTTTTTTTATTATCATCTCCCTATATCATTCTGATTATCATATCTCATGATTATTCATCTCCAAATCTTTTTTAATCAACTCCTGCTAATTTCATCTGATCACTCCGCCGATGGGCATTATATCAGATCTTGATCATTCATCTCCAAATCTTGATTAGCCAGATTGTCTCCTCATGATAAAACAACAAACAATGCTATGATTTGACTTATGCTATTCATGCCATATACATGCTATAATTGATGCTTTGATGATTGCTATGCTTAAATGCCTTCTTCATTGTTTGTTATCTTTTATATCTTGGCTAATGAATTTTTGAGCGCAGGATAAGAAGCTCTTGGTCCCGCCGACTGGGCATCATCATCAAAGTCCCACGGTGCTTGCAGCTCATTTCTCAGTTCCCATGCTTATTGATATCACCATCTCCCTGTATGCATTCTACTATATGTTACATATGTTACTAGATTATATCAAGGACCTTGTGGCTTTGGTAAATCTGGGATTTGAGTTCCCCTTCATCAAAAACAATGATGATTCCAGAGAAGTCTTAGTCACACGGATAGGCCGTTGAGCCGTCCAAGACTGGGGACGATGGTTCCCTTTTTACGAGTTGGTGCGTGGATAAACGGGCTTCGGCTTAGTATCAGCTCGCAGAATTGGTTTCTTGACCCAGTCTGGGCAGTTTAACAATATTATCCTTGATTATATTATATTTTCATTTGTTATTTTCCCTTTAGCCCAGCATGCATTCATGTAGGACTTTGAATTAACGTTGGAAAATCATTCTGATAAGCTGATATTGAGAGTTGAATTGATCTTAATCTTTCTCGATATGAGATTTTCATTGTCGAATTGGATCCTCAGTTCGTTTTATCGCTGTTTTGGGTCTTTTCTCGAGAACTCCTTGTTTGGATTTTTATCATCTTATTTTTTCAATCATTCCCCTTGATCCACCTTGGCTGCAGCACGTCCACATTGGCTGGTAACCGCTCCCCAATGGTGAAATCTACAGGTTTGTGACCTGGGGTACTTCCACCGCGCTGGAAGTTGATCATTTTATTTTATCTCCTTCGTGCACCGCGTGCACATCTCCCCTTTTATCCAAACATTGTTGATTTCGTTGGATTTCCCGAGATTTACTTCATCTCGAGCTTTTGATTTCATTCTCATCAAGTGATGTTGATTGCGTGTCTCATCACACCTTGGCATCTACTTTTCAGTTCGCTCTCACTTCATTCCATTCCATTCCATTCCATTCCATTCCATGTTGCTTCACTTCATTCTATTCTATTTCATTCCGTGTCACTCCCTTGCAAAGCAGATGCCAAGGCGGGGCAGCTGTAGACACACTAAAATTGACATCATTTTGAGCATATCTCCTATCGCACTGTGATGCCCCATTTGACCCTCAAATCGACTTATTTGAGTGATTTTCCTCCTTTTTATTGAATATCCAACTTCCCCAAGCTTTCCACATGTTTTTCCATTTTTCTCCAGTTTTTTCTGAGCCATTTCTCCATTTTTTCGGGCCTTAAATCAAATGGGGGAAGGGACCCGGGCGTCATTTAAGTAACGCCCCGTCAGGGGGCGTCATTTCTTTAATTAGCGACCGTCTGTTCGGTCGTCAATTCTTGTTCAATTCCGAACTCCAGAAGCACCCCTTCCTTTCCTCACTTACACTCCTTTTTCACTTGGGAAAGAGTTCCTATGGCTTCCTAATATTGAAAGGACACTTGGAGGAAGGATCCCCCTTTCCATCCTACCAAAACTAAGTTTTCTAATTTTTTATGAATTAATTCCGAATTTCCCTTCTTTCCTCATTTAACCTCCTTTTCCACTTGGGAAAGGGTTCCTATGACTTTCCAAGGTTGAAGGGACACTTGCCTAATGTTTATCTCTTCCAAATTCCAACTAAAACATGTTTTCTTATTTTCTCTTGATTTAATTCCGAATTTCACTTCTTTCCTCATTTAACCTCCTTTTCCACTTGGGAAAGGGTTCCTATGACTTTCCAAGGTTGAAGGGACACTTGCCTAATGCTTATCTCTTCCAAATTCCAACTAAAACATGTTTTCTTATTTTCTCTTGATTTAATTCCGAATTTCACTTCCTTTCCTCATTTAATCTCTTTTTCCACTTGGGAAAGGGTTCCTATGACTTTCCAAGGTTGAAGGGACACTTGCCTAAGGTTTATCTCTTCCAAATCTAACTAAAACATGTTTTCTTATTTTCTCTTGGATTTAATTCCGAATTTCACTTCCTTTCCTCATTTAATCTCTTTTTCCACTTGGGAAAGGGTTCCTATGACTTTCCAAGGTTGAAGGGACACTTGCCTAATGTTTATCTCTTCCAAATTCCAACTAAAACATGTTTTCTTATTTTCTCTTGATTTAATTCCGAATTTCACTTCCTTTCCTCATTTAATCTCTTTTTCCACTTAGGAAAGGGTTCCTATGACTTTCCAAGGTTGAAGGGACACTTGCCTAATGTTTATCTCATTCCAAATCCCACTAAAACATGTTTTCCTAATTTCCCTTGGAATTAATTTCGAATTTCAACCCTATAAATAGGACTCCTCTCTCCCTTGTGTTAAGAGATCAAGATCAATTCAAGGGGAGGTGCTGCCGGACCAAAGGCTCAAGGAGGAAGACTCCCATGCACCTAAAAGCTTCATCCATGGAGTTCTTCTTCCTCTATTGAAGATTTGGAGCCTCTACATCCATGGAATTCTACATCCTCTTCTTCCTCTATTGAAGATCTTGAAGCCAATTGGAGAAACCACTAAGCTTTCCCCTCTTATCTCTTATTTTTCTTTAGTTAATTGCATGCATCATTATTCCATCTCTTCCTTTTATTTCTTTTTATCTCCATGTTGAGATCTCCTTAGTGCAACACTTGCACACCTCCCTATTTGCATATCATTCATCATATCTCCCATACCCTTTTGCATAGGGGTTTAAGGGCCAACACCCACAAGGTGTGTTCTTATACATGATTTTCATGTTCATCTTTATTATGAATTTGATGCTACACTCACCTTGGTTCTAATTCCTATTTTTATTGGTTGTTGTCTTTGATCTTTACAAGGGTAATCAAAAAAAGAAGAACTCTCTTCATCGGCCGGCCGATCGGAAGAGAAAGGAAAGCACTCACAATCCCGCGCTTTTAAGGTATTTTTCGCGATCCCTCCCTTTTATTATTTGTTATATCTTTGAGGCCCTCGCGTCTCTGGCGATCACATTCCCCTTAGCATCCTACGCATGCTCCCCTTTTCTCCCCCTCTTCACATACTTTTTTTTAGCTTTATTATCCATTTTATTTCTAAGTGGATTTCTTAGAATCTACATCATGCTTCATTTTGAACAAAGATAACTAGGGCACTTCATAACATTTGTTGACTCCATTTCTTTGATGAATGTCTCAGTTTCTCAGTGCAACCTAATTATTGCTCTGCCTTAACCTTTCACTGATTTTTCATCAAATTTTCAGCAGAGATAACTATGGCACTTCATGACAGTCCTTTAGACATGGTTTCTCAGTGAACAAAGTCATTGCTCTGACCAAATATTACTTTTTGGACATACCCAAAATAAACCGATGTTTAAAGACAATACATGGATCATGTAACTTAACCAAAGAAGGCCATTATTTTAAAAACTTTCAGATTTCAGAAGGTCTTACATGATATATCATGAATCAACTGGTTAAAGTTTATTAAAAGGATTGACTCAGATATTTTCAAGATGTTCAAATCTAAACTCAAGAATTACATTAGACTTAAACCACATGAGTCTTTCAGACCTTCATAATTCCCTATAATATAAGATTCCTTTTTCAGATCATTTTCAAATTGATGAACAAGGTATAGAGATTGAAATCTTCATGAGTCTTAGACAAATCATAGGAATTTCAGAAGTAGCTAGAACATCATGCAGTAAAGAGCATCAAGACACTAGCTGATAGTGAGCAATAATAAGGATGAACTTCAGAGAAATAGCAGTGATATCCAGGAGTCCTTCAGACATATGACTCTCAAGCACCAAAAGGATTCTGATCAGATGATATCAACATAGCAAGCCCCCTTTCAGCAAAAATAGAAGCAGCATACAGTGGTTTTCAAGGCCATGTAAGTGAGGTACTCAAAAGATTTCAACAAGGATATTTATGAAATTCATAATAGTTGAGATCAAATGGGAACCCAGGGATCAGAATAGCTAAGTAGACCTGAGTTCAATCACAGCAACACAGGGCCTTACACAAACAGATCATAGCCAAGATAGCACAGACTGAAACAAGGAGCATCGGTTGACCAAAGTGAGCAGTTAGGTCGACCGAGATAGACCGAGTGTGAGTGATGAAACATTTTTTTTAAACACCCATTTTCAAGATCCTACTAATGCTCCCCCTAAGTGTATGCATGAGTTAGTAAGCAGGAAGTATCAGACTAAAGAGATAACCTTCCTGATTGCAAACAATTTTCAGGTATTATTATTATGCATATGGGCAACCTAATGCACTGAGACAGATTCTGGAATGCATGATCT
This sequence comes from Amorphophallus konjac, assembly GCA_022559845.1. NCBI lineage: Eukaryota > Viridiplantae > Streptophyta > Magnoliopsida > Alismatales > Araceae > Amorphophallus > Amorphophallus konjac. The sequence continues at coordinate 401,438,289 of CM040118.1, forward strand.
CCATCTATGTGTGTGCATGCATGTCAAGCACTATTTTGGTGTTTTCAGTATGAATGATATGCAATTAACAAAATGTATGCATGTGCATTGATTTCGCTTAGCTAAATACATTGAATCATCATATATGACATGAAAACCATGCAGCGGATTAATCTGACCAAGTATGCATGAATCACAAAAATTGTCTTGACAGGCTCCCCCTAAGTTCATGCACTATGTGACTGAATTCTAAGTGCAATGTATGCAATGAAATCTATGCAGAGAGTTTTATGAAATATGCTCATGAAAGTCTAGACTACTCAATGTGTAAATTTTTGACCAATGGTACTGGGTAGAGGACTTGGTCTAATGACCACCTCATACATAGTAAGAACTTCCAGACAGATTGCATCTGCCCCTTAATAACTTACCATTTGATATACCATTATAGTCATGCAAGACAATGCAATGCAAATGCACTCCTCATTTGAGAAGTGTATGCAACAAATATTTAGTGACTATGTGAGATATGCATCATGACATATACCAACATTTAACAAATGCAGTTGTCATATCAAATATTAGTCACATGTACTCTGGATTTTCAGAAAATTTTAATTAAATGATGCACATATGTAATAATAAATTCAATCAGAATAATTCAAATGTCACATGAAAATGCAAACATGTATTCTAACTGATAGATCAATCAAGACATGCAGCTATAAAGAAAGAATTAAAGAAAATTTAAGTAACTAACCTGAAGAAGTGCAGGAATGAGGTTTTACTATATCCAGGTGCCTTGGCTTATTAACCCCTTTTATTCCTTGGCCCCAAGGCAGTCTTGCAAAATGGTTTCTCACTTTCCACATTTTGGTACCCAATATTTCTTGGGTCCAGAGAAGTTAGCTGCACCTCTTTTAGGTGCTGTCCTTGAGCTCAGGGTAATAATTTCATCATTTTTTAAGTGACGATATTCATCTATGATATGCCATAACAATCCACAGTAGTGACATTGAACAGAGAAATCATGCCTTTTAAAGAATTGTGCATCATGAGTCCAAGTGAAAGCAGGATTTTTGCTTTTCCTAGCATAAGTGTTGTGATTTTGTTTCAAGTGCCAACAGTCTTTGACTGTATGGCCAGACTTGCCACATTCATGGCAATAGGGTCTCCTTGGAGTAGTGGTTCTCCTAGGAGCCTTGAGCTCAGCCCTTGTTAAAAACCAGCAATCATGCTTTGCATGACCAGATCGTCCACAATGGAATCATTTGAGTTGCCACTTTTGGGCAAACTGATTCTTGGGTGAGCTTTTAGTAAAATGCACATATATATTTTTTGAATTTTTCATTTTCTTCATTCTATTATGAACATTCAATTAATCAGATTTTAGGATATAACAACTGTGCATCACATGACCGAATCTTCCACAATAATGGCATGAAGTTTTCTTTGCATGAATGTGTGGAGGTGCATGTGACTTGTGTGCAATATTCTTTGTATCAACAGGAATGCTTTTGATCTTTTTCTGTGGAATTTATTTCTTTTTTAGTTTCTGAGTTTGTTCAGTAGTTTTGGGACTGACAGTGGATTTTTGGTTCCTCTGAACACTGAATTGGAAGATAGGTGCACTGGATGTGCTAGTCGGCTCAGAACTACACACAAATAAAGTGTGAAGCTTATTGTCAAAGCCCTTTTTATTAGCTGGGTTAAAACCCAGACCCTCACGTTGGAAATTAATTTTGCTGCCAAGGAGCTTGTCTAAATTATCTTTTCCACTAACAAATTTAGCCAAAGATTCATTCAAACTTGAAATCTCAGATTGCAGTTTGGAAACATGAAGCTCATAGTTAGCAATTTTATCTTCATAGCACACAGCCTTTTCGTTTAACATCTGATTAATGGTCCTTAGGCTAGTAATTTCTTGTTCAGCATTCAACAACTCATCAGAGCTATCCAGGCTTACACTCTTCCCTTTTTCAAAAGTGATTAGCCTCTCAGACAGAGCTGTGTTTAGGTGTTTCAGCTTGTTAATTTCCTCTTTCAGTTTATAGTTTTGCTCCTGGAGTTCATCATCAAACACCCAATCATCTAAGGAACATTGACATTCATCAAACATTTCTTGTTGATTTTCAGATTGACGTTTGTCAAGATTTTTCTGAAGCTCTAAATTTATTACTCTAATAGCCTCCAATTTTTCAGACATCAATCTATTTTCATTTTCAAGATTCATTGATTTATGTTCAGATTCCTTAGACTGTTTTATGAGTTTTTCATTCTCAGATTTCAAATATTCGAATTCTGAAGTAATAGCATCAAAATCTGTTAATTGTCGTCTGAATATCTCATTTTCAGTTTTTAGGATTTCAATGTCTTCACCAGCAGAGTAAATATTCTCAAGATTGTTTAACTTCTTTTTCAGGGGTTTATTCTTCTTTCTTAGTTTTTCATAAGATTCTAGCAAGTTAGCATATGCATCTTCCCAGTCCTCTAGAGTAAAGCTAGCGAAAGGGTTGTTTACCTCTTCTTCATCCTCGCTTTCATTGCTCCCTTCAGCCATCATGCATTTTTAGTTTTCCTTTTCACGACTGGCATTCTTTAGTTTGTTAAGTATGTCCTTGGCAGATCTGCATTCATAAAGACATGGAAGGATAGCAATATCAACATCTGCCTTCATTAAATTTAATGCCTTCAAATTAACAGCATTCTTTAATCTATGATTTTCAGTCCACTTAGATTTATCTTTAGGTAATCTGTGTGGACTACATGAAATTACCTTCCATAAATCAGGATCTATTATTCTAACATAGCTACGCATGCTATTGAGCCATGAATCAAAGTTGGAGCAGTTGAAAACTGGTGGATGAGCCATAAAAGCAAATCAACAAACAATTCAATGCAACAGACTGAACACACTCAGAAATGCACCAAAGAGTCTGCAGGATCTACTGCGGATCGTTGGATCCGATGAGGCAGTAACCCGCTCTGATACCAATTGTTAGGTGCGTATCTAGGATCTAGAAGGGGGGTTGAATAGATCCCCAATAAAAACTTAAGCCCAGTGACAATAACAGCCCAATTTGTTGATCAAACCATTCACGGCAATATCTCAAACAATAATACCATTAGCCTAAACCACAACGAGCAGTCCAAGATAATACCAGATTATAGTGAGGATGAAATTTCTCAAACTGAATTAAACTCACACAAAATATATCCTTCAGAAAATTGCTCAATTAGAAATCAGATTAACACTTAAACATTCAAACACACTTGCTGTCGAGCACATGACAGATTGAAGATGTGAACATTCATAACTGAATCAAACAGTATGAATTATCATCAAGGCGATACGGCAAACACTACAAGTGTGCCTAAGGTGCACTACAAGGAGAATAACCTTGTGACAGAAAATGATAGACAAAATCGTGCACTTAAAGGAATCACACAATAGACAACCCTCGTGAGCGATCCTATGAAAGGAGGTGGATGATAGGGAGCAAATGCACAAAGCACACCATGGGGCACCAGAGTTTTAGGTGGTTCAGCTAACTCAGAGTTAGCCTACGTCCACCCCTCGCTCCCATTGAGCGAGGATACCACTAGCACAAGCTAGAAATTAAAGTAGACTCAGTCTGCAACAACGGCTGCCTAATAGCTTGTACCCTAAAGGAGACAAATCCCTCGACCTGGTCTTGCCTCCCACAAGACCAGCAACCTAGCTCTGCTACACCACAGAGCTAGAATCGGTGGTCCAACCTCCCTTCCTCTAAACCAGAGGGAAACCGGAGATAAATCTCCCTTCTTCTGCTACCGCAGAAGGGACGTGAACAGCAACCTACTACTCACTAGAACCCAGAGGATAAGATCCTCTCTTCCCCTGAATCTACAGAGGGAAACCATGAGTGACACCCAATCACTCATAACCGGAGACCCAAGTCTCCCTTCTCCTGAACACACAGGAGGAAGCTCGATCCTAAACCAGGGAATCGGAAACCAAAAAATCAATGGTAAAGAACAACAGAAAAACCAAAAAGAAGAATAAAAGATAGATACATATCGGCAGGACCAACTTGGCTTGGATCTGATCTAGAGGCCAATACAAATATGATCTTGAAGGAATTTCAAGGCTCTCACGATCTCCTTCTCTCTCTGAACTGCTCTTCAGCTCTCACTCTCTGACAGCCCTTCTTTCTGCTCGCTTCTCTTTCTTTCTCTCCTTTTCTCTCGATCTCATCTTCTCTCAGACAACCATTCTTTCTTCTGCACACCCCTTTTTTGTCTTTTCTTGTTCATATATCTCTTCGAAGGATGAGGGTCTATTTATACAAAATAGAGTATCGAAACCCATTTGGATAAAATGATTTGGTGCCCTTTAATTTCTATTGGACCACGTGGCAAGAGGGGGAAGAATATTCCTGATAAAGTGTCCTCAGATCACGTGCATATTACCGCTCAGTTGGGTTCACGTGCCACTCGCCTGCTATAGTAATGATTTGGTTGAAGCCCAGTCACGTGCCTGCCTCAAGTGATGCTGCTACCACCTCTTCACTCAGACATTTCATCAAACACTTTTCCTTCTTCTTTAAAGACCTCAGATCCCAGCAGTTGCACCGACCTTGGTGAACATCTCAATGAGTGCATTGAGTTGATTGTGCTTCACCACTATATGTGCTTTGACCTTGTCAAATGGAGCTTTGATCTTCTGCTTCAAGCTACCTCATAGATACACTGACCTTCAAGATCAGAGAATGCTGATGTGCACCGACTTGTGGGTCTTGTAGTGTTGATGTGCATCGACCTTGTCGGCATCAAACACTTCATCTGCATGACTAGGAAGGGCACATGCACCGACCTTGTAACACAACACTCAGAAAATGTGCTCAGACCTAGAAGCATGCGCAGGCCTTCTCCATGCACAAATGAAAAGTGCATCGACCTTCTTTTGAGGTTGCTTAAATGTGCACCAACCTCTCTTCAGAGTTGACCAATGTGCACTGACCTTCCTTTTGAAGTTGCTCAAATGTGCACCGACCTCTCTTCTTGAAATCACACAGGTGCATTGACCTTCCTTCTTCGTTGCTAGGATATGCTTCGACCTTTTTTCTGGGTTGGAAGGATGTGCATCGACCTTCTTCGCTGACGGACCAAAGGTGCACTGACCTTGTTTGTTGAATGAGTCAAGGTGCACTGACCTTGTAAGCCAAATGCCAAAAGATGCACTAACCTTGTAAGTACATGTACATCGACCTTCATCAGCCCCCAGTTAACTAGCATCAACCTTCATTGGTCCCCAGCCAACTAGCATCGACCTGCATTGGACATGTGCACAGACCTTGTGTATTTGAAGCAGAACATGCATTGACCCTCTTTTAAGAGTTAACCAATGTGCATCGACTTTGGTTCTGCAGTAACTGAGGTAGCATCGACCTTGGTTGCATGCAGATTGAAGTAGCATCGACCTTGTATATGCACAATGTAAAATGTGCATCGACCTTCATTCTGTGCAAGGTTAACTAGCATCAACCTTCATTCATCAACCACAGAAGCTGCATCGACCTTAGCTGTTAGCTTGCACTGTCTTGGACTTTGACTTGCCAACCAAGACTATTGACATTTCTCATTGACTGTACATTGACTTCTGACCATGTTGACTTTTCTTGTTGACTGTGTATTGACTTCTGATTTTAACTGGCTTTCAACCTGTACTTTGTGCAACTTGAACACCTCAACAGCATAAACAGGGTCATGAGAGCATATGCATGATTCTTTATCAACAAACCACATTGATTAATCATATTAAAGAGTACACATGACTATAGTTTTTGACAGCATCAAAACACAGGGACACAACAGACATGAGTGAAGAGTATAGAGCCATCATTCTATTGAAGCGTCTACCTAGTCGTGTCTTTTCCTATTTCCTGAGGCCAATATTGTATTTTTCCTCTTTATTGAGTATAGTCATCAATGGATTATTAGTATGAGTCAATGAGTTATGTAATAATAGTTATACTCTGGATATTGGAGTTATTAATGGAATAAAGGATTTGATTTATTATCTTTACTTTTGTGCATTCTGTCCATAAGGTCGAATTCCTTATACTCTGATTGACATGAATAATATAAATTCGTCACGCATATCGGGTTCCTTCTGCGCTCGGGACGTGACAGAGAACATGAGAATGAGGGAGAGAGGGGAATTAAGTGGATTTAAATAGAAATTTTTGGGGGGTTTTAAAAATCTGGAAAATAAAAAAATGGGAAAAAATCATCTCCGCAATCCTTAGAAAATGCACAACTTGCTTGCATTGCCCCGGAGCCCAAAAACATATTGGTTCACCACATTCGGGGATCCAAGGGCCCGATAACCAAAATTTTGATTTAAATACAAAACGTGATTCAGGACCTACGGGAACACTCCAAAACCCATAGATTCTTGATCGGCAAACCCTTGTCATTACAAGGTCCCTTACATTCAGCCAACATCACAAATGCCAACAATGTAACACAACTTTTCTTCATTAATCTATGAGCTCAAAAGTCAGAGATAAGAGACGAGTGTCTAGGATGCTTAGCGTTAGAAAAAGAAAGTTTAGAGTGCTCACTAAAGGTTACCATTGCTTGCCTGCAATCTACACTAGCACCATGTTTGGACAACCAATCAGCTCCTAAGATCACATTATATCTATCCATTTCTATGCAAACCAAATCAACAAGTAAATTGTGACCACCAACTAACACCTCACTAGAAGGGTAGAAGTATCTAAGTACAGTTTCGGCTCCTATGAGTGTGGTGATGACAAGATCGGATTTCAAAGGCGTAGATTTCATAGACAAGGTAGCGGTAAAAGTTTGAGAGATATAAGAATGGGTGGCTCTAGTATCCAACGGAACAAAGGCGGGTTTAGACTTAATAGAGAGGGTATCTTCCACCACTCTTCCTTCTTCGGTAGGTTCAGTTTCCAACAATGTTTGCTGCCTGCCTTGATGTCTCGATCCACCTTGATCCTTGTCCTGCGGAACTAGATCCTTCAAAAGAGAGCAATCAGGGATCCTGTACTCTCTACTCCCACAACGTAGACATGCTCCCAACCTCCTCCAATACTCTTCGGCTTTATGAATATAATCTTGTCACAATACTTGCAAATCTCTTTAGATGATGCAATAGGAACAATCTATTTATCATTTTCTTTAAATTTCTAATCCTTTTGGAATTCTTTCCCTCCACGTGCCCTTTTCCTTCCAAATGATGGGTTGAAATTCCCACAGCTAGTAACTTACTCCTTCTTGACAATTTTTCCTTTGATCTGGTCTGTCAAATTAGTGGCATCTTCCAACAATTTGGCTTTCCTAACCATATCAGCACATGCCTGAATATCCATGGTTGCTAACAGAGTAATGTATTGAGGTTTCAACCCGTTCAAGAATTCTTAACTTTCATTCTTTCAGTGCCAAGTAGATGAGGTGCATACCAAGCCAATCTAGAGAATTGGGCCTCATACTCACCTATAGATAGATTTCTTTATGTAAGCGAGGTAAATTCTATTGCCTTCTTATCTTGGACTCTTTCTGAGAAATGCTTACTATTGAAGTGCTCTAAGAACTTCTCCCAAGCAAATTGACCATAGGACAGAGTAGCTTGTACTAACTCCCACCAGGTCCTAGCGTCTCTTTCTAACTAGAATGTAGCAAGAAGAACCTTATCTTGGTTGGAGCATTACATAACCTGAATATCATTTCCATATCCTTTACCTAATATTCGGCTTCATCAGGGTCAGTGGAACCATTAAATCTCAAGGGACTCATTTCTCATAATGTTTCGGTGCAGATCTCTAGCTCCTTGGTAAGCTCCACCTTGATCAACTTGTTACAGGGCTTGAGTCAACCCTTGAACTGTTCTTTACATTTCTATCCATTAAGCACGTTCAACCGCCATCTCAATAGAAATATAAACCCCTGCAAGACGACTATAGATGTTAATTACTTTATTTCTTTCTAGAGTTAAATATAGTTTAGCACTTAGCTTAAGGCTCTGTCCAATCTCACCGGTCAACTATAAGGTACTGACATATGTCATAGGTCCTAACGGTAGCTTGAAACCAATATCCTAGAAAAACCTGGGGTCTTGAGAACTTAGGCTCTTATACCACAAAAACTATCGCGTCCCGAATATGGAATATCAAAATGCAATAGTTTTAACAAGTCAATCAGAGTAAGAACTAAATAATCAACAATAAACCACAAGAGAGACAACTCTAAATGTAATGCCCGAGAATTTTCTAAGAATTTCTAGAATGAAATATAATAATTAAACATTTAAAGAGGTTTCAGTGGGCTATTAAAATAATTTTGGGATAATTAAAACAATCTAAAAGCCTTATATTAACCAAAGGGCTAAGCCTAACTTAAATAGGCCCAAAAACCTAATTCAAAGACCTTTAGACCCAAGCCCATTAATAGAAAAGTAAATTGGGTAATTTACATATTTAAAATAGGATATATACACCAATTAGGAGGTAAATAAGAGATAATAAGAAAATCCGAATATTTCAGATTTAACGCCAAATGGTGGTCTATCGCGAGACTACCATTTCATTTTAGCGGTCAAGACATGGCCGCTAATTCATTCTGATTCCGTAAGTGGAAGAAGCACAGAAAGTTTGGATCTTTGGCATCCAAATCCCCATGGATTGAAGTGTGTAGACATGTAAACATGTCTATGACTCTTGGGGATCGATCCTAACCCTAATTAGGACTCCCAACTCGATCAAATCCTCAGCCCTAACTCAAAACCCTATAAATAGACCCTAACTTTGACCCATGCGAACCCTAATGTTGGCTCGCGTAATTCGAAGATAAGGAGACATCTTCTCAGGTTAATCCTTTAGAATAATTTGTTCTCCTTAGTTTTTTCTAACTCCCCTCAAAATCTCGTGCCAGGAGGACACACCGTTGGAGAGTTAGAAGCCCTACAAGTTGCAGGTTTGCTGGAGTCCGCACAGGAACTAGTGTGGCTGTCCAACAAAGACCTAGAGATTGGATGCCCTAATAGAGGTATTTAGAAGTTAATCCTTTAGAACTTATTGTTCCCCTTTGAATCTTCTACCTACCCTCCAAATTTCACGGTTCTACGTCAAGTGGTTGAGGAGAACGAGGGACGAGAAGTTGCTGGCTTAGTAGAGGACATGTAGAAACTAGGGTCGACTTCCAGTCAGAAATTCAAAGTCTAGAGATCGAATCAAAGGTAGTTTATCTCATGAAAAGGCTAAATTTATATGTTATGAACAAAAGTCCATTGTTACCTAGTGATTTCATGCACTGTACTGGGAGTATTTAATGTTTTATTTCAACTACGCATCTGGATTATTACAGCATGCATGAATCCTACTCTTTAATGAGAAATTGATAACTTTTGGCTTAATTTATGTAAACCATGCATCTCCATGCATTTCTTATGTTCTATCATGTCTTATCCCTCTGCTGAGCATGGATTTCATTTATCTATTGCTCAAAAATAGGCCTTATATGACCTATTTTACTTCTATCTGTTACAGAACAGAAATGGTCTCTACCAGACCGCCATAATCATTTAGCGGCCCTGCGATAGACCGCAACCACCATCATGCGGTCCTCCTATGACCGCCATTATCTTTCTGATTTCTGATGCCTGTTAACTCTAAACAGATTGCAGATTGACCCTATGAACTATATGATAAACCTAGGTAGATAGGTATTATTCCTAGTTTTGACTTCATATTCGTAATATTGGTTATATTGTGCATCATCCTTGAAAGATTACATGTCTTACATGGTTTAAATGCTTATTTTAGCTTATGCTACTTTCATGACAAAACATATACTTTTGTAGTAATGATCACATTTTCACATACTCGTTTTGATTTGATCGTCGTTTTACCATGATCCTTTCTCATCTATAGTCTTTTCTTAAGAACATGGTGCATACCTCGGTGCGTGGCAATTAGTTACACTGTTGCACTTATAAGTACACCTCTTGAACTTGTGATCCTCTCCGTTGGATATTCCTTCCACCGGACTATGTGATCTGGTTTCAAGGTCTCCAAAAGTCTCCGCGAACTTGGGATTCCCACTAGGATGCCGAGCTGGTTGTACCCTCAAAGCCAATTTATTTAGAAAGCACTCACATGATCGGTGTTTTTCTAAGTCCTGGCTAGTAGCGGCCATCAAGGAGACCGCAAATGTCAATTAGCGGCCTTTCCCTTAACCGGTATTTTCCCAGAGGTTTCCCTATGTCGACACTTCGTTCTTCATCCGTCGACTCTTTCCAAGTTATGGCCATACTAGGACCGCCACTATTAAATTGCAGCCATGCCTGTGACCGCTAATTCAAGAAACGGCCTAGACTAGACCGTTCCCTGTCTCTGAGTTATTTAACCCGAGGTTTGACCCAAGGGTTGATTCTCCTATATTCCTAGATGATACATTGATTATCTCAAACCAAATACCTTATTCAAAAGCTATGTAATGAATTATGAAAGTTAAAAGAACATGTCATTATACTGTCAAATTCTTTCCGTGGCATGGCCTTGTCTTAAATCATTTTTTGAATTATCATGTTCAAAATTGGTGCAATCTTGCCTTGATATCATGAAACTATAGTTTGAACTTGTACATTATTAGCCTACTTTATTGATATTTCTCATGGAAGTAACTTGATTTATAACTTGAAGATGCAGTTTGGGCACTGATTGTGTCCAAGGGCTCCATGCTGACCCACTCGGTTGATTGTCGGAAGCATGCTAAAAAAAATCATGGGGTACGATGATACTGGCATCGTATTGCACTAGGAGTACTTTTTTTATAGACGAGTGAAAATCACGAGGCTATACATGAAATTATACATTCTTGTGACATGACTTTCTAGTGCATGGCCTTCATGGTTATGAAAAGTACACTCTCGATACATGCTAGTACATTCTTGTTATATGAAAGGCCACTATATATTCTTGAATGATTATCCTCTCAATCTATATCAGAAATCTCATATCTTCATAGTCACATCTTGTTACTTACGTTGTTACTATGGTTTTGTTCGCATGTTTCATCATATGCATTTATCTTATTTCCTAGAGCAAAAATGCTAAATACTTAAACATTACCTTCATGTTGATACGAAGATACCTACTAGGCAAGTGTGCTCATTCTTTTTTAATCTTTTCTGGACATTCTAGCGGGGATTCAGACTACTCAAGTGACGAGTCTGAGAGTGATTAAAGATCGAGAGAAGACCTAGTAGGGTCATGAGTCAAGTCGAGTCTATGTAATTTTTCATTTATTTGAGTCTAGTAAAAAGAGTCAATTATCAATGTACTTTGGATATTATTCAATAAAGTGAAGTTTTGATTATATTATCTTGTGCATTCCCTTTTATGTGTGAATGTGTTAGCGCTCTGATTATATTTCTTGCATGCGCCATACTAGCCGGCTATTCACGTTCCCGAATATCTTCCGTTGTACTTATATCTAGGGGTGTGATAGTTAAAGTGGTATCAGAGCCTATGTCTCAAGACTTACTTATTCCTAGAAAAATGTCATTGTTGATTTGTTTTGCTTCCTTCTCTTGTTTGTGGTTTGTGGTGATAAAGATGATAAGCAAAAATCAATGATCTCAATCAACCTAAGGACATGTGAACCATGAACCTAGGCAATCAGAACAAGCTCTAGCATGGGCAATGCTATCTCAATCGAACTATACTAAAGAAGGCAAAGAAAAACACACACCAGAGTGTGGAGCAAGGAGTAAGTAAAAAACACACCGCAAGGGTGGAACAAGCAAAGGAAATAAGAGATATAAGATGGGAAAGAGAAAGCTAATGCCCAATACCAAGAAGGAACGTGATCGCCACTAAGATAATAAAACAAGTCAAAGGCCTGGTCAATACCTTAGAATAGGGGGATGATGCACCCGCCCACGGGAGAGAAAAACCAGTAAAATCTGCAGATCTGCCTTGAATGTAACGGTTCAGACCCTGTGCGTCACAGAAGTGTAACGGTTGCCAGATGAACCATTAGAACAGCCTGACGCGCCTGCACAAGACCGTCAGAGAAGCTGCAGCAATAGCCTATGGATTCTTTGAACTCCAAACCTTCCAGCCGGCCAGAAGACTTGGGCTTCATCTAATGAACCTGTAAACCTGCCATGCAACGTGAAACACAAGAAAACAATCCCAAATTAGCCCTTCAAACAAACGTAGTGTCAATTCTCAAAGGACATAAGATCATGCAAAAGGAAAGGGGAATACTGGGGAAGTTTTGATTTTTTAACCCCTCTGGGCGTTTTAAAAGATAGGAAGGATGTTTAGATGATGAAAATAGATGAAGGACGTGGAAGAAAGTAGTGGGGCAATGCTGTGATAAGAAGACAAGGGAGGAACACAAGATGACAATGATGAACTTTGAAGCACAATGAAACGAATACTCCCTTCACCGTGAAGCAGATGGACGTGAGGAATAATTCTCCTTGGTTGGATGTGGCTCCAGAATGCGGCAGCACTTCGACGCGAACTCCAGATCTTCCCCCTTCAGGCCATGAAGTCAAGGGTTCTATTTATAGGCCCTCAAAATCTCGGGTCGAGCAGAGGATAATCCAGCAAGAAAAGATGATAACTCTTAGCAAACCCTTGAAGATAATATCACCAAGAGTCCATAGAATCAAACAGAAGGTTCTGAGGATCAGATTTGAAAGAGAAATCATAAGATCAAACTCTTATCTCGATCACGGAGTAGAAGAGAAAAGACCAGAACTGCCAGGACTCTCTGTTGGATGTAACGGTTGCACGACAGACCGTCACATGAATGTAACGCCCCATGGAGAGACCGTCACACTAACCTTATCCCTAAGAAGATAAGATCAATGGGAAGAAGATCAAAATAGTAGGACTCTTGAATGAATGTAACGGCCACGAGAGGACGCATTAGAGGGACGTAACGGCTGCACGACAGACCGTTAGAATCAATGGACAGGCCAAAGGATAAGGATTGAAACAAAGGCCTTAAGCTATAGGACTCTTCAAGATGTAACGGTCCAGGGCGGATGCGTCAGAAGGATGTAACGCCCCTGGTATGGACCGTTAGAAACAATAATGATCAAAAAGAAATAAGAGTTTGCCAAGCTTCATCCAAACGAAAGTGCAGAGGAAACCAGATTCAACCAAGAGGAGAAGACCCATGAAATAGACTTCAAATTGATCAAGAAAGCTTAATGAAGAGTGAACAACTCGAAGCATCATATAGAATGAACAAGGAGATGACCCGACTTATCGGTCATAAAATGGGTGTCAACAGATGCCCTTCCTTAACGTCCTCTTTAGAGGGGAGCGAGCGGAGGTGAAGCGAAAGCGGAATGGAACATGGAGATGAAGCGGAAATGAAGCGGAGTGGACTGAAAAAGCGGGCATTAAGGTAAACGACACCCGTTCTACCAACAAGCGATTAGGAATTTTCTGGAAAACTTCGAACTGATCATAAGGAAATAGTCAACCAAAGGATGCATGTCTGGAGGAATTAACTAAGGAAAGGAAAACACGGCTAGCCGCCGGAGGCAATGGAAACGAAAGAGATAACTGACTAAACTCCAGACATGAATCTTCAGCTAACTAAATCAAGCGAACAGAGCAAAGGAAACCTCCGAATTCAGAGTGGAATGATTCTCCTCATTCGAGATCAAAGAATACAGCTATTCACCATCATTGAGACGCCTTGGCAGACGAAGAGTCCATGAATGCTCAAGAATGCGTATGATGCATGCTGGGCTAAATAAAGAGAACTCATTAAAATGAATGCAAAGAAAGATAAAATAACAAAATACTCGAGAATAATATTGCTAGACCGGAGAAATCAGGGTCAGGACACTATCTGCAATCACGGCGTGCGAGACAGAACCATCGTCCCCAAAATTTTCCAACCTAACGGCCTATCCAACGATTAAACATGTGAACTTAGATCATCATCTTTTTTGTTTAAGGGGAACATCAGATCCCGGAACACATGAATGACCAGCCGGTTCTCGAGATAATATATCATAGATAACATATAATAATGCATTAAGGGGATAAGGAACGGGATACAATACCTGACTTACCTGCCTGGCGGATGGTAAAGCATGATGTTGTTCATAACTTCATTCATGAGAGAGAGGTTAGCGAACAATAAATATGAGCATGAAACGAGGCATAACCATCCATACGCGTGAGAAGCATCAATAATATGCATCATGGAAGAAAATGCAACCATTCAAGCATCAAATAGACCATTTTATTCATCAAGAAACTTGCAAGCTGTAACGGACTATTGAGGGAGCGTCACACTATGTAACGGACCAAGACAGGGCCGATAGAGACTAGGCGGTTCACATTCTTCAATGAAAATTCAAAAATGACCTGACGGTCTAAACACTACGCGTCAGAGGATGTAACGGTCTGGCGATAGACCGTCACATTTCCTGAGCGTTCAAAAAAACAAAACCGAACAGTCACAGCCATCATTCAAGCATTCAACACCTAATCGCCCTCAAACACCCACACACCCCAAACCGAGAAGACCACCGGCGACCACCCACGACCACCGACGAAATGGCTGGCGACGAGCCTCCACCGCCGCTGAAGAAGAGGGAGAGAGAGAAGAAGAAGGCCATCCGACGCTTCCATCGCCGAATAGAACGAGAGGAGGTGCCAAGGCCCGTGGAAGAAGAAACTAGGGCGAGGGGGCCAACAACGGAGGAAGGAGAGGTTCCCACGGCCGAGGAGGACCAAGGGGAAATCCCCATAGACGAGGGAGAGCCCAAGGAACAAGAGAAGAAGACGAAGAGGGGCCAAGACCGAGAGGTAGGCCGCCCACCCTAATCTTTCAATTTTTAATTTTTATAGTTTTTTATGTGGATGCATGTGTGAATGGGGGGTAAAAGATGGGTCCACGAACCCATTAGGATCATTTGTAGGCCTTTTGGCCAAGGTGAGAAGCCAACGGAATACAAAGGGGATAATGCCCTCTAGCAGAGAATGTGACGGTCCGTCCAGGGACCATCACAATTCTGACGCGCCACCCATGGTGCGTTAGAGCACTGTGACGCCCCACCCCAGGGCCGTCACAATCACTAGAGGTTAAAACTATTTTTAGGTTTTTCAATTATCCAATTTTTTATTTTTTTTTCATTATATGAATGCTCTGCAGTGATTTTATAATGCGATTGACTAACCTATGCTCTAAATGAATGCAGGGAAAGAGACGGACGAGGATCTCCTGGCTTCAGATCCGGGCGGTGTACCAGGCACTGCCCGATTACCAGAGAGAGAGATTAGCCAGCATGGGGTTTGCCGAGGTGCTGAGTATCGAGGTGATCAGGATGGATACACCCCTGCTGTATGCATTGCACGAGAGATGGGATCCGATCAGCAGGGCGTTCATCTTCCCGTGGGGTCACATGATCCCCACACTGGAAGACATGGCGAGGATTGCCGGACTGAGAGTGCACGGAGCTGCAGTGACAGGATGGACATACCGAGACTACCGAGAGATGGCCCAGGAGCTGCTCGGACTAGATTTGATCAGACCGGGACAGACATCATCTCAGCTCTCGAGATCACGACTGCAGGAGAGCTTAGGGCTGAGAGGAGTAGCCATAGCCGTGGGAGAGCTACCAGAGGAGCATATGGGTAGAGTGATCGATCAGGTGCGCCCACATGTGGCGGCGGAGGCGGGACCAGAGGGAGATCGAGTCCTGAGGCGCTTCCTTATGCTACTGTTCGGGAAGCTCCTCTTCGCGACTCGGGCAGATGTCATTAGTTACAGACTGCTGCCGATGATCAGAGATTTAGGCAGAGTCGAGAAATACGCATGGGGAGCGGCAGTGCTAGCCTTCCTGTTCGAGTCCCTCAGCACGACGGACCGACAAACGATGCTGGGCGGCTTCTCGCCTTTTCTACAGGTAAACTTAAATGCTTTTCTATTATGCTCATGCTTATGCAAATGCAAATGATTATGCAACTGATATTAGACTTCTAACATGCAGATCTAGAGCTACATGTACCTCCCGGGCATCGAGAGAGGCACACTACTCTACCCTGGGTGGATCCCGATCGCCAGACGATGGGTGGTTGCAAGGGACCCGGGGTCGATCATTAAATTGACCCGGGCGACCCAGGATGACTTGGATTCCTTCCCGCACACGACGGTAAGCCCGAAACTCAAAAATGCTTCCTAAATGCTTTGAATGTTTATGAATGTTCTAAATTTCTATATGCTGATAAATATGCTGACATGGACTATATGCTTTCTAGGTGAGATGGACCCCATACCGAGGCGAGAGCTACGAGGGATAGCCATGGGTGGAGGTAGCCCTCTCGTACCGGGGACGAGACATATGGTTGCACTGCATCCATGTCATCGAGCCACTCCACTACCGGATGATCCTGCGGACTCGGGGACTACACCAGCCTGAGGTGACCTTTCCACGCCGTGGTGACAAACGCACGGGCAAGTCAGCAAAGGGTATTAGCGGCGACGTGGATTGGTGTGCCCGAAAGGTGAAGTATGTCCACGATTGGAACCGTCGGGGTAGAGCGGTGAAGGAGTGGGATGAGAGCGACGAGGCGTACTTGAAAGCCTTCGCTCGACTGTATGGGGACCGGGTGTACCGAGGTACCCGACAACCGGTATGCAACTTCTAAACCCTTAAATCTGAATGCTTTTATAAGGAAATTTTATTCTATATGCACTGACTCATATGCTTTCTAAATGCAGCTAGACCCCGAGGGAAGGATAGCCGAGCTCGAGGGGCTACTCCATGCCACCGTCCAGCAGCGGGATGAGTACCGGACCGCCTTGGAGCTTCTGGTAAGATTCCCAAAAACCTTTGAACCAAAAAACTTATGATTATGTTTATGATTATGCAAATGATGCCAACGTGATTGACTAACCATGATTTCTAAATGCAGCGGGCTGAGGGAGCCCAAAGAGCGGGACCGGATGCCCCGTCGTTGTCATCACAGCCAGCGGGAGGCAGGGCCGAGCGTGACGCCGAGTTTGCCCGAGCGGTTGCCTGGGCCGAGGAGGTGGAGGCCACCCTCGCGGAGCGGGTAGGATGCTAAATGCTTTGACTTAAATGCTTTTTAAATGCTTAGGTGACTAACCATATGAAATGCAAACTACAGGCGAGAGAGCTGGCAACAGCAGCGGCCGAGGTGAAACTGGCTCGGACTGAGGCGGAGAGGAATCGGGCTGAGGCAGAGGTCTTACGAGTAGAGGTGGCCCGATTGAGAGGAGAGCTTGAGCGGACGGCCACATAGATGGCAGACTTCGAGAGATACCGATCCGAGGCACGGGCTGCGCGACTCGAGGCCCACGACATGAAGGTCGAGGTCCGGACCTTGGAGAGGACCATACGGATGATGGGCCGAGGATCGGAGCGGAGCGTCTCTCAGAGTGGAGCGCCGAGGAGTGCTGCTCGTGCTGGATCAGTGGCAGACTACCTTGTCAGCTCCTATGGTCAACGGAGGAATGAGAGGGCGGAGAGGGGTCAGCAGGAGGAGAGTGCCTCCATAGCGCCACCGGCGAGGAAGCCGGAGGGTGGAGATGATGATGGCGGCCCGGCGGATAAGGCGGCCGAGTGATGTATTGTTCTTGTTATTACTTGTACATGACTTATATGGGAAATGAAATGCAATTCTTTTTGTGTCCCGTTTGTTTTTCCTTTTTTATGTGAATGAATGGATGTGTGTGCGAACAGGTGAGCATGTGAGTGAATGGGAATGAATGGCAATGAATGCAAGAAAATGCATGTAAGAATGTGTTTGGAATGGAGGAAATGCATGTGGATGTGTGTGGAAGAATTGTGGGGAATCGTGTGGATGAAATGTGATACGTGGGACGGACAGGGTGAACAGAATGGAAAATATGTAAGACCGCCAGGTCTAACAGAGGCAAGAAGGAATAGCACAAACACAGCAGCAGACAATGTAACGGTCTAGGTCCAGACCGTCAAGATCAAGTAACGCATTGGATGGAAGCCGTCAGAAAAGACAGGTCAAATTTGCAGAACTGAACAGCAGGAAGGGTGACGGTCCCCAGCTGGTGCGTTAGAGATATGTAACGGTCAAATGATAGACCGTTAAAGATGGCAGAGCAGTGGGATATCAGGCAACTAGCAGGAAATGTAATGGTTCAGGGGCGGCGCGTCAGATGTCAGTAACGGCCATGAGCAAAACCGTTAGGAATGATTGAACAAGAAGAAGCCAAAACTGAACAGCAGAGAATGTAACGGCTCAAAGGGAACACGCCACAATAAGTAACAGTCTGATGCTAGACCGTCAGGCCTGACAGAACAAGATTGGGCTAAATTAAACCCACAGGAAATGTGACGGCCTAGGGCTGGCGCGTCAGAGACAAGTGACGGCCCTACGATAGACCGTTAGAGAACGAAGCGTACTCCGAGATGGATTCTACTGTGAGAGGCAAAATCCGAGATAGGAATCCCTCAATCCGCTCTAGACTCCTCCCAGACTTAGGATAAAGCCTTCTAATCCAAACCTTATCACTTTAAAGCCAAAAGCAAGCCTTTAAAACTTGGAAACTTAGCCAAAATCGTAGTTTTGCTGAATTCTCTGCTACAAGGGCCGAAGAACCTCTCCTAAGGGCAGGAAAACAAGATGAAGAGAAACTTTAAGGTGATGGCCATGGAGGAGAAAGTCTACACCGGACCTAAGGCTGCGAGAAAAGAGCACGGAGAACTGCAGAGACTAACCTCGATTCCCAAACATCTAAGTTCTAATGCTCAAAGGGTGGTAAGCTCTCTTTACCTTAGCTAAGTTCATCAATTCTACACTTCATCTTTCCTTATGATCTTCTTCTTCTTCCTAGCCTCTTCCTGGTCCAAGATGTTATTCCAATCTAAAGTGGGTGGCTCCCATGATCAAGGAACTCCCTCTAGAAGTCGTAGCAATCCTTAGGGTATGGCACCTTCAACCCTTGTTGGTTTTAGCCAAGAACCTTCAGAAATTGTCATTAGATTGGCCAAGCATTTCAGCCCTTATAGAATTATGGCATCCATAAACACATACTTTCATCTTCCCTTCTTTTGAAGCTACAGTCCTATTAGAGGAGGTAGAAACCTACCTAGCCCTTCCTAAGACTAAGGCGGGAGATGAAGATCTAGTTTGCTACACGGTGGAGCCTATTGACCTGTCCTTGATCTTGAGTGATTTCATCCATAATCCAAAGGACGTGAGGACCATGATCAGCCCGCACCACATACACTTGATACCCTTGGCACAATGGATAGTCTCTCATTGTAAAAATAAGTGGGAGAGATATGAAGCCATAGCCAAGGCGGTGTCGGTTTACTTATGCGGAGTCTTCCTTTTCACCACTACCGACCACCTCTTAGATACCCAAAATCTTAGCATAATCAGCGGGTTGTGGCGGGGACTGTCCATCTCTCAGGCGATCCTCTCATATCTCTATGAAGGACTAAGTTCGGCTTGCCTAGGAGGACCTCTATTCGGCTCCATGATTCTCCTCGAGTGTTGGATGGGAGTGAGAATCAAATTCCATCCCAAGGAGAATATTACTTCTTCTAGCCGGATCTTCGGGAGTCACCCTTTATTCTTCATTGGAGGCGCTTCTGGATTCTCTTCTCAGGTTGAATGCAAGACGGCAGACAAGAAAAGACTGGATGAATGGCGCCTCTTCTTCAACACCTTGCCAACAGGGAAATTCATCATGCGACCAAGGATCCTTCGGAGCACTCTTGTTAGAATACCGCGGCGTCAAGGCCTGGACCTCCAGCTAGTGGGAAATACTACCATGGCGATCTACAGCCCGCACCGGTGCCATCTTCAGATCGGACTACCTCGGATTGAAGCTCATGCACTATCACACTACCCTCCCCTTCTACCTAGGAAGATGGGGACCGAGGAAGATGAGAGAGCAGTTCGGAACGCGCTGACCATGTGGGAGATCAACAAGGTGCGTCTGTGGCAAGAAGAAGTGGAAGAGAACGACGACGCACGCCGTGGCTACGTGAAGGACTTGAGGAAGATCCACCCTCTTGCGGATAAGAAATTGAATGTAGCTTGATTTTGTTTTCATGATGGAAGATGTTGTTGTATTTGAAAATTTATGAATCTTATGTTCCATTAAGTTTATTTGAATGAGATGGGAATGCCTCAGTTGTTATGCGCACGAGTTGTGGTTTGACTGGTTAAAGTGAAAACACAGCCTCTAGAGAGCGTAACGGTCCTGAGAAGGGCCGCTAGAAAGATATAACGGTCGGAGATAGGCCATCAGGGTAAGGACCTGAGAATCAAGTTCTCTGGGGGATGTAACGATCCAACGATAGACCGTTAGGAGGATGTAACGGTCGTGGCCCAGACCGTTAGGGAGAGAGCTGCTGAGAGAACCAAAGCGAAAGCCTGAAGGAATGTAATGGTCCAGGAAGGACCGTTAAATGAGTGTGACGGCCTACACCTGGCGCGTCACAGTCTTGAACCTGTGAGATTTCAGTCTTCAAACTTAAACCTGCGTTCTGCACACACTTAGACAAGAGACAAGTTAGATATGTTCTTAGACTCAACCCCTTGCCTTGGAGCAAGTTAGAGAATGACCATTTCTTGATATCTGGTCAAGGGGTGGAGCCTTATCAAATAGGCGGAAAACATAATAGAAATAATGCGATGCATGCAATGCATATGATGGTGTTTTTGAGTTTTGGAAAATATCTGAATTTTTGTGAGATTTTGGAAATATTTGATGTTTTTGGGTTTTGGCACATATGGTTTTTGTTGGATTTTGAAATATATGATTTTTTTTGGATTTTGAAGTATATGATGTTTTTGGGTTTTGAAAATATTTGACGTTTTTGGATTTTGAAAACCAGTGCCTTCTCCTGACAGCGTCGGTCCTTCTCATTGTAACGAGAGTTCCTGAGGTTGGCGTGCAACAAAGTGACAATCCCTGACCGAGGCCCAACTAGCATGACGGTGCTTCTACCAGGGCCATACCCAGGGTACTAGTCTTGATCCTAAAAAAGAAAATGGAACACGGGGGTAAGCTTAGGCCAGATCTAGAAGCTTTTAGGACTTGGGTTCCTCTCCAGACAACCCATCAGAGATTCGGTCTGTTGTGCTGGGGCTTTGTGTCCGTCATCGAACCTTAGTCCATTCTAGGCATGCATACGACCGGGCTCATTTGTCCCGCGGGGAACTGTACTGCCTCTCTTGCCACGCCTAGCTTTCTTTCTTTCTTCTGGAGTTTTTTTTTTTTTGAGTATAGGTAGGGTAGAATTTTTGAGATAATGCTTTTGCTTTTGTCACAAAAATTGCTCTTTTGCTTTCTTCATCTTTGCTCTTTTGCTGGTGGCGTTAGGTCATAACGGACTGCCCCTATTTGAGACCTCCTCTCGTCAGGGTGTCTAGATTGGTCATCGCCTCCTTATTCACCTCTTGCCCCTAGGTTCAGCCGAAGAAAGAAATGGACAGGGACCTCGATTTTCCCCCAAAGCATGGCCGAGGAGAAACGGTGTTTTACAAAGCGAGAAACCTAACCAGGGATGTCGTGTAGTATGTGATTGACGTACTCGGGACTCTTTATCATAAAAGGGAGGGAACACCTCGCTGCCGGGGTGGCACTGATTAGACTCTAAGGAAAGAAACGCTTAAGATATAACCCATTCCAAGCGTGAGAGAGCTCCTCACCTTCTGCGTTCACCAAGCGATAAGCATTCCCTGGATAAGCCTCTTTTACAACGAACGGCCCTTCCCAGTTAGGTTGTAATTTAGACCTAGGACCTGCAGACCGAATGAATTTACGTTTCAAGACCATATCACCTTTTAGAAATTTACGTTCAATTACCTTCTTTTGAAAATAATGCGAAACTCTCTTTTGATAAACGGATACGTGATCGGCCGCATTCATCCTCTTCTCATCTAAGAGTTCCAGCTGAACAAGCAACACCTCCCGATGTTCGTTGAGATTAAGTTCCTTATCGAGCTGCACTCTAAGGGAAGGGATCAATATCTCATATGGGAGCACCGCCTCCATCCCATAGGTAAGAGCATAGGGAGTTTGTCCCGTGGGAGTACGGACGGAGGTGCGATAAGCCCACAGAGCTTCCACTAATCTTTCTGGCCAATCGGAAAACTTATGAGATTCGCATGTTTTCTTTATAATTTTAAGAAGGGTTTTATTAATGGCCTCGGCTTGACCGTTGCCTTGAGGATAATATGGAGATGAATGATGCAATGCAATATTGAACTTCTTACATAGGTCCTTGAGCTCTTGAGATACAAAATGGGGTCCGTTGTCGGTGATGATGCTGCTTGGCACTCCGAACTGCGAGATGATATTCTTCATTATAAAGCGGCACACCGTTGAAGCTTTGATCTCTGCGTACGCTTCTGCTTCGGCCCATTTGGTGAAGTACTCAGTGGCGGTAAGGATGAAGGATTTCTGCTTGATCTGAGAATTGGGATCACCGAGCGGGCCGACGACATCGAAGGCCCACATAGAGAATGGCCAAGGAGCAGAAAGAGGATGGAGAGATGAGGCTGGAGCATGAATTTTATCAGCATGGAGTTGGCATTTAAGACACCTCCGGACGTAGAGGGAGCAATCTTCCTCTAGAGTGGGCCAATAGTAGCCCTGCCTAAGGATTTTCTTCGCTAGAGCTTGGCCATTGACATCACCTCCACACTCACTAGAATGGGCTGCTTCAGCCACCTTCCAAGCTTCATTATCATCTAAGCATCTCATGAGCATTCCATTGGTAGCGCGCCTGTATAGCTCTCCTGCAACAATGGTATACCTTGAGGCGGCTCTCCTTATTGATTTACGCTGCTCGGCGTTTGCCCCTTCTGGGAACGATCCGTCTTTGTAAAACAACTCAATTTCATGATACCAGGGCAATTCTTCTTCTTCTAGGATTTCTTCTAGCTCCATTAGAGATACTTCCTTGAGATCTTCCTTCTCAGCCCTCGCCTCTACAGCTTTCCTAAGGTTGATGTACCAAGGATCCTGAAGAGAGGGTGCGTCCAGTCTCTGAATGATGATAGTCTCAGTGCTCCGACTGAGAGGGAAAGATAGAGAGGAAGCAAGAGATGCTAGAGCATCAGCTAGGATGTTCTGAGATCTAGGAGTATGGATATAGATCAGCTTACGAAATTGCCTAGCTAGGAGCGTGACCAAATCTTGATAAGGCTTGAGCTTGGGGTCACGAGTGCGGTAAGTAGACAGAACTTGCCGCAGGACGAGTTGAGAGTCTCCAATGATATTCAAGTACCGCGCGTCGAGGAGATAGGCGTGCTTCAATCCAGCCAGTAAAGCCTCGTACTCAGCGATATTGTTGGTAGTAGGAAATCGAAGTTGATAAGTAAAAGGAATCGTCACCCCCTCTGGAGTGAGCAGAACAGCGCCGATCCCTCAGCCTTGAGAATTGAGTGCACCATCAAAGTGCATAGACTAAAAGGGATGATGAGAGATAGCAGAGAGATGCTCATCAGGGAAATTGTCTTGCATAGAATCAGTGTGAGGGATGGGAAGATGGGCAAGATGCTCAGCGATGGCGTACCCTTTGACCGCCTTCTGAACGACAAAAGTGATATCGAATTGGGAGAGGAAGCTCTGCCAGCAAGCTAACCTACTAGAAAGGATAGGCTTTTCTAAGAGATAGCGGATCGGGTCCATTCTAGAGATCAACCTAACTGGGTGGGCAAGGAAGTAATGTTTAAGCTTCTAAGCTACCCACACTAAGGCGGCACAAGTCTTCTCCATAGCGGTGTATTTGGACTCAACTGGGTTGAACAACCGAGAGAGGTAATAAGTAGCCCGCTCTTTCCCTTCATCGTCTACTTATGCTAAGACCGCCCCTAGGGAGTCCTCAATGACTGAGATGTATAGGATCAGGGGTTTCCCAGGGACAGGAGGTTGTAAAACCGGGGGATTGGACAGATATTCTTTTAGGTCTTCATAGGCCTTCTGACAGTCTTGATTCCATTCAAACTTAACCCCCGGCTTAAGCAATTCATAAAACGGACGGCACCTTTGAGAATGCTGAGATATGAATCTTCGGATGAATTGCAATCGACCAATCAGTCCTCGAAGTTCCTTGATGTTCTTCGGCGGAGGCATGTCTATGACGGCCTGTGCTTTGTTAGGATCAATCTAAATCCCCCGTTTGCTCACTATGAAACCTAACAGCTTCCCTAAAGAGACTCCGAATATGCATTTCTTCGGATTCATTTTAAGCTTGTACTCCCTGGCTCTTTGCAGCACCTTAGCCAGGATAGAAGGGTGTTCTTCTTTAGTTTTTGACTTCACTAGAATGTCATCCACGTAAGCTTCCATATAGATATGCATCATGTCGTGGAAGATGGCCATCATCGCCCTTTGATAGGTGGCACCCGCGTTCTTCAGACCGAACGGCATAACCACATAACAATACGTACCCCAGGGCGTGGTGAAGGAGGTTTTCTCTTGATCTTCCAGAGCAAGACGGATTTGATTATAGCCTGAGTAACCATCCATGAACGATAAAGATTCGTACCCGGCGGTGCTATCGACCAGGACGTCTATGTGAGGCAGTGGGAAATCATCTTTGGGACATGCTTTATTGAGATCCCTGAAATCGATGCAGATACGCACCTTTCCATCCTTCTTGATAACAGGAACTATGTTTGCCACCCACTGAGGATATAGAACAACTCTAATGAACCTGGCCTTGTACAACTTATCGACTTCTTCCTTGATCTTCAAGGCCATGTGGGGGTGGAATCTTCTTGACCGTTGTTTCATCGGTGTTGCCCCTGGTTTAAGCACAAGTCGATGTTCCACTAAAGAGGGGTCAAGACCTGGCATGTCCTCATAAGACTAGGCGAAAGAATCGCTATACTCCCTTAGAACCTTGATCAAATATTCTTCTACTTGCGGAGGGAGATTAGCGGCAATAATGATGGGGCTTGGGTCTTCTTCAGTTCCCAAATTTATTTCCTTTGTAGGTTCATCCATTGCTGACGACGGCTCGTCGAATCTCTTTAGTCCTTGCGCGTACTGATCGGCAGTGTCATCTACGTTACTGTCCTCATCGATTGGATCTTTCTCATCCAGGATTTCATAGACACCTAATCCGTCATCGCTCCATACCCCTTCTAATTCCTCTTCATCCTCAATCATAATTACCGTAGTAACAAATTCTGAACACTTCAAAAGAGCATGACAACGCTGAGCTAGATCTTGCAAGAACCTATTAGGAACCGATCTGGAAGGACGCGCAAGCGAGCGCGGCTCAGAGGAGGAAGGGTTGGATGACCTAGAATAAGACCCTACTTCTCTAGACCTACCTGATTCTACTTCCCTAGACTCGATGGACCCTAATCCTAACCTAGGAGAAAGAAAACCTTGTGGAAGGGGAGGAGCAGGGGACTCGTGCCCCTGGGAGGAGGATGGAGACAAGGTAGCATAATCTTCCACTGAAATCTCCGTTTCAAATTTGACGTTTTTTTTTTTGGAGATCAGTAGAGACTACACAACAGGATGGAGGAGGCGGAAGTTGCATGGGGAACAGCTCTGGGAAAATGCAATCAAAGAATGGATCAGAGGAAGAAAACCACATCTCGTGGAGTTGGGCGTTGGGGGGAGGAGGAGTGAATAGAGTGGATAGATCAATGGGCGGGTAATGCCCGCAAGCACAAGGAACGAATAGAATTTCAGGTTGATCAGTGAAGGATGGATTTACCATGATAGGAGGAAGACGGGGTAAGAATCCCCCTTGCTGGAGGAGAGATTGAAAGCGAGAGGGGGACCAAGAAAAGACAATCGGCGAGCTCCCCTTCTCCCACGAATCATCAACTGGCCGCTTCTTCGGCCTCCATTGGACGAGCCGACCCTCTTGACGCTTCTGGCAGTCTTCTTCATGGAATAGCCCCTGAAGGGCTTGACCATAGTCAATCACATCATCAACTGGCCCTCTTAGCACTGGGGGCAGACTAGCAATCGGACAGACTGTATCCTTCCTTGGTGGAGCTGGCTGCACAGCTAATGTACTGGGCTGGAGAGGCCCTCTAACAAAATGTTGACAGTAGTCCCAGGTGAGTGGCCAAGAATCACCCATCATAGACAATGCGGTCTCTCTGTAGCCGAGACCTCTCCTGCCCATTTTTCTTCCCTTGGGTATGGGCTTTGTTCTTCCTTGCAATTGAGCACCGAGGCCTTTCCCCGGTTGATAACCCAGTTTTAATATAATGTTCCATCCCTTGGAGTCTCGGATCTGGGGCTTCACCTTGATATTAACCGCTGCAGTGACGGGTTTGCGGGGTGCATAAGCCTAGGGAAAGTCTAGATCCAGCACTGAGATAACAGGCCGGCTGCTTGGCCATAGTGTGGGAAGAATTTTGTCTGAAATAGCCTTCACTGATTGGACCGTGGATAAACTTTTAACTTTGACGACCCTCCCTTGAAAAGGAAATTTGATGCATTGATCCGCAGTGGAGGGTACAGCACTGAGTGTGTCAATCCATGGACGACCCAAGATAGCCTTGAACATAGGGTCAATGTCCAGCACATAAAATTCCACGGGCATGGTAAGAGGCCCAAGCTCTACTTGAATAGTGACTACCCCGTGACATGCTCTTCTTGAATTATCATATGCTGCTATGGTGGTGGGGGTAGGTCGCAGTAGTTCTTCAGATATGTTGCAAGCTCGAAGGGTACTGAGTGGGCACACGTTAATTGATGCCCCTGTGTCAACCAGTGCTGGTTCAATACTGACTTTATTCAGAATGATTGTAATACAGAGCGGCATTTGCCGAGCTTCTGGAGGTGCTAGCTCGGTTGCTGAGAATGTGATTGCTGGCCCTTTGAAAATTGTTGCCAGTGCCGTAGGTAAGCTGTCAACTGCCATGTCTTCACTAACCATCACCTTCTGTAGAAAGTCTCTTAATGCATCTTGGTGAAGGGTAGATCTCTTAATAAGTTCCAGCACAGATATCTTGGCAGGCACTCGGTCTAGATGATGTAGCAAGTCATACTGAGTACCTGGCAGAGGTTCGGCCTCTTCTTGCTCGGTAGCCGACTGAGAAGACTGGGGATTGGAAGTAGTAGGATAGTTTTGATGGAACAACCGCCCGCTCCGTAGGGTGAGGTTTTGTGCCAGCATGGCATCAGGGGATGATATAATTGGCCCGGTGGGGTGGATGAGCGGAATAGGTGGTGTAGGAGGAAGGATTTGGTGGGATGTGATGTTGGTGGAGGTTATAAGTGGTGAACGGATGATGGATGAGGGATTGGTGGAAGATGGAGAGGTGATGATGGATGTTGGTATGGGCGGAGGAAAGGCTAGCGGAGGTGTAGTGACGGGTGGATGGCTGGGTGACGGGGTAATGAGGGTGGTGGGGGTAACCAGTTGCGAGGGTGATGGAATTGCGGGTGGTGGTGGGTTCACTGGAGCGGATGTGAATGGGAGAACAAGCGGGGAAGGTATTGGGTGTGTAGGTAAGACGATGGAGGAAGTGATGGGGTTGCGGTGATTATGGTGGAGGGCCATTATCTGCGGCGTAGTGCCGTCATCATCAAAAGACCACCCGACATTAGGAGCTGGGGGTTGGACTACGTTCACCTGGGCTGGTGCCGGTGGCTGAAGCTGTGGAGCGGAAAGATGGTTCGGCATCGGGTCCTGGTGGATTCCCAGATCCTGAACCGGCTGCTGTAGCTGTTGCTGTGGCGGCTGCTACTGTGGCTGTGGTGCTTGTTGCTGTTGCACTTGCTGCCTTGGCGGCTGCCTTCTTTTCTCTTTGATTTCAACAATGGCCCTGTCCATCTCGGCCCAATCAATTCTCTGTCCATCATGAAGGTCATATACCAGATCCCTGAACTGAAAGCATCCTTCAATTGTGTGGCCCGACTGCCTGTGGAACATGCAATACTTTGTTTGATCAACGGCCGAGTTCCAGTTGGGCCGTTCCGGAGGAAGTTGTATAGCATTAACTAACATGAGAGCCGAGAAGATATCTGTGAGGGTTTCTGGCAAGGGTGGATATTGTGCCCTCTTGGGAGCCGGGCGCTTGTTATTATTGTTGTTGTAGCCGTTGGGTGGAGGGACATTGTGATATTGTGGAGGTGGTAGTGGTTGTTGTGGTGCGGCAAAGTTATTTTGTGGAGTGGTGAAGGTGGGCGGAGGGTTTTGTGGAGTGACTTGGAAGTTTTGGGGAGCGGGATTCTGTGGAGTGCGGGGATTTTGAGGGAAGCGGAAGGGTGCGGCTTGAAAAGGGAAAGCAACGGCTTAAACTTGCTCGTTCGTTTGGATCCCCTCGGTGACAGGCCCTTGAGGTTTCTTGTGATACTTGGGCTTTTGGTTTTCAAATAATGAGTGTATGGGGGAATCCTTGAACTGCGTCTGAATAAAACGTGCTCGGCTGTAAAGTTGATGCATGTTGGCTATGTCGTTCATGGCCAGAATATTTTGGAAGGTCGGAGTAGCATTGGAAATAAGTAACTTGACCTTCTCTTCCTCCTGGATATGGCCGGGCACCCTAGCGGCCATTTTCCTCCCTCGATCTACGTAGGTAGCAAACTCCTCATCCGGTTTCATCTTTTCGGCCACCAGATCTGTGAATGAATATTCCGGGCCAACTCTATCTTGGAACCTCTGAATAAACTTATCCTTCACTGTCTTGAAGCTCTCGGCATCTTCCAACGGCAAAGAATAAAACCATTCCAGTGCAACACCATCTAACGATCGGCGAAACAGATACGCCATGAGGCGATCATCGTACTGAAATTGAGCCGACTCGTATAAGAAGTCCCTCACATGAATGAAGGGATTGTTGTTCCCATCATATTTCCTGTAATTGGAGAGCTCTGATTGTGGAGGGAACCGAATGTTCTGAAAGCTAGGAACTAGAACATCTACCAAGGATTGTAGGCCAACCCGCTTCTTGAGGAAATCGAGTTGCTGTTGCATGGTGGCCCATTTATCAAGTAATTCCTGCTCTCTGGAGGGGGCAGGGGTAGTGAGAGATGATGGTTGAAATTGAGGAGCAGAAGGGTGGACTGTAGCAGGAGGTGGGGGCCCACAAGAAAGAGCAGAAGGATAAACGGCCAAGGAAGGGGGCCCATAAGAAGGATATTGGGCCGGAGATTGACCCAGATTAGAGTGGGCTTGGACAACCCCTGGCTGAGGGTGCAAGAAATCGGAGGGGCCCATGAGGACTTGTGGAACCGTCAGGCTAGACATATGATGATCCAACTGAATGAAAGAAGGGACAGCAGACTTCCCCTTGTCAAAAGATTGCTGGGCCGAAGTAGAAGACTGTCCCGTCTCCATGCCAGAAAAGGTGATGGTCCGGGGTTGGACCGGAGTAAGATCAATCGGAGTGGGCTGGATGGAAGGCCCACCAACTCTAGGTTGGTCGACGGAGGGATTGGATTGACCCTGCATAATCGTGGGAGGGGAGATATTGGATCCTTGCATGGCCTGATAGACAGCTTGTAGTTGGGCCGGATCCAATTGGGCCATCATTTGGAGAATGGAGCCTGCAGAAGGAGAAGAGAAAGAAGGGGTGGCTTGACCACCCTCCATGGGGGTGGAGGACGGAAGAGGGGCCGTCCCCTCTCCGGAAGGGAATGAGGTAACCCTAGCAGGGTTTTCAAGAAGTCCTTGAGGAAGGGAATCCTCTTGGGAACGGGGAGGATTGAAAGAAGCCATGGTGGATTCGAAAAGCGGGTTTGAGTAGAACTTGGAGAAGGAATTGACCCTAGAAGGTGCTTCCAACGGATGAAAATAACTCCACATGCAACGGACAACCTTGACAAGATGTAAACAACACAAACAATCACACAATGAGCAACCAAACTTAGATGATTTCTAACAAAGATGTAAGTGACAAGAGATGAAGACACTCAAAATCAACAAAGTTGTCTAAGATGATGTGACAAGATTTTTATGATTTCTCCTTTGGAACTTTAGTAGATTGATTAGGATGTGCTCTCAACAATAGGTTCCTGATAGGAGAGGGTGTAAGGCTTGGTTTGACTCTAAATGTGATCACTCCTTCACTTATGCAATCCTAGACACGGGGTGGAAAGGTACAACCGGCCCAGCATCCGTGTGGGAATCCACGGCTCGCGGGGACTTATGGAGGTCCTCGGTGTGATTTCCTAGTCGGCCCCAAGGAATATGGAGACGAGAGGTCTATACACCAAGGTAGAAAAGTGCAATCTAATGTATGAAAGTATGAATGAACCTATGTGCACCGGAGTGCATGCAAATTCTAACCTAGAATCTAGCAAACAAGCATGCAAACAATGGTATAAATAAATGAACTAACTGAGGAGGAGGTCAGATAACACCCAAGCAAAAGATCATAGCAAAGACTGCGGAAAGAAAATGCACCTCGGGATGCGTACCTATCTGGAGTATATAACGGTCTAGGAGACCCGCGTCAGAAGTATGTAACGGTCGAAGACCAGATCGTCATAAGAAATGTAACGCAGAGACTATAGACCGTCAGAAGAGCCAGGGAACCAAAACAGTAGGGAAATAGAAGGGAAATCCGGGGAAAACCACACAAGGAAATGATGGCAGGTATAAAACAGAGTTCAAAACACGATTGGCATAAGTTGTCCCACCGTGATCGCCAAACAATTATCTGTTGATTTGTTTTACTTCCTTCTCTTGTTTGTGGTTTGTGGTGATAAACATGATAAGCAAAAATCAATGATCTCAATCAACCTAAGGACATGTGAACCATGAACCTAGGCAATCAGAACAAGCTCTAGCATGGGCAATGCTATCTCAATCGAACTATACTAAAGAAGGCAAAGAAAAACACACACCGGAGCGTGGAGCAAGGAGTAAGTAAAAAACACACCGCAAGGGTGGAACAAGCAAAGGAAATAAGAGATATAAGATGGGAAAGAGAAAGCTAATGCCCAATATCAAGAAGGAACGTGATCGCCACTAAGGTAATAAAACAAGCCAAAGACCTGGTCAATGGGATGATGCACCCGCCCACGGGAGAGAAACACCAGTAAAATCTGTAGATCTACCTTAAATGTAACGGTTCAGACCCTGTGCATCACAGAAGTGTGACGGTCGCCAGATGAACCGTTAGAATAGCCTGACGTGCCTGCACAAGACCGTCAGAGAACCTACAGCAATAGCCTGTGGATTCTTTGAACTCCAAACCTTCCAGCCGGCCAGAAGACTTGGGGCTCGTCTAATGAACCTGTAAACCTGCCAAGGAATGTGAAACACAAGAAAACAGTCCCAAATTAGCCCTTCAAACAAACGTAGTGTCAATTCTCAAAGGACATAAGATCATGCAAAAGGAAAGGGGAATACCGGGGAAGTTTTGATTTTTTAACCCCTCTGGATGTTTTAAAAGATAGGAAGGATGTTTAGATGATGAAAACAGATGAAGGACATGGAAGAAAGTAGTGGGGCAATGCTGTGATAAGAAGACAAGGGAGGAACACAAGATGACAATGATGAACTTTGAAGCACAATGAAACGAATACTCCCTTCACCGTGAAGCAGATGGACGTGAGGAACAATTCTCCTTGGTTGGATGTGGCTCCAGAATGCGGCAGCACTTCGACGCGAACTCCAGATCTTCCCCCTTCAGGCCATGAAGTCAAGGGTTCTATTTATATGCCCTCAAAATCTATGGTCGAGCAGAGGATAATCCAGCAAGAAAAGAGGATAACTCTTAGCAAACCCTTGAAGATAATATCACCAAGAGTCCATAAAATCAAACAGAAGGTTCTGAGGACCAGATTTGAAAGAGAAATCATAAGATCAAACTCTTATCTCGATCACGGAGTAGCAGAGAAAAGACCAGAACTGCCAGGACTCTCTATTGGATGTAACGGTTGCACGACAGACCGTCACATGAATGTAACGCCCCATGGAGAGACCGTCACACTAACCTTATCCCTAAGAAGATAAGATCAACGGGAAGAAGATCAAAATAGTTAGGACTCTTGAATGAATGTAACAGCCACTGGAGGACGCATTAGAGGGACGTAACGGCTACATGACAGACCGTTAGAATCAATGGACAGGCCAAAGGATAAGGATTGAAACAAAGGCCTTAAGCTATAGGACTCTTCAAGATGTAACGGTCCAGGGCGGATGCGTCAGAAGGATGTAACGCCCCTGGTATGGACCGTTAGAAACAATAATAATCAAAAAGAAATAAGGGTTTGCCAAGCTTCATCCAAACGAAAGTGCCGAGGAAACCAGACTCAACCAAGAGGAGAAGACCCATGAAATAGACTTCAAACTGATCAAGAAAGCTTAATGAAGAGTGAACAACTCGAAGCATCATATAGAATGAACAAGGAGATGACCCGCCTTATCGATCATAAAACGGGTGTCAGCAGTCATGTCATAGGCTAAGTCCAAGGATTAAGGACCCACACCTATGAACTAAGGAAAGAAATGTCCCACCTATGAGAGATGGGGTAGAGCCCGGTGTGAGATAGTTCATTAGAAATTATCTCTAGGTTAATTTCTATCGATCCCATCGGAATTACTTACTTGTTTACTTTCTTAGGCACTCCATCTTTTTCAATGGCCACTGAACGTGACGCAAATCGTGCTAATTGGGAAGTGATGTAGCAAACAGTTGCGGGTCTTACCCAGGCCCTACAGACTGTGGCCTAAGCTAGCGCACGAGCTGGCGCGAGTAATCTGCACGGGAATTTTTAGAGCATGAACCCTCCAAGATTCTCTGGATCCTCCAACCCCGATGAGGAAGAGAATTGGATTGACGAAATGAATAGAATACTCGATGTTATGCAATGCACTATTCAAGAAAAGGTCCGTCTCGCCACCTTCCAATTGAACAAGGATGCGCGTACTTGGTGGAAAGCTATTCCGGCACCGCCTCCAAACGCACCACATACTTGGGAGGGATTTCTCACACTCTTCCGCGCAAAGTATTTCTCAGAGCATGTTAAGGAGAGAAAGGCCACGGAATTCGCCGCACTTTGCCAATGCATGATGTCTGTGGCGGAGTATGAACTTCACTCTCTCGTCTAGCTCCTTATGCCCCACATCTAGTGGGCACGGATCTCTTAAAGGCAAATCATTTTATGGACGGTTTAAGGTCTGGCTTCATTCAACAACTTGGACCCCAGAATATCCGCACTTATACGGAGATGGTCCAACAAGCTCATTTATTCGAAAGGACCTTGGAGAAGGTCGAGAAGTACAAAGGCAAGAGTGATGAGTCTAGCCGCAGGTTCGAGAAGCGAGGATGAAAAGAAGAAAAGTTCAGCATCACTTACAACTCCGGGGATAACAAGAAGAGGTCCCGCAATGGGAAAAGAAGGAATAATCATAAAAATAAGAAGGTAAAGGAGGAGGAAATGCAAGTCGCAACGGCTTGCTCATTATGTGAGAAATTCGGCCACTCGGCCGAGGAATGCTGGAAGCGCCTCGGCGCTTGTTTGCATTGTGGAAGTCGGGAACATCGTATGCCCGATTGCCCTCATATGAAGGAACAACCCTCTAACGGTGGATGCAAGCGGCAAGCGCGTCTTAATGCGGTTCTAGATGATGATGAATCGCCCAAGGATGATGGGCTGATGGAACGTACCATTCAAATTCATTCGCATCCTGCATTTGTACTATTTGATACTGGTGCCTCGCATTCTTTTATATCTACTACCTTTGCGAGAACTTTACCAATTTCACCTTTTCCTCTACCATCGGACCTAGCAATCACAACACCTTTAGGTCCCGGAACAAAACTTACAACCCACTACCCCGATAGTGAGGTAATTGTAGAAGGTCATAATCTTCCGGCAAACCTCGTATGTCTTGATATGGAAGTCTACGATGCCATCCTTGGTGTAGACTGGCATGTTGACCATGACGCCTACATAAATTATCGCAATATGAGAATTTCTTTTCGAAAACCAGGTCTCCCGTGTTTCTCTTTCCTTGGCATCAAGTATTGGAAGCTCTCTACCATTATTTCTTCTCTTCACGCTTGCAAACTAATATCGCGAGGATGTGAAGCTTTTCTTGCTTCCGTAATTATCACCAAGTCCAAAGAAATCTCCATAGAAGAAATTCCTATTGTCAAAGAGTTCCCTGATGTTTTCCCATCTGATTTACCTGATTTACCGCTCGAAAGGGAAGTAAAGTTCTCCAATGAACTCACTCCTGGAGCAGCACCGATTTCAATAGCTCCCTATAGGATGTCCCCTATGAAACTCAAAGAACTGAAGAGACAACTTCAGGAATTGCTAGACAATGTTTTCATTCGACCCAGCACATCCCCTTAGGGTGCGCCGGTCTTATTTTTCAGAAAAAAAGATGGATCCCTTAGGCTATGTATCGATTATCGGCGACTTAATCAACTCACCATCAAGAATAAATATCCGTTGCCGCGTATCGACAAATTGTTTGATCAAATTGCTGGAGCAGAATATTTCTCTAAGATCGACCTCAGGTCGGGCTACCATCAGCTAAGGATCAAAGATGAAGACTGTTGTGCCCCTGTGGTTTTGATGATGGTTTTGATGATTGGTTGTTGATGTGAGTTAATCAAATGTTCAGTCATCTTGCTGCTCAGTTTAGATTAACATATTTGATGTTCAGTCATGCTACATGTTAAACTGATGCATAAAGCATTCATTGCTGTTAAACTGATGCATAAAGCATTCATTGCTGTGGTTTTGATGATTGGTGTTTGATGTTAATCACTGTGAGTCATGTTGTTGTGGAAGTCATTGCATTTGAAGTTCAGACTGTTTATCTCCTGCATAAAGCTCTCACATGCATTACTTGTTCAAGTGTAAACTCTGTCAGCATTGTCTGGACATACACATCGACTGTTCATGCGAAGTCTAGACATTCTGATCAAGTTTGTACATTGGTCTTGGCATATGCATTCATAAAGTATATACACTCTTCGGTTGACTTCAACTGAAGTCTGTACATCGGCATGCATTACATCAAGTGTGTACATTGCATAGCATGTTGCGTCTAAGTCTATACATCACTATAGCATGCATTTCATGAAGCCTATACATTCTCAGTGTTTGCACGCGTTCAATCTAAAGTCTGTACAGCCCACACTTGAGCTTCAAGTCTACACATCGCTTCGCTTCATGAAGTCTGTACAACCACAGTTAATCTTGAAGTCTGCACACTAGTCTTCACTGTCAAGTCTGCACATTGGCCTTCGATTTCAAAGTCCATACATTGGACTGTTCTTCAAGTCTGTACATTGGCTTCACATCTTCAAGTCTGTACAGCCGTTAGCATTGGACTTCATGTCTAGACATTGCACTGTAGCATCCATCGTCTTCGTGTTGTTTTAGTGTCTATGTCTTCGTGTTGTGTTTACGTCTTCGTGTTGATCTGACTTCGTGTCGTTTTCCCTCTTGTGTCTCATTTCCCAGTGAACCCCGTGTCGTTTCACTTCGTGCTGTTTTTCTCTTTAACTTCGTGTCACTTACTGTTGTTCCTCGTGTCGTTTCTTTCTGGTCCCACTGCTTCATCACGTGTCGTGATAGCCGTGGCATCTTCTGTCTTCATGTTGTTTTCACTTCGTGCAGTCTTCTCCTAGTGTTGTCCTAACTTCGAGTCGTTTCTTTGTATTCTATCTTCGTGTTGGTTTTTCGCTTTAGACTTCGTGTCTTTCTCGCTTTGACCACACTCCGTGTCGATTTTAGTTTTCGTCTTTGTGTAGTGTGTATCTCGTGTCGTTCTTGTTTCACTTCGTGTCGTTTCCGTATTATGTCTTTGTGTTGTTCTTCCTAGACCTCGTGTCTTTCGTATGTTGAAACCACACTTCGTGTTGGTTTCTGTTTTGTCTTCATATGTATCTCGTGTCGTTCTTCTTTTTACCTCGTGTTGCTTTCATCTTCTTCGTGTCGTTCTCTTTGTTGTGTTATCTCTGTTACAGTGTGTATCTCGTGTCGTTCTCAGTGCATCTAGAATTGCTACTACATACTTCGTGCAGCTTTAGTTATTGTGGCCCTCAGTTTTAATGGTTTTTCATCTCCTTGCAGGTCCGAGGAAGAAATATTCCCCAGTGACTGGCAGCACGTGATCTGAGGCTGGAATGAAGTCTGCTGAGAGACTGCCACGTGGTCCAAATTCTTAGGGCGGGAGCTGTGGAAGCCACACGCGCCCTAGCTGCTGCTGCTGCTATATATATGAGCCTTCTTCCACAGAAGAAGGGCGATCGAGTTGGCGAGAAGTAATGTCCATATAGAGAGCCACGATCCAGAGAAAAAGAAAGAGTGAAGAAGAAGAAGTGCAGCAGAGAGTGAGAGATTAGGAGAGTAGAAGAAAGAGAAAGAGAGATAGAGAGTGAGCGAGAGAGCTCGTGGAGAAGAAGAAAGAAGCTTACCTGAAGATCTGTCTACTGGACCGTGGATCAAATCCAGGCCAGTCAGCTCCATTGAGAGCCACATTGTGCATTTCGTGTTTCAGCTTTCTGTTTGCTGAAGTTATTTTCGTTTATTGTTTTTCCTTTGTTTTCTGGTTTGCTGTGCTTTCCGATACTCTGTAGAGAGGTCGGGGTTCCTCCTGTGGATCAGGAGAAGGGAGATCTGATCTCCGGTTGCAAGTAGCTGGGAGCTACTTGTGGGTTCCCTCCGGTTTGGAGGAAGGGAGACTTGTCTCCGATTCTGGGCTTGTGGATTCAAGTCCAGGGGTTCCCTCCAGGTCTGGAGGAAGAGAGACCGTGTGTCTCTAGTTTCCAAGTGACTGGGAGTCACTTGGGGTGTCCCTCCGGTTGGGAGGAAGAGGGGAGATTGTTCCCCTGGTCAAGCTGTGTGGCAGCACCTGTTGCAGACTGAGTCTGCTGTTTCTAGCGTGAGCTAGTGGAAGCCACACTCGGGTTGAGTGTGGGGTGGATGTAGGTCTGGAGGACCGAACCACCTAAAAATCTATTATGCAGTGGTTTGTTTTGTGCGTTCGCTCCTTGCCTCCTACCTCCCATTCACAGGTTATGCATGCTGGTTAGCTGTGTTATCTTGGATTGTTTATATTGTTCCTATCAGCAGTAACCTTGAGCATTGCACTTTGCTAGGTGTGTTTGGGTTGCACTGTTCTGTCTGCATTTCTAGTTTGATCAGGTGGCTGCATTGTTGCAGTCCAACTGTTTGATCAACAGGTTGATTATCATCTTATCTCGGAAAGCTCATTGTTCCTTTTCCGCATATCCGAGCTTTAGAGTCTTTAATTTAGGCCATAACTTTTAGAAGGATACATTCACCCCCCTCTGTATCCGGGCCTAGCACCCTAACAGTTGGTATCAGAGCAGGTGTCTGCTTAGAAGGTCCAGCGACCTGCAGATCAATCTTGCAATCTTAGGTGCTAATTTGTTTTTAGTGCATCAATATTCTTGTTGCGTTAATCTGTGTGTTCTCATGGCCCATCCACCGATCTTCAGTGGTACGCATTTTGATGCATGGTTCGCTGGTTTAAAGAATTATGTTAAATCTGTGAATCCAGACCTGTGGAAAGTAATTTCACATGGTCCTCATGAACTACCAAGGAAAAAGTCCAAATGGACTGACAGTCACAAATCCATGCATGAAGAAAATCAGATAGCAATAAATCTAATGAAGGCAGCTACTGATAGAGCTTTTCATTCATGTTTCTTTGACTGCAGTTCTGCTAAAGATATTCTGGATACACTGAAGCGAACTCAGGAGATAGATGTGGACAGCTGCATGATGGCCAACAGAAGAAATCAAAGTGCCAGCGATCAAGGCAGTAATCAAACTGAAAAAGATGATGATGATGAGGTAAATCTCTTCGAGAATTTCTCTCTAGAAGATTGGGAGAATGCATATGCTGAATTATTTGAATCTCATGAACTGTTAAGAAAACAGTATAAAAAGTTGAAGAAGAGTACTCGGGTAGATAGTTCTAGCTCTCCATGTAAAAATTGTTCAAGTACGAAGCAATCTCATGATGCATGTCTGTCTGATAATCATATGTATAAAAACCAGAATGCAGAACTGAAGAAGGAACTTGAATGTGTTTACTCTGAACTGAACAATCTAAAATCTGAAGATGAATCTCTCAGAAATTTCTCTAAAGAAAATGAAGAACAATTAGAGAAACTTAAACGAGAGAATGATTTGCTGATTGAAAATTTTAATGCCATAAAATCTGTAAACATAGAATTACAGAAAGATTTTGAAAAACAACAAAAGGAATTGAGGGAGTTTGAAGCTAGGAGAGAAAGCATGGTTAACTCAGAAGATCAGCTTCTAATAAATGAGTTAATTCAAAATGATAAGCTTAAAGAAGAAGTTGAAAAATTAAAACTGTTAAACAGTGCCATGTCTAAAAGACTTCTCACATTGGAAAAAGGTAAAGCTATCTGTACAAACGAGACTGAAGAGGTAGATGGGCTGAGAAAGGAAATTGAAGAATACAAAACAGCTAACAAGGTTTTGAATGAAGCTGTCAATTGTAGTGAACAAGAGATCGCTAGTTATGAAATACACATTGCATCTCTTGAAAATGAAATTCAGGATTTGAAAGTTTCCTTGTCTAAATTTGTTGATGGGCAGAAAAACCTAGACAAGCTGCTAGGTGTAAAAGTCAATGTCAAAAAGGAAGGTTTGGGCTACAATAATCTAAATAAGAAGGCTTTGCAGAACAAAGTAATGACATCCTTTGTAAATACTTCAAATGTAGCCACTACATCAAAAGACAAACAGCCCATTGTTCAGAAAATACTGGGAACAAAGATTAACTTTAACAAGGAAGGACTGGGTTACAGTCCAGTCATGAGGAAGGTTGATGGAGCCAACCTGAAAACTGTCTTTGTCAAATCTTCTGAACAGGAAAAGCCTTCTATCTCATCTCCACCTCAGTACAAGGCTAAGAAAACAGAAAAATAAAATAAAAATCATAAAACATCAGAAATTCAAAGGAACAATCTGCATGCTAAAAACTCATCAGATAAATGCCATGTTTTAAAGAAATCAAATGGCTCATGTCATTATTGTGGTAAGTATGGACATCTTATGAGTAACTGTTTTGTGATGGAAAAAGATGACAACAAGCATGCTAGAAAATCTGTGTCTGGTCAGAAAAAGAATGTCACATGTTCTAATTGTGATAAAGTAGGACACACTACTGCTCATTGTTGGTTTGCAAGTAGTAAGGAAAAATCATGTTCATATCATACAAAACACCTTACAAATCAGCATGCCTTTAACAAGAACCAGCACATTATATGTTTTAATTGCAACAAAATTGGTCACAAGGCCTCTAAATGCTGGTCAGGTTCTTTTAAAAGAAATTCTATTTCATGCTTTGAATGTGGAAAGCATGGCCACAGGGCCATTGATTGTTGGCATGCTCAGGGTAGAAAATTCAATCCTAAAATTGTTAAATTCCCTGCCATTAATAGAAAGTCTTCTGCATGCTATCACTATGGGAAGTATGGCCACACAGTCAAGGACTGTTGGCATGCCCAAGGGGGATATGGCAATAATGAACTCAATTTTAAAAAGAATGCCTTTTATTGCTCTCACTGTAGAAAGCATGGCCATACAGTCAAGGACTGTTGGCATATTCAGGGTAGAAGTGTGAATCTCAAACATGCTAAATTCCCTGTAAGACAATTTGCAAAACCTTCATGTTATAACTGTGGAAAGTCAGGCCACAGAGCTGGAAATTGTTGGCATGTTCAAAATAACCCTGCTAAACTCCATGTTGCGAAATTTACATGTCATCATTGTGGGAAGCTAGGTCACAGGGCTGAAACCTGTTGGCTAGCAGGATATCAAAACCAAACCGGTTTTGGTAAACAGAATTTTTATTCTATTAACAGAAAATCTCATGTGTATGCACATAGAAGTCATGCTAACAAGAATGTGCATAAATTAGATCTGAAAACTGCTGCTCCTTGCTATCAAGTTAAAAATCTGTTGAGAAAACCTGCTAGAAGTAATAATGTCATGTCAGGACCCAAGACTTCTTGGGTACCTGTTTGTGCAAAATAACATTGCTATGCAGGTGTGCCTTGGAACTGAAATAAAAAGGGGTAATGATCCAAGGCACTCAAGAAGAAAACCCCATACTAAACCTTTCAGGTAAACTCTCTGCATTTCCCATTTTGAAACTTATTGCATATCTGGTTTGATGTATTCTTGCATATCTGCCATTTGTAGTTGTTTGATAATTGTTGAAATGCATAAACTCTGAAAACAAATTGCATTTTGACTTTTCTGAAAAATCTGAACTGCCTATGAGTGTGACTTGAAACTTGTGTGTTGCAATAGCTCACTGAACATTCTGAATTGCATATAGGACTGCATGTTGAATTATCATGCATGACCTCAATGGTATATAAATGGTAAGGTACCAAAAGGCAGGGAAGTTTGTCTGGAGGTTCTTACTATGTGTGAAGTGGTCTTTTAGACCAAGTGCTCCGCCTAGTATCATGGGTCACTTTGCTGATAGGACAGTCTGATTGTGCACAAGTCACGATATCATTTGGTATCATATGTTCAGTTTTCAGTGCAAGCATTGCATGTTTTCAGGGGGAGTAAGTTGCATATTCTTGCATAGCATTCAATGATTGAGTCTTTGCATGTCCCTGCATACATATAGTGCATTGCATCTCCTTATATTGAAAATGCCAAAAAGAGAGTTTGAATGCATATTGTAAGGGGGAGTCAATGCATTGCATATAGGTTGTCAAATGCATACATTTGTCAGAATTCATTGCATATCCCTTCTTATCACTTTTGTTGACAAACCTTGATCATATTCGGAAAACACTAAGCTTCAAAATCTCTCCTAACAATTGGTATCATTTGGCTTCAGAATTCTATCAGTCTTTCATGAAGATTTCAATGGGCTATCTCGATCATAAATCTGAAAACTCTTGAACTAGGAATCTTATATTATACATTCTTAAGAATGACTGAAATAACTCATGTGGTTTAAGTTTAATGTTCATGGAGTTTGACTTTAAAATCTCTCAAAAAATATCTGAAGCATGTTTAATAAACCTTAACCATGTGTTTCATGCTATGTCTTGTGGAAAATTCTGAAATCTGCATCATTGAATTCATGGCTTCAATTGGTTAAGTACATGAAATTATTATTGACTTGAAGTAAAGGAATTTGTCTGAACTGCCTAAAGGGTAATTGTTTGTCAGAGCAATGACTTTGATCACTGAGAAACCATGTCCAAAGGACTATGTCATGAGGTGTCTTAGTCAACTCTGCAGAATAAATTTTATTGAAAATTCAGGCAGAGCAATGGCATGCACACTGAGAAATACAACTCACTCATCAAGAAATGATTTGGAGTGCATCATGATGTGTAAATGCTATCTCTGTTCACATATAGCATGACAGTTAGTCACACTAACGGCTTAGGGATAGTGGCCTCTAATCAAGGTATATCCTCTAGTTCCAATGTGTGCACTGAACTAGAGTGCTCGTAAAATTTGTAGCATGGAAAATTGTTGAACAAATTGATATATCTGAATATTGATGCTCAAATCAAATTGCTACAACCCTAGACAAATTCATATGACTTCATAATTGCTTGATTTCAATACAGATGCATGTAATTGCGAAAGAAGTCAATAATTTTGATTGTGTAAGAGAAAGGGAGATTTATCAAGATGAATATGAGGGCTTGGTTCATTTTTATTAAACCATGGTTTTAGATATCAATACAGAATTTTATTGATAAACTCTGCATACATCATGTTTAAAACATGCTGTTCAATAAATGTCATTCATAAGCCCTTATGATAGAAGACTTTGAAAACTTATGCTTTAGATTTGTGAGATTGATATCTCTTTGAAAATCTGGCTGAATTTCTTATGTTTGGAGCATCCTTGAAAAATCTGTTCACTGAATTTCTTCTGCTCATGTCCTTGGCTCAATGACCTGAACTTCTCCTTGTTTGCCCCTGTGGTCTCCTTCTCATTTATCTCATAAGAGTCCACTTATTGAGGGGGAGCTTCCATGTCATGCATCACTTGCATATCAATTGGCATCTCTTCAGGGGGAGCATTCCTTGTCATGCTGAATCATGTTCATATCATTTGTGACCTTGCATTCATATACTCAGGGGGGAGTATTGCATTTCTTGTTGCATCTGCATTTTTGCATTTAACCCTTCCCATGGTTTACTTTGATTACACCAAAGGAGGAGATTGTTTGCCAAAGAGAGAGAATATCACTCAATCAGTGCATGCAGATTTCTTTTGATCTTCTCTAATTCATGCTTTTGCTGAAACTATTCAAGGGGGAGAATCATGTTCTTGCAAGGGGGAGAATTTGACTGAACTTTTATACATGCTTTAATTTCTCAAATTATTTTCTTTTTGATGAAGTCAAAGGGGGAGAATAATTTGAGTCTTCAGAATGCCTCACACCATCAGAATGACTCATTGTATTGAAAGTGTTGCCATCATCAAAAAGGGGGAGATTGTTGTGCCCCTGTGGTTTTGATGATGGTTTTGATGATTGGTTGTTGATGTGAGTTAATCAAATGTTCAGTCATCTTGCTGCTCAGTTTAGATTAACATATTTGATGTTCAGTCATGCTACATGTTAAACTGATGCATAAAGCATTCATTGCTGCTAAACTGATGCATAAAGCATTCATTGCTGTGGTTTTGATGATTGGTGTTTGATGTTAATCACTGTGAGTCATGTTGTTGTGGAAGTCATTGCATTTGAAGTTCAGACTGTTTATCTCCTGCATAAAGCTCTCACATGCATTACTTGTTCAAGTGTAAACTCTGTCAGCATTGTCTGGACATACACATCGACTGTTCATGCGAAGTCTAGACATTCTGATCAAGTTTGTACATTGGCCTTGGCATATGCATTCATAAAGTATATACACTCTTCGGTTGACTTCAACTGAAGTCTGTACATCGGCATGCATTACATCAAGTGTGTACATTGCATAGCATGTTGCGTCTAAGTCTATACATCACTATAGCATGCATTTCATGAAGCCTATACATTCTCAGTGTTTGCACGCGTTCAGTCTAAAGTCTGTACAGCCCACACTTGAGCTTCAAGTCTACACATCGCTTCGCTTCATGAAGTCTGTACAACCACAGTTAATCTTGAAGTCTGCACACTAGTCTTCACTGTCAAGTCTGCACATTGGCCTTCGATTTCAAAGTCCATACATTGGACTGTTCTTCAAGTCTGTACATTGGCTTCACATCTTCAAGTTTATACAGCCGTTAGCATTGGACTTCATGTCTAGACATTGCACTGTAGCATCCATCGTCTTCGTGTTGTTTTAGTGTCTATGTCTTCGTGTTGTGTTTACGTCTTCGTGTTGATCTGACTTCGTGTCGTTTTCCCTCTTGTGTCTCGTTTCCCAGTGAACCCCGTGTCGTTTCACTTCGTGCTATTTTTCTCTTTAACTTCGTGTCACTTACTATTGTTCCTCGTGTCGTTTCTTTCTGGTCCCACTGCTTCATCACGTGTCGTGATAGCCGTGGCATCTTCTATCTTCGTGTTGTTTTCACTTCGTGCAGTCTTCTCCTAGTGTTGTCCTAACTTCGAGTCGTTTCTTTTTATTCTATCTTCGTGTTGGTTTTTCGCTTTAGACTTCGTGTCTTTCTCGCTTTGACCACACTCCGTGTCGATTTCAATTTTCATCTTTGTGTAGTGTGTATCTCGTGTCGTTCTTGTTTCACTTCGTGTCGTTTCTGTATTATGTCTTTGTGTTGTTCTTCCTAGACCTCGTGTCTTTCGTATGTTGAAACCACACTTCGTGTTGGTTTCTATTTTGTCTTCGTATGTATCTCGTGTCGTTCTTATTTTTACCTCGTGTTGCTTTCATCTTCTTAGTGTCGTTCTCTTTGTTGTGTTATCTCTAGTACAGTGTGTATCTCGTGTCGTTCTCAGTGCATCTAGAATTGCTACTACATACTTCGTGCAGCTTTAGTTATTGTGGCCCTCAGTTTTAATGGTTTTTCATCTCCTTGCAGGTCCGAGGAAGAAATATTCCCCAGTGACTGGCAGCACGTGATCCGAGGCTGGAATGAAGTCTGCTGAGAGACTGCCACGTGGTCCAAATTCTTAGGGCGGGAGCTGTGGAAGCCACACGCGCCCTAGCTGCTGCTGCTGCTATATATATGAGCCTTCTTCCACAGAAGAAGGGCGATCGAGTTGGCGAGAAGTAATGTCCATATAGAGAGCCACGATCCAGAGAAAAAGAAAGAGTGAAGAAGAAGAAGTGCAGCAGAGAGTGAGAGATTAGGAGAGCAGAAGAAAGAGAAAGAGAGATAGAGAGTGAGCGAGAGAGCTCGTGGAGAAGAAGAAAGAAGCTTACCTGAAGATCTGTCTACTGGACCGTGGATCAAATCCAGGCCAGTCAGCTCCGTTGAGAGCCACATTGTGCATTTCGTGTTTCAGCTTTCTGTTTGCTGAAGTTATTTTCGTTTATTGTTTTTCCTTTGTTTTCTGGTTTGCTGTGCTTTCCGATACTCTGTAGAGAGGTCGGGGTTCCTCCTGTGGATCAGGAGAAGGGAGATCTGATCTCCGGTTGCAAGTAGCTGGGAGCTACTTGTGGGTTCCCTCCGGTTTGGAGGAAGGGAGACTTGTCTCCGGTTCTGGGCTTGTGGATTCAAGTCCAGGGGTTCCCTCCGGGTCTG
This sequence comes from Amorphophallus konjac, assembly GCA_022559845.1. NCBI lineage: Eukaryota > Viridiplantae > Streptophyta > Magnoliopsida > Alismatales > Araceae > Amorphophallus > Amorphophallus konjac. The sequence continues at coordinate 401,482,945 of CM040118.1, forward strand.
GAGGAAGAGAGACCGTGTGTCTCTAGTTTCCAAGTGACTGGGAGTCACTTGGGGTGTCCCTCCGGTTGGGAGGAAGAGGGGAGGTTGTTCCCCTGGTCAAGCTGTGTGGCAGCACCTGTTGCAGACTGAGTCTGCTGTTTCTAGCGTGAGCTAGTGGAAGCCACACTCGGGTTGAGTGTGGGGTGGATGTAGGTCTGGAGGACCGAACCACCTAAAAATCTATTGTGCAGTGGTTTGTTTTGTGCGTTCGCTCCTTGCCTCCTACCTCCCATTCACAGGTTATGCATGCTGGTTAGCTGTGTTATCTTGGATTGTTTATATTGTTCCTATCAACAGTAACCTTGAGCATTGCACTTTGCTAGGTGTGTTTGGGTTGCACTGTTCTGTCTGCATTTCTAGTTTGATCAGGTGGCTGCATTGTTGCAGTCCAACTGTTTGATCAACAGGTTGATTATCATCTTATCTCAGAAAGCTCATTGTTCCTTTTCCGCATATCCGAGCTTTAGAGTCTTTAATTTAGGCCATAAGTTTTAGAGGGATACATTCACCCCCCTCTGTATCTGGGCCTAGCACCCTAACAAAGACATCTACACGTCTACTTTTCGAAGCAGATATGGGCCTTATGAGTTCGTTGTAATGCCGTTCGGGTTAACCAACTCTCCTGCAGCATTTATGCAACTCATGAATAATATTTTTTGGTCGTATCTCGACCGATTTGTGGTCGTATTCATTGATGATATTCTCATATATTCCAAAACAAAGGAAGAACATGAAGAACATTTAAGAATAGCTTTACAAACTCTAAGAGAGGATCAACTCTACGCAAAGATCAGCAAGTGCAAGTTCTGGCTAAACGAGGTATCTTTCCTCAAGCATATTATTTCAAAAGAAGGTATTACCGTTGATCCTTCTAAGGTAGAAGCTGTCAAGAATTGGAGCCGACCGACGACCGTATATGAAGTCAGGAGTTTTATCGGTTTGGCTGGCTATTATAGGCGATCCATCAAGGATTTCTCCAAAATCGCCATTCCCTTGACTATGCTTGATAAATGCTATATTTTATATCATAATTTACATCACATTTATCATCTTTTTACATTAAATGAATAAAGTTGTGCTACATGAGCAGTTAATTTCATTCTCACCATTATTTGAGTCTGCACGCATTTTACCATATTTTTAAGCTAAAATGACCATGTGAGAAATATTCAAGAAATTGCACAATTGATTGCAAGCCATTTATGGATGAATTAGATTAATATTTTGAATTTTTAGGAAATAGCGACCGGAGGGTCAGACGCCAATTTATAAAATATTTTTGGAAAAAAAGAAATAGCGACCGATCAAAAGGGAGCCAATTTATTTTGTTGGAAAAAGAAAATAAAGAAATAAAGAATTTACGATTGAGTGAAGAGGCGCACATTCATTTGTGAAAATAGAAAAAAGAGAAAAACTGAAAAATGAAAAGGAATGTGCGACCACTTACGAAGGTGCCATTTCTTGGGGAAAAGAATGAGCGACGGTTCATGTGGACGTAATTTCCTCTGTCCAAAAAATTAGAAAGAAAATCAAGAAAAAATGGAAAAGAATAAGTGACTATTTGAACAGTCGCTATTTCCCGGATTTATGGAAAATAGAAATGGAAAAAAAGAATTAGCGACTTCGTGGAAAGTCGCCATTTCCTGATTTATGAAAAAATGAGAAAAATGGCAAAAGGAGGAAATAAAGATTGTGCGACCTTGTGAGCAGTCGCCATTTTAAATTACGCTCGATGCCCTAGTCACCATTTTCAGAAGAGTTTGAAACAGAAATGGGTTCGCCCGATCATTGTTATCTTCTATATTTCGAGCCTATCTTCGCTTGTTTGAGGAAAGGAGGGCTATATCTATGGAAAGAATCCTCCTTTGATTGATCTTTGATGCTAGAAAGCTGGATTTCGTGTTGATCTCAAAGGCCACGATCGTGGGTTTGCTGCACACTATATAAAGTTGCAGAGAGGAACCGTGGAAAAGAGTTAGATAGTTCGCCAATTAACTTTTTAGTCTTTTTCAAAGCTTATTTTCATACACTTCTGTTCATCCTTTCAATTTTCTTCTTTCCGCAAACTTCTTCATTTTTAAATTCTCTACAAATCTCTCTTCTTCCTCTTCCTCTAATTCTCCTCTGTTTTCAAGTTATTCTCTGATTTTCAAGTCACAGTTCTACACTTTTACTATTCATCTTCTATTTTTCATAGTTCTTCTCTCCTAGTTTTCTGCCCATTCTAATCCTCTTTTCCTCTTATTGTCTTCATAAAAGATGCTTGTTTTTAGTTGTTCTACAATTTCTTATTCTACCTCTTCTTCCAAATCTTTCTCATTTTTAAGTTATTCCTCTATTTTCAAAGTTCAGCTTTTTAGGCTTTTTCACTATTCATCCACGAACCATCTCCTGTTTTTCCTAGTTTTTCACCATCATCCTCTCATCTTCTGCTTCTGTGTTCGTCTCTTCGTCCTCTACAACTTTCTCTTCTTCCACTTCTTCTAAATCTCTTTAATTTTTAAGCTATCTCACTTCTAATCTCCCTCTGTTTTTATCTTAGTTTCACTGCATTTCATTGTGTTTTTACTATCTTTCCACTGTACCTCTCTTCATATCTCTCTCATCTCCTCTTTCAAACACACTCACACACCTTGTTTTATTTTTTTTACTTCTTCCTCCATCTATCTATCTCCCTCTACCATATTTCTTCACATCCCCTTGGCGGATCTTCTTCATTTGGTCCTCTCGGCGGCGTCTACTTTCATGGCGGGGTGAAATTCCAAGGCTCGGCACGGCAAGGAGACGGCGGCACTCTTCATCCTCTTGGCTCTAATTTCTTATTTCACTCTTCTATTTTCAGTCAAGTTGTAATTTTAATTTTCACATACATTGTACTTGTCACCTTTCATAGTAATTTTCAGATTTTGTGCAATTGTGTCTTCTTAATTTTCTCACTCTCTTTCCAATTTCTATCCTTAACCCTCTCATATTCTTTACTTAGTTTGTTTTCATGTAATTTTATTTTTATTAGTTTAATCTCACTCAAAAATTTAGATCTTCTCAAATATAAGAATTCTCCTCCATGCTATTTTGAAAACATTTCTTCCTCGTGGGATCGACCCGTATTCACCACTTTGCTTAAATTTCAATATTTTTAAGTGAGTGAGTTTGGTAAATTTTTAAATTGTGGCATGGCTTTTTCAACGATGGTTTTGTGGCTATCAATTTTTGGTGTCGTTGTCTTGGATGAAATAATTTTTAATGGTTGGAAATTCTTGTGTTTGATTTGTATATAGTTTTCTCATTTTTCTGTTCTTATTTTGCAGGAAAAATAAAAAAAAATCAAAAATCAGGAAATTTTCAAAAATTCGGACCTACAAATTTCTAGGAAATAATCTGTCACAGAAAGCGTCACTGAAGCCTGAAACTGTAGCAGAAAGTAGAAATTCAAAAATTTCAAGAAATTCAAGCGTCGCTAAAGGTCAGTAAACGTAGGAAAAAGTCCTATTTTTAAAAAATTCTGAAAAATTTAAAAAAATCTGAAAAATTCTTTAAAAATCTAAAAAAATCATAAAACTAAAAAACACCAAAAACATGATTTTAGGTCTTAATTTGCAGTAGTTTTGCATATTGTTTACTATTTTTAGTTAATAGTTATATTTTCTTCATATCTCTCTTTGAAATTTTTTTTTAAAAAAGATAACTCTCTGAAAAAAAAATCAGAAATCAGAAAATAGAGAAAATCTCATCATGTCATCATGCTTTCATCTTAGTTGCATCTCTTTCATGTATTTTGCATTCTAGTTGATATCTTATCTACTTGCATCATTATTTGAAAAGAAAAATAAAAAAAACCTTTCTCTTCTCTTCTCTTTCCCCTTCTCAAGGGCAAGTTAGGATCCGTACACTCTTCTTGAAATTGGAAAGACCCTCCATTAAGCATTCCGTCTCTTTGGATTGGAAATTCCTTTTCCAAGATCTCAAGTCCTCGCACCCGTGGATTCCCTCACGGACGCCGAGCAGGTTGTACCAAAAAGTACCTTGAAGGTAGATTACCCTTAGAAGGTTTCACATAAAAAAAGAGAGTTTTGAAATTTATTTCTATTTTAAAAAATTGGTGTCTAAGGCTAGAGATTTTGTGACAAATGTCAAAGTGAGATTGTGGTTAATTAATTAGGATCCTACGAAAGTAGGGGGAACCTCCCACAACTCTACCTCTTACTTGGCCAATTGACCAATGTAGTAGTTAGTACCAATTTTTCTTTTCTTTGAAACAAAAAGAAACAAAAACACCATCATTTTGCATTCATATAGTGTTTAATTCATTGCATTATTTTCTAAACTCATTTGCATATAAAATAAAAAAAACCATCATTTTTTTGTACACTTAATTCATATAGTTGCATTTGCATTTATTTTGAAAAGAAAAAAATTAACAAATCCAAAATCCAAAAATAAACAATTTTCCTTTGGGCCCTTTTTGCATTGCATGCAAGGTAGGAGATCCCTACACCTACATTTGTTAGGGCCCATTAGTGAGATTGATCGGTTAGTGCATTCTAGAAATCATCCATAACCTAACCTCATGGAGAACCAAAATCAAGTACAACAAGTTGCTCCTAAACAGATGAAGGACTATTTCATGCCTAATCAATATCAACCGTCCTTCTATGCCCAAGCACCTCAGAACCAAGCGGTTCAATATGAAATCAAGTCTAGTACCATCTAAATGTTGCCATCGTTCTATGGCAATACCAATGAAAATCCATATAAACATCTTGATGAATTTCTTCAGATTTGTTCAACTGTCAAAATCTAAAACTTTTCAGATGATGCTCTTAAATTGACTCTCTTTCCTTTCTTACTCAAAGACAAAGCCAAATATTGGTTAGCTGCCTTGGGTAGATCCATTGATACATGGGATGAAATACAAAAGGAATTTTTGAAGAAATTCTATCCCATAAGACGAACCAATACTATGAGGAGAGCCATAACTGCATTCACACAAAACCCTGGAGAACAAATCTATGAGGCATGAGAGAGATTGAAAGATTTGCTAAGGAAATACCCCCACCATGGATTATCAAGATGACAAATTATTCAGGCATTCTATGAGGGTTTGACAGTGGAGAGGGAGATTTCTGTAGCCTAATTAAGAGCAGCCAAACTAGGCCCATCAGGACCGAACGAGACTCAGCTCATCCAAGTGACGGCCCTCTAGGGCCCACTTCGGCAGAAAAGCCCAATAAAGATCACTCAGGATCCCATCCTTCCTCGGCAGCCCTTAGGCTCGGAAGGCCCGAACGTCAGAATGGAGGAAGACCCACGCCCGAGCCATCCCTCCATCGGGATGAGGGGCGAGCGCTCCGCGCCCACTCCGATCTGATTGCATCCGAGCTATGCCTATCGCCCGGACAGGGCTGGCACTTCTCATGCTTGGATCGACTAACAAATATTTATCCATGCAGCCGTTGACAGTCCTTTATGAGTAGGAGTTCAGCGGGATAAGGGAGCCACGATCCCCCAAGGTCATGAAGAGCCCACAACAAGAACGTAACGATCCCATGATGAGGACGTAACGATCCCATGATGAGGACGTAACTCCCGCCTGAAACTCCTCAACTTATGGAACTCATCATGGAAGCTCGCTATATAAACCAGGGACTCCCTCCGACGGTAAAGGAGGGCAGATAGAGGCCTAACACTCCCTAAGCAGGAACCACTTCACCATCTTGGTGTTGGGGAATCTCGCGCATTTCTTTCTACCTCCCTCAATACCTTCCACCATTGCTCTACTGACTTAAGCATCGGAGGGTTTCCCTAGGGAACCTTCTCTGGGCCTCCTGATTCGTTTCCCTTTCTCTGTAGTTCACTATCCGATGATCATCCTCCCAGCTCAGGACCAGCGCTAGATCACGCCCCTTCATCTGGCGCCGTCTGTGGGAAACGACCAAAGAGCCAGTATGGTGAGAAGAAGTTCAAGGAGGAGGTCCGCCGGTGATAGGGGAAATGCCACGACGGCGGCGGGGGAAGGCCCCTCACAAGCCTCCCAAAACCCCCCCTCTGGTGCCAGCACTCCCGCCGAAGGACCGCCCCCTCCGCCTATGGTCGGGCTGCCGCCCCCTCCTCCCACGACGGTAGGGCTGCCGCTCAACGACGGCGCCGACGCCTTCCAAGCCCTCAACGTGAAACTGGACATCCTCGTGGAACTCATGAGGACCCAGGCGGCCAGGGATGGAAGGTCACGCGCCCCTCCGGAGAGCCCTCCCCGTGAGAACGTGTCCGAGCACACCACCGAAGGCTGCTTCACCCTCCGAGGATAGCAGCTCATCCGCAACAAAGTAGGAGGACCCTCGCAAGCCCCCCCTCTGGAGCAAGAGGCTTCCTCCACGCCGAAGTGGGGCAGGCATGGGGCACGCCGTCCCCTCCCGGAGATCGAAGTCCCCAGGGAGCACCAAGACAGCCTGCCTTCACGCCCCCTCAGCCCTACGGCGCAGCGGCAACCGGAGCTATCCCTCCGACTGCGAGAATTCGAGAGGCGTTTCGCAGAGCAGGAGCGCGCCCTGCGTGCCCTGTAGAAGACCTCTCTACCAGAAGACGAGGAGAGATCCCCGTTCTCCGACCATATATTGAAGGTAGAGGTATCTCCCCGAACCTCTATCCCGACCTTCAAGCCCTACGACGGCCAGGGCGACCCGGCCGACCACTTTGACAGCTTCGACGCTCTGATGACCCTTCACGGAGCATCCGACGCCACCAAGTGCCGAGCCTTTGCGACCACCCTGGTCTAAGGTGCCCAAGCATGGTTCCGGGCCCTCGCCCCCGGATCCATCCGAGACTTCAAGCAGTTCGGGCGAGTATTCAAGGAGAGTTTCGCCAGTAGCGGCCCCCCAAGGTCGGTAGCGGGGCTTTTGGCCCTCAAACAGGCGCAAGGGGAAAAACTTCGGGCCTACATCCTCCGATTCAAATCGGAAGCCCTGAGGATCCCCCGCCTGGACGTCGCCTCGGCCATAACCGCTCTGACCTGGGGCACCCGCGACGAGAACCTCCGCCGCAAGCTCGTCCTCCACCCTCCCTCGACCCTTGCTGCACTAGTGACTCTGGCATTGCGCCACGCTGAGTGCAAGGAAGTGCTCAGTGCCTGCCGAGACGCAACCGGCTCGGGTTGGGAGGGGGACAAGAAGCGGGCACCCGAGCCAAGCTCAGGCCCAGAAAAAAGGCGGAATCGAGACGGGGAACGTAAGGAACCATCGCGGAAGTACGAGTGGTACACTCCCCTAACCGCTCCAGTATACGAGATTTATGAAGACATCAAAGGATCGGGCCTCCTCCGCCAACCCGAGCCAATGAAGTCAAAGAACCACAGTCACAGCAAGCATTGCCTGTTCCACAGCGACCACGGGCATCATACCGGCGACTGCCACCAGCTCCAAGATGAGATCGAGCGTCTCATTCATCAGGGGCACCTCTCCCGGTTCATGGCCGGGCACCAGGAAGACCGAGGCGCCCCAAAGGAGATCGACAACACCCCCCGAGGGGTCCACATCAACGTCATCGCCGGAGGAGCTACGTCAGGAGGAGACAGCGGCCGAGGAAGGAAGCGTCACGCTGAGAGGGCGAGCCGAGCCATCGAGCCTCCCAAGGCCCCGCCAAGCGAACCCCAGGTCATAATCTTCTCTGACCAAGACTTGGAGGGGCTGAGCACCCCGCACGACGACGCCCTGGTGATATCGGCCACAATAAACCATTGTAATGTAGACAAGATTCTGGTTGACAATGGAAGTGCCCCTGATGTATTATCCTACGAATGTTTCCTTAAGATGGGAGAGGATCCGTCTAAACTCCGCCCGATTCGAACCCCCCTGTGCAGGTTCAATGGCCAGGCCACCTATCCTGAGGGAGCCCTAAGCCTACCGGTTACTCTTGGCACCCCACCCAAGACCGTTACGATCATGGTGGACTTCATAGTGATCAAAGGTATGATAGCATACAACGCAATCTTCGGCCGAGGAATCCTCAGCCGAACGAAAGCGGTGCCTTCTACCTATCACCAAAAGATGAAGTTCCCCACCAAAAATGGATTGGGGGAAGTCCGAGGTAACCAGGCAATGGCCCGAAGGTACTACAATATCTCGGTCGAAGCCACAAGGCCGGACGGGAAAAATAAGGGCCCCCGGGAAGTCGAGGAAAAATCCGCAACCGCCGAACCTGGAGGCGAATTGCTAGCGATTTTCCTAAACAACGACCCGACCCTAGGAGTAAAGATCAGAGCTGACCTAACATCTGAGGTTCAACAGAAATACAAAGTGTTCCTTTCCGCGTACATCCGGGTCTTTGCATGGTCTGATGATCAACTCCCCAGGATACCGGAGGAGACGGTGGTGCATAAGCTCAACCTCGACCCAACCATGAAGCCCGTGCAACAGCGCAGAAGGAAGCATGCGCCAGAGAAGCAGATGATTATCAAGGAGCAGGTCACCAAGGGGAAGAAGACTGGCCTTTTTAGACCGGTCATGTACCCGACGTGGCTAGCTAACGTCGTCCTGGTGCCGAAAGCTTCGGGAAAGTGGCAGATGTGCGTGGACTGCACCGACTTGAACAAGACTACTCCAAAGGATTGCTATCCCTTACCGATCATCGACCAACTGGTTGATTCAACCTCAGGCAATGAGATACTCAGCTTCCTGGATGCCTACTCAGGTTACCACCATATCAGAATGCACCCCGAAGACATCGAGAAGACCGCCTTTATCACCGACTTCGGCGTACACTACTACACCCGGATGCCTTTCGGGTTGAAAAATGCCGGAGCCACGTACCAAAGGCTAGTCAACCATATGTTTGAGGGACAGCTCGGTAAGAATGTCGAGGCCTATATTGACGACATGCTCATGAAGACCCCCAAGGCCGAGGACCACTTCGCCGACCTAGCAGAAACTTTCAACACCCTCCTGAAGTACAACATGAAGCTCAACCTCGCCAAGTGCGCCTTCGGAGTAAAGTCCGGGAAATTCTTGGGTTTCTTAGTCACTCAGCGTGGAATTGAGGCCAACCCCGGCAAGGTCCAGGCCATCCTGGACATGCGCCCACCCACCTGCATCAAAGACGTTCAACGACTTACCGGGCGTGTTGCTGCGCTCAGCAGATTCCTGTCCCACGCAGCTGAACGATGCCTACCCTTCTTCAAACTATTGAGGGGGCCCAAAATGACATCTGCCACACTCGCGTGGGACGAGGAATGCCAAAGAGCGTTCACCGAGCTTAAGGGGTTCCTGGCTTCGCCCCCAGTGCTTTCCAAGCTCGTCCCAGGGGAAGCCTTGTATCTCTATCTCTCAGTAACTCCATCCACAGTTAGCTCGGTCCTAGTCAAAAATGACTCAGGAATCGAGAGATCGGTCTACTATACAAGCAAGGTGCTCAACGAGGCTGAGAAAAGGTACCCCGCAACCGAGAAACTCGTGCTAGCGTTGGTTACCTCGGCCAAGCGCCCCTGACCCTATTTTCAAGGGCACCCCATCACCGTGCTGATCGACGAACCATTGAAGAAGATCCTCGCTCACCCTGAAGCCTCGGGATGCCTCGTCAAGTGGGCCATCATGCTCGGGGCCTACGATATATCGTATTGGCCTCGCTCGGCTATCAAAGGCCAGGCGCTCGCCGACTTCATCGCCGAGAGCACCATCCCGACTGAAGAAAGATCTCCGTCCGCACCCGAGCCGACCTCGGAACTGTTCATTGACAGATCTTCCAATTCAGTCGGGAGCGGTGCCGGCATCCTCCTGAAGTCCCCCGAAGGGGCAGAGCTACAGTACGCCCTGAAGTTCAACTTCCAAGCATCCCACAATCCTTCCGAGTATGAGGCCCTCATATCGGGAGCCCGCATGGCCCGACGGTTAGGGGCTGAGTGAGTCAGGATTCACATCGACTCCCAACTAGTCGCTAGCCATGCCAACGGCGATTATGAAGCTCGGGAGGCACCGATGATCAAATACCTCCAACTGGTCAAGACTGTGGCACAACAGTTTGAGAGTTTTGAGGTAGTCCGAATAGCTCGGGAGGAAAACTCCCGAGCGGATGCCCTCTCTCGGCTGGCCTCCTCTCTTGACCCCGAGGGTACTCGATCGGTCCTTCTCGAAGAGCTAGAGCACCCGAGCATTGATTCGGAGCTCCTAGCTGTTGACTCAGCCTCCCCAGGCGACTGGCGTACCCCCTACCTGTCGTGGCTACAAGACTCCCAGGAGCCTTCCGACCCTCGGGAAGCCCGAAGGTTGAAATACCCAGCTCGGTGATTCGTCACTCTAGATGGCACACTTTACCAGAGATCCTTCTCTGGCCCTCTTTTGAAGTGCCTCGGTACCGATGAAGCCAACCGAGCGATCGAAGAGGTCCATGAAGGTCTGTGTGGAGCGCATTTGGGGGGAAGGTCACTCGCCAGGATCTTGCTACAGCGAGGTTATTGGTGGCCCACCCTACAGTGTGACTGCTCGACCTACACACAACGTTGTGACCATTGCCAGCGATTCGACCACTTGGTCCATCAGCTAGCAACGAAGCTTATCACCCTAGCCGAGCCTTATCCTTTCGCTCGATGGGGAATCGACATCCTTGGGCCATTCCCCACGGCCCCGGCCCAGAAGAAGTTCATTATCGTCGCCATCGACTACTTTACTAAGTGGATCGAGGCCGAAGCCACTGCAAGGATCACCGAGACAGTCGTCTGGAATTTCGTCTGGAAGTCGATCATCTATCGCAACGGCATCCCCCGGGTGATAGTGAGCGATAATGGTCGGCAATTTGATTCTTGGTACTTCCGAGACAGATGCGCCGACCTCAATATTCGCAATCACTTCACTTCGGTCGCCCACCCTTAGGTTAACGGGCTGGTCGAAAATGCCAACAAGACTATCTTAAAAGGCATCAAGACTAGGCTCGGCAAAGCCAAGGGCAGCTAGCTCGAGGAATTGCCGAACGTACTCTGGTCTCCCAGAATGACAACCGGTGAAAGCCCTTTTCAGCTGGTATACGGTACCGAGGCCGTGATCTCGTTGGAAATTGGCAACCCCTCCCTCTGAGTCATCTGCTTCTCGTCCGAGGCAAACGACCAGAAACTGCTCGAAAATCTCGACTTAGCAGATGAAATCCGAGAGATTGCCAACATCAGAGCAACGGAGTACCAACGCCGCCTCACTCGATACTACAATGCCAAAGTCTAAGACAGACACTTCCAGCCGGGAGACTTCATCCTCAGGAAAGCCGAAGCCTCTCGACCACTTGAGGCGGCGGGCAAGATATCCCCTAACTGGGAAGGCCTGTACCGAGTGGTCGAGACGCTCGGAAAAGGAGCATACCGTCTGTCTACGATGGACGGAGAGCCCATCCCTCGAACCTGGAATGCAACTACATTACGCAAGTTCTACTTCTGAGTACTGAGTATTGTGCAAACGACATGAGATAAAACAAAAGGCTCCTTTTTTTTATTCAAACAACCAGTTTGTATATCAGGAAGGCTGGAGCCAATAGAATACATGTCAAAAAAGCAAAAGATCCACCTAGCGCTGTCGTATGAGCCCATCGCTCGGCTGACTCAGATGACCTTCCTGCGTCCAGCCACTGACTCTGCCTAGTGTAGAAACTAGCTCGGATAAAGGATAGTTGACCCCGTTGGCTCGGGCAGCTCGAGACAAAGGTGACAAAGGGATTCAGAAAGAGAAGGCTACCTTCCAAGTTGAACTTGGAAGAGAAGGAGGAGAGGGAATGCATATGAAAGCATTTTTCCCGCCAAACTACCAACTCCTTGGAAGAAAGAGAGTGCAGGCACCCTCCGAAGAGTGAAAGAAAGGAGGACCAGAGCAGAAGAGGGAAAAAGAGGCTGCCAGAAAGAAAAAGAAACCAGCAGAGTTGGATGAGGAGGCAGGGGAAGGCCCGGAAGGGATGGAGCTTAGTTGGCTTCCTCCTCCCATCCGTGAAGCGAGCAGGAAGGGACGGGTAGCCGGGATGTCTGATGCCCCCATCCATCCTCCATCTCGCCCCCCTGCAAGCACCGCCGGAACTGATAAAGGGAAAACGGCGTGCCTCCACGCATCGAACCCTTTTCAAGTCTGCCCGTCGGCCGTCGAATCCTTTTCAAGTCCGGAGCAGCAGGAACTCCTTGCCCCCCGTCGTCGGCAACCTCCTCATCCGGAGCTTCCTTCATGCTCCGAATACAACGGCACAACGCTACGTGAAGAAGGAATGAGGAAAGACTATCAGGGAAAACCCTAAGCGGTGGAGAGGAAGGGACGCCCTTCAGTCCTTTCTATAGGCGAAGGGAGGCTACTTGACTTAAATGATTTCCCCCCCCCCCCTCGAAAACACGCCAGAAGGATTTCTCCCTATGAACGATCACCTCAAACTTCTCGTCTTCCGCCCCAGCGGGACACACGAAGTGGCCAGGTATTTAAAGCGTGGGAAAACGGAAAGACACCCTGTCAGACGTTCACCCAACCATTATGTGAGATTCACGTAGAAAATATCAGTTCTTTCCAACCACCGCAGATACACTAGACAGAATACGGCAATGGCGATATGAAACAGATAAGTCTTCGTCACAATGCCACTGCCTTATTTATCTCTACACAAAAAAGGGAGTCTTTTCCTTCAAAAAGGGAAAAGGTATGCAAAAAGAAGAAGCGAAATAGATACATCAGGCCTCTGGCCCACCTTGAAGACCGGAAGTAGAGGGCTCGAGCGGTCTGCCCCCGGCAGCCTCGGCGACGGCCGACCCTGGCACCAACCCCACCGGCGTGGGAACTACCTCGGTTGCGTGCCCTCCCGAGGCATCCGGAGTTGGTGACCCCTCGGGTGATGAGCCCTCGGGATCCTCTTCATCCTGCGCCAAAATAGAGGAACTAGAGGATGACAAGTCTGAATCATAACATTGACCGGACGGGAAGTCAACCACTCCGGATGCCTACTCCTCGGCGTAAGAAATGGCCCGGACGTAGCCCTGCTGGAACCCCTTGCTGATGCCCCGGCGGAGTCCTAGCTCGTAGTAGGGGAGGGCAGCCTCCTTAAGGTCGAACCGGTAAGCCTCTGAGCTCTTGTATTGTTCGAGAGCCTCCGCCCCGGCCGATCCCACCCTACCGGCGAGCTCGGCCTCCCTCTGCTCCGCCTCGGATACCTTCCGCTCGGCCTCAGCAGGCCGCCCTTCGACCGCCGCCACCTGCTTCTCCGCCTCAGCTTGATCAGCCTCAGCCTCCCGACGAAGACGCTCGGCTTCCTCCGCACGGTCTACTAGCTCGGCACGCTCGGTCTCCCACCGGCCGTCCAGCTCAACGCGTGCTAAGCCCTCCTCATTCAAGAAGCCGGTTCTTCCTCTCGAGTGATTCATGAGCCTTGGCCAGCTGCTCAGCTAGTGCCCGGGTCTCCACTTGGCTCGATCGTACCAGCTCCCTGATTGAGGAGAGCTCCCGCCGAAGCCCGTCACGCTCCTCGACGAGCCGAGTCAACCTCCTGTCTTCCACCGAGGGTCCAGGCCAGGTTCGCTCGCTCCCACTCCGATCGAGCGTACGCTTCTGCCAGAACCGCCCCCATCTGGGGCAGGGCCAAGCCGCCCTCCATAACCCCGGCGAGAGCCGTGGACGGGGAGTGCTGCCTACCTCCCCCCTCACCTTCGCGGATATACCATGACACACCTAGTGCAGGGGGGCCGAGATACCCAGCCTCTCCAAGGCCGCCGAAACGGAGATCCCCCCATCGCCCGGTGCCCCACCGTATGGCCCGGATCGAGCCCCAGCCTCGGCCGCCCCTCGCGTCCCGGCCAGATTTTCCTGCGGCCTCTCCTCACTGATCGGCTCGGCACTGGCATCGCCACCTGGAGCGCCAACCTCGCCGCGATCACAGCACCCCCAACTTCGGCCACGGCCCCCTCGGCTCTGGCCGAGGGGAGAGCCGGGTCGGCCCCGCTGCCGGTTGCAGGAGCACCCTCGGCCCCCTCGGTCCCGGCCAAAGGAGGAACCGAGCCCGCATCGACCTCCTCGGCCCCCTCTGGCTCGGCTGGTGGGAGAGCCCGCCCGGTAGGGTCGGCCCCATTGTGCCCGGCGGAGGGGTGAGCCGCGGTAGGGTCGCCTTAGACCGTGGATACGACCCCGGCCTTCTTGGCCCGCTTTCTGGCCCTCGCAGCGGCCCGGATCATACCCTCCATAGGGTCCTTGCGCTTGGGCCCCCGCGGTCCGGAGGATTCACCCTGGGCCACTCCCTTGCCCTTATCTTTGGTTCGAGAGCAACCCACGGGAGCAGTCGGTTCGTCGGCAGCCGAGTCATCTCCAAGCTCGATCACCTCTACGGCCTCCTTCAGAGGCTCCCGCCTGGTGTCTGCACAAAGAAGAAGACGTATTCAGGAAAAGAAAGATGACCCCCACATCCGAAGGAAAATCTAAGTTGTGGCACCTGAGCCCGACGGGTGCAATCGCATGAGAAGACATCGCTCGATATTCTCCAGTGTCACCAGTTCCTCGGTGGACTGGCGATTTTTCAGCAGGGTGGATGCGTACTTCTCCACGTTAGAGGGGAACTCATCCTGCCTAGGAGGGATATTAGGGTGGAAATTGGGGATTACCAGGCACCTCCAGGTTTCCTCCACTGAACAAATCTTCACCCAGAAGAATTGGGTTTTCCACCCTTTATGCGAAGAATCCTTCTCCGCCAAAGAGATACAACTCCTATTCCACCTCGCCTGGATGAAATAGAATCCCTTCCCCGCCGAAGGATGCGCTTTCAACTCAAAGAAATAGGGGAAGAGGTCTATGGAAGGAGGAACTCCGCACTGACGACAGAGAATACGAAAGGCGGAAAGGAGGAGATAGGAGTTGGCTACCAACTGAATGGGTGCCAACCAAAAAAAATTAAGAAGCTGAAGGATGAAAGGTTCGAAAGGAAGGTGGAATCCACCCTTCCACGATAGAAGAAACATACAGATGTGGCCTGTACGAGAGTCCAGGCTCGTCTCGTATGGGGTAGCAGCGGCAAAACTGAACTTGTGGGGCAGGCGGTACTGGTGCTCCAGCCTCCTCACATCCGCCTCCCCCAGTTCGCTGCAGTTGGGGATCGGCGCCCTCTCCACCGGCTCGCCCTCCCATTCCTCAACATCTGGGCGCTGGCCCGCCATATAGTCAGAAGAAGACTCTGAGGGAAGATGGTCCCGAGACCCTGAAGATTCCGGGGGAGGAGGAAGCTGAGGGACAGCCTCCGCGGTTATCGCCGCCAACTCCTCAAATGCCGCCGCACGCCTCTGCTCCTCCGTCGTGTCCTCACAGCGCATCGAAGAGCCCCAAAAAATGAGAACGATGCAGAGCCAAAACCCTAAGAGACGGAGGGAGTCTGGAATGACAACAAGCACCCAACGCCTATAAACCCACACGGAAGGCGGCGTGTCGTTCCGACCTCCGAGGAAAGGGGGCCCCTTCAGTTCAAATCTGTCAAGATCATCATTAACACGGGCACAGGTGACCACAACACGTGGCTTCCTAAACACCGCCAGATTTCCACCCACCTGAGCCACGCTGGTCCAAAACCCCAAGCAGCTACTCGTCCGAGCTTACTAAAGCTCGGGAGTAGGAGGGGGACAAGTGGAGAAGGGGATTTCTGTAGCCTAATTAAGAGCAACCAAACTAGGCCCATCAGGACCGAACGAGGCTCAGCTCATCCAAGTGACAGCCCTCTAGGGCCCACTTCCGCATAAAAGCCCAATAAAGATCACTCGGGATCCCATCCTTCCTCGGTGGCCCTTAGGCTCGGAAGGCCCGAACGTCAGAATGGAGGAAGACCCACGCCCGAGCCATCCCTCCATCGGGATAAAGGGTGAGCGCTCCGCGCCCACTCCGATCTGATTGCATCCGAGCTATGCCTATCGCCCGGACAGGGCTGTCACTTCTCATGCTTGGATCGACTGACAAATATTTATCCATGCAGCCGTTGACAGTCCTTTATGAGTAGGAGTTCAGCGGGATAAGGGAGCCACGATCCCCCAAGGTCATGAAGAGCCCACGACCAGAACGTAACGATCCCATGATGAGGACGTAACGATCCCATGATGAGGATGAGCCTGAAACTCCTCAACGTATGGAACTCATCAGGGGAGCTCGCTATATAAACCAGGGACTCCCTCCAGCGGCAAAGGAGGGCAGATAGAGGCCTAACACTCCCTGAGTAGGAACCACTTCACCATCTTGGTGTTGGGGAATCTCGCACATTTCTTTCTACCTCCCTCAATACCTTCTACCATTCCTCTACTGACTTAAGCATCGGAGGGTTTCCCCAGGGAACCATCCATGGGCCTCCTGATTCGTTTCCCTTTCTCTGCAGTTCACTATCCGGTGATCATCCTCCCCGCTCAGGACCAGCGCGAGATCACGCCCCTTCAGATAGAAAACTATAGACATATGGTAGATGCTTCATGTGGGAGAGCATTTATGAGTAAGAGCCAGGATGAGGCTTGTGATTTATTTGAAATGCTTAGTGAAAATTTCATTAGTCATGCCTCGCTCTCATCTTATGAACGAATGATTGGGCCATTTAAGAGGTCAGGGCTATATGAAGTTAAGAGCCAAGGGGAGTTTGAGAACAAGATGGATATTAATGCCATAACTCAAAAATTAAACAAAGTGGATTTGTTGGCGCAGAAGATAGAAAAGGTTGATTTGGTTGCCCAGAAGTTAGATCAGTTATTATCTAGGCAAGAACCTTCTTCTTCTTTTTCTGCCCCTCAACATCAACAGTTCCTAGCTCCCAACTATGAAGAAATCTGTGCTCTTTGTTCTAGCCCGAACCATGCTGTAACCGATTGCCCTACGGCGGCTCAGTTTCCCCCATTCATCTAAGAACAAATCTTTGCTGCTCAGTGTGTGTCCGAACCTGCTTTTGATCCTTATTCTAACATATATAATCCAGGTTGGAGAAACCACCCCAATCTTTCTTAGAAATCGCAACAATGTCCACCTATGCAAGTTAATCCCTCAAATCAAGCTATTCCAAAATAATCCTTTCAAGTGCCAAGCCAGTCTCACCGACATTTTCAACCTCCTTTTCAGCAAGCTCAATATCAATACCCTCAACCTCCATTCCATCAAGTTCAGGCCCCGTATCATCAAGCACAATTTTCTCAGGGCCAACATTAGCAATACCTTCCTTATAATAAATTCAATCAAGCTCAGAATCAGTATCATATTTCTCAACCTCCTCAGCCCAACTTCGAGGATAGATTTGACCAACTCCAACAACTTCTGCTTTCTCAAAATCAATACATGCAAGCTTAACAACAACTCATTCAATCTCGGCAACAATCCATGGCTAAGTTGGAAGATCAAATAGGGCAATTAGCTGCTAGCAATATGAGGAGAGATGTCGGTCAACTTCCTAGCCAACCTGTGGCTAATTCAAAGAACCAACCTCCAGGCTTTCACCAAAGAGTCCCTCTTCTTCCTCAACCAAACCAACCTCAGCCTCCTCCTCCTATGGGCCCTCAATTTGAGAATGCCAAATCTATATCTACCCTTAGGAGTGGGAAGATTCTAGATGATCCATATTAGGCTATGGATGTTGGTAATAGTTCGGGTCAAGAGGCCCATGAAGAGAGTGATAGTGAAGATGAGGAGCCCGTAATTGTGGAAGAGAAAAAGAAGTCGGAGGGGGGAGAGAAGAAGCTAGATAAAGGAAAATCAAAGGTTGATGAAGAAGGATCCCAAGAGTATGTTCCTAAGATCCCTTTTCCTGATGCTCTAAAGTCAAATGCTCAAAAGAAAAAGTCAGTCCAACAAGAGGAATTAGTGAAGTTGTTTAAACAGCTGAATATCAATATTCCACTATTGGACGCGATCAAGCATGTGCCGACATATGCAAAGTTTTTAAAAGAGCTATATACTCCGAAGAAAGAACCGAAGGCGATAACTCAAAAGATTCGCCTATCTGAAGATGTTAGTGCTGTGGTAGTGAACCACTTACCTAAAAAGTTGAAGGACCCAGGAGCTCCTCTGATTTCATGTTATATAGGTGGAGTTACATTTGATAAAGCATTGCTAGACTTAGGTGCTAGCGTAAATCTTTTGCCCACCTTTATATATGAACAATTTGATCTGGGGGAGTTGAAGCCCACATCTATAATCCTTCAACTGGCGGATCAGTCTGTGAAAACTCCGAGGGGTTTATTAGAAGATGTTATTGTGAAAGTACATGCGTGTAGCAACCGTGACAAATTGAAGGATTGAAAATTTAAAACTAATGATCAAAGCCCAACCCATATATATATATATATATATATATATGTATTTAAAACCGTTAATATACATCAACTAAGCCTTACACTTAAAACAAATAACGAATGGGCCAAAATTAAATAGCGCCCTCTATTAAGGCACCATTTCATAAATTGAAGACCCTTCACGAATGCGTCAATTACATAAATGACGCCTCTATCATGGACACTATTTGCCTAAAGGGTGCCTCTGTACTAGGTGCTATTTCCCTGTAGAGTCAAAAACGGAAGCCGTTGCAGTGTTTTGTTCGAACTAGGATGTTGGATGATATACGGGAAGGTTTGATCTGGAAGGATTAACACGTAGGGAAGTTTTACTAACAATAGGATTTCGATCCTAATCAAACTCTAAACCACAATCAAACCTCTTCTCTATAAATATCAAACCCCTCCACCGAACCCTCTGTTGATTCTATTTTTGAAGATGACATGTTGGAAGATTATTCTTCTTCGGCTGTACGTGGGGGAGAGATCCTATTCTCTTTCTCTGCTTCTTCCTGGAGGAGGAGGATCATGCTAATATTCTTCTTCTGTGGTGGTTGCCATAGAGGAAGTTTGCTACTCCAGCAGCTCCTGCTCTTGTTATCATGTGAAGAAGAAAACTTCTTTCCATGCTTCACCCTCTACTGCATCGAAGCTGTTGCTGCAAAGAAGTTAATTCCTCTTCTTCCTGCTACTGTGAAGGGAGGAGCTCTAGGATCTGTTACTCTATTTGCAACAGAGTATCGTTTGTGGTTATTTTCTTCGTATACTCTTCATGTTTCCATCAACCAAATCACCACAAGGTAGGTGTTCTCAAGTCCTAAGCAAAACCCTTTGATTAATAAGTTGTCTGCATGCATATAGGTCTGTAGGTTGGTTTCCAGAATATTTTATTATGTTTTTGGAAGTTTCAGTAAAACATGCCTCCATCCAGGGCGCTATTTGATATAGCGACCGTGCAAACAGTCGTCAGATTAGTTGGTTAATTAATAAATACACATTTCCAAATTTTAATAACTGTGAACCATGACATCTAATTTAATGCATGATTATATTGTTAGATTCATGCTATTTTTCTCTGCCTGTACATGTCTCTAGTTTCTTGATTGGACATACTTCTAAATCATGTGTCTATGATTGTACCTGCCCGGTGCGTATCATATGACAAAGAAATAACGACCGTCTTCAGGTCGTCAATTTAATGAACATACACGGGCGCTAATTAGTGATAACCTGTGAACATTAAACTATTCATGACATAATTACATAGATATTGAAATAACGACATGCACCCTGCCATTAATTTGAGATATGACGCCCCTTACTAGGGAGCTATTTAATAAATTGAAGACTTAATCTAAGTCGTCATTTACATAATGTCTGAAATTTGAGAATTTTTGCAGATTTTAATATATATGGAACCAGGATATAACGACTGAAAGAACAGTCGTTATATATTAAACTAGCGACCCTGCCCAGGGCGCTAATTCATAAAATGAAGACTTGATCTCAGTCGCCAATTTCCTATTTTTTGATTTTCGTGGTTTCTATAACCCTTGACAGTGGGTTATGATTATAGGCACTATTCTCCATTCCATGAATATAGTCCCACGTTTCACGATGATTTATCGATTACCCCTTAACTCTTGGTGACTTACAAGCTCTCCGTTGGACATTCTGTTCCTTCGGACTGGTAAGTTAGTAATTAGGACCTCCGTAAGACTCCTCGTAGCCTTGGATTCCCTCAAGGTCGATTAAGGCTGTACCACTAAAACCTATGACAATTTTGATTGCCACGTCACTCTAAAGAAACATGGTAAACTGGCCCTCTTGGTATGCTACCTAGCCGTCATGAGAATGATTCTTGAGCTAATGGAATGGGGAAACCATGCCATTGCCATCCATCTTGGAATATGTATCTTTATGGAGATACAAACTCTTTCTACCTTATAATGTTCAAAGAACTAGCACCCATGAACGTATGGATGCTTATTCTTAATGTCATGGCACCTAATTGAGGGAGCCGATTCCACCTAGTTTTCAACGTTGATCGAGATTATATCGTTACTATCGTGGTACGTCCTTACACAACAAGTTCAATCCTTGTGATTCTATTCATAAGATCTACCCTTGCGTTCCTACAAAGCTTGTTCCATTGAAATTCTATATTGGCTATAACTAAAGTTGATGTCGAAATACATGATTCAATGCTGGCGCATATAAGGGCCCGATCTGGTCCTAGGAGGAGCACCTGAAAGTACTTGTGCCCATGGGAACTATTATTGATCACGGTGTGGCATTGCACCGAAGTGCATGACTTGCTTGACTAGACATTTCCACAAACTCTTGTACTTGTACTTGATTTGACGTGACATGACATACGTGGCCCGGAAAGGGTATTTACTTGCTTGCTTGATAAACATGATAGCCAATTCTTGACATGACTTGATATATGTACCTACTTGCCCATATTGATATGATTACATGAAAATCTTGGATATCTTGCTAGTTCACTCATTTATCTCTTGCTATACATTCTCTCTAATGTCGTTTCATGCGAACATGCATAGCTATACTTTCATACATGCAACATGTAATTTACTTAAAGCAAGCTAGAACTTGAGATATAATTCCTTCTGACCGTTCGCTCGCCTAGTGTTTTCCCCTATTTTTCAGGTAATTCCGATGATGAGACTCATTCGGATGGGGATGGACAAGAGTGAAGAGTTTAGAGCCATTCCAACTGTCAAGCATTACCTAGTCCTATCTTTTCTATTTTTCTTGAGTCATCCATTGTACTTTTATTTTATTATAGTCCTAGTACTCTCATTAAGTGGTTGTAATAGATGTACTTTAAGATTGTGATTCAATAAAGGATTGGGTTATCATTACTTCTACCCACTCTGTCTATGTGTGTCGAATACACTAATGCTCTGATTGATATGATTGATATAAACTCATCACGCATCTCCGGGTTCCTTCCGCGCTCGGGGCGTGACAGTTTTTGTGGTATCAGATCCTAGGATATTCAATTCCTAGGAAATCCAAGTCCAAGGATAGGTTTTAAAACCTTCACCCGGTGAGAATTGGGTAGAACCATGGGTTAAGGTAACTTAGAGAGATCCAACTCTTGGTCCAATCTCTTATTAATTAGTTATTTAAAAATCCTTGCAGGACGATGGCTTCCGAACGTGCTCAATGGCGTAATATGCAACGCACTATTCAAGGCATGACTCAGGTGCTATAGCAAGTGGCACAAGGAACGGTGAACTGTGGAGCTAGTGATCTCCACCGTAGTTTTAGAAATCTGAACCCACCAAGGTTCATTGGCTCATCAGATCCCGATGATGCCGAGCATTGGCTCCGAGAGGTGGAAAGGATATTCCGTGTTATGTAATGCACGGACGAAGAGAAGGTGTTGCTAGCTGCATTCCAATTAGAAAGAGACGCCCGTTCCTGGTGGGAGTCCGTAGAAGCCACCCTAGGTGAAGAACCCATCACGTGGGCTGAGTTCACCGAGTACTTCAATGATAAACATTTTTTCGACCGAGTGCAAGAGAAGAAAGCCGCAGAATTTGCCTCACTCAAACAAAGAACTCTGTCAGTGGCCGAATATGAGGCCCAAGTTTCTAGGCTATCAAGGTACGCAAAGCATTTAGTGAGTACCAAGAAGATGAAGGTAAGAAGATTTCTCAATGGGCTTCGACCATAATATATCACCCAACTGGCACCGATGGACATCCAAGTCTATTCGGACATGGTTCGAAGAGCTCAACTATTGGAAGATGCCACAGAGCTGTCCGACAAGATCCGTGGGAAGAACAAGAAAGAGCCTATTATAAGCCCTGGAAATTTCAAGCCCTCCTTCAATAAGAAGAGAGCCAATGATGGAGGTACTTCCTACAAGGCGCAAAAGTTTAAGAAGACCAAACCTTTCTCCATTACTACCACACCTTCGAAGGAGGTATGTAAACACTACGACAAGACCGGACATAGGGCCGAAGAATGCTGGAGAAGACTCGGAGCGTGCCTCCGTTGTGAGAGCCGTGAACATCGGATTCCCGAGTGTCCATTACTTAATGACCAAGCCGGAGAAGAAAAGCACCCGGTCAAGAAGAATGCACGACTGCAAGCTCTTCAAGAGGCAGAACATGAGGAAGGCGGACTAGTGGAAGGTACACTCAAGATTTGTTCCAAATATGCTCATGTCTTGTTTGATACCGGTGCATCGCACTCTTTTGTTTCAAAGAAGTTCGCTGATTCATTACCTATGGAACCAGAATGGATAGATCTAGTAATTGCAACCCCACTCGGAAACGAATCCGAGATCTCACACCACTATTCCAATTGTACAGTTATGGTAAAAGGGAAGAATCTGCCAGTAGATTTAATATGTCTAGACTTAAACTGATACGATGTTATCTTAGGAGCCGATTGGCTATCTACACATGAGGCCGTAGTTGATTGCCGTGAAGGCAAGGTAACTTTTAAGAAATTTTCAGAACTTGTCTACACTAGCCCTCAGAGTCGTAGCAAGTCACCTCTTATTTCGGCTCTTCAAGCTAGCAAGCTTATAAAGAAAGGATGTGTTTCCTTCCTAGCTTTTGTCACCATAAAGGAGACTAAGGAGTCTAAGATAGAAGACATCCCGGTAGTTCGGGAGTTTCCAGATGTATTCCCAGAAGATTTGCTTGGATTACCCTCACAAAGAGAAGTGGCCTTCACCATCGACCTGGTCCCTGGTGCTGGTCCAGTTTCTAAGGCACCATATAGGATGTCCCCTGCCGAACTCAAGGAATTAAAGGAACAATTGATGGATCTTCTAAAGAAGGGATTAATTAGGCCGAGTACTTCCCCGTGGGGAGCACCCGTGCTATTTGTAAAGAAGAAAGATGGGTCCATGAGGTTATGCATCGACTATCGACAGTTGAATCATCTCACTATCAAGAATAAGTATCCACTACCGAGAATCGATGAGTTATTTGATCAAATATCTGGATCCAAGTATTTCTCGAAGATCGATTTCAGGTCGGGATATCACCAACTAAGAATCAAAGATGAGGACATTCATAAGACCGCATTTAGAAGCAAGTATGGGCACTACGAATTTGTTGTTATGTCTTTCAGACTAACGAATGCCCCTGTAGCTTTTATGCAGTTGATGAATAGTATATTCAGGCCTCATCTAGATCAGTTCGTGGTGGTTTTCATTGATGATATATTGATTATTCAAAGACCAAGGAAGAGCATGAGGAGCATTTGAGGATTTCATTACTGATATTGAGGATAAATCAATTATATGCAAAGCTCAGTAAATGTGAATTCTGGCTAGAAGAAGTATCTTTCCTAGGTCATGTGATTTCAAAGGACGGACTATCCGTAGATCCATTAAAAGTTGAAGCTGTAAGGAATTGGGAAAGACCGACCAATGCTAGCGAGATCCGTAGTTTCTTGGGTCTTGCGGGCTGTTACCGACGATTCATCAAAGGATTTCTCTAAGATCGCTGTACCACTCACTAGGCTAACTCGCAAGGATATCCGCTATGAATGGAGCGAGGAATGTGAAAGAAGCTTTCAAGCTCTCAAGGATCACCTAACTACTGCCCCAGTCTTAGCTTTGCCAGTTGAAGGAGAGAAATTCGAGGTATACAGCGATGCGTCTGGAATTGGCCTCAGATGTGTCTTAATGCAACAAGGAAGAGTTATAGCTTACTCTTCCCGCCAATTGAAGAAGCATGAAGAGAACTACCCAGTTCATGACTTGGAGTTGGCTGCGGTAGTATTTACATTAAAAATCTTGAGACATTACCTATACGAAGTGCAGTTCACTGTATACTCCGATCACAAGAGTCTCAAGTATCTCTTCTCTCAAAAGGAATTGAATATGAGACAAAGACGTTGGCTAGAATATCTCAAGGACTTCGACTTCACAATACAATATCATCCTGGAAAGGGTAATCCTGTAGCTGATGCCCTCAGTCGAAAGCCGAGAGCACTATTAGCCAATTGCATGATTCAGCAATGGAAGTTACTAGAATAGTTTTCTAGGCTTAATATTAGCATAGACAAGGAAAGCAAGTGTGTTACACTATCACATATGAGCATACAGCCAGATCTACTCTCTGAAATACAAGGACTTCAAGGTAATGACCCCGTATTAGTGGAAATAAAGGGCAAAATAGAAGAACAACCTGATTTCAAGATAGCCTCAGATGGAAGGTTGTTGTTCAGAGATAGAACTTGCATACCAGATTGTCCTGAGCTAAAGAAGAAGATCTTAGATGAAGCTCACAGATCAAGGTACACCATTCATCCAGGATCTACCAAAATGTACCAAGATTTAAAAAGGACCTTCTGGTGGCCCAACATGAAAAGAGAAGTAGCGCACTTCGTGTCTCGCTGTCTCACATGCCAACAAGTCAAGGCGGAACACCAAAAGCCTACCGGTAAGCTACATCCTCTTGATATTCCCAAGTGGAAGTGGGAGGATATCGGTATGGACTTTATAATGGGATTATCTAAATCTAAGAGAGGACATGATGGAATATGGGTCATAATAGATTGATTGACCAAGTCGGCACATTTCTTGCCAATCAAGAGCCGATGGTCAATTGACGTTCTTGTTGCACTGTACATGAAGGAGATAGTCAGAATACATGGCATTCCTATAACAATCGTGTCTGACCGAGACCCTCGATTTACTTCTCATTTTTGGAAGGGTCTACAACATTCATTGGGGATGAGACTCAATTTTAGTACTATTTTTCATCCTCAAACAGATGGTCAGACCGAGAGAACAAATCAGATGGTAGAAGATATGCTCAGAGCTTGTATCATCGATTTTGGTGGAAGCTGGCATGATCACTTGCCTTTGGTTGAGTTTGCATACAGCAACAGTTATCAGGCAAGCATACAAATGGCACGTTCGAGGCCTTATACGGAAGGAATTGCCGATCACCCTTGTGCTGGGATGAAGTTGGTGAGAAATAACTCCTAGGCCCAGATATGGTAAGGGATACCACCGAAAAGATTCAGTTGATTAGGGAGAGACTTCAAATAGCTCAGTCTAGACAGAAGGCTTATGCTGACACAAGAAGAAGAGATATCGAATTCCAAGTCGAAGATCACGTATTTCTCAAGATATCACCTGGACGAGGAATTAGGAGATTTGGAGTTAAAGGCAAGCTTACACCAAGGTATATCAGACCTTTTGAGGTATTAGAAAGAGTCGGCGAGGTTGCTTACCGCATCGCTTTGCCTCCTCAATTGTCTGAAGTTCATAACGTATTTTACATATCTTTGTTGAAGAAGTATGTGCAAGATCCGTCACATATTATCAATCATGGAGACCTAGTGATACAAAAGGATCTCACTTATGAACAAAAACCCATGAAGATCCTTGATCGAGAGGTATGTGCATTAAGGAACAAGACAATTCCTATGGTCAAGGTTCAATGGAACAAATGCTTGGAACAAGAAGCCACATGGGAGACCGAGGAATCCATGAAGAAAAAGTTTCCCAACTTATTTGAAAATGGTATGTACTCTGCACCCTCCACGTCTATATACGATTGAATTTGGGGACCAAATTCTTTTAAGTGGGGGATGGTGTAGCAACCCTGGCAAATTGAAGGATTGAAAATTTAAAACTAATGATCAAAGCCCAACCCCTATATATATATATATATATGTGTGTGTGTGTGTGTGTGTGTGTGTGTGTGTATATATATTTAAAACCGTTAATATACAAAAATGGGCCTTACACTTAAAACAAATAACGAATGTGCCAAAATTAAATAGCACCCTCTATTAAGGCACCATTTCATAAATTGAAGACCCATCAGGAAGGCGTCAATTACATGAATGACGCCTCTATCATGGATGCTATTTACCTAAAGGGCGCCTCTGTACTAGGCGCTATTTCCCTGTAGAGTCAAAAATGGAAGCCGTTGCAGTGTTTTGTTCTAACTAGGATGTTGGATGATATTCGGGAAGGTTTTGATCTGGAAGGATTAACACGTAGGGAAGTTTTACTAACAATAGGATTTCGATTCAAATCAAACTCTAACCCACAATCAAACCTCTTCTCTATAAATATCAAACCCCTCCACCGAACCCTCTGTTGGTTCTATTTTTGAAGACGACCTACTGGAAGATTATTATTCTTCGGCTATACGTGGGGGAGAAATCCTATTCTCTTTCTCTGCTTCTTCCTGGAGGAGGAGGATCGTGCTGCTATTTTTCTTCTGTGGTGGTTGCCGTAGAGGAAGTCTACTACTCCAGCTGCTGCTGCTCTTGTTATCACATGAAGAAGAGGAATTCTTTCCATGCTTCACCCTCTACTGCATCGAAGATGTTGCTGCAAAGAAGTTAATTCCTCTTCTTCCTGCTACTGTGAAGGGAGGAGCTCTAGGATCTGTTACTCTATTTGCAACCGAGTATCGTTTGTGGTTATTTTCTTCGTATACTCTTCACGTTTCCATCAACCAAATCACCACAAGGTAGGTGTTCTCAAGTCCTAAGCAAAACCCTATGATTAATAAGTTGTCTGCATGCATATAGGTCTGTAGGTTGGTTTCCAGAATGTTTTATTATGTTTTGGGAAGTTTCAGTAAAATGCGTCTCCATCTAGGGTGCTATTTGATATAACGACTATGCAAACAGTCGTCAGATTAGTTGGTTAATTAATAAATACACATGTTCAAAATTTAATAACTGTGAACCATGACATCTAATTTAATGCATGAGTATATTGTTAGATTCATGCTATTTTTCTCTGCCTGTACATGTCTCTAGTTTCTTGATTGGATATACTTCAAAAATTATGTGTCTATGATTGTACCTGCCCGGTGCGTATCATATGACAAAGAAATAACGACCATCTTCAGGTCGTCAATTTAATGAACGCCCCCACACACGGGCGCTAATTAGTGATAACCTGTGAACATTAAACTATTCGTGACAGAATTACATAGATATTGAAATAACGACATGCACCCTGCCACTAATTTGAGATATGACGCCCCTGACTAGGGTGCTGTTTAATAAATTGAAGACTTAATCTAAGTCGTCATTTACATAATGTCTTAAATTTGAGAATTTTTACAGATTTTAAAATATATGGAACCAAGATATAACGACTGAACGAACAGTAATTATATATTAAACTAGTGACCTTGCCCAGGGCGCTAATTCGTAAAATGAAGACTTGATCTCAGTCGCCAATTTCCTATTTTCTGATTTTCGTGGTTTGTATAACCCTTGACAGTGGGTTATGATTATAGGCACTCTATTTCATTCCGTGAATATAGTCCCATGTTTCACGATGTTTTATCGATTACCTCTTAACTCTTGGTGACTTACAAGCCCTCCGTTGGATATTCCGTTCCTTCGGACTGGTAAGTTAGTAATTAGGACCTCCGTAAGACTCCTCGTAGCCTTGAATTCCCTCAAGGCCGATTGAGCAGGTTGAATTCCCTCGTAGCCTTGAATTCCCTCAACTCCTCGTAGCCTTGACCTCCGTAAAACTTATGACAATTTTGATTGTCATGTCACTCTAAAGAAACATGGTAAACCGACCCTCATGGTATGCTACCTAGCCGTCATGAGAATGATTCTTGAGCTAATGGAATGGGGAAACCATGCCATTGCCATCCATCTTGGAATATGTATCTTTATGGAGATACAAACTCTTTCTACCTTATCATGTTCAAAGAACTAGCACCCATGAACGTATGGATGCTTATTCTTAATGTCATGGCACCCAATTGAGGGAGCTGATTCCACCTAGTTTTCAACGTTGATCGAGATTATATCGTTACTATCGTGGTACGTCCTTACACAATAAGTTCAATCCTTGTGATTCTATTCATAAGATCTACCCTTGCATTCCTACAAAGCTTGTTCCATTGAAATTCTATATTGGCTATAACTAAAGTGGATGTCGAATACATGATTCAATGCTGGCGCATATAAGGGTCCGATCTGGTCCTGGGAGGAGCACCCGAAAGTACTTGTGTCCATGGGAGCTATTATTGATCACGGTGTGGCATTGCACCGAAGTGCATGACTTGCTTGACTAGACATTTCCACAAACTCTTGTACTTGTACTTGACTTGACGTGACATGACATGCGTGGCCCGGAAAGGGTATTTACTTGCTTGCTTGATAAACATGATAGCCAATTCTTGACATGACTTGATATATTTACCTGCTTGCCCATCTTGATATGATTACATGAAAATCTTGGATATCTTGCTAGTTCACTCATTTATCTCTTGCTATACATTCTCTCCAATGTCGTTTCATGCGAACATGCATAGCTATACTTGTAAACATGCACCATGTAATTTACTTAAAGCAAGCTAGCACTTGAGATATAATTCCTACTGAGCGTTCACTCACCTAGTGTTTTACCCTATTTTTCAGGTAATTCCGATGACAAGACTCATTCGGATGGGGATGGACAAGAGTGAAGAGTTTAGAGCCATTCCAACTGTCAAGCGTTATCTAGTCCTGTCTTTTCTATTTTTCTTAAGTCATCCATTGTACTTTTATTTTATTATAGTCCCAGTACTCTCATTAAGTGGTTGTAATAGAAGTACTTGAAGATTGTGATTGAATAAAGGATTGGGTTATCATTACTTATGCGCGCTCTGTCTATGTGTGTCGAATACACTAATGCTCTGATTGACATGATTGATATAAACTCGTCACGCATCTCCGGGTTCCTTCCGCGCTCGGGACGTGACAAGTGCTATTTCCCGGTGGATTTTTCTCATTTTGGATATGGTCTCGTCCTAGGAATTAAGACACACTCCAATTATTTTGGGACGACCATTTTTAGCTACGGTAAAGGCCAACATAAACTGTGCCACGGGAATGATGGATATATCATTCGGAGGTGAGAAGGTTTCTTTGAATGTATTTAGAGCATCCCAATATCCGGAACAAGATGAGGAATGCAATGTTATTGATATTTTTGAAGAATTAATCGATGAAAAGCCGGATGAAGTAAAGGATACCTTAGAAGAGGGTAGCATGCTGCAGGATTCTCTATTCTCTTCTGCACCCTATTCTAGGATAGAGCCACTCCCTCCATTGCAAGCAAAACCTACTCTTTCATCTTTGGATCAGCCGCCCATTCTTGAATTAAAACCTCTGCCAAATTCTTTAAAATATGCTTATCTGGGCCCCGACCACACTTTGCCTGTAATCATAGCTTCCACTCTCACTTCTGCTCAGGAATTTCAGCTTTTAGATGTCCTTCAGGAGCATAATGGGTTGGTCTGTGGCAGATTTGAAGGGTATTAGTCCAGATGTGTGCATGCATTATATTTGTTTGGAAGACAATGTCAAGCCGAGCAGAGAGATGCAGCGCCGACTGGATCCAAACATGAAGGAGGTAGTAAAGAAAGATGTTGTAAAGTGGATGGATGATGGGATTATATATCCTATTTCAGATAGCAAGTGGGTTAGCCCTACGCAAGTTGTTCCTAAGAAGTCAGGGCTGACGGTTGTTACCAATAAAAAAGGAGAAGAAGTACCAATGAGATTACAAATGGGGTGGTGAGTTTGTATAGACTATAGAAAATTGAATTCGATGACGAAGAAAGATCATTTCCCACTCCCGTTTGTAGATCAGATCGTGGAAAGGTTGGCTGGTCAAAAGTATTTCTACTTTTTGGATGGCTATTCTGGGTACAATCAAGTTGCTATTTACCCGGAAGATCAAGAGAAAACAACATTTACGTGTCCCTATGGCACGTTTGCTTTTAGAAGAATACCGTTTGGGCTATGCAATGCCCCTGCCACCTTTCAGCGGTGCATGATGTCAATCTTTTCTGAAATGGTGGGTGAATTTCTAGAAGTTTTTATGGATAATTTCTCTGTGTTTGGTACTTCCTTTGAGAATTGTTTAGAAAATCTAACTCAGGTGCTGCAAGGTGCATTGATTCAAATCTTGTGTTAAGCTGGGAGAAGAGCCATTTTATGGTGAGAGAAGGAATAGTTTTAGGCCATGTTGTTTCAGAGAGAGGGATAGAGGTTGATAAGGTTAAGGTTGATTTGATTTCAATCTTCCTCTTGTTGTGTAGTGGACAGCAGATCTAGAGGGGAGGGGTGAATAGATCTGCCCCTCTTTTCGTAATACAACCCTCTATAAGGCTAGTTAAAAATAATTGCAGCGGAATACAACTAGCTTAGCGATGTATAAAACGATTTGCTTAGAAATATGATTTCACAATATGGAGATTGAACCTAAGCATGCATCTAAAACATATCAATCGCACAATCAAACCACAACACAAAGGATTTTAAGGTGGTTCGGACTGAATCCCCAGTCCTACGTCCACCCCTCACCAAATCCGGTGAGGCTCCACTAGTTCCTCGCACTGAACCGCAAATCGGAAAGACCACCGATTACCTTCCTACTAACCACCGGTAGGGACGTCAACACCGCAGATCGGACAACTTCTGATTGCCTTCCTACTAACCACCGGTAGGGACGATCTTCAGTTTCAATCGTTTGTATGAAATGAAAAAGATAACAAATATGAAATCACTCAAACAAGATATAGAGTATGCTCAAAGAAAGAAGATCTTGTCTGAGTTACAGAAGCTTGAATCGGATGCTTTGAATGTGTCTTCTTCCTTGCGAGATGACCTTCCTTGAATCTCTTCTAGTTGATGAAGAAGACGATGGATGTAGCTTCGATCTTCCTTTTGATCTTCTTGAGTTGATGAAGAGAATGAAGAATGCAGTTTAGATCACCTTTGAAAGTCTTGATTGCTTCTTGCTTCCTTGGAGGTTGAGATGGCTTCAGATCTGGACTTGAATCCCTTGGAATGGATGAAGCTTCTTCCCATAGTACTGTTCACGGCTACAGCACTTCGAACTACTCTCCCTTGAACACACCCTTGCAGCCTCCCTTGATTTCTCAAATGATCAACTAGGGTTTCTAACCCTCTTGCATGTGTTTTATATCCTTTGAATGGTCCTTAGACATCCCCCAGACCAGATCCACAATCTATGGAAGATTGGGTGACTTTGGGGCTAAACAAATACAAGGAAAGGGGTTGGCCTCGAGGTGGAAATCGAAGTCAAACATGGCTGCATCGGGGTTGGCGGTCGACCGGAGGTAGGTGGTCGTCGACCGCTATTGAAAAACTTGCAAACGGATGATCCCTGGGACTTCCGGTCGACCGCTACTGGTTGGCGGTCGACCGCTACTGAAACTCATGCAGACTGGGAGCTGCTGGCTGGGGCGGTCGACCGCCCCTGTGCTGGCGGTCCACCGCCAGCTGGGCAGACCCCGAGTCTTCCCGGTTTAGTCCGTTAACCGCTTTAGCTCCATCGCTTGTCTCCTTTAGCAGCCCGTTCATGTCTGTGGCAACACCCTTGACTGTCTTGAAGATTTATTACTGAGTCTTCAATCAAAATTTTGTTCCGGGGCCCCGCAAGGGGCGTTACCCCCTTGACCCCCGCGACCTGACCGGGCAGGTCGATCCCCGCGACCTGACCGCGCAGGTCGATCCAAGTGCGAGGGTGCAACATTGAGCTTTCACATTTTCCATCTCCACTTCATTCCTTGACAATTCTTTGGCATATCTGTCATGAACAAAACATCACGTATGTTAGTCATATGAGAGTTAAAATAATAATGACTTATAGTGTTTAGCTATTATCAAAACCAAGAATATCCAATAACTCAAATGACCACAAGACGATGTCGAATGACCCAAACCACAGGAAGACTCAAATGATCACAGGGGCACAACACCTCTTCCTTCTTCTGTCAAAAACATTAGATCTTTCCTTGGCCATGCTGGATTCTATCGCAGGTTCATCCAAAACTTTTCCACCATTGCTCATCCTCTCACTCAATTGCTTGCCAAATACACTCCCTCTCAATTTGATGATCATTGTCTTGAGGCATTTAATTCCTTGAAAGCGGCCTTAACTCAAGCTCCGATTCTTCAATCTCCAAATTGGTCGCTCCCTTTTTAAATCATGTGTGATGCCTCGG
The DNA here is from genome assembly GCA_022559845.1 of Amorphophallus konjac. NCBI lineage: Eukaryota > Viridiplantae > Streptophyta > Magnoliopsida > Alismatales > Araceae > Amorphophallus > Amorphophallus konjac. The sequence goes on from CM040118.1 coordinate 401,515,261, forward strand.
ACTATGCTATTGGAGCTATCTTATGTCAAATAATAGATAAGAAGCCCGTGGTGATCTACTATGCGAACCGCACCCTCGCTGATGCTCAATTGAATTATATCACCACAGAGAAGGAATTACTGGCTGTTATTTTTGCCCTGAAAAAATTTCGCTCATATCTACTAGGGGCTAAAGTTATTATTTATTCTGATCACTCCGCTTTGAAGTATCTCCTTTCCAAGAAAGATGCTAAACTCCGTCTCATTCGGTGGATTTTATTGCTACAAGAATTTGATTTGGAAATTGGAGACAAAAGGGGGTTAGAGAATGTGGTAGCTGATCATCTATCCAGGATAGTGATACCTGAAAGTGCTCCTATGTCCGATTCTTTTCCTGATGAACAAATTCTTTCTATCTCTCACACAACTCCTTGGTATGCTCACATTATCAATTACCTGGCAGTAGGACAAATTCGGGGAGGGTGAACTAAATAGGAGAAGGATCAATTCTTTGCAAAGGTTAAGCACTATTTTTGAGAAGACCCGGAGCTGTTTCACATGGGTCCAGATTAGATATTAAGAAGATGTGTCTTCGAGGAGGAGCAACAATCTGTTTTAAATTTCTGTCATAATCTTGCTTGTGGGGGACATTTCTCAGGAAAGAAGACTGCGTCGAAAGTGCTCCAAAGTGGATTTTATTGGCCCACATTATTTAAAGATGCATATGAATTTTCAAAAATATGTTTGAGATGTCAAGCAGTGGGTAATAATTTAAAAAGGGTTATGATGTCACTTAATCTCATTCTGATAGTTGAAATTTTTGATGTTTGGGGAATATATTTTATGGGACCATTTTCACCTTCATTTGGCAAAGAATATATTTTGGTGGCAGTGGACTATGTTTTAAAATGAATTGAAGTTGTTGCTACTAGGACCAATGATCATAAGGTGGTGATAAAGTTTGTAAAGAAGACCATCTTTTCTAGATTTGGATGTCCTAGAGCTATCATTAGTGATGGGGGTTCTCACTTCACGGATTCTCAATTTCTAGCTCTGCTTCATAAATTTGGCATCACTCACAAGCTCGCTACCCACTATCATCCCCAAACCAGTGGCCAGGTTGAAGTATCCAATAGGGAAATCAAAAATATTCTGCATAAAATAGTTAGGCCGGATAGGAAAGACTGGTCTGAGAGACTAGATGATGCATTATGGGCCTACAGAACTGCCTATAAGACTCTCATTGGCATGTCACCTTACTGCCTAATTTTTGAAAAAGCCTGCCACTTGCCTGTAGAACTTGAACATAGAGCATATTGGGCCATAAAATAAGTCAACTTTGATCTTACCCAAGCTGGTGCCCAAAGAGGTTTACAACTCAATGAGCTGGAAGAATTAAGAAATGTAGCCTATGAAAATTTGAAGATTTACAAAGCTAAAACCAAGGTTTTTCATGATAAGCATATTCATAGAAAAAAAATTTCTGTTAATCAAAAGGTTTGGCTTTTCAATTCTAGGCTACGCTTGTTCCCTGGTAAGTTCAAATCTAGATGGGATGGACCGTTTGTTGTTGTTAAAGTTTTTGACCATGGTGCTGTTAAAATTTTGAATCCTAAAAATGGTCACATTTTCACTGTCAACGGTCAAAGATTAAAACCTTACTTGGAAAATGAGCAGCTGTTAAAAGAGTCCATTGTTTTGAGTGATCCAGTATAAAATCTTTGAGAGCTTTCATGCGTCTGGCTGAAGATAAAAAACTTAGCGTTTCTGGGAGGCAACCCAAGGTTCTTGTTATTTGATGATTTTTATTTAAGTGTGTTTCAGTAGACAAGTCAAGGAGAAGAAGCTGGTGCCGTCCATTGATGGAGTTTTCATCTCGCACACTAGGTTATCTCTTTCCTACTCAGAAATGTTGATTGTTACATTATTCTTTTACTTTCAATTCTACATGCCATTGAGGACAATGTCATTCAAGTTGGGGGGGGAGAGAGAATTTTCATGATACATATAGTACAACATGTTTTTGCATGATCATGATATCTTGCATTTCATATTACTTTACATGAAAAGATGAAATCCTTAAAATGAGTTTTATTGATTCATGCTTTAAATTGAAAGTAATTCTGGATTAGAAACGGCTGGAGAGAAGGATGAAGGAAAATTTATTTCAAATCTAGCCATGAAAAATTGATATAAGAATCTTTTTAAAGTTCATGTACACTTTAGAAAAAAAGAAAGCACTCTGCACACTAATGAAATAAGCAGAATAAACCTTCTGCTATTTTGGATATTGTGTCTGATATTCTGCACCTCTCAAGAAAGAGATATTTTCAAGCTTTCTGCCAAGTTATTTATCGAATAAGTGCAAATAGCACATTGAAAAAAAAAAAGAAGTGAAGAAACACTATGAAAAATACCCCTAGTCTTAGTAACCGGGCCTACTTCACCTAAGACGTGTTGAGGTTCGCGTCAAACGGAAAAGGGAACCTTGATCTGTGTAACTGGGCCTGCTTCTCCTAAGGCAAGAGTCGAGGTTCATGTTAAACATTGAAGGGTAGTGCAACATCATGTGTGTAGAAAGATCCCAAAGGGACAAATTAATAAGGCAGATAAAAAGTTACTATGATTAATGCTCTGATCTAGGAGGTGCAGGGTTAAAAGGCACTTGTTCGGAATAGCAAATGGGGGATGTAATTGTCTATGCTGTGGATTTGATAGTTACACATGCATAAGTGCTATTGAACTTTAATTTGAATTCTTGATCATATACCTTAATTTCCTATATAAGGTTAGTGTGTATTAATGATTCCAGATTCCTAATTTTTGGTTAATTCTATGAAGGAAGAGCTGGATATGAGAGTGTAGATTTTGCAAATACTTGTTAGTCTTAAATTTTAATTTAAATGTATTGTTAAGGGACTAGCAATGAGTAAGTTGGAGGGTGTGATAAATGCTATATTTAATATCATAATTTATATCACATTTATCATCTTTTTGTATTAAATGAATAAAGTTGTGCTACTTGAGCAGTTAATTTCATTCTCACCATTATTTGAGTCTGCATGTATTTTACCATTTTTTAAGCCAAAATGACCATGTGAGAAATATTCAAGAAATTACACAATTAATTGCAAGCCATTTATGGATGAATTAGATTAATATTTTAAATTTTTTAAATTTTCAGGAAATAGCGACCGGAGGGTGACGTCAATTTGTAAAATATTTTTGGAAAAAAAAATAAATAACGATTGATCGAAAGAGCGCCAATTTATTTTGCTGGAAAAAGAAAATAAAGAAATAAAGAATTCGCGATTCAGTGAAGAGGCGCACATTCATTTGTGAAAATAGAAAAAAGAGAAAAACTGGAAAATGAAAAGGAATGTGCGACCACTCACGAAGGCACCATTTCTTGGGGAAAAGAATGAGCAACAGTTCATGTGGGCATAATTTCCTCTGTACAGAAAATCAGAAAGAAAATCGAGGAAAAATGGAAAAGAATAAGTGACTGTTTGAACAGTCGCTATTTCCTGGATTTATGGAAAATAGAAATGAAAAAAAAAAAGAATTAGCGACTTCGTGAAAAGTCGCCATTTCTTGATTTATGAAAAAAAGAGAAAAATGACAAAAAGAGGAAATAAATATTGTGCGACCTTGTGAGCAGTCACCATTTTAAATTACGTCTGATGCCCTAGTCGCCATTTTCAGAAGAGTTTGAAACGGAAATGGGTTCGCCTGATCGTTGTTATCTTCTATATTTCGAGCCTATCTTCGCTTGTTTGAGGAAAGGAGGGCTCTATCTATGGCAAGAATCCTCCTTTGAATGATCTTTGATGTTGGAAAGCTGAATTTCGTGTTGATCTCGAAGGGCACGATCGTGAGTTTGTTGCACACTATATAAAGTTGCATAGAGGAACCGTGGAAAAGAGTTAGATAGTTCGCCAATTAGCTTTTTATTCCTTTTCAAAGCTTATTTTCATGCACTTCTGTTCGTCCTTTCAAATTTCTTCCTTCTGCAAACTTCTTCATTTTTAAATTCTCTGCAAATATCTCTTCTTTCTCTTCCTTTAATTCTCCTCTGTTTTCAAGTTATTCTCTAATTTTCAAGTCACGGTTCTGCACTTTTACTATTCATCTTCTATTTTTCACAATTCTTCTCTCCTAGTTTTCTCCCCGTTCTAATCCTCTTTTCCTCTTACTATCTTCACAAAAGTTGCTCGATTTTAGTTGTTCTTCAATTTCTTCTTCTACCTCTTCTTCCAAATCTTTCTCGTTTTTAAGTTATTCCTCTATTTTCAAAGTTTAGTTTTTTAGGCTTTTTCATTGTTCATCCGCGAACCATCTCCTGTTCTTCCTAGTTTTTCACCATCTTCCTCTCATGTTCTGCTTATGTGTTCATCTCTTCGTCCTCTACAACTTTCTCTTCCTCCACTTCTTCTAAATCTCTTTAGTTTTTAATCTATTTCACTTTTAATCTCCCTCAATTTTTATCTTATTTTCACTGTGTTTTCACTGTGTTGTTACTATCTTTCCACTGTACCTCTCTTCATATCTCTCTCATCTCCTCTTTCAAACACACGCACACACCTTGTTTTATTTTTTTTACTTCTTCCTCCATCTATCTATCTCCCTCTACCATATTTCTTCACATCTCCTTGGCGGATCTTCTTCCTTTGATCCTCTCAGCGGCATCTACTACCACGGCGCGGTGAAATTCCAAGGCTCAGCACGGTAAGGAGACGACGGCACTCTTCATCCTCTTGGTTCTAATTTCTTCTTTCACTCTTCTATTTTCAGTCAAGTTGTAATTTTAATTTTCACATGCATTGTACTTGTCACCTTTCATAGCAATAAAGTTTAGATTTTGTGCAATCGTGTCTTCTTAGTTTTCTCCCCCTCTTTCCAATTTCTATCCTTAACCCTCTCATATTCTTTACTTAGTCTGTTTTCATGTAATTTTATTTTTATTAGTTTAATCTCACTCAAAAATTCGGATCTTCTCAAATATAAGAATTTTTTTTTTGGTAAGTCTCAAATATAAGAATTCTCCTCTATGCTTTTCTCCTCGTGAGATCGACATGTATTCACCACTTTACTTAAATTTTAATATTTTTAAGTGAGTGAGTTCTTTAAATTTTTAAATTGTGGCACGACTTTTTCAATAATGGGTTTGTGACTATCAAGGCTCACAAGAAAAGAAAATCCCTTCATATGGACGAAGGATTGCAAAGAGAGTTTTCTAACCCTTAAAGATCATTTAACCACTGCCCCTGTCTTGGCACTACCTATTGAAGGTGCTGGATTTGAAGTCTACACGGATGCATCTGGCATTGGCCTCGGGTGCGTCCTTATGCAACATGGCAAGGTAATTTGTTATGCTTCGAGGCAATTGAAGCGTCATGAAGAAAACTATCCCGCCCATGATCTAGAATTGGCTGCTGTCATATTCGCTTTAAAAATCTAGCGACATTACCTTTATAGGGGAAAATTCACTATATTTTCGGACCACAAAAGTCTGAAATACCTTTTCACCCAGATGGAACTTAACATGAGACAAAGAAGATGGCAAGAATACCTTAAGGACTTCGACTTCTCTATTCAGTATCATCCAGGCAAAGCAAATGTCGTAGCTAATGCTCTTAGCAGAAGACCAATGGTAACTCTAGCAAGCCTCCAGAAAGGTATGACTTGTCTTATTGAGGATTTTACTCATTTGAATCTAGATGTGGATGCAGAAGAAGAAAATGGTATTATTGCCAATATTCGGTCACAACCTACACTAATTGAAGATCTAGTCAAATTACAAGAAAATGACCCCACACTAATGGAAATCAAGGCTAATATTGCTCAAAGGATGGAGTTCTCTATCTCAAATGATGGAAGGTTATTCTTCAAGGATCGAATCTGTGTGCCAGATCATGCTGACACTAAGAAGCTGATCATGGAGGAAGCTCATAAGATATAATAAACTATTCACCCTGGTGCTACCAAAATGTACCAAGACTTGAAAAGGAATTTTTGGTGACCCAACATGAAAAGAGAGATAGCGGACTTTGTATCTCACTGTCTCACTTGTCAGCAAGTTAAAGCAGAACATCAAAAGTCCGCTGGTAAACTACATCCCTTGGAAATTTTCGAATGGAAGTGGGAAAGTATAGGGATGGATTTCATCATGGGTCTACCGAAGATAAGAGGTGGACATGATGGTATATACGTGATCATAGACCGATTGACTAAATCGACACACTTTCTACCTATAAAGAATCGATGGTCTGTGGATATCCTAGCAGCCTTATACATGAAGGAGATCGTCAAGCTACATGGTGTCCCTATGACCATTATCTCCGATCGAGACGCTCGATTCACATCTCAAATCTGGAAGGGTCTACAACATTCATTGGGGACCCGACTCAATTTTAGCACTACTTTCCATCCACAAACTGATGGTCAAACTGAAAGGATAAATCAGGTAGTGGACGATATGCTCAGGGCATGTGTTATCGATTTCGGTGGGAGTTGGAACGATCATCTACCTCTAGTGAAATTTACCTACAACAATAGCTACCAAACTAGTATTCAAATGGCGCCATTCGAGACACTATATGGAAGAAGCTGTCGCTCACCAATATGCTGGAATGAAGTTGGAGAAAGGCAACTTCTAGGCCCATAAATCATTCGAGATACTATCGAAAAGATAAAGCTCATTCGAGAAAGACTCCATATGGCACAAGATAGATAAAAGTCTTATGCTGATAATCGAATACGAGATCTGGAATTTCAAATAGGAGACCATGTATTTCTCAAGGTTTCTCCAGGTCGAGGTATTCGAAGATTCGACATTAAAGGCAAGCTCACTCCAAGATTTATCGACCCCTTTGAAATTCTCGAAAGGGTTGGCAAGGTCGCATATCGGATTGCCTTGCCTCCTCAATTAGCTAGAGTCCATGATGTATTTCATGTCTCAATGCTCAAAAGGTACGTCCTCAATCTATTCCACGTTATAAGCTATGACAACTTGGAGATTGAAAAGGATTTGATGTACGAGCAAAAGCCAATCAAAATAATTGAACAAGAAGTCCGTAAACTTCGGAATAAAACCATTCCCAGGGTCAAAGTCCAGTGGAGCAAATCTTGGCCACACGAGGCGACATGGGAAACGGAAGAAGCTATGCGTAAAAGATTTCCAGAGATATTTTGAATGTGAGTACACTCTCCTTAACAATCACATGTATTGAATTTGGGGACCAAATTCGTTTTAAGTGGGGGAGGGTGTAACGCCCGAGAATTTTCTAGAAATTTTTGGAATGAAATATAATTATTAAACATTTAAAGAGGTTTAAATGAGCTATTAAAAGAATTTTGGGCTAATTAAATCAGTCTAAAAGCCCTATATTAACCAAAGGGCTAAGCCCAACTTAAATAGGCTCAAAGAACCAATTCTAAAACCTTTAGACCCAAGCCCATTTGTAATGACCCAGAATATTTATAAATTAATTTTTTGAAATTATTTAATGATTTTATGGAATTTATTAGGAATTTATAAAAGCCTAAATGAATTAATAAATAGATATGGTGTTAAATAAATCATTATTAAGGCCCAATTATGGTAAACGATTAATCTAACCTATTTAATGGAAGCACAAAAGGTTTAAGGACCAAGCCCATGAAGTTTGGCCCATATTATAGAAGGTTACTTAGCCTATTCACGAATTATAGGGATAAATACTCATTAATTAAATAATTAAGTGGATAAGACGAAATAAGAATTTGAACTCATTTCAAATTCGGCACCTACGATAGGTAACGGTCTATCGTGCGACCGCCACAGGGCTATGACACTCCAGGGTTCGACCGTTACGTTCTGGCTAATTTCGTGAATTAAAGAAAGACCAAAAAGATTAGATTTTTGATAGTCTATCTCTTAGGGATTGAGATGGGAGAACTAGTAAACGTGTTAAGGACTCTCTGAAGTCGATCTAAGGTCTAATAAGGACTCTAGAATCGATCTAATCCTCAAAACCCTAGCTAGAACCTATAAATAGACCCTAGTTTTCGACTGAGCGACCCTTATTTTGGCTTGCTTGGAATCAAGGTAAAGATTTGGTATTTGGGGTAGGTTCTTTTGAAGATTCTGTTTATAATACCTAGGACTAACAGCTCTCAAAATTTCATGCTAGGAGATCGACTACACAAGGAGCTAGAACCTTGCAAAGTTGCTGGTTTCATCACGTCAACCTAGAAAATTGTACAACGGGGTGCTGAAGATCAGGAGATTAGAACACCTAAACAAGGTATTTAGAGTTTGGTTCTTTAGAACTTTTTATTCCCCTTAGTTTCATCTTCTTATCCTCCAAATTTCACGTCTATAGGTCAAGGGATTACAGAGTTAGAGCGACGTGAAGTTGCTAAAAATTCACAGGAATTGAAGAACTAGGGCGTGGCTTGCAGTCCCGAATTGGAAGTTGAAAGCCCAGGAAAGGGGTAGGTTATCTCATGAATGGCAAGAACATCATGATAGGAGTAAAAGTCCTCTAGTTTTGTTTGATTTCTTGCACTATAGACCATGAATTTCATGTTTTAGTTCAGTCTATGAATACATGCATATCTTTAGCCTAAATTAAAGATAAAAGATATTCTTTTGTTAATTCACAGCAACCTATGCATCTAGATGGCCTTTACTTCATTTTGTCATGACTAGAGTAGTTATTTGTTTTGATTCTTCGTGCATGAGATGTTTTAAACCATAGTCCTTTTACTTTACTACCAGCAATGCTCTGACGGATTATAGTTAGACCGCCAGACTACTCTAACGGCCTTACGATAAACCGTCAGACCTTCTATCACACTTAAGTTTCTCTGTAACATCTGACGAACCAGAATCAGAGCGTCACAACCTTCTGACGGCCCCACGATAAACCGTCATATCACTATGACGCCCCCATATTAGACCGTCAGAACACTGAGATCTGTTAACCCGAGACAGAGTTGAAACAGTCAACTTAGCTTGTAAATTAAGCCTAGATATCTAAGTTTTGACCTGTTTTTATGACTTTGAGTTTATTTATTGATTCATGATAAAAATTGCATAAGCACCTTGAGTTATTTTAAGCATATGTTAATTTCATTTGCTAAACCCTATAGTTTTGTATTAAAACCATGATTTTTAATATGTTGTATTGACGGAGTTTATCATGGTTTCATATCATTACACATTCTTTCTCATTTATAGAGCCATTTTCTTTAAGTACGTGGCGTATACTCCGGTATGTGTCCACCAGTTACGCCTTTGCACTATAGGAACATATTCTTGAACTTGAGGACCTCTCTATTGGATATTCCTTCCAATAGACTATGAAATCTTGTTTCAAGGCCTCCGTAAGTCTCCGTGAGCCTGGGATTCCCACTAGGACGCCGAGCTAGTTGTACCATTAAGCTTAATTGTCTAGAAAAGTACTATCGAAGTTTTGAATTCAGTCCATGTAACGGCCTGTTACTCGACCGTCAGGCACATCTAACGGTCTAGTATACAACCGTCACATTACTGAGTCTAATTTATTCTTTCTAGATTCAGCCCATTCTAACGGTCCAATACTAGACCGTCATGTTCATGTAACGGCCCATTAATTGACCGTCACAATTCCTGAGTACTTTAACCCTAGGTTTGACCCAATGATTGATATTCCAAAGTTCCTAGATAGATTATTGATGGTCTAGGACCTGTCATATTGATCAAGATACTTAATTTTAAATTATGGAAGATAAGGAATGTACTGTTATGCTGTCGAATTGTTTCCATGAGCATAACCTTGTTTTAAGTTATTCTTGATCCCTCGCATTCTTAATTGAAGCGTTCATTCATTGAATCATTGATATCATGAACTTATTGAACTTGTTATATTGATTGGCCATTTTTTATTGCTTGAAACATGGAAGTAGCTTGATTTATACTTGAAGATGCGATCGAGCACTGATTGTGTTCAAGGGCTCAATGCTAGTCCCCTCGGCTGATGTCGGAAACATACTGAAAATCATGGGGTATGATGCTACTGGCGTCGCATTGCGCTGGGAGTACTTTCTCAATAAATGAGTGAAAATCCATGGCACGACATCTACACGTACATGACTTTCTTGCTTGTTACATGATATTCCACAGAAATTCACCAAATACTTGCTCATAAGCAAAAGATGTTTGTGTAATGAATACGTGGCTTGCTAGTACATTCTTGATACATTCTTGTTCTTGAAAGGCCATACCATATTCTTGTTACATTCTTTCAAATTCATACTTATTCATTCTATCTTACATGATCGTCTTGTTACTTGGTTATTTACATGAGAATTATCGCATTCGCATGATTTCAATTTATTTTCTTTAGAGCTTTAATGCTAATCACTTTAATAGTGCCTTCATGTTGATGCGAAGATACTTACTGGGCAAGTGTGCTCATTACCTATTTCCAATCTTTTCAGGAGACGGAAGTGATTCGAATTCGGATTCGAGTTATACAAGTAGCGGGTCCAAGAGCGAATGAAAGTCATATCAAAATGAGAGTGAAGACTTAGGGAAGTCAATCTTGTTTAGATCGAGTCTTTGTAATTTTTCTTTTTGAGTCTGATGGATTGAAGAAGGTTGAAAAGTTATTATATTTGAATAGTTTGATTATTAATGAAATAAAATTGGAGTTGAGTAAATTATTATGCAATTACATTTTTGTGCTGTGTGGTTGTCTTGCGCTCTGATCGTTCTTACTTGCAAGAGGCTTATCATGCCGGCTGTTCACGTTCCTCGAGCTAGTCTTCCACTGTAATAAAGGCTCGGGACGTGACACCATTAATAGAAACGTAAATAGGGTAATTTATAGATTTAAAATAGGATATATACACCAATTAAGAGGTAAATAAGAGATAATAAGAAAATCTGAATATTTCAGATTTAACGCCAAATGGTGGTCTATCGCGAGACTGCCATTTCATTTTAGCGGTCTAGACATGGCCGCTAATTCATTCTAATTCCATACGTGGAAGAAGCACAGAAAGTTTGGATCTTTGGCATCCAAATCCCCATGGATCGAAGTGTGTAGACATGTAAACATGTCTATGACTCTTGGGGATCGATCTTAGCCCTAATTAGGACTCCCAACTCGATCAAATCCTCAACCCTAACTCAAAACCCTATAAATAGACCCTAACTTCGACCCATGTGAACCCTAATGTTGGCTCGCATAATTCGAAGATAAGGAGACATCTTCTCAAGTTAATCCTTTAGAATAATTTGTTCTCCTTAGTTTTTTCTAACTCCCCTCAAAATCTCGTGCTAGGAGGACACACCGTTGGAGAGTTAGAAGCCCTACAAGTTGCTAGTTTGCTGGAGTCCGCACAGGAACTAGTGTGGCTGTCCAGCAAAGACATAGAGATTAGATACCGTAATCGAGATATTTAGAAGTTAATCCTTTAGAACTTATTATTCCCCTTCGAATCTTATTGAAATCTTCTACCTACCCTCCAAATTTCACAGTTCTAGGTCAAATGGTCGAGGAGAACGAGGGATGAGAAGTTGCTGGTTTAGCATAGGACGTGCAGAAACTAGGGTCGACTTCCAGTCAAAAATTTAAAGTCTAGAGATCGAATCAAAGGTAGGTTATCTCATGAAAAGGCTAAATTTATATGTTAGGAACAAAAGCCCTCTGTTATCTCGTGATTTCATGCACTGTACTGGGAGTATTTAATGTTTTATTTCAACTGCGCATCTAGATTATTACAGCATGCATGAATCCTACCCTTTAATGAGAAATTGATAACTTTTGGCTTCATTTATGTAAACCATGCATCTCCATACGTTTCTTATGTTCTATCATGTCTTATCCCTCTACTGAGCATGGATTTCATTTATCTATTGCCCAAAAATAGGCCTTATATGACCTATTTTACTTTTGTCTGTTACAGAACAGAAACGGTCTCTACCAGACCGCCATAATCATTTAGCGGCCCTACGATAGACCGCAACCACCATCATGCGGTCCTCCTATGACCGCCATTATCTTTCTGATTTTTACTGCCTATTAACTCTAAACTGATTGCAGATTGACCTTATGAACTATATGATAAACCTAGGTAGATATGTTTTATTCCTAGTTTTGACTTCATATTCGTAATATTGGCTATATTGTGCATCATCCTTGAAAGATTGCATGTCTTATATGGTTTAAATGCTTATTTTAGCTTATGCTACTTTAATGCCAAAACATATACTTTTGTAGTAATGATCACATTTTCACATACTCATTTTGATTTGATTGCTGTTTTACCACGATCGTTTCTCATCTATAGTCTTTTCTTAAGAACATGGTGCGTACCCCGGTGCGTGGTCATTAGATACACTTTTGCACTTATAAGCACACCTCTTGGACTTGTGATCCTCTCCGTTGGATATTCCTTCCACCGGACTAGGTGATCTGGTTTCAAGGCCTCCATAAGTCTCCGTGAGCCTAGGATTCCCACTAGGATGCCGAACTGGTTGTACCCTCAAAGCTAATTTATTTAGAAAGCACTCACATGATCGGTGTTTTTCTGAGTCCTGACTAGTCGCGGCCATCAAGGAGACCGCAAATGTCAATTAGCGGCCTTTCCCCTGACTGCTATTTTCCCAGAGGTTTCCCTACATCGTCAATTCGTTCTTCATGCGTCGACTCTGTCCAAGTTACGGCCATACCATGGCCCCCACTGTTAAGTTGCTGCCAAGCCTGTGACCGCTAATTCAAGAAACGGCCCAGACTAGACCGTTTCCTATCTCTGAGTTATTTAACCCGAGGTTTGACCCAAGGGTTGATTCTTCTATGTTCCTAGATGATCCATTGATTATCTCGAACATAATACCTTATTCAAAAGCTATGTAATGAATTATGAAAGTTAAAAGAACATGTCATTATGCTGCCGAATTCTTTCCGTGGCATGACCTTATCTTAAATCATTCTTTGAATTCTCATGTTCAAAATTAGTGCATTCTTACCTTGATATCATGAAAATATAGTTTGAACTTATACATTATTGGCTTACTTTATTGATATTTCTCGTGGAAGTAGATTGCTTTATAACTTGAAGATGCAGTTCAGACACTGATTGTGTCCAAGGGCTCCATGCTAGCCCCCTCGGTTGATTGTCGGAAACGTGCCACAAAAAATCATGGGATACGATGATACTGGTGTCGCATTACGCTGGGAGTACTTTTTTTATAGACGAGTGGAAACCACGAGGCTATACATGAAATTATACATTCTTGTGACATGACTTTCTAGTGCATGACCTTCATGGTTATGAAAAATACACTCTCGATACATGCTAGTACATTCTTGTTATATGAAAGGCCACTATATATTCTTGAATGATTATCCTCTCAATCTATATCAGAAATCTCATATCTTCATAGTCACATCTTGTTACTTGCATTGTTACTATGGTTTTGTTTGCATGTTTCATCATATGCATTTATCTTATTTCCTAGAGTAAAAATGTTAAATACTTAAACATTGCCTCAAGTTGATACGAAGATACCTACTGGGCAAGTGTGATCATTCCCTACTTTTCTAATCTTTTCAGGACATTCTAGCGGGGATTCAGACTACTCAAGTGACGAGTCCGAGAGTGATTAAAGATCGAGAGAAGACCTAGTAGAGTCATGAGTCAAGTCGAGTCTATGTAATTTTTCAATTATTTGAGTCTAGTAAAAAGAGTCAATTATCAATGTACTTTGGATATTATTCAATAAAGTGAAGTTTTGAGTATATTATCTTGTGCATTCCCTTTTATGTGTGAATGTGTTAGCGCTCTGATTATATTGCTTGCTTGCGGCATACTAGCCGGCTGTTCACGTTCCCGAATATCTTCCGCTGTACTTATATCTCGTGGTGTGACACCAAATATGCCAAATGGACTAAGCCATAATTTTATTGATAAATCACTTCCAAGTGGAGTTTATTACTATGCCACTTCAATGACTCAAATACTATTCCAACTCTTAAAATAGATCAATTACATTAACTCTCAAACTCTAAACTAGACAATTCGATGGAAGAAACTTCTAAGGACATTTGGATGCTCCATCACTCTTGTCCCACCCCATATGAGTGTATTTCATTATATGAATTACCTAAAAAATATTAAGAAATACTGAATGAGCGAAAACTCAGTAGGAATTGTACATCTAAACTAGATAATCTTTAAGTGATTAATGCCTTTATCAAGATGGGTGTACTAAATCATGAAACAAGTTCAAGCATGTAAAGAAAAATAATATGATTATAATCAAGATGACATGAGGATATAATCAGTAAAGTTAAAGAATTGCAAGTACAAGATTATGATTCTTACAAGATTAAGATTCCCAGTGAATTGCACTAGAAATAACTTTGCAAGTATTCAATATGTAAGGAACATGTAACAAGTGCAATATAACAATAGATTTACCGTATCACGAGTAATAACCCACAATGGGTTAACATGTTCAAGTCAAGCAAATAGTCATTCATGAAATGAGTGAATTGTCCAAGTGAATCAAGCATGCATGTAGTGGTGTAATGCTATAACTAATCATTCAAGTCTCATGGATATAAGTATTTTTGGACGCTCCTCGTAGGACCAGATCAGGCCCTATAATTGTCAAGCGTTGAGGTTGTTAGATCAAAGATTCTATGTAATTTTTAGACAATCTCATATTTAATAGTCAAACGAATTCCAAGGAATTAAACTTAGTAACGAAGGGATGGAATCGAATAAGACTTCATGAAAACATGAAGGATTTCAAGGAACAAAGTGTTGTGCATCCCTTGGTTTTGATGATGACAATAGGATATGTTTGATTAATCATTGGACTCATTCAATTTACCTCTGATAAGTTAAGTAATTTCAGGTCCACTGAAATCCAAGTGGAATCAACAAATCAGAAGAAGTGTCAAAGGCCGCTTGTCGACCAAGGAAGTGGTTATGGTCGACCAACGAACTCAACCAGAAAAGCATCAGATCATCTGTCTTCTGGAAGCATCTTGGCTGTCGACCAAAGCCCCGCCTCTGGTCGACCACAGAAAAGACAGAAGCAACAGACAGAACTGCTGGCCATCTGGAAACTGCCCCCTGTCGACCAGCGACCAGGCTGTGGTCGACCAACGGGCGACGTGAGTTTCAGCCAGAAGAACCGGCCGTCTGGGGACTGCCCATTGTCGACCAGCGACAGGGTCATGGTCGACCACGGGTTTATATATCGTCCAAAACCGAACTCTAACCGAATTCTGTTTTGGTTCCTTAAAATCTGCAGATGGTTGTTGCAGGTTGTTGGGCTGCTCAGGAGATAAGCTTTCGCACGGGAATCAAGAAAATAATCTTGCTTAGAAGTGGTCAAACTCGTTCTAACGATTGGATTTAAACCGATCCCTGTTTTCTAGCAGATTGGGGCTCGATCTGAAAATTGAGCGGGAAGAACTTTATTCTTGAAAATAAAAAGAGCTATATGAAGAATATAAGGCAACTAATCACGAAGAAGGAAGCGGTGAGAGAGCACGGAATAGAAGCCAAGGAAGATACACACAGAAGAGGAAGAAGGAGCTCTCCACCAATCAAAAATCTGCAGAAAGGTTAAAGGCAATCTCGTTGCTGCAGAAGGAAGACTTAGCTCAAGACTGTGTGATCTCCAGCAGCAGAACAATCGAAGGCAACTGACTGGAAGATCAACAGGGAGTCTAGGCTTCTTCATAAGCGTGATCAAGTCCCAGGCTGAACACCTATTCTTCTACACACGCCAATATTCAGTCCTGTCTTTCATCACCTGTTCTTATCATCTTTTCATTTCTGATTACAATTATTGTCAAGCTGTGAGGCAGCAGAATCAAGCTGTGTGTCAGCAGGTACAAGCTGTGTGTCAGCTGTGTTTTGGTTGAGATCAGAGATTCTCATAGTGAAGCCTTGCTTGAGTTAAGCAAGGGGTGGATGTAAGTCTCAGGAAGAGACTGAACCACCTTAAAAATCCTTTCTTGTGGTGTGCTTGTGTGTGTTTGATTTCCTATACGTATGCTTGCATCTTTACTATCCGCATTAGTTCTATGATTCATTAATTACCAGTAGCTCATCTGGTCGATAGTCAGTAAATTATCAAAAAGGGGGAAAGATCTATTCACCCCCCCTCTAGATCTATTCAGTCCGTATCCAACACGTGGTATCAGAGCAGGTTCTCCAAAAATGTGGTCTAACAACCAGGAGAGACCGGGCGGACTGAACTCTAAAAGCCTCATAGCTGAGGGGCACTCTGTAACTAGACCTCCATATTTTGATGGAACTGATTATTCTTATTGGAAAAATCGTATGCAGGTGTTCTTACGTGCGCAAGACCACGAGATGTGGAGGGTAGTGAGCCGCGGACCTTTTGAGCTACCGGAAGATGAAGAAACCTGGACCAGAGAACAGGTCAGGAAATCAACTGTCAACTGGGGAGCCATGAACGTGATGTAGTGCTCACTACACCCCACAGAATTCTCAAGAGTTTCCCAATGCGCAACAGCCAAAGAAATGTGGGATCGTCTAAAGGTAATCTACGAAGGTACTTCCGAGGTAAGAGAGACAAAAGCAAATATGCTAGTCTCAGAATATGAGATGTTTAGGATGAAAAATGATGAAAGTATTTCTGAGATGTATGCCAGATTAGTACAATTGACTAATGGCTTGAAGAGCTTAGGGAAGACATACAAAGAGCAGGAATTAGTGAGGAAGATTTTAAGGTCTCTCACATCGATGTGGCATACCAAGGCCACAGTCATTGAGGACTCAAAGGATCTCACAACAATGACAGTGGATGAGTTAGTAGGATCCCTGATGGCCTATGAGGTCAATCTGAAGAGAAAGGAAGATGAGGGCAAGAAAAAGAAGCAACTTGCCCTAAAGACTAAGACAAGCACCTCTGAGGTGTCTGACAATGATGACTCATCTAGCTCAGGTGAAGAATCTGGTGAGCTAGCCATGCTTACAAGAAAATTTAAAAAATTCCTGCGGAAGGAAGGTAAAGGATTCAGAAATCCAAAGGGCATGGTAAGGAAGTCATCCCAGTTTAAATCTGATAAACATAAGGCTCCTTCTAACAAACTCATTTGCTACAATTGCAGGCAGCCTGGACATATGAAGGCTGAATGTCCAGAAGCTCCTAAGAAATCAAGCTTCAAGTGGAAAGGCAAGAAACCCAAGGCGATGATTAGCACTTGGAGTGAGGAGGAAGAGAGCAGTGAAGAGGAAACAACTTCCGAGGAAGAAGAAGGAAAGCTCTGTCTGATGGCCAAGGGAGACAACAGTGATCTTGAGGTAAGTTCCCCATTTCAAGACTTCTCTAGTTCGGATTGGGAAGAAGTATATTCAGAATTGCTTGATACTTATGAAAGAATAAGAAAGGAAAATAAACATTTGAAGAAGAAGATCAGTCAACTGAATAAAGACAGCAATTCAATGGAAAACAAAACTGAACTAGAAATGGAAATCAAGTCACTGAAAAACAAGCTGAATCAAATGGACTTAGATGAAGAAAACCACAAGAGAATGTCCGAAGAGAATGAAATGCTAAAAAACGACATTGATGAGTTAAAACTAAAGACTCAAGAATATGAACAGGAAACTAAGTTAAGTCAAGAAAGAAACAATTCACTCAAGGAAGAAAACAACCAACTCCTAAGAGAAATAGAAAGAATTAAGAGTGACCTGAAAAACAAACAGGAGACCTTGGAAAAAATGACTCAAGGTCAAGAAAACTTAAATGCTGTCTTGGGAATAAAAGTAAACTTTCAAAAAGAAGGGTTAGGATACAATCCTACGGCTAAAAAGGAATTCCAAATAAGAACCGTAACTGGGATTGCTGACTCAAAAGGAAAAAGGCCCCTGATTAATCTATACCAAGATAAATAAGAGGATGTAGCTGAATGCTCCTCCAAAAGGAACAATGTCACCAAGGAAGAGAGAAATTTTAAAGAGAAAACAGTCAATCAATATAAGATTCAAAATAATAAACAAGAAACCCAAATTCACAGAAATCACCAAACAAACCAAGGACTAAACCAAGTTAAAAGACATAAATCTGGAAAACAAGATGTCTGGAGACAGGCTGGTCGACAACAGACCCTTCATCTGTCGACCAGAGGATCTGCCAGAACAGGCGCTGGTTACTGGAGAAGCAGTGGTCGACCACAGGTACACCAGATGTCGACCAGAGGTGCTGCCAGAACAGACGCTGAGTTCTGGAGACGCGATGGTCGACCACAGACATACCAAAAGTCGACCATGGCCAGACAAGCAAACAGAAATCACAGGTTTTCTCGGGTAAAACAAAATGAAAACTTGAATACACAAAGGTGGACTCAGATTAAAGAAGCTTTAGAACAAAAGCAACCCAACCTGAACAAGTTCAGAAATAAAAATTTACACTGCTTTAACAGAATCTGGGTTCCCAAAGGATTACTGCAGCAATTTCATAATTTCACAAGCTATCTTGGACCCGGGTACCATTGGGGTCTAAAAGTTTCTGTGTAACTTGTGATGCAGGTGTGTTTGGCAGCTATACACAACAAGTGGTACTTAGATAGTGGCTGCTCAAGACATATGACAGGGGACAAGGCAAAATTCTCCGAGCTAAACTCAAAAGATGGAGGACATGTGACATTTGGAGGAAATAACAAAGGCAAGATCATTGGGAAAGGTAAGGTAGGTAAGACATCTACAAATTGCATTGAAGATGTACTGCTAGTGGATGGCCTGGAATATAATCTTCTAAGCATCAGTCAGCTATGCGACAAAGGCCATCAAGTAGTCTTTGATTCTAAGATCTGTAAAATTCTTGAACCAAATTCGGCTAAAGTTAAGTTTATGGGCAAGAGAGTAAATAATGTCTACATGATAGACTTGGATGATCCAGTCCACTCCAACTTGTGCCTCACCGCCAAGAAGGAGGACCTGACTTGGTTGTGGCACCGAAGGCTAGGGCATGTTAGCTACAGGGTGCTGCACAAATTGGTTAAGAATAAAATGGTTTCTGGTTTACCTGAAATTTCGTTTGCTCAAAATGCCAAAGTATGTGAATCATGTACCCAAGGTAAGCAAACAAGAAAATCATTCAAAGGTAGAACTGAAAGTCAATCTTCTAGACCACTAGAACTTGTGCACATGGACCTTTTTGGCCCAACAAGAACTGCTAGTCTTAGTGGTAAGAGGTACGGTTATGTACTAGTTGATGATTTCTCTAGATTCACATGGGTAATGTTTTTATCACATAAAAACGATGCCTTTCATGAATTTCAGGATTTTTACAGAAGAATGAAGCAGGATGGTAAGTCCAAAGTGTGTTCAATAATATCTGATCATGGGGGAGAATTTGAAAATTCAGAGTTTGATGAATTCTGCAGGAACAAAGGAATGAATCACAGGTTCTCCTCACCAAGGACGCCAGAGCAAAATGGAGTGGTGGAAAGAAGGAATCGCACACTTGTTGAAATGGCCAGAACCTTGTTAGTTGAAGCCAATCTTCCAAGAAGATTTTGGGCTGAGGCGGTCAATACAGCATGTTATATTGTAAACAGGGCAATGGTAAGACCATCTAGTGCGAAAACTCCATATGAGGTGTTCAAAGGTAAGAAGCCATCTCTAGCTCATTTTAGGATCTTCGGTGTAAGGTGTTTTATTCATAACAATGACAAGAGATCATTGGACAAATTTGAACCAAAGAGTGACCCAGGAATCTTCTTGGGATACTCTGACCGATCAAGAGCCTATAGAGTCTACAACACCAAAGATCAGCTAGTTGAAGAATCCCCACATATCACATTTGATGAAAATAATGACTTTGACAAAACTGGACAGGTAGGCAAAGATGAAGATGGGGAATTTCTGGAAGGCAAAGAGGAACCAATGGAGACTGAAGCAGAACCAAAGCAAGGTGATTCCAATGATCAACCCGAAGGAGAGATCATCCCAGGTAACAATTCTGAAAATCTGAGATTTCTCAGAGATCATCCTCTAGATAACATCATTGGAGGAATTAATGAACCGAGGAAAACTAGATCTCAGCTTAAAACAGTTGATGAATTAGATCAGCTAGCCCTTGTATCTCAAGTTGAGCCTAAAAATGTAGAGGAAGCTTTAAGAGATGAATCTTGGATAAATGCCATGCATGAAGAATTAAATCAATTTGAAAGAAATCAGGTTTGGAAACTTGTTCCCAGACCCTCATCTCATCCTGTTATTGGAACCAAATGGGTTTATAAAAATAAGCTTAATGAAGAAGGAGTTGTTATGAGGAACAAGGCTCGGTTGGTGGCTAAGGGGTATAACCAAGAATTTGGAGTTGATTTTGAAGAATCATATGCTCCAGTTGCAAGGTTAGAAGCCATTAGAATATTGTTAGCATTTGCGGCGTCCCATGGAATTAAATTGCAGCAAATGGATATAAAAAGTGCCTTTCTAAATGGCTTTGTAAAGGAAGAAGTCTTTGTGGAACAACCCCCTGGTTTTGAAAATGATGATCTTCCTAATCATGTCTTTAAACTGCATAAGGCTTTGTATGGTTTAAAGCAGGCTCCTAGGGCATGGTACGACAGACTGAGTTCATTCCTCACCAAAAAGGGCTACACAAGAGGTAAAATTGATCAAACATTATTCTCCAAGACCCAAGGTAAGAATATACTAATTGTGCAAATCTATGTGGATGATATTGTGTTTGGATCCACTGAAGCTTCATTATGTACTGAATTTGCAAATTTAATGACCAATGAGTTTGAAATGAGTTTAATGGGTGATTTACAGTTCTTTCTTGGATTGCAGATTCTACAATGTAGAGAAGGCTACTTCATAAATCAATCCAAGTACATAAAGGAGATGCTGAAAAAGTTTGGCATGGAGAGCTGCAAACCAATAGAGTCACCCATGGGGACAAATGCAACATTGGAGGCTGATGTAAAAGGTAACATGGTAGATGCCAAGAAATACAGAGGTATGATCGGATCCCTACTATATTTAACTGCCTCTAGGCCAGACATTCAGTTCAGTGTATGCATGTGTGCTAGATATCAATCTAGCCCTAGAGATTCACATTTAGGGGCTGTCAAGCGTATCCTTCGTTACCTTGCCGGTACCCAAGAATTGGGTTTATGGTATCCTACTTAATGCAAACTAGATTTAATTTCATATTCAGATGCTGATTATGCTGGTTGCAAAATTGATAGGAAGAGTACTAGTGGTTATTGTCAAATATTAGGTGGATGTTTAATATCATGGGCTTCTAAAAAACAGCATTCTGTGGCACTCTCCACTGCTGAGGCTGAGTATGTCGCAGTAGGGAGCTGTGGTACACAGGTTTTGTGGATAAAACATCAACTCCAAGACTACAATGTAGATCTTGGATGTGCACCTATTTTCTGTGACAACACTAGTGCTATTAATTTGTCTAAAAACCCCATTCAACACTCTAGGACAAAACACATTGAGATCCGTCATCACTTTCTAAGAGATGAGGTCTCCAAAGGAAATTTCATGCTTCATTTTGTAGAAACTGAAAAATAACTGGCAGACATTTTCACAAAACCCCTTAACAATGACAGATTTTCAACTCTAAGAAGGGAGTTAGGAATTTGTAGAATTTCTCCTGAAAATTCTTGAAATAATCATATTCATGTGTTCACTGCATAGATTCTGTCATTTCTGTCTAAGTTATGTCAACTAGGTCTCTAGTACTGGTCAAGTTTTTGAGTTTGGAAAGTCTTGTGTCGGATGCTACTTCAGCAAGTTCTACAGAATACTGGTTCTCTACGGCTCATCTCTTGTGGTCGACCACAGACAAGGCGCTGGTCGACCAAGGCATCAGGACAGGAAATAGTTAGCTCTGGGAATTCGCAGCTGTCGACCACAGGCGATCCAATGGTCGACAACAGGTTTGTCAGAACGCAGTCTTCTCAACAGGCAGGTTCTGTGTCAGCACAAAGGTCGACCACAGGCCACTCCATGGTCGACAAAGGACCTGAAAAAGGGAAATTGGATCTAATCAAGCTGCTGGCTTTGGTGGGAAATCTTCTGAACTTTTTGGACTCTGAGCTCAGTTTTGCTTTACTCACTCATCCTTGTTCACACTTCCTATTCCTTGTGTCTCTATATCTCTTTGTGGCCAACTTATTGTTTTCTATCTTCAGCAAGGACTCACAAATTGAGGGGGAGTAAAAAGTGTAAACTCATTCCTTAATAAATCATTGAACAACCTAACCATATCTTACAAGAAAATCACCAAAGTCATCAATGAGAGTAAAGGTTAAGTGTAGTAATGAGAATTTGACCTGTACTACTGCAATAAATTCAAACCATAACTATGACTCTGACTCAAGACTATTGAGAACTTATGTTTTTAGTAATGAGACTGTTTCTCTACCTGTGTCTGTGTTGGACAGTGAAAATAAACGCTGCTATAGCATGAATGTATATGGAATACGCCATAATTCTGCCTTCTTGGTAGAGCAATGGACTGAGTTCTGAGAAACTACTGTTCTCTATCACAAAGC
Source organism: Amorphophallus konjac (assembly GCA_022559845.1). NCBI lineage: Eukaryota > Viridiplantae > Streptophyta > Magnoliopsida > Alismatales > Araceae > Amorphophallus > Amorphophallus konjac. The sequence goes on from CM040118.1 coordinate 401,537,789, forward strand.
AAAATTGGCTGAAAAATTAAGTGGGAGACATGTATGTCATGAAGACTCAATCTACCTCTGCCACTCTCAAAATTATTAATTGGGCATCCTGAGTAACTGGGGATATTGGCGTCTGATAAACGTATATCCTCACGGATAAAAAGTGTGTCCCAGTTAAAAATGGAATGGTTAGGCATGCTAAGTAGCCGGGGTTTCTGGCGTGTAAAAAGCGTGTCTCCTCGTGTGGAAAAGCATGTGATAAACCTGACCACAGCTCTTAAATATTTCAAAACGAAAAGGCAACAAAAATGGTTGACCTAATGCACTATATGCAAATAGAGGCATAAAACACTGTTCAGCTTGTTCAGCTAGTAAAATTATCTCATGAACAATATTATAAGTTTAAGGAGCCGTGAGTAAGAAAGTGGATATGGGGAGTCAATTTATTGGGGCAATACTTTCAAATTCTTTGAACCACAAGACCCACTCGAATTTGTCACAAGGTGGTCTTTGAGAAAGGGAGGAAAGGTTACTTAAATGTCTTATTAAAGAAAGGGGGTACACTTCGATAATTTCCCAAAATATGAGTTATGCTGATTAAATCCTGACCGCTCGTTTGTTTCATCGCGTTGGTTCACTTTTTGCTGTTGACAAAGGGGGAGAGAGAAGCTTATGTGTCATTGTGTGCCTAGATGTGTGATGTGTGTCTAGATGTCAAGTTTACTTTGTCTACGTGTCCTCAGTGTCTTTATCCTTTTTTTTTGAGTCTCTCATGTAATTAGTGCTATGATAGCCTTGCATGCAATATCAAATGAATTTTATACTCTGTTGTTTGTCACAATGACTCATGGTTGTCATCATCAAAAAGGGGGAGAATGTTGTGCATCCCTTGGTTTTGATGATGACAATAGGATATGTTTGATTAATCATTGGACTCATTCAATTTACCTCTGATAAGTTAAGTAATTTCAGGTCCACTGAAATCCAAGTGGAATCAACAAATCAGAAGAAGTGTCAAAGGCCGCTTGTCGACCAAGGAAGTGGTTATGGTCGACCAACGAACTCAACCAGAAAAGCATCAGATCATCTGTCTTCTGGAAGCATCTTGGCTGTCGACCAAAGCCCCGCCTCTGGTCGACCACAGAAAAGACAGAAGCAACAGACAGAACTGCTGGCCATCTGGAAACTGCCCCCTGTCGACCAGCGACCAGGCTGTGGTCGACCAACGGGCGACGTGAGTTTCAGCCAGAAGAACCGGCCGTCTGGGGACTGCCCATTGTCGACCAGCGACAGGGTCATGGTCGACCACGGGTTTATATATCGTCCAAAACCGAACTCTAACCGAATTCTGTTTTGGTTCCTTAAAACCTGCAGATGGTTGTTGCAGGTTGTTGGGCTGCTCAGGAGATAAGCTTCCGCACGGGAATCAAGGAAACAATCTTGCTTAGAAGTGGTCAAACTCGTTCTAACGATTGGATTTAAACCGATCCCTGTTTTCTAGCAGATTGGGGCTCGATCTGAAAATTGAGCGGGAAGAACTTTATTCTTGAAAATAAAAAGAGCTATATGAAGAATATAAGGCAACTAATCACGAAGAAGGAAGCGGTGAGAGAGCACGGAATAGAAGCCAAGGAAGATACACACAGAAGAGGAAGAAGGAGCTCTCCACCAATCAAAAATCTGCAGAAAGGTTAAAGGCAATCTCGTTGCTGCAGAAGGAAGACTTAGCTCAAGACTGTGTGATCTCCAGCAGCAGAACAATCGAAGGCAACTGACTGGATAGGGAGTCTAGGCTTCTTCATAAGCGTGATCAAGTCCCAGGCTGAACACCTATTCTTCTACACACGCCAATATTCAGTCCTGTCTTTCATCACCTGTTCTTATCATCTTTTCATTTCTGATTACAATTATTGTCAAGCTGTGAGGCAGCAGAATCAAGCTGTGTGTCAGCAGGTACAAGCTGTGTGTCAGCTGTGTTTTGGTTGAGATCAGAGATTCTCATAGTGAAGTCTTGCTTGAGTTAAGCAAGGGGTGGATGTAAGTCTCAGGAAGAGACTGAACCACCTTAAAAATCCTTTCTTGTGGTGTGCTTGTGTGTGTTTGATTTCCTATACGTATGCTTGCATCTTTACTATCCGCATTAGTTCTATGATTCATTAATTACCAGTAGCTCATCTGGTCGATAGTCAGTAAATTATCAAAAAGGGGGAAAGATCTATTCACCCCCCCTCTAGATCTATTCAGTCCGTATCCAACACGATACCAGTTTACAGGATCAAGCCCCTACCGTTGCGCTAAAAGCTCGAGCTGGTAGCGAAGGTTAGACCGTATTTCCTTATGGCAGCGCAGAGCCCCACGTCTATGACGTGCTGTGGGCGGGCATGAGGGGCTTCGCACATGGACCCCATAATCCATGCGACGGGTTGGGCTGCCAAGCACCGATGGTCCCACGTGGGTCCCATACCCCACATGGTACACACCAAATACAAGGAGACGCTGGAAATAAACGTTGGAATAAACCAACAATCTCCCCCCCAGCGGCACCTGGGATTTGAACCCGTGACCTCGCTCTGATACCAGTTTACAGGATCAAGCCCCTACCGTTGCGCTAAAAGCTCGAGCTGGTAGCGAAGGTTAGACCGTATTTCCTTATGGCAGCGCAGAGCCCCACGTCTATGACGTGCTGTGGGCGGGCATGAGGGGCTTCGCACATGGACCCCATAATCCATGCGACGGGTTGGGCTGCCAAGCACCGATGGTCCCACGTGGGTCCCATACCCCACATGGTACACACCAAATACAAGGAGACGCTGGAAATAAACGTTGGAATAAACCAACACAAAGGACTTAAATTATCAGACCCAAAGTTTCTATTTTCACATAGGTCAAGAGGGTTCTGGTTGAGGAGACAGTGAACAAATTTCATGAGAACCAAGGCAAAACATAGGTTGAATCGCATCACCATCGGATGACACGTTTTAGAAAATTTCAGGAGAACTACGTCTGAATAGTACGGTGCATTCTACATAAGGTTTATAGAACTGTGTCATATCAATATGTCATCTTTTAAACGATTTTACAATAATGTGTCTCAATAGGAAGGCGCAATCCAGAACAAGCTAGTGAATCGCGACTCCGCAAGATGACATGATTTGGAAGGTTTTCACAGTTTTCAGTGTACAACTAGCCCAGTGATCAAAGAGAGATTCCTTCAATGTCGAGGTCTTACAGAGGCCTTAGTGAAAGAGATTCCGGTCTGACAAGAGGAATTCTCGAACAGAAGGCTCTTCCTTCACCAAGAAAAGTGTTGTTTTTGAATAAAACTGAGATAAATCATCAAAAAATCGTTGAATCGCATCACCACATTGTGACATGATTCATAATTTCTTCCAATATTAGAATTAAAACAATTCATAGAAATCCAAGAAATGCATCTTAAGGGTAGGATGCAATTTATGAAATCATGCCTTCTCGCGTAGACGTGATATAGAAATACGCGTCTCTAAACCTAGATGCCAACATAATAGTAAAACTTTTCTAGAGAATAGAAGTATATTGCAGACTTTTATAAGAAATAGTAAACATGCTTATCTATATAATTCGAGTTTGACGGAGATTAAGAGACAAAAGACTAATCCTAGGGTTTACAATATTAATCAATCAAGAACTTAAAGTCAAGTGAAAGTTACAAGATTGACAGAAACAAGAGTAGGATTAGGGAAATTTAATACCTTAAGAATTTTAGGTTTTTAACTTAATAAATTACGTTTTCAAAATTAAAGATTCAAAACACAGCTTTGATAAAGTTATTAACAGTTTAACATATGGAGTTAAAACATGCTAGGTCATCTTAAATTGCTTCTTACATGTTGATACAAAATAGAAATTCACGTCAGGGTGTCAAGACACAAATTAAGAAATTCACACCTTCCTCTTTCGGCGCAGATTAAACAGGAAAATGAAATCGTGTCGCACCGTGTCGACACCTCCTGATTGGCATGTCTAGTCATGGCATGAGTCAAGGATGCAATAAAATATTCGCAGAAACACGGTATACTCGATAAAGTTGCATTTAAACATAAAATTGGCTACGGATAAACGACTAGAAGCGATAATCTATGCATGAAAATGAAGTATACATCTAACTCTACATGTGATTAAGTTTAATTTAATTAAGTTTGAGAGAAGACCTACTCATAGGACGCCCAAAGGAAGACGGAGATGAACACGAATGAAGAATACGATGAAGGCCTCCCACGATCGACCTCCCTCCTAGCCCACGCACAACAACCTTGGAGATCCCACATAGTAATGGGATTTGCTGTGGGGGCGGGGGGGGGGGGGTAAAGGTATTATTTATAGGTCAAGAACTCTAAGTCTCCTAATTAAACTATATTACCATGAGGTGATAACCTAAATCCCATTCCATGATAACCTCCCAAAATTGACGCCACCGACGACTATGTTTAACCTAATTAGTTTTTAGGGTTTCGGTGTATTCAGTCAACCAAATCACTTAGTGGTTTACTCAAGACCCATTAATACTTCACATTAGTGAATTTAAATCTTTCTAAACAATTAAGGCTTACGTTATCCTATTATGGCCCATTAAGATTTTAAACTTTTAAGGTCATGTTCTCATAATATTAATTTTATCTATATAATTAATCGAGTTACTGCAACTGCCGCAACACAATGTCATCGATTATGAGAAGTACATCCACGTACTCACCTTTGCTGGGGAGGCGTCTCACCGTAAAAATAAAGGACCCCATCTTGACGGGGAAGATGTGTGTATGATTAAACTAAGTCTATTTTCCTTCTTAAATGGCACCTTCTTCTCGGAACGGACAGACTGTGTGGCTATCTCCACTCTAGCATACCTGAACAATTTTTATGGAAAGGACATATGTCTACTATTTTAATATGTGTTTAACACTTGTACTTTAGATTTATTAATTCAAAAATCAAGTGATTTAAATATTTATACTTTACTTTTAAGTTGAAAATCAAGTAATTTGTTTGTTATTTTTATTTGCAAGAAAGACCTATTCGTCGAATTAAGGCCCCTTACAATCCCAGACATAAATGATAAAGGCACGCAAGATTGAAATATTCCAATTTGATTTGTTCCCATCCGAAGGGGCATTAATTTGGTCTCACTTTCAAGTCTAATGTAATTACATTTAATTTTGTTAGCATTTTGATAAAGACCAAATTAAACTGGATTATAGATAGCCCTCTTCGTATACAATGCCCATTTGGTTGGAGTATCGATTTTGTTATTAATATCTTAGAGCGTAGGTTATCAAAATTATAACTATTTAGGGTCCATTTAATTGAGATTGTCGAGAGATTTCGATCATTATAATCTTGTGGACAATCTTAACTCCAACCAAATGTTACGTGGACACTTAGATCACGTGGCTTCCATAGTACTCCCTAAAATTTTTAATTAGGAGGAGATATAGACGCTGTAGGAGGAGGGCAACTCAAAATCTCAAGAATTTCAGCCGAGGAGGTGCTTTTCCGACATTTCAAGGAGACTTTAGGCACCGATTATCTTTTCAACCCTACACACACTCTCTCCCTCTCCGAGTATTTATAAGATATGCCATCCAGAATTCGTGAACGATGAAAGGGCGTAAGGAGAAGGCGACCATTTTTTTTTAAAAAAAAAAAACGGGAATCTCGCCCAATGTTTTATCACGAATCCAGACGCAATTCTCTGTTTGTACCGAAAGTCGCTGGCACCCTCGCACTACACGTATGGACGGGAGATTTTTTTAAAGAATCCCTTGGGTGACGATACGAGACAAACGCCACGTTGGTGATGTTTGATCGGATAACCAAACAGCTCATGGATTTGTGGATGTCATTGGCGGCGGCGGGTGTTGGGTCGTCCTTCGCAGGATGCTGGGCTCCATCTTCTTTACACTTCTCTCGGTCCGGACGATGATGAGCCATTCAGTGGCCCTGATTAATTTGAGCTACGTACGTCGACACCGACGAACGAACACCGGTCGTTGGGCTTTTGCGGCTGCCGTGCACGCCGACGACACGACAGACGAGAGGTCCGAATTAAAGGTAGGCTTCCACAGCCGCGGGCCCTGATTCCCTTCCGCTGACGTCTTTGTCTCACTCTTTTGTTTCTCTAATCTTTTCCACGTTCTCCTCCCTGTTTGTCTCCGCGTTCACAAATTCCATTAACCCCCGCACGTCTCCCCCCCCCCCTTTGTTTTTCCTGACTTTGACTTGTCATGCGCAGCATTATTTTGACCTTTTTCCTTTATATGTTTCCCAGTTACAAGTGAGTTTATATCTACTTTTAACTCGGAGTTACCTTCGGAATAAAAAAAGAAAAAAAAGATTTAGCAGACAAGGTCTTGTGTTCCTAACTAATCTGATCTAAATTAATGTGGGATAACCGAGGGGTTGTAGATTCCCGTCCTCTGGTGAGAGTGACTTTTTTGGGTTCACGTTTTACCGCCGAGGTACAGGCGCAGCATTACTTGACAGGACTTCACCTTTTGCTCATGTTAATTTGACCCTAACACAAACGCTAACGGGCCACGTAGCTTCACTTGGGTGGAAATATATTAAATGGATGTTTTCTAGTAAGACCATATAATCTAACTTAATTACTTATTAGTCCCTCAATCTTGTGACTTAGCATGTAAATCACTTTAATCTTCTAACTCTTATTAAAAAATCCGTGCAATTAGCGGCCATCAAAAAAAAAGAATATCTCATGAAATATTCCATCTCTAAGGTGACTAAAGTACTCGAAAAAGATGAAAATGCCCTTCTTAATGTGGGCTCTCTACTCTCTCCCCCCCCCCCACTCTCTCTCAGGTTGACCTAGGAAGGCCACCCCGGTGGTGGCACCGGTGGTGGTGCTACCACGTCGTCCAGAACCCCCCCCCCCCACCTGGCTACCCCTACTGCCCGAGCCCCGAACCCCTCTTCCCTCTACAACACCTTCCGCCAATGTTGGAACCTATCCCCCACCCCTCCCCCTCTCATCACTTGGGTGCTCATAGAACACCGTGCCACCCCCCCTCAGGCCCCTCTCTCCCTCTAGTGCCTTTAGCGCTCGTAGAACACCCCCGCCACCCTCTGCCCATCCCGACCCCTGTTAGGGTGCTAGGCCCGGATACAGAGGGGGGTGAATGTATCCCTCTAAAACTTATGGCCTAAATTAAAGACTCTAAAGCTCGGATATGCGGAAAAGGAACAATGAGCTTTCCGAGATAAGATGATAATCAACCTGTTGATCAAACAGTTGGACTGCAACAATGCAGCCACCTGATCAAACTAGAAATGCAGACAGAACAGTGCAACCCAAACACACCTAGCAAAGTGCAATGCTCAAGGTTACTGCTGATAGGAACAATATAAACAATCTAAGATAACACAGCTAACCAGCATGCATAACCTGTGAATGGGAGGTAGGAGGCAAGGAGCGAACGCACAAAACAAACCACTGCACAATAGATTTTTAGGTGGTTCGGTCCTCCAGACCTACATCCACCCCACACTCAACCCGAGTGTGGCTTCCACTAGCTCACGCTAGAAACAGCAGACTCAGTCTGCAACAGGTACTGCCACACAGCTTGACCAGGGGAACAACCTCCCCTCTTCCTCCCAACCGGAGGGAACCACTAGTGACACCAGTCACTAGCAAACCAGAGACGCAAGTCTCTCTTCCTCCAGACCGGAGGGTACACCTAGTCTTGCAACCCACAAGACTAGAACCGGAGGACCAATCCTCCCTTCCTCCAAAACCGGAGGGAACCAACCGGTGACTTCCAGTCACCAGCAAACCAGAGGTCGAAGACCTCTCTTCCTCCAGACCAGGAGGGACCCCTGGACTTGCAATCCACAAGCCCAGAACCGGAGATCGGATCTCCCTTCCTCCAAACCGAAGGGAACCCACAAGTAGCACCCAGCTATTTGCAACCGGAGATATCAATCTCCCTTCTCCTGAACAAACAGGAGGAAACCCGACCTCTCTACAGAGTATCGGAAACACAGCAAGTAAATAGATCAAAAGAAAAACGAAACCAGCAACAGAAAGCTGAAAAGATAAAACCAAATGTGGCTCTCGCAGGAGCTGGCTGGCCTGGATTTGATCCACGGTCCAGTAGACAGATCTTCAGGTAAGTTTTTCTTCCACTTCACTTCTCTCCTTCTTCTCTTTCACTCTCTCGATCTCTGCTCCCCTATTCTCTTCGGCTCACACTTCTATCTCTCTCTTTCTCTTCTTCTTCTTCACTCTTTATTCTCTTTTCACACGAGCACTATCTCTCTCTCTTTTTCTTCTTCTCCTTCTGCTCTTCTTCTTCTTCACTCTTTCTTCTCTTTTCACACGAGCACTATCTCTCTCTCTTTTTCTTCTTCTGCTCTCACTCTCTTCTCTGCTCTCTTCTTTTCTTTCTTCTCTTCCTTTTTCTGGATCGGGGCTCTCTGTATGAGCTTTTCTTCTTGCCAACTCGATCACCTTCATCTGAGAACGAAGGGTTCTATTTATAGCAGCAACAGCAGGTGGATAGGGCACAAAACGCGTGTGCCTCCCACATTTCCAGAATCTTCCTGCCACGTGCCTTTATCAGATTGGTTTCTCTTGTCTCGGATCACGTGCAGCCCAGGTGTGTGGAATGTTCTTCCTCGGACCTGTAATGAGATTAAAACTATTAATACGCTGTATGGCCATTAACAATAGAGCTGCATGAGGTATATAGAATCAAGAGGTGCACTGTACTGAGGACAACACGAGATACAATGAACAAGGCTAGCACAACAAGAAAGATGACACGAGGTCAGATAAGTCCAACACGAGGTAAAACGAGAACGACACGAAGTGTCACTGTAACAACAAACACTACGAAGTTACGAATACAAAAAGCAACACTAAGACACGAAGATAAAAACAACACGGAGACACGAACATAAAAACAACACAACATGATCATAAAAATAACACGAAGACACAAATACTAAGGCAACATGGAGACACGAATACAACTCGAGTACAAAGCTGTTCGAATATTCGAACGACTCGAAGATGACAACAGAAACAGCACGAAGTGGTTGCAAATCAGGAAAGACACGAGGTCTAGGAAAAGCAACACGAAGTCAGAAATAACAAGGAAACGACTCGAACTAAGGACAACACTTAGAGAAGGCTGCACGAAGTGAAAATAACACTAAGACAGAAGATGACACGAGATGCAACTAGAGGACAGAGAGAAGCGACACGAGGTTCACACAGAAACGACACGAGGTGGCACAGAAAGCAACACGAGGTGCTGCAATGTTCTGCACGCAGTGGAACAAAAACGACACGAAGACACAACAAGGAGAACGACACGAAGTCACTGTAACAAAACAGACACTACGAAGAGAACGACACGAAGTTCATAAACTCAACACGAAGACATAACTACTGAAATAATACGAAAGACACGGACACATCACGAAGATCAACACAGAAACCGACACGAGGTGTGGTTTCAAAACAAACGAAATTGACACGAGAGGAACAACTAAAAACAAAGGAAACGACACGAAATATAGTGGAAACAACACGGACACACGACCTGAAGGACAGTAAACATAAACAACACGAAGTATGACAGAAATAGTACGGACATACAATGTGCTACCTCATAGCAGATTTCCTATTAATCAATATGCATCAGACGACTATGTATGGACTCAAAGACCCTTAGCCAATGTATAGACTTCAAGTGGAGGCCAATGTGTAGACTTCACGTGAAAGCCCAATGTGTAGACTTCACGCTGTACAGACTTTGAAGACGGAAGCCAGTGTACAGACTTTCCACCGACCAGAGTATGGACTTCAACAGTGAACGGCTGTACAGACTAGGCCAATGCTTGAAGCACAGTCCACTGTATAGACATGATGCCTTGAAGGCGATGTGAGTAACAATCCAATGTATGGACTTCCATGAGACGCTCAATGTTCAGACTTACTGCCAATCAATGTATAGACTCTATAAATGCATATGAAAGCTTTATGCAGCAGATAAAAAGTATGAAACTTCAATTGCAATGATGCACATTGCAATGATGCACAGTGTAAGTAGATAAACTGACTGAACATATGAAAGCCTGACTGAACATTTTAGCAAGATGACTCACAGTGACTCACATCAAAGACCAATCATCAAAACCAAATCAATCATCAAAACAGAACATCAATGCATGGTGACCATCAATGCATGGTGACTCACAGTGATTAGGTCACATTAAACCCAATCATCACAAACCCCTAAAGCCAATCATCAAAACCACAAACCACAGGGGCCAGGGGCACAACAATCTCCCCCTTTTTGATGATGGCAACAATACACAACAATACACAGTGAGTCATTCTGATGATGCAGTACATTCTTATGAAAGTCATCCTTATGACTCAAACTATTCTCCCCCTTTGACTTCATCAAAAAGAAAATAGTTTGAGAAGTGAAAGCAAACTATCATGCAACGATTGAATAAAATTCTCCCCCTTTGGCAAAAATCTCCCCCTTTGATATCAACAGAAGGAGATACCAAAATGCAAGAGCTCCCCCTAGAAATATGAATGCAAGAGCACAATGCTCCCCCTTTAAGAGTTTCTATGCAGCATGATGCATATGTCATAGAAGCTCCCCCTCAATAAGTGGAAACTTATGAGATAGATGAGAAGGAGACCACAGGGGTAAACAAGGAGAAGTTCAGTTCAGTGAACCAATAACATGAGCAGAAGAATTTCAGATAAGCTTCAAACAAAAGGAATTCAATCAGATTTTCAAGGAAATGTCATTCTCATAAATCCAAATCAAAATAATTCAAAATCTTCCATTATAAGGGCTTATGAATGAATTTTATTGAACAGCATGGTTTAAACATGATGTATGCAGATTTTATCAATAAAATTCTGTATTGATATCTAAAACCATGTTTTAATAAAAAATGAACCAAGCCCTCATATTTATCTTGATTATCCTCCCTTTGTCTTACACAATCAAATTTATTGACTTCTTTCATAATTACATGCATCAGTATTGAAATCAAGCAATTATGAAGTCATATGAATTTGTCTAGGGTTGTAGCAATTTGATTTTTGCATCAATATTCAGATATTTCAATTTGTTCAACAATTTCTATGCTACAAATTTTACGAGCACTCTAGTTCAGTTCACACCTTGTAACTAGAGGATATACCTTGATCAGAGGCCAATATCCCTAAGCACTTAGTGTGACTAACTGTCATGCTATATATGAACAGAGATAGTATTTACACATCATGATGCACTCCAAAGCATTTCTTGATGAGTGAGTTGTATTTCTCAGTGTGCATGCCATTGCTCTGCCTGAATTTTCAATAAAATTTATTCTGCAGAGTTGACTAAGACACCTCATGACATCGTCCTTTGGACATGGTTTCTCAGTGATCAAGGTTATTGCTCTGACAACAATTACCCTTTAGACAAAACAGACAAATTCATTTGCTTCAAGTCAATAATAATTTCATGTACTTAATCAATTAAAGCCATGAATTCAATAATGCAGATTTCAGAAGTTTTCAAGATACAGCATGAAACAGATGGTTAAGATTTATTAAACATGTTTCAGATATTTTTTAAGAGATTTTAAAGTCAAACTCATTGAATACATTAAACTTAAACCACATGAGTTATTTTAGTCATTCATAAAAATGTATTATAGAAGATTTCTAGTTCAAAGTTTTCAGATTTATGATCGAGATAGCCCATTGAAATCTTCATGAAAGACTGATAGAATTCTGAAGCCAAGCGATACCAATTGTTACCAATTGATAGGAGAGATTTTGAAGCTTAGTGTTTTCAAATTATGATCAAGGCTTGTCAACAAAATCAGTAAGAGAGGATATGCAATGAGTTCTGACCCATGTATGCATTTGACAACCTTTATGCAATTGCAATGACTCCCCCTCACAATATGCATTCAAACTCTCTTTTTGGCATTTTCAATACAGGGAGATGCAATGCACTATATGCATGCAGGGACATGCAAAGACTCAACATCGAATTGTTATGCAAGGATATGCAAGTGACTCCCCCTGAAAACATGCAATGCTTGCACTGAAAACTGAACATATGATTCCAAATGATACATGCACATTCAGACTGCCCTATCAAGCAACATGACCCATGGTACTAGGCGGAGCACTTGGTCTAAAAGACCAGCTCTCACATAGTAAGGACCTCCGGACAGATTTCCCTGCCTTTTGGTAGCTTACCATTTGATATACCATCGAGGTCATGAATAACAAGGTAAACTCAACAGTCCTATATGCAATTCAGGTTTTCAATGAATTATGCAACAGACAGTTTTCAAACAGCATTCACATTCAGTTCAGATTTTCAGAAATTTCAGAGTGCATGATCAGAAAATAATGCAACTGGTAGATGATGAATGAATATGCAAGAATACATCAAACCAGATATGCAATAAGTTTCAAAATGGGAAATGCAGAGAGATTACCTGAACAGTGTGAGAATGAGGTTTTCATTCTTGAGTACCTTGGATCATTACCCCCTTTTATTCCTCAGCTTCCAAGGCACACTTGTAGCAGATACATCATTTTGATGTAACAGGTACCCAAGAAACCTTGGGTCCTGGTTTGGCAGTGACACTCCTAGCAGGTTTTCTCAACAGATTTTTCACATGTTTATCATCACAACACATGATATGACAATTATACATGGAATGCCCTACCTGCCCACAATGATAACAGGAGATAACAGATTTCATGTTTTCCTTGTATACATCAGCATTGGCGTGAACATGGTGTGAGTGAACATGATTAATTCTGTTATTGACATAAAATTTTTCTTTTCATAACCGGCCAGCCAACAGTTAACAGCTCTGTGGCCTGGCTTTCCACATTCGAAACATACAGTGTATTTGCTTCTAGAACCAAACTTCTTTCCATCAATGATGCTTTTATTAACAGGGAAATTAACAAATCCAGAGTTAGTTTTCTTTCCCTGAGCATGCCAGCAGAAGGCAGCAATGTGACCAAACTTCCCACAACAATAGCATTGAATTTTCTTTTCCTGATCAGTAGAATGTTTCCTAAGATGTTTTCTAGGATACTTTCTAACATCATTTCTTTCATCTTTTGTCAATGCTATACAGTTATGCATAATATGGCCAACTTTCCCACAATAGTGACATGTTATAGCCTTTTTATTTACATTCACTCGTTTGACAAGATTGATATTCTCATGAGAGTGTGAATGTGTGTGTGAGCAGTGAGCAGCATGCACATGTAAATCAGAAACATATTTGGATTTATTCAAATCAGCATTTTTCTTTTGTTTTTGAATCTTTTTCTGTTTCTTATCTGAATTTTCAGCCTTCTTAGCAGTGAATTGAAAAATAGAAGAATTAGATTGATTAGCTTGTTCAGAGCTTTTCACGAATACAGTTGACTTCTTCTTTTCATTCACTTTCTTATTAGCATGCACATACCCAAGTCCTTCTTTCTGAAAATTCACTTTAGAACCAAGCAGCTTATTCAAATTGTCTTTTCCTTTGACGAATTTTGACAAAGAATTTTTCAGATCTTCAATCTCAGAATTCAATGAAGCAATACTCACTTCATACTTGGATAGCTCAGATTCACAAACAATCAGCTGTTGTTGCAAAGCATCATTTAGGTTCTTCAGAGTTTCATTTTCTTGTTGAACCATTATTTCAATGTTATTCTCATTTCCCCTTACAACAGTTTTTCCTTTTTCAATTGACAACCATTTTTCAGAGAAGACAGTATTAAGAACCATTAGCTTTTTATTTTGATCTTTCAAGTAGACATTTTCTTCAATCAGCTTATCTTTTAATTTCTCAATTTCCTTCTTCTGAGTCAGCAGAGAATCATTTTCTTCTTTCAAGGAAGTGATTAAGTTTTCCTGTACGTTATCATCAGAATGTAATTCTTCAATCAATTCCTTCAATTTAGATTTTAAATTTTTATTTTCAACCTTTAGACATGTGATTTCAGCATTTTTCTCTTTTCTTAATTTTCTCTTTCCTGATTTGACTCTTTCATATTTATCTAGAAGATGCTCATGCATGGCAACTAACTCATCATGGCTAATATCCTCGGTCTCAGAGATTACCTGGGATGAGGACTCATCTGACTGATCACTCCTTCTTGCCATGAGACATTCTTCTCCCTGTTCCACGTGTGTTGTAGTCACTCTATCAAACATTTCCTTTGCAGTGCTACAATCTGAGAAGGAGGAAAAATCATCAGAACCGATTGCAGCCTTCATTAAATTTAGAGCTCTCACATTATCATCATTTTTTAAATTGTGAACATGAGTCCACTTGGACTTATCCTTAGGAAGTTCATGTGGACTGTGAGAGATAATCTTCCACAATTGTGGATTAATAGAGTTAACATGCTTGTGCATACGATATAGCCAGAATTTAATATTTGAACTGCTGAATAGTGGAGGATGAGCCATGAGAACACAACAGATTAATGCAACAAGAATATTGATGCACTAAGAACAAATTAGCACCGAAAACTGTAAGATCGAATCTGCAGGTCGCTGGACCTTGTATGCAGACACCGCTCTGATACCAACTGTTAGGGTGCTAGGCCCAGATACAGAGGGGGGTGAATGTATCCCTCTAAAACTTATGGCCTAAATTAAAGACTCTAAAGCTCGGATATGCGGAAAAGGAACAATGAGCTTTCCGAGATAAGATGATAATCAACCTGTTGATCAAACAGTTGGACTGCAACAATGCAGCCACCTGATCAAACTAGAAATGCAGACAGAACAGTGCAACCCAAACACACCTAGCAAAGTGCAATGCTCAAGGTTACTGCTGATAGGAACAATATAAACAATCCAAGATAACACAGCTAACCAGCATGCATAACCTGTGAATGGGAGGTAGGAGGCAAGGAGCGAACGCACAAAACAAACCACTGCACAATAGATTTTTAGGTGGTTCGGTCCTCCAGACCTACATCCACCCCACACTCAACCCGATTGTGGCTTCCACTAGCTCACGCTAGAAACAGCAGACTCAGTCTGCAACAGGTGCTGCCACACAGCTTGACCAGGGGAACAACCTCCCCTCTTCCTCCCAACCGGAGGGAACCACTAGTGACACCAGTCACTAGCAAACCAGAGACGCAAGTCTCTCTTCCTCCAGACCGGAGGGTACACCTAGTCTTGCAACCCACAAGACTAGAACCGGAGGACCAATCCTCCCTTCCTCCAAAACCGGAGGGAACCAACCGGTGACTTCCAGTCACCAGCAAACCAGAGGTCGAAGACCTCTCTTCCTCCAGACCAGGAGGGACCCCTGGACTTGCAATCCACAAGCCCAGAACCGGAGATCGGATCTCCCTTCCTCCAAACCGGAGGGAACCCACAAGTAGCACCCAGCTATTTATAACCGGAGATATCAATCTCCCTTCTCCTGAACAAACAGGAGGAAACCCGACCTCTCTACAGAGTATCGGAAACACAGCAAGTAAATAGATCAAAAGAAAAATGAAACCAGCAACAGAAAGCTGAAAAGATAAAACCAAATGTGGCTCTCGCATGAGCTGGCTGGCCTGGATTTGATCCACGGTCCAGTAGACAGATCTTCAGGTAAGTTTTTCTTCCACTTCACTTCTCTCCTTCTTCTTCTCTTTCACTCTCTCGATCTCTGCTCCCCTATTCTCTTCGGCTCACACTTCTATCTCTCTCTTTCTCTTCTTCTTCTTCACTCTTTATTCTCTTTTCACACGAGCACTATCTCTCTCTCTTTTTCTTCTTCTCCTTCTGCTCTTCTTCTTCTTCACTCTTTCTTCTCTTTTCACACGAGCACTATCTCTCTCTCTTTTTCTTCTTCTGCTCTCACTCTCTTCTCTGCTCTCTTCTTTTCTTTCTTCTCTTCCTTTTTCTGGATCGGGGCTCTCTGTATGAGCTTTTCTTCTTGCCAACTCGATCACCTTCATCTGAGGACGAAGGGTTCTATTTATAGCAGCAATAGCAGGTGGATAAGGCACAAAACGCGTGTGCCTCCCACATTTCCAGAATCTTCCTGCCACGTGCCTTTATCAGATTGGTTTCTCTTGTCTCGGATCACGTGCAGCCCATGTGTGTGGAATGTTCTTCCTCGGACCTGTAATGAGATTAAAACTATTAATACGCTGTATGGCCATTAACAATAGAGCTGCATGAGGTATATAGAATCAAGAGGTACACTGTACTGAGGACAACACGAGATACAATGAACAAGGCTAGCACAACAAGGAAGATGACACGAGGTCAGATAAGTCCAGCTCGAGGTAAAACGAGAACGACACGAAGTGTCACTGTAACAACAAACACTACGAAGTTACGAATACAAAAAGCAACACTAAGACACGAAGACAAAAACAACACGGAGACACGAACATAAAAACAACACAACATGAACATAAAAACAACACGAAGACACAAATACTAAGGCAACATGGAGACACGAATACAACTCGAGTACAAAGCTGTTCGAATATTCGAACGACTCGAAGATGACAACAGAAACAGCACGAAGTGGTTGCAAATCAGGAAAGACACGAGGTCTAGGAAAAGCAACACGAAGTCAGAAATAACAAGGAAACGACTCGAACTAAGGACAACACTTAGAGAAGGCTGCACGAAGTGAAAACAACACTAAGACAGAAGATGACACGAGATGCAACTAGAGGACAGAGAGAAGCGACACGAGGTTCACACAGAAACGACACGAGGTGGCACAGAAAGCAACACGAGGTGCTGCAATGTTCTGCACGCAGTGGAACAAAAACGACACGAAGACACAACAAGGAGAACGACACGAAGTCACTGTAACAAAACAGACACTACGAAGAGAACGACACGAAGTTCATAAACTCAACACGAAGACATAACTACTGAAATAATACGAAAGACACGGACACATCACGAAGATCAACACAGAAACCGACACGAGGTGTGGTTTCAAAACAAACGAAATTGACACGAGAGGAACAACTAAAAATAAAGGAAACGACACGAAATATAGTGGAAACAACACGGACACACGACCTGAAGGACAGTAAACATAAACAACACGAAGTATGACAGAAACAGTACGGATATACAATGTGCTACCTCATAGCAGATTTCCTGTTAATCAATATGCATCAGACGACTATGTATGGACTCAAAGACCTTTAGCCAATGTATAGACTTCAAGTGGAGGCCAATGTGTAGACTTCACGTGAAAGCCCAATGTGTAGACTTCACGCTGTACAGACTTTGAAGACGGAAGCCAGTGTACAGACTTTCCACCGACCAGAGTATGGACTTCAACAGTGAACGGCTATACAGACTAGGCCAATGCTTGAAGCACAGTCCACTGTATAGACATGATGCCTTGAAGGCGATGTGAGTAACAATCCAATGTATGGACTTCCATGAGACGCTCAATGTTCAGACTTACTGCCAATCAATGTATAGACTCTGTAAATGCATATGAAAGCTTTATGCAGCAGATAAACAGTATGAAACTTCAATTGCAATGATGCACATTGCAATGATGCACAGTGTAAGCAGATAAACTGACTGAACATATGAAAGCCTGACTGAACATTTCAGCAAGATGACTCACAGTGACTCACATCAAAGACCAATCATCAAAACCAAATCAATCATCAAAACAGAACATCAATGCATGGTGACCATCAATGCATGGTGACTCACAGTGATTAGGTCACATTAAACCCAATCATCACAAACCCCTAAAGCCAATCATCAAAACCACAAACCACAGGGGCCAGGGGCACAACAACCCCCTCTCCCCCTCTGTGCCTGGGCACTTGTAGAACACCCTCACCCCGCCGCCCGCTCCAGCTACTGGCGCCCAACACCCCATCGCCACCCCCCGGCACCCATCGCAGCCCCCTCTCCCCCTCCAACCTTGGGCGCTCACAGAACACCCCTCCAAAGCTGTCGTGCCGCTTGTTGGTGGGTCGCAGCATGGGGGGAGCACCAGTGCATCTCGGAGGGTCCTCCTCCATGGGACCCTAGACATCTCGATGCTAGAAGCTCAGAACCTCCCCAGCATGAACATCGATGGACTTGCTAGGGGCAGAAGCTGATGAGGGGCTTCACGGGCAAATCCGGCGAGGAAGACGCAAACACCATGAACATCGACTCCTATGTCTCCATCTTCATGGCTGGCACCATCCTCGGTGGGACATTGGTGATCAGCGAGGGCAGCACTTCTATCTCCCATATGGGGGTCTACTTCCTAGTCAAGGACAGCAACATCATGAGGTGGTAGCTCATCGGAACAATCTCCATCCTAACAACATAGCTTAGCGCATAGGAGAAGGTGGAGGGGACATAGCCAATCCTGGGCAATGGCAGGGAACCTTGCAAGCTCGGCACGACCCTAAAGCCATCTTCTTGTTTGGACGGGGGAGACGGGGAAGGGTGGTTGCTGGGGTTGGGGTAGAGGGGGGTTGGGGGTTTGTCGAGGGTGGGGGAGAGGGGCCATCGGGGGTGGGGGGTGGGGGAGGGGGGTCACTTGATTGGAGGCAGAGGGGTGAAGGAGGGTTGCCGATGGTGAGGGAGAAGGGGGGAAACGGAGAGTTGCCGGAGGTGAGGGAGAGGGGCCGCCAGGTTGCTCTCTCTCTCTCTCTCTCTCTCTCTCTCTCTCTCTCTCTCTCTCTCTCTCTCTCTCTCTCTCTCTCTCTCTACATATATATATATATATATATATATATATACATACATATATATATATATATATACATATATATACATATATATATACATATATATATATATTTATATATATATATATATATATGTAAACACACTAAGGGTATTTTTGTTATTTGTTAATTTTAAATTAAGTTAAACAAAGTTCAATTAACTTTTGTTGAACGTAACAAACGGTAGACTTTTTTTTTATAACGGTGAAAATTTAGAGAGTCATAAGTAAACTTTTGTAATTCAAAGACTAATAAGTAATTAATTTAGGAATTAATGAGCAATTAGGCTAGAGTGTAGGGGCTTTGAGCAAAAATCCCTATATATATATATACATATATATATACATATATATATATATATTTATATATATATATATATATATATATATATGTAAACACACTAAGGGTATTTTTGTTATTTGTTAATTTTAAATTAAGTTAAACAAAGTTCAATTAACTTTTGTTGAACGTAACAAACGGTAGACTTTTTTTTTATAACGGTGAAAATTTAGAGAGTCATAAGTAAACTTTTGTAATTCAAAGACTAATAAGTAATTAATTTAGGAATTAATGAGCAATTAGGCTAGAGTGTAGGGGCTTTGAGCAAAAATCCCTATATTAAAATATGTTAGCATCTTAATAATCTTGTCTAGATATCTTACCTTAGCTTTTTGGTTCATATTTTGTGTAACCAAGTAGCCGATGATATGCAAGCTTCGGTGAAATTTAAGATTTGGTTAGAGGTTCCTCCTAAAACCCCCACCAACTCCCGTTCTCCCCCGGTCAAATCACCAGCCGGAGGTGTGCCAAAAGTTGCAGACGGGGCCGTCCCCACCACCCGTCATGCGCCGTATCAAAGCGGCACATTCCACCCAGTCCCAAGGAACGCAACGGAGAATGACCCTCCGTTCACCTACTCTATGATACGCACCGCAGAACTGGCCCGATCCGGTGAGTGTAGACTTTGATGTGGGCCGATAAGACCGAGTGACATATTTTATTTTTTAACTTTACATATAAAATTAGTTTTTTTGTAACGTTAAAATTATTTATCCTATATTTTTAACTCGTAGAACTACGACTTCATCCATTTAAAATATGTACGAATTATTTATTTTTTATTTTAACTAATACTTAACTAATATCTAATTATTAGATAATTAATAAATTACTAAACTAAATAATTGAGTTTATGTTCTCCATCCATGGAATGTAAGAATCATGACTAATGTAACCATTATATTATTAGGGGAAATTTTTCTCATCTCGAACTGAACAGAACAAGGTATTCAAGCCTAGTCAAACCGAACAGCAAAGTTCGGTTTCGGTTCAGTTCGTTCGATTGAAAGAAAAATTTCCCGTTTTAATGTAATATATATGCATTTAAAATAAATTAAGCATCGAAACATTTTTATTTGTATCTATTTCTATGTATATTTCTTGAAGATTTTAATATCTATTATATACAATATTAACATAAAAAGTGATGTAACACGACCTAAGGGTGTACTAGTAACAACCAAATGAACCTTGGACCTAGACTTGCAAGTCCACTTACAAATTGGCGGACTCGATGTTGGCGGACCGATATCGCAACACAACCCTTTTCCCGTGGTGACTAAATGATGGTAGGGTGAATTTGAGAGTCTAAACCATGCTACTTAGGGTGATTGACTTGGCCAATGAGTTCCCCTCCCTTGGATCGGAGCACCCACATCAGTGGGGCGGACGCCGTGCCTTGAGGGTACGGGGGTCTCTCCTCACTCAATCCGCGGTGGCCACTCGTGATCGGGAATCACGGGACCGGGCACTCTCTTCCTTGCCGGCTGAACTAAGAGATGATACTAATAAAACACAAATATTCAGGGAGGGTTCAGCTTATACCTGACCGGTGTGAGGACACCGGCCCCGAGTCGGAGACGTGGGCGAGCGGGGAAGCGTGGGTTCCCCACACGCCGCGCCGGGGAAGCTTGATCTGTCCAAACAAAGTACACCACTACACCTCTCGCAGGAGGGGGATCTTGGGGTGGGGATTAAAGCAATTACAAATAATACTACCTCCACGCAGGGAGGGGCCTTCAGCCGGCCAAGCGGGATGGGGAAGGCGAGGCAAGAACAACGACTAATAGTGGATGCCGAGTCTGCCAACTGTCTGCGAACAGAGACAGTGGGTTGGTGTTGTAGCTATAGATTTCACTCACGAATTTTGCTGATGGCGAGGTCAGCGGCAAAAGCTTCGTAACAGGAAGGGGAATGTTTCAGAATTTTTGTGATTTCTTCTGGAGAAGCTACAGGTCGGAGCAGAAGATGGAACAGGACCTCTATTTCTCGGACTAGCAGGGACTGACTTCCAATAGTAGGATGCAGAGGGTACTCCAGCCGCTCCCGTTGTCAAAATCAGGCGCTGTCAGAGTCGTTGGAATCGTAGTCAAGTTCTCTTCGCAGAAAAACTGACGAGGAAGCCTTCCGATGTCGGGGAAGGTCTAAGGACGCCGAACACTGCTGACAGGTCGAAGCAGACTGTGTTGTAGCAGAGTGACGCAGCAGAGGGAGAAAAATAGTAACTTCGGCCACCGGAGGCCAAATGGAACTCCGCTTCCTTATTCTGAAAATAGACAGGGAGAAGTAGAACTTTGTAGAAGAAATGGTAGACTGATTCCTCCGAGGTTTGACGTGGCAGGGCTCTCAATCCGGTTCTGGTGCTCAGCAGAATCTGTTCCGCGCAGTCGGGGGAGAACGGAGTTTCTGAACAGCCTCGAGCTCCGATGAAGATGAAACCACTTCTGTTGCGAAGAAGACCCGGAGACGCTTCCAACGATGGCTCTTGTGTCTTCAAACACGTCCGGATGGTGTCGTGGTGGTCGCTGCAACAGACTGATTTATCTATAACCAGTGGACAGCAACCTGCAGCTCTTGTGTTGGCTTCTAAGAAGGAGATGGGGGAGGTGTATGTATGAGAGGGGTGATGGGGTGGAAGAAGTAGTGTGTATGGAGGGATGGGGAATGCTAATGGAGATAGGAAGAGGATGGGAGAGGCAGTGGGGCAGGTCCTCAGCTGGAGGTAGGGGAAGGTGGAGTCAATGGAGGTGAATGGAGGGAGATGAGATTGGCGACCAAGGCTAGAAGGTAGGAGAGGGGGGTGGCCAAAACATGGAGGGAAAGTGGATTTCAAATTTGAAATGGGCTTTGGAAGTTGGGTGAATGTGTGGGGAAGAGGATTGATGGTGTTGGAATGGAGGAGATTTGGTTGGAATGGGGAGTATGGTGTTGGAAGAGGGAGACTTCTACCTTGGGACTAGGGGTGTAGTAAATGGAGTGTGGGGAAGTGGGGGCTTTAATGGTGGTAGGTGGGAGTTGGATGTGGAAGGGAGGAGGGGGAGGAGAGAGGAAATATGTGCCCCTTTCCTAATGAGAGAGAGAGGAAGAGGGATAGAGAGAGAATAGGGTGGGGAATCACTCCCCTAGGGCCTCTCACCCAACTATAGGAATCACTCCTTTAAACTAGATTTGAACACTCAAATAGAAGGCTTTGTATTCATTCATTCATTAAGTTCAAATGGAGGAAATGGGGTCCTATATATAGGAAACCCACATTTCTACAAAAGACCCTGACAAAAGACTCATTGACAAATAACCGAAGGGGTAGGGGAGCTCATTGGGCTAAGCCCGAAGAAATGGGCCCAATTAGCACATTACACATTCTAATGACACTCAAACATAGGAAAATAAATGCTAGACCTAGGGACATGACTCTAATAAAATTAAAATTACATCAATGACTCAAATAAAAATTACATTGGACTCAAAATTAAATGGCTAGACCATGCCGGATGAAATAGGAGGTGATGTTCTCATCAAAAAGGAACATAACATATATATTTATAAAGAATTTTTGTTTATAGAGTTTGATTCGATTTCACACCTCACAAAATTAATCCAAACCAAACTTGCATCCAAACCCAATGGAAGATTTGGTTTTTCGATTTGAATGAAATTATGAACAACTCTATTGTGGAGGTGAAAATCTGATATAAATTCTTCATATCATTGGATGTCCCAGAGATTTCATTAAAGGGAATGGATCACGTCTCAACCCAATCGAGGGTTGACGAAACATTCGATAAAGATAAGGGAAATAAAAAGAAAAATTGTGTAAGGCCTTGAATCATTCATGTTCTATTTTTTTTTATGAAATGAAAGGTAAAAAGCTGAGTTGATCGGTACATAGAGTCGGAGAAAAAGGGGAAGGACTCATCCAGAGATGGAAGATGGGACATAAATTTAGGATGGAAAATAGTCCAACCTAAGTTGGCCCAATGCCTTGGAACTTGTGCAACTAATCTGGAACTAGTTTATACACCTCATCACCCATTTTTTCCAGAAGTGATGGTTGTCGTGGAGCCATAGTCAGAGGGGATGGGCGATGGTGAAAAGTCCTAGGTTAGATTGAAGCTTAAGTGGAAACCCATGTGGAGATGTTTTTTTTGGCATACAGGTGGATGGTCCAACAAAGCGGATTGATGACCATGATCTTCCCTTGATACTACGAAGGTAAGTTTCCATAGAGGTAGGATGCATACTGGCGAGTTGGTGGGTGAACCTCCCTAGAGAAGAGATGAACTATACAGGACATATGTAGCAACCTTGATAAAATAAAAAGAAATAAAATCCTAAATGGATTTAAAAACTCGAACCAATGTAAAAGCCCACTCATATGTATACTTAAAATATATGAAATATAGGCCAAAATGAATAACGCCTCCTGACAGGTCGTCATTTAATTAAAGACTGTTCACGTAGGCGCTAATTTAATAATTGACGCCCCCTTAACAGGCGTCATATAAAGAATTGAAGACTGTGTACAGAGGCGTCATTTTAAAATAACGCCCCAACCTTAGGCGTCATTTACAAAACGTGACCCGTTGGTGTTTGGTTCGAACAAGGATGTTATCTGGGTAAGTTTTGATTAGGAAAGGATCAACACGTGGATGTCTAAGTTTAATCTGGAGTCTACATAGGAAGTTTCAATTCCAATCAAACTCCTAGAACCCATTAGGATTCCTTCCCTATAAATACCCCCTTCCGTCGAGCCAACTTGTTGGCACTTTTCTTCATCAAACCTACTGCTGCTGCCGATCGTCCAAGCATCAAGGAGCCTTCCTCTCCATCCTGTTGTTGATACGAGGAGGGGTTCCCATCATCTTCCTCTTCATCCTACCATGGACGTGGAAGGACCTTCGTCCTCGTCTTCTTCCTGTGTACTGCTCACAAAGGCTTACTGCGGTTGCAGTTGTGTTGTAAAGAAGCTTGCTTCTTCCATCTGCTTCCCTATCGTGGTGGCCGCTGCTTGCAAGCTGCTTCCTCTTCCAAAAAGGGATGTTGCTACTCTTGATATCTTCATCCTTTGGTCGTTGACGGTGCTGCTACTGCGAGCTGCCGCTCTTTATTTTGTTGCCAGTTACTCTGTTACAAACAGAGTATCGTTCTTGTTATTGATTCTTCGCCGTTCTCAACCAAATCGTCACCCAAGGTAGGTTTTCTCAAGACTTAGCAAATCCCTGTAATTCCTAGGTTAAAAACATGCATATAGGTCTGTAAGAGTTACAGATTTCGTTTCTGGATTATGTTTTCTCTGTTTACTGCATAAATGGAAATATCGACCTAAGCAAGGGAGCTATTTGATTCAACGACCGTGCAAACAGTCGTCAATTCCTTAGATAATTAATAATCACACCATGTTCAAAATTTAATAATTATGAATCCTTACATGTAAACTAATGCATGATCCTGTCCATGAATTCTTGCTATTTTTATCTATCTTTTCATGTCTTTAGAATCTTGATCAGACATACTCCAAAATCCATGTGTAATAAATAACGACCCCAGCTAGGTCGTCAATTGAATGAACGCCCCTGTAAACGGGCGCCAATTTAGTGATAAACTGTGAATTATAGAGATATGTATATTTTCCTGGATATTGGAATTAACGACATAGACCCTGCCATCATTTTGATATATGACGCCCCTGACTAGAGCGCTGTTTACTAAATTAAAGACTTGGGATAAGTCGCCATTTATATAATATCTAAAAATTGAAAATATTTACAAATTTTAATATCAAGAGTAATCTGATTGTAACAACTGAGTGAACAGTCGTTAATTATTGAACTGACATCCCTGACAAGGGCGCCATTTCATGAATTGAAGACATGACCTAAGATGTCAATTTCTTGTTTCCTGTTTTTCGTGGATTCATATAACGCGCTGTGAGTTGGTTATATTTAGGCACTATATTCTTTTCCGTAAATATAGTCCCCTGTTTCACGTCGTTTTATCAATTACCCATTATTTCTCGGTGATAGATGAACCCTCCATGGGACATTCCGTTCCTTTGGACTTGTGACTTTATCATAGAGACCTCCGTAAGACTCCGCTAGCCTTGGATTCCCTCAAGGCAGCCGAGCAGGTTGTACCATTAAAACTCGTGACACTACTTGATTGCCATGTCACTCTAAAGAAACATGGTATACCGACCCTCATGATATGTTATTTTGATGTCATGAGAATACTCTTTAATTAATGAAATGGGAAACCATGCCATTAATACTTCTTAAGAATGATGTGCCATAGTTGTGAACCTCAATTCTATCAAGCTCATCATGTCCAAGAACGAGCGACCATCTCTATATGAGCGCTTATTCTTATTGTCATGGTACCCAAGTTAGGGAGCCGATTCCACCTAGTTTTAATACGAATCGTGGTTATACCGTTATTGTCGTCCCTACGTGTTCAATTCTTGTGATTCTATTCCACAAGATCTACCTTAAGTTCCTACAAGTGTATTCCTTTGAAAATCTATATTGGCTATACTATAGTGGATGTCGAAAATACACGATCAATGTCTGCGCATATAGGGCCCGATCTGGTCCTGGGAGGAGCACCCGAAAGTACTAGTGCCCATGGAAGTTGTAATGATCACGGTATGGCATTGTACCGAAGTGCATGACTAGCTTGATAGACATTCCACAAATCTCGTACTTGACTTGACTTGACATGACATGACTTACGTGACCCGGAAAGGGTATTTATTGTACTTGCTTGAAACATGATAGCCAATTTTTGACATGACATGATCACTTGACATGATAGATATACGTGCTTGATTATCTTGCTATCTTAACATGAGTTCTTGAAAGACTTGCTAGTTCACTCACTATCACTTGATATACATTCTCTATTCTCTTGTTATACATTCTCTATTATCATTTTACGCGAACATGCACAGCTAAATTACATTCATCTAACTTGTAATTTACTTAAAGCAAGCTAGCTCTTGAGATATAATCCCTACTGAGCGTTCGCTCACATAGTGTTTTCCCCTTATTTTTCAGGTAAGTCTGAGGACGAAACTCTTTCGGATGGGGAAAGTCAAGAGTGATGAGATTAGAGCTACTCCAACTATCCAAGCGTTGTCTAGTCTTGACTTTTTTACATTCTTGAGTCAATCATTATACTTTTTCATTTTATTGAGTCTTAGCACTTTGAAGGTTTTAATGAAATAAAGGATTGGGTTATCTTTACTCTTGCGCGCTCTGTCTTTGTGTCGAATACACTAACGCTTTGATTGACATGATCGATATAAACTCGTCACGCGTCTCCGGGTTCCTTCTGCGCTCAGGACGTGACAGTTTTTGTGATATCAGAGCCTAGGATATTCAATTCCTAGGGAACCCAAGTCCAGGGATAGGTTTAAACCTTTAACCGGTGAGATTGGGTAGAACCATGGGTTAAAGTGAATAAGGTATTCAAACTCTTGGTCAAGTCTCATATTAATTAGTTATTTAAAATCCTTGTAGGACAATGGCTACCGAACGTGCTCAGTGGCGTAACATGCAACGTACTATTCAAGGTATGACGCAGGCACTTCAACAGGTGGCACAAGGAGGTGCACACTGTGGAGCGGGAAATCTCCACCAAAGCTTCAAGAACATGAACCCTCCTAAGTTCATGGGTGCCACATTTCAACTGGAGAGAGACGCCCGATGCTGGTGGGAGTCAGTAGAAGCCACCTTAGAGCAAGGCCAAGTTACTTGGGAAGAATTTGTGGAATATTTCAACAATAAGTATTTCTCCGACCGAGTCCAGGAGAAGAAAGCTGCCGAGTTCGCCGCACTTAAGCAAAGATCATTATCGGTAGCTGAGTACGAGGCACAATTCTCTAGGTTGTCCCGGTATGCTAAACATCTAGTCAGTACCGAAAAGATGAAAGCTAGGAGATTTCTTAATGGGCTCAAGCCCCAATATATCACAGAACTGGCACCGATGGACATACAAGTCTATTCGGAGATGGTACGACGAGCCCAGTTATTAGAAGATGCCACGGAACTATCTGATAGGATTCGTGGGAAAGATAAGAAGGAACATGTCACTAGTTCTGGTTTCTTTAAACCCAATTTCAACAAGAAGAGGCCAAGTAATGGAGGAACTCCCTCCCAAGAGCAAAAATTCAAGAAGACCAAACCTTTCTCCATCACCACCACACCTTCCAAAGTGATATGTAAACATTGTGACAAGGCCGGACATAAGGCTGATGAATGTTGGAGAAAATTTGGAGCTTGTCTCCGCTGTGGGAGCCGTGATCATCGGATTCCCGACTGTCCCCTGCTCAATAATCAAGCCGGTGACGGGAAGTGCCCAGTGACAAAGAATGCACGTCTCCAAGCTATTAAGGAGACAGAACAAGACGAAGGCGGACTAGTGGAAGGTACACTGCAAGTTTGTTCCAAGTCTGCATATGTCTTATTTGAAACTGGTGCATCGCACTCTTTTATTTCCAAGAAATTTGCTGACCCATTACCTATGGAACTGGAGTGGATAAAATTAGTTATCTCAACTCCTCTCAGAAACTAGGCCGATATTACTCACCATTACCAAAATTGTGAAGTCTTGGTTAAAGGAAGAAACCTCCCTATCGACCTCATATGCCTAGATATGAAGGACTATGATATCATATTAGGAGCTGATTGGTTATCCAAGTACCAGGCAACTGTTGATTGCCGTAACAGCAAGGTTACTTTCATGGAATTCCTGGAATTGGTCTATACTATCCCTAAGAGTGGGAGCAAGTCACCTCTTATTTCAGCCCTCCGAGCTAGCAAGCTAATAAGGAAAGGATGTATATCTTTCCTTGCTTTTGTCACCATTAAAGAAACTAAGGAGACTAAGCTAGAAGACATTCCTGTTGTGCAAGAGTTTCCGGACGTGTTTCCGGAAGATTTGCCTGGGCTACCCCCACAAAGAGAAGTGACCTTCACCATCGACTTGGTCCATGGTGCTGGTCCAGTTTCTAAGGCACCATATAGGATGTCCCCTGCCGAACTCAAGGAGTTAAAAGAACAATTGATGGAGCTTCTTAAGAAAGAATTTATTAGGCCGTGTACTTACCCATGGGGAGCACCTGTGCTGTTCGTAAAGAAAAAAGATGGATCCATGAGGTTATGCATCGACTATCGACAGTTGAATCATCTCACTATCAAGAACAAGTATCCACTGCCGAAAATTGATGAGTTATTTGATCAAATATCTGGATGCAAGTATTTCTCGAAGATCGATCTCAGGTCGGGATATCACCAACTAAGGATCAAAGATGAGGACATTCATAAGACCGCGTTTAGGAGCAGGTATGGGCACTATGAATTTGTTGTTATGCCTTTTGGACTAACCAATGCCCCTGCTGCCTTTATGCAGTTGATGAATAGTATATTCAGGTCTCATCTAGATCAATTCATAGTGGTTTTCATTGATGATATATTGATCTATTCAAAGACCAAGGAAGAACATGAGGAGCATTTGAGGATTGCATTACAGATATTGAGGATAAATCAGTTATATGCAAAGCTAAGTAAATGTGAGTTCTGGCTGGAAGAAGTGTCTTTCATAGGACATGTCATATCAAAGGACAGATTATCCGTAGATCCGTCGAAGGTTGAAGGTGTAAAGAATTGGGAAAGTCTGACTAATGCTAGCGAGATCCGTAGTTTCTTGGGTCTTGCGGGCTATTACCGGCGATTCATCAAGGATTTCTCCAAGATCGCCGTACCACTCACTAGACTAACACACAAGGAGATCCGTTATGAATAGAGTGAGGAATGTGAAAGAAGCTTCCAAGCCCTCAAGTATCACCTAACTACTGCCCCGATTTTAGCTTTACCAATTGAAGGCGAGAAATTCGAGGTATACACTGATGCATCAGGCATTGGCCTCAGATGTGTCTTAATGCAACAAGGGAGAGTCATAGCTTACTCATCTCGACAGCTAAAGAAGCATGAAGAGAACTACCCAGTACTTGATCTACAATTGGCTGCGGTAGTGTTTGCATTGAAGATCTGGAGACATTACTTATACGGAGTACAATTCACTGTATACTCCGATCACAAGAGTCTCAAGTATCTCTTTTCTCAAAAGGAATTGAATATGAGACAGAGACGTTGGCTGGAATATCTCAAGGACTTTGACTTCACTATACAATATCATTCTGGAAAGGGTAATCCTGTAGCCGATGCCCTCAGTCGAAAGCCGAGAGCACTAATAGCCAATTGTATGATTCAGGAGTGGAAGTTGCTAGAACAATTCTCTCGACTTGACATAAGCATGGACCAGGAGAACAAGTGTGTTACACTATCTCCTATGAGCATAAAGCCAGATCTACTATTAGAGATACAAGGACTGCAAGATAATGACCCGGTATTAGTGGAAATCAAGGGCAAGATGGAAGAGCAATTTGATTTCAAATTAGCATCAGATGGAAGGATGTTATTCAGAGATAGAACTTGCATCCCAGATTGTCCAGAGCTAAAGAAGAAGATCTTAGATGAAGCTCACAGATCAAGGTACACGATTCATCCAGGAGCTACCAAAATGTACCAAGATTTGAAAAGGACCTTTTGGTGGCCCAACATGAAAAGAGAAGTAGCGGACTTCGTATCTCGCTATCTCACATGTTAACAAGTTAAGGCGGAACATCAAAAGCCTGCCGGTAAGCTACATCCTCTTGATATTCCCAAGTAGAAGTGAGAGGATATCGGTATGGACTTCATTATGGGTCTGTCTAAATCTAGAGGAGGACATGATGGAATATGGGTTATCATAGACCGATTAACCAAGTCGGCACACTTCTTACAAATCAAGAGCCGATGGTCAATTGACGTCCTTGCTGCATTATACATTAAGGAGATAGTCAGGTTACATGGAGTACCTGTCTCAATCGTGTCTGATCGAGACCCTCATTTTACTTCTCACTTTTGGAAGGGTCTACAACATTCGTTGGGGACGAGACTTAACTTTAGTACAGCTTTTAATCCTCAAACGGATGGTCAGACCGAGAGAACGAATCAGGTGGTAGAAGATATGCTCATAGCTTGCATCATCGAAGCTGGCATGATCACTTGCCATTAGTCAAGTTTACATACAACAACAGCTACCAGGCAAGTATACAAATGGCACCTTTCGAAGCCTTATATGGAAGGAGTTACCAATCACCCTTGTGCTGGGATGAAGTTGGCGAGAAATAACTATTAGGCCCAGACATGGTAAGGGATACCACCAAACAGATTCAAATGATTAGAGAGAGACTCTAAGTAGCTTAGTCTAGACAGAAGGCTTATGCTGATATAAGAAAAAGAGATCTCGAATTTCAAGTTGGAGATCACGTATTTCTCAAAGTATCACCTGGACGTGGAATAAAGAGATTTGGTGTTAAGGGCAAGCTTACAACAAGGTTTATCGGACCTTTTGAAGTACTAGAAAGAGTGAGCGAGGTTGCTTATCGCATCGCTTTGCCTCCTCAATTGTCCGATGTTCATAATGTATTCCATATATCCATGCTGAAGAAGTATGTACACGACCCATCACATATCATCGATCATGGAGACCTAGTGATTAAAAAGGATCTCACTTATGAACAAAATCCCATAAAGATCCTCGATCGTGAAGTTCGTATACTAAGAAATAAGACAATTCCCATGCTAAAGGTGCAATGGAGTAAATGCTCAGAGCACGAAGCCACATGGGAGACCGAGGAGTCCATGAGGAAGCGATTCCCGGATCTATTCTAAAGAGGTATGAGTCCTACACTCTCCGTAAATATGTGCAATTGAATTTGGGGACCAAATTCTTCTAAGTGGGGGAGGGTGTAGCAACCCTGATAAAATAAAAAGAAATAAAATCCTAAATGGATTAAAAAACTCGAACCAATGTAAAAGCCCAACTCATATATATACTTAAAATATATGAAGTATAGACCAAAATGAATAACGCCTCCTGACAGGTCGTCATTTAATTGAAGACTGTTCACGTAGGCGCTAATTTAATAATTGATGCCCCCTTAACAGGCGTCATATAAAGAATTGAAGACTATGTACAGAGGCGTCATTTTAAAATAACGCCCCAACCTTAGGTGTCATTTACAAAACGGGACTCGTTGGTGTTTGGTTTGAACGAGGATGTTATATGGGTAAGTTTTGATTAGGAAAGGATCAACACGTGGATATCTAAGTTTAATCAGGAGTCTACATAGGAAGTTTCAATTCCAATCAAACTCCTAGAACCCATTAGGATTCCTTCTCTATAAATACCCCCTTCCGTCGAGCCAACATGTTGGCTCTTTTCTTCATCAAACCTACTGCTACTGTCGATCGTCCAAGCATCGAGGAGCCTTCCTCTCCATCCTGTTGTTGATACGAGGAGCGGTTCCCATCATCTTCCTCTTCATCCTACCGTGGACGTGGAAGGACCTTCGTCCTCGTCTTCTTCCTGTATGCTGCTCATAAAGGCTTACTGCGGTTGCAGTTGTGTTGTGAAGAAGCTTGCTTCTTCCATCTGCTTCCCTACCGTGGTGGCCGCTGCTTGCAAGCTACTTCCTCTTCCAAAAAGGGCTGCTGCTACTCTTGATATCTTCATCCTCTGGTCGTTGACGGTGCTGCTACTACGAGCTGCCACTATTTGTTTTGCTGCCAGTTACTCAGTTACAAACAGAGTATCATTCTTGTTATTGATTCTTCGCCGTTCTCAAACAAATCATCACCCAAGGTAGGTTTTCTCAAGACTTAGCAAAACCCTGTAATTCCTAGGTTAAAACCATGCATATAGGTCTGTAAGAGTTACAGATTTCGTTTCTGGATTGTGTTTTCTCTGTTTCCAGCATAAATGGAAATAGCGACCTAAGCAAGGGCGCTATTTGATTCATCGACCGTACAAACAGTCGTCAATTCCTAAGATAATTAATAATCACACCATGTTCAAAATTTAATAACTATGAACCCTTACATGTAAACTAATGCATTATCCTGTCCATGAATTCCTGCTATTTTTATCTATCTGTTCATGTCTTTAGAATCTTGATCAGACATACTCCAAAATCCATGTGTAATAAATAACAACCCCAGCTAGGTCGTCAATTGAATGAACGCCCCTATAAATGGGCACCAATTTAGTGATAAACTATGAATTATAGAGATATGTATATTTTTCTGGATATTGGAATTAACGACATAGACCCTGCCATCATTTTGATATATGACGCCCCTCACTAGGGCGCTATTTCCTAATTGAAGACTTGGGATAAGTCACCATTTATATAATATCTAAAAATTGAAAATATTTACAAATTTTAATATCAACAGTAATCTGATTGTAACGACTGAGTGAACAGTCGTTAATTATTGAACTGACGTCCCTGACAAGGGCGCCATTTCATGAATTGAAGACATGACCTAAGGCGTCAATTTCCTATTTCCTATTTTTCGTGGATTCCTATAACCCACTGTGAGTTGGTTATATTTAGGCACTATATTCTTTTCCGTAAATATAGTCCCCTGTTTCACGTCGTTTTATCAATTACCCATTATTTCTCGGTGATAGATGAACCCTCCATGGGACATTCCGTTCCTTTAGACTGGTGACTTTATCATAGAGACCTCCGTAAGACTCCGCTAGCCTTGGATTCCCTCAAGGCAGCCGAGCAGATTGTACCATTGAAACCCATGACACTACTTGATTGCCATGTCACTCTAAAGAAACATGGTATACCGGCCCTCATGATATGTTATTTTGATGTCATGAGAATACTCTTTAATTAATGGAATGGGAAATCATGCCATTAATATTTCTTAAGAATGATGTGCCATACTTGTGGACCTCAATTCTATCTAGCTTATCATGTCCAAGAACGAGCGACCATCTCTATAAGAGCGCTTATTCTTATTGTCATGGCACCCAAGTTAGGGAGTCGATTCCACCTTGTTTAATACGAATCGTGGTTATACCGTTATTGTCATCCCTACGTGTTCAATCCTTGTGATTCTATTCCACAATATCTACCTTAATTTTCTACAAGCGTGTTCCTTTGAAAATCTACATTGGCTATACTATAGTGGATGTCGAAAATACACGATCAATGCCTGCGCATATAGGACCCGATCTGTTCCTGGGAGGAGCACCCGAAAGTACTAGTGCCCGTGGGAGTTGTAATGATCGCGGTATGGCATTGTACCGAAGTGCATGACTAGCTTGATAGACATTCCACAAATCTCATACATGACTTGACTTGACATGACATGACTTGCGTGACCGAGAAATGGTATTTATTGTACTTGCTTGAAACATGATAGCCAATTCTTGACATGACATGATCACTTGACATGATAGATATACGTGCTTGATTATCTTGCTATCTTAACATGAGTTCTTGAAAGACTTGCTAGTTCACTCACTATCACTTGATATACATTCTCTATTCTCTTGTTATACATTCTCTATTATCGTTTTACGCGAACATGTACAGCTAAATTGCATTCATCTAACTTGTAATTTACTTAAAGCAAGCTAGATTTTGAGATATAATCCCTACAGAGCGTTCGCTCACATAGTGCTTTTCCCTTATTTTTCAGGTAAGTCCGAGGATGAAACTCTTTCGGATAGGGAAAGTAAAGAGTGATGAGATTAGAGCTACTCCAACTATCCAAGCATTGGCTAGTCTTGACTTTTCTACATTCTTGAGTCAATCATTATACTTTTTCGTTTTATTGAGTCTTAGCACTTTGAAGGTTTTGATGAAATAAAGGATTGGGTTATCTTTACTCTTGCGCGCTCTATCTTTGTGTCGAATACACTAACGCTCTGATTGACATGATCGATATAAACTCATCACGCGTCTCCAGGTTCCTTCCGCGCTCGAGGCATGACAACATAGATGCCCAGTTATGTTGAAGGTAACACCCACTTGCTCCTAGCGACATGAATATGAGGCAGGAGGAAGATTTCCTTTCTTTGTCCATGAAAGAAGCTACCTTATCCACAAGTTAAGGATTTCAGGACCTCCATGTGCTATAGGTGATGTGAAACGGCGGTCGGGGATCGTCAAAAATCTTCAGCTGGTGGTGCCGGGATAGGCTAGCAGGTCGCGGTTGTCCAAGGGCCGCGTTCTTCAGGTCGCGGTCCCCACGGGGGCCACGTTCTTTAGAAGGCGGTTGGGTGACAAACTACGTTCTCAGAGTTTTCCTGAGACACCCAAGGGCGTCCCAGACTATACTATGTTTTCTCCCATCATGCCGTGGACGTCTGAGGGGGGATTCAAAGGGGGTTTTGGGGGTTCTAAAGGGTGCTGGGTGTGTGTGGGAGAGCGTGGACGAGATTAAAACTAAGTATAGGTAGCTACTAAGGCTCAAAGAAGGGAGGAATGGGGCTAAAGGGGATGGTGGGGAGCGGAGCTCTGTTTTGTGGGTTTGGCGAAGGGGGGAGATGGGCAGGGGTGGCGGGGTGGCTAGAGGTGAAGGGGGGAGCTTAGCCTGGGCATCACGCCCGTCCCCATCTCAGGGATGACGCAGCCGATCTCCTTGATCCGTCTCTGTGGCGGTGACAGAGGTGTTTGTAGTCGAACGACGGCGGCGGAGGTGGAGGCGGTTGGCGACGGTGAATGGCAGGGGAGGATGCGCATGGAGCTTTGGATGGGGCCTCTCGCTCGACTCCATCGCAGAGCTGGCGCAACCGGAGCTTGACGCGCTTCCTTCATGGGGGGGGGATTTGGGCCTCTCACCCGTGGGGTTCCAAAAATAAGGCAAAACACACCATAACCATGGCTAAAACTTCATTTTCTATTTCTAATTTTCATAAAAGAGGGGGGATACATATAGGGGGAAGGGAAAGAGAAGGGGCGTGGATACATTGATTAAACATGGGGAAGGAGTGCTACAATGAAAGCCCTCGAAGTCCCAAGTGTTGTTAGTTGAAAGGTCGCCAGCGAGAGTTATTGCACTAAGGTAGCGGTCTCCAGGGGACCACTATCTTCAGGTCACAGTCCTCAGGGGACCGCTATCTGCTTCCCTTCTGCTGTCGCATGCCACTTCACGATCCCATCAAACTCCTCCGCTTGGAGGAGGTTCGACCTCGAACCTCGAACGTCGAACCTCGATCCGCAGGATCCTGGATTGTTGGGACAAACCGGATGACTTGCTCTGATAACATTTGATGTGAAACGGCGGCCGGGATCGTCGAAAATCTTCAGCTGGAGGTGCCGGGACAGGCTGGCAGGTCACGGTCCCCAAGGGGACCGCATTCTTTAGAAGGTGGTTGGGCGACAAATCACGTTCTCAAAGTTTTCCTGAGACACCTGAGGGCATCCCAAAAGATACTCTTTTTTCTCCCTTGACACAGTGGACATCTGAGGGGGGCTTCAAAGGGGGTTTTAGGGGGTTCTAAAGGGTGCAGGGTGTGTGTGGGAGAGCGTGGATGAGATTAAAACTAAGTCTAGGTAGCTACTGAGGATAATAGAAGGGAGGAATGGGGCTAAAGGGGATGGTGGGGAGCGGAGCTCTGTTTTGTGGGTTTGGCGGAGGGGGGAGATGGGTAGGGGTGCCGGGGTGGCTAGAGGTGAAGGGGGGGAGCTTAGCCGGGGCATCACGCCCGTCCCCATCTCAGGGATGACACATTCAATCTCTTTGATCCATCTCTGTGGCGGTGACAGCGGTGTTTGTAGTCGAACGACGGCGGCGGAGGTGGAGATGGTTGGGGACGGTGAACGGCGGGGGAGGATGAGCATGGAGCTTCGGATGGGGCCTCTCGCTCGACTCCATCGCTGAGCTGGCGCAACCGGAGCTTGACGCGCTTCCTCCATGGGGGGGGGGGATTTGGGCCTCTCACGCATGGGGTTCCAAAAATAAGGCAAAACACACCATAACCATGGCTAAAACTTCATTTTCTATTACTAATTTTCATAAAAAGAGGGGGGATACATATAGGGGGAAGGGAAAGGGAAGGGGCGTGGATACATTGATTAAACATGGGGAAGGAGTGCTACAATGAAGGCCCTCAAAGTACCAAGCGTTGTTAGTTGAAAGGTCACCGGGAGGAGTTATTACACTGAGGTAGCGGTCTCCAGGGGACCACTATCCTCAGGTCGCGGTCCTTAGGGAGCCACTATCTACTTCTCTTCTACTGTCGCATGTCGCTTCACGATCCCATCAAACCCCTCCGCTTGGAAGATGTTCGACCTTAAACCTCGAATGTCGAACCTCGATCTGTAGGATCTCAGATTTTTGGGACAAACCAGACGACTTGCTCTGATACCATTTGATGTGAAACGACAGTTGGGGATCGTCGAAAATTTTCAACTAGAGGTGCTGGGATAGGCTGGCAGGTCGCGGTCGTCCGAGCGTCGCGTTCTTCAGGTCGCGGTCCCCAAGGGGACTACATTCTTTCGAAGGTGGTTGGGCGACAAACCGCGTTCTTAGAGTTTTCCTGAGACACCCGAGGGCGTTCTAGACGATACTCTGTTTTCTCCCTTCATGCCGTGGGCATCCGAGGGGGGCTTCAAAGGGGTTTTTGGGGGTTCTAAAGGGTGCGGGGTGTGTGTGGGAGAGCGTGGACGAGATTAAAACCAAGTCTAGGTAGCTACTAAGGCTAATAAAAGGGAGGAATACGGCTAAAGGGGATGCTGGGGAGCAGAGCTCTATTTTGTGGATTTGGCGGAGGGGGGGATGGGTAGGGGTGGCGGGGTGGCTAGAGATGAAGGGGGGGAGCTTAGCCGGGGCAACACACCCGTCCTCATCTCAGGGATGACGCAGTCGAGCTCCTTAATCCATTTCTGTGGTGGTGACTGTGGACACGCTAAAATTGATATCATTTTGAGCATATCTCTTATCGCGTTGCGATGCCCCAATTTGACCCTCAAATCGACTTATTTGAGTGATTTTTCTCATTTTTTTGAATCTTCAACTTTTCCAAGCTTTTCCACATGTTTTCCTATTTTTTTGAGTTTTCTGAGAGTTTTCTTTATTTTTTCAAGGTCTTTTCTAAATAATGGCAGTCTGCCTGCTGCTATTTAATGGGCGCCCCTGACCTGGGCACCCATTACAGGAATTGGCGCCCATCACCTGGGCGCCCATTCCAATTGGCGCCTAGGTGAAGGGTGCCCATTCCTTCAGAGTTCCTTTTGGCCAAATTTTCGAGATGTTTGAATTAGTGACACTCCGGGAAGTCGCCAATTGTTAAATAGTGATCGTTCGGAAGGTCGTCATTTCTGTTCTTAATATTTTGAGCCAAATTCGGATTATTTTTGATTCCATGACTGTTCGGAAGGTCACCATTTCATGAATGGGCGCCCGTGCGGAAAGTCACCAATTTTCTTACTATATTTTGAGCTTTTAACTGCATCCAAAATTCGTATTAATTTATAATTAGCGACCACCTCATGGTCGCCAATTCTTTTCAAATTTTTGAAAGTCCTAATCCATATTGAAATGTCTTGGAACTGGTGACGCTTCTGCCTGTCGTCCTTTTAAATAGCGACCGTCTGAGTGGTCGCCAATTCTTCCGGAATTCCGAGCTCCCGCAGAACCTCCTTCTTTCTCCGTTTTGAGCCTCTTTTTCACTTGGGAAAGGATCTTAAGGCTTAGTAAGGCTAAGGGGACACATGGCCAATATATTTCTCTTTCTATATCCAACTTAAACATGTTTTCCTAATTTTCTTTGGATTAAACTCTGAATTTCAGTCATATAAATAGGACCCATATCTCCCTTGTGTTTAAGGCATCAATACTAATTCAAGGGGAGGTGCTGTTGGATTGGAGGCTCAAGGAGGAAGCTCCCATAAACCTCAATGCTACATCCTTTGCAGCTTCTTCCTCCATTGAAGATCTTGAAGCAAAATTAGAGAAAACCACTAAGCTTTGTTGTGTCCCTGTGGTTTTGATGATAGCAAACACTATAAGTTATCATGTGTTTGCAAGAAGATTGAATAATGTTTGCAATGTGCATCTATTTAAGCATTTAGTCATTTCATCGAACAGGTAGCATGCACACATTTCATATAGGCCATCCTACTCAACTAAGGTCAACCTAAGTGTTCAGTTAGGTCATGGTCAAGGTCGATGCTAGTTGCATCTTGTGCATACCAAGGTCGATGCATGTATGTATATGCCTAAGGCATTCGCAAGGTCGGTGCAATGTTGGTTTGTGAAGTCTGTGCATGTCTATCTTGCGTCTTATCTTGCGTCTTATCTTGCGTCTCACATAGCCTAGTCGGTGCATGTCTAAGTCGTTGCATCTGCGTCTCATGCAGTTGTGTCTTAGCATGCACATACAATCTCGGTGCACATTTCCACTGTCTACATGCAATGTTGGTGAGGACACGCGCCGCCTTTCTCGACGGAGCACGCGGAGCACGCCGGCATCTCTTTGGCTCGGCGACTACGGCATGGTTTAGAGGACCTTCTTTTACATGATGGCCATACCAGGCCTTGGTTTAGTCCCTGCGTGGACATGTTTATTCTTTATTGTGGACCTTTGTAGGCCAATTGGGGCCAATTAGACCTTTATTGGGTGTGCTAGGCTCATTGGTTGGGCAATAGGACTAGTGGGCCACTTCTTGGTCCAACCTTTTGGCCCATTAGGGTTTTGGGCGCCCCCCTCTCATCTCCTCCAAGAGGAGGAGGAGGCAGCCGCCCCCCTACCTTTTTTTTAGGAAGTAGATTGCGCACCCCCCCTTTTTTTCCTTCCCATTCGATCCCCTCCCCCCCTTTGGCCGCCCGCCTTTCCCCCCTTGCTAGGGTTGAAACCCTAGCATTCCCCCCTCCATATATAAGGTCTTATGTACTTTCTTTAGAAATTAATGAATGAAATATTTTGATTGAGCAGCCATTTGCGCAGCCACCCCTTGGAGAGGGCGACCCTCTCTTCCTCCTCTGCTCCTGCGACGGGAGCAACCCCGGGGTGCGACTCCCCATCCCCTCGGTGCGACGCCGAGGTTCTTCCTCCCTTCTACTTCGTCTCCGGTTCGAGTTCGCGTGTTCCAGATTCGGCCCCAAGTTGCAGCGGCGTCCCCATCCAGTGCGGGTCGAATCCGAGCCCCTCCTTTTTTTGGTGGATACTTCTACGAGTCGGCAGCGCGTGGGCTTTGGTTTCGCCTCGATCCGAGGTCGGCACCACCCGTGGCGAGTTTTCTCGTGAGCTAGCGCAGGAGCCTCCCTCTCTGCGCGCCCAGATCCACCCTCCTTCTTGCGAAAATCCCACAGGACGGAAAACTCCGAGTTTGGAGCTGATTTCTTCAGGGTTTGTACCTCTCATCATCCTCTTTCCAACGCCACCAACCTCGTCTCGATCCGACGTCCGAGCTGTTCGTGGCGTCCGTTCCCGTGAGGTCGCGCGGGTCTGCCTAGTCCACCCGGTGCCAGGACAACCGGCGATTTCCAAAGTTCACAGCGTCCAACCACGACCAGATCTGATCGAGCTCTTTGGTCCGGACCTGCTGCTTTGCGTCCCCGACGTCCTCCCACAAGCGGGGCCTCGTTCGCCTACCGGAGCAGTGAGTTACCATTTTCCCCGCTCGACAGCGCAGTTCTGGGAGCAGATTCCTTGTCCCCACTTGCAGGTGCGGCCACGGCTTCCACGGACGGAATCTGAGCACGCCTTTTGGCCGAGGCTTCCTCCTCCGACCTAACTACGCGCCCTCGCTGACGGCGCCCCAATCGGACTCCGGATCCATTCGTGGGAACGTTTACCACCGAGTCGCGCGTTGCTGCGATTCTGCCGATCGTCATCCGGACCCTCCTCGTGGCCAACCCTTCACCGAGTGCCGCCCGTCAGCCCGTGTATCGGCCGCCCCGAATGGAATTGTTGTAGCCTGTTATCTCCCTGCGAGGAGTGGGCACCATTGCTGGCTTGTACCTATTCTTTCATTGTGTGTATCGGGGTTGTCTGTCTCGGCCGGGGTTCCTTCCCCACGCCTAGGCGTGGAGGTACGTGCGACGCTCCCCCCCTTGGCATTTTGCTTTACTAGTATGTGATCTTGTATGCCGCGTGAGAGTGTAGGGATCCTAGCTAGCATTCAACACCGCGAGATCGTGAGTGAGAGTATCCCATTCCGTGGCCCTAGTCGAGCACCGAGCTCGGACTAGACTCCTATAGTTGCGCGTCGGCTCCTTTGCCGCTTTGATCCACTCGCTTCCCTCATAGGGACGACTGTGGACTTGGGTTTCTTGTTGAGAGACGCCTCTCTTCGGAGGAATAGTACGGAGGTCGATCTCTCGGCTTGCCTTGTCACGTGTGAGTGCTGGCCGCACTTGGTCTTCATCATAGGTTTAGTCCATTTGTCAGTTCCATCCCGCATCAAATTTTGGTATCAGAGCATGGTCGTCCAGTTTGTCCCTACAGACTGAGGTCCTAGGCCATGTCGAGTCATTAGATTTGCTGGAGTTCATTTGAGTCCATAGGTCTACTACTTGCATTGGAGTCCATTGTTGCGTTAGGAGTTTTCTGTCTAGGTTCGTGTCTAGTACCCTTTCATCCTTGTCCCTTAGAGTCTTGCATGCCCACCCGGCGTGGTACATCCTACCATCGCCCTATCCAGATGGCTGACCCTAGGAATCCCGTCCCAGATGACCTATCCCTGCGGGAGATGATCGAGACCCTGAGTCTCCACTTTAGGGACCACGCTGATCGGATGGAGGGCCGGATGAAGGCCATGGAGGATCGGCTGGGAGATGTGGAGGGTCGGGTTGAGGTCTCTAACCGGACCATCCAAGGTCTGGTTGATCGCCCCCAGGGTAGAGCCCCACCGGTAGATGTTCCCGAGCAGGCCCATGGCCAACGTGACCCTGCTCCTCGACCCGACCAGCCTAGGGGAGGCAATAGGAGACCCCACGTGCATGAGGTAGATGATTTTGGGTCCGATAATGAGAGTGAGGGCTATGGCCGTGATCGCCAAGGCCATCGGTATTATAGGGATGAGGAAGATGAGCGTCTCCTTAGATCCGTGCGGGTGGACCCTCCTACCTTTGATGGGTCATTG
This sequence comes from Amorphophallus konjac, assembly GCA_022559845.1. Lineage (NCBI taxonomy): Eukaryota > Viridiplantae > Streptophyta > Magnoliopsida > Alismatales > Araceae > Amorphophallus > Amorphophallus konjac. Next base: position 401,578,900 of record CM040118.1, read on the forward strand.
GACCCCGATGTTTTTAGTGATTGGGCTGCTAGTATGGATCGTTATTTTGAGTGGGTCGACATGGCAGAACATCGGAAAGTCCGATATGCCAAGATGAAGTTGATTGGAAGGGCCCAAACCTACTGGGCCAATGTGGAGAGCCTAGTGAGACGTCAGGGCACACCCCCGATTGAGACGTGGGTAGATATGAAAGAGAAGCTCCGGCAGAAGTACGTCCCTCATTCCTACCGCCACCGGTTAGTTGATCGGTGGCAGATCCTTAGTCAGGGGAACCGGCCTGTGGCAGAATACATCGCCGAATTTGATGATTGTCTCCTGCGATGTGGAGTCTCCGAGGAAGCCATCATGACTATAGCCCGCTTCCGTCGAGGTCTGCGACGGAACCTCCAGATTGAGTTACTCCGCCGCCACGTGGCTACCTTAGATGAGGCGTACCAGGTCGCTCGTGATATGGAGCTGTTTGAGTTTGAGTTTGTGCCCGATCAGCGCCCCGCTCCCACATACCCTCGTGGGACGGACTCTCGCACTAGCACAGGACAGTATGCGAGGGGACCCGTGGCCCGACCACAGGACCCCAGTCATCCGGATTTTGCTCCTAGGCCCCGGCCTCCACCTCCCCAGAGGGACTATCCACCTCGCCCCCAGGCCCCAGCTCCCGCACCCCCTCGGCCCCAGCAGCCCACTATTCCTACCCGACCTCAGCTTCCACCACCCCCGGCCCGTCGTGATGACAAGGGAAAGGGGCCGATGATTGGTGGAGCACCGCAGGGCTCTAGGCCTCGTGGAGATTGTTATCGATGCGGGGGGTCGGTCATTATGCTGCTCTGTGCCCTTCTCGGCAGCAGACCGTGGCCTTTGGAGATACCTCAGCAGGTGAGGCCGCACCCGAGGTCGAGCCTGTCAGTTATGAGGCAGACCCAGAGCTCGCCGAGGAGTTCTTTGATGAGTTGTTAGAGGGAGAGTCGTCAGGTGTCCAGGGCACGCAGTGCTAGGATGGTGTTCAGCTAGGTGTTGTCAGGTGCGTCTTGACCCAGCCTTTGGTGAGTGATGACTGGTGTCGCACCACCATTTTTCACACCTTTTGCAGGCTGGGTGGGAAGGTCTGTAAGGTGATTATTGATAGTGGGAGTTGCATTAATGCCATTTCCACGGGTACAGTGAAACGCTTGGGGTTAACCCCCGTGGACCATCCCTCCCCTTATCGTGTGTCATGGGTAGACACCACCTCTATTCCAGTCAGGCAGCGATGTCTGGTGCCTTTGCAGTTCCACGCCTACCAGGAGGAGATTTGGTGTGACGTGTTGCCTATGGAGGTAGGCAGCATTATCTTAGGGAGACCCTGGCTTTTCGATAGAGATGCTACCCTCCATGGCCGGTCGAACACATGCACCTTCGATCACAAAGGCCAGAGGATCACCCTTCATCCATCCCAGCCGACACGCCCTCCCGTTCGGGTTCCCACTGGGCCTAGTACCCCCAGCACTGATATTCCTGGGCCCAGTACCCCATCTTTGGCTCCGACCACGACACCCCCTCCTGTTGCTCCCACCTCGATTGATCCTCCGACTAGGAGGCTGATGCTTATTAGTCCCCGGGAGATGGAGCGCGAATTCATTAGAGGGGACCCCATCTACGCTGTCGTTGTTCGGGAGAGGGTTAGTGAGGCGGAGGGTGAGCTCCCTTCTGATGTTGCTGTTATCCTTCAGGAGTTTTCTGATGTTTTCCCTGCTGATTTGCCTGAGGGTCTTCCCCCCATGCGGGATATACAGCACGCTATTGATTTGATCCCGGGGTCATCTCTACCCAACTTACCCCATTTTAGGATGAGCCCCGCTGATCATGCTGAGCTCCTGCGTCAGATTGAGGAGTTACTGGCTAGGGGATACATTCATGAGAGCATGAGCCCTTGTGCCGTCCCTGCATTACTTGCCCCAAAGAAAGACGGTACTTGGAGGATGTGTGTAGACAGTCGTGCAATCAATAAGATCACGGTGAAGTACAGATTTCCCATTCCCCGCTTGGATGATATGTTGGATATGATGGCGGGAGCCACTGTGTTTTCCAAGATAGATTTAAAGAGTGGCTATCACCAGGTGAGAGTCAGGCCTGGTGATGAATGGAAGACGGCCTTTAAGTCCAAGGATGGTCTTTATGAGTGGCTGGTCATGCCCTTTGGGCTGACCAATGCTCCCAGCACCTTTATGCGGCTGATGACCCAGGTTCTACGGCCATTGATTGGGGTCTTCGTGGTTGTCTATTTCGATGATATTCTCATTTATAGCCGCACCCGGGAGGACCACCTAGAACACCTTAGGCAGGTCTGTCTTATTCTGAGGAGAGAGAGCCTTTATGCTAACCCGAAGAAGTGCGCTTTCATGACTACACAGGTCACTTTCTTGGGGTTCATTGTATCTAGTGATGGAGTCTCCGCCGACCCGGAGAAGGTCAGGGCTATAGTGGAGTGGCCCGAACCTCGCACCCTGCACGATGTCCGTAGTTTTCACGGGCTGGCGACCTTCTATCGCCGATTCATTCGAGGTTTCAGTTCCATCACCGCCCCCATCACGGATTGCATTCGAAAAGGGGCGAGTGGACCAGGGCCGCTTCGGCTGCATTTGCGCTCCTCAAGGAGCGCATGACCCAGGCACCTATCCTTCGTCTACCGGATTTCACGAAGGTGTTTGAGGTCTCTTGCGATGCCTCTGGGGTTGGTATTGGAGGAGTTCTGAGTCAGGAGGCTCACCCCGTTGCCTTTTTTAGCGAGAAGTTGGGCGATGCCCGACTGCGTTATTCTACATACGACAAGAAGTTCTACGCAGTTGTGCAGGCTCTGCGGCATTGGAGACACTATCTTCTACACCAGGAGTTCGTCCTATTTTCTGATCATGAGGCACTCCGATATCTCCATGCCCAGAAGAAACTCAACTCTCGTCATAGTCGTTGGGTAGAGTTCCTCCAGGAGTATACTTTTGTGCTGAGGCACAAGGCCGGTGTGGAGAACCGGGTAGCTGATGCTTTGAGCCGCCGTGCTCACCTTTTGACCACCATGAGTGTAGAGGTGGTGGGGATGGATAGGATGAGGGAGTTGTACACTGATTGTCCGGACTTCGGTCCGATCTACACCACCCTCCAGGCAGGCCCATCCCGAGAGTATTCGGATTACATGCTGCATGACGATTATCTTTTCCATGGGAGTCGCTTATGTGTTCCGCGGACCTCGGTTCGCGATTTTCTTGCTTGGGAGATGCATGCTGGCGGTCTAGCCGGCCACTTCGGCCGGAATAAGACCGTCGAGGCAGTTGAGCATCGCTTCTATTGGCCTAGCCTGAAGCGTGATGTTGCCCGGATCGTGGCCCAGTGCCGCATTTGCGCTATGGCCAAGCAGAGGAAGCAGAATACTGGCCTGTATACTCCCCTCCCCGTGCCGGACAGTCCATGGCAGGACATCAGCATGGACTTTGTGTTAGGTCTGCCCCGTACCTCGCGTCGTCATGATTCCATTTTCGTGGTGGTAGACAGGTTCTCTAAGATGGCTTTGTTTATTCCCTGTTCCAAGACATCTGACGCCTCTAGAGTTGCCCGTCTGTTCTTCACTCATTGTGTCTCCCGATTTGGGCTTCCACGTACCATAGTGTCTGATAGGGATGTGCGTTTCACGAGCTACTTTTGGAAAACCCTTTGGCATATGATGGGCACCCAGCTGAAATTCTCCACCGCCTACCACCCCCAGACCGATGGTCAAACAGAGGTAGTCAATAGGAGTTTGGGGGATCTTCTTAGGTGCCTAGTGCGTGATCGTGTCGGGGACTGGGACTTGGTTCTGCCTTTAGCAGAGTTTGCTTATAATGACTCGGTCAATAGGTCTACAGGTCTGAGCCCTTTTGAGATTGTTACTGGTCGTAGACCTAGGAAACCGATAGATTTGGTCCCCTCACCCAACCAGGCCCGTGTCTCTGAGTCAGCTGAGTCCTTTGCAGAGCATATTAGGCAGTTGCATGAGCATATACGTCGTCATATAGAGGCCAGCAACGCACGTTATAAGGAATTAGCTGACGCGCATCGACGCACCCGTGAGTTCCAAGTGGGAGAGTACGTCATGATCAGGGTTAGACCTGAACGGTTCCCTTCGGGGGCCGTGAAGAAACTCCAGGACCGCGGTGCCGGACCCTTTCGAGTCTTGAAGCGAATTGGGTCGAATGCGTATGAGATTGAGCTGCCAGACGACTATGGGATCTGTTCGACGTTCAATGTTTCAGATCTGGTGGCATATCGGGATCCCGCGGTGATTCCCAGTGAGCTTTTTGGGCCTACCCCTCCTGTTGAGAGCATTACACCTTCTGAGCGTCCACCTCCTCCAGCCCCATTACAGACACGCGAGCATATAGATTGCATACTGGATGAGCAGGTGACCACGACCAGGAGCGGAGCCTACCAGCGCTTCCTAGTGCGCTGGAGAGGGCGCCCTGCGCCAGATGACACCTGGATCACACGTGGAGAGCTGGAGCTGATCGACCCGGACCTGCTGGAGCGTTATTGGAGCGATCGTGACCCTTACTCGACGGGGTCGAGTTCTTCCCACCCGGGGAGAATTGGTGAGGACACGCGCCGCCTTTCTCGACGGAGCACGCGGAGCACGCCGGCATCTCTTTGGCTCGGCGACTACGGCATGGTTTAGAGGACCTTCTTTTACATGATGGCCATACCAGGCCTTGGTTTAGTCCCTGCGTGGACATGTTTATTCTTTATTGTGGACCTTTGTAGGCCAATTGGGGCCAATTAGACCTTTATTGGGTGTGCTAGGCTCATTGGTTGGGCAATAGGACTAGTGGGCCACTTCTTGGTCCAACCTTTTGGCCCATTAGGGTTTTGGGCGCCCCCCTCTCATCTCCTCCAAGAGGAGGAGGAGGCAGCCGCCCCCCTACCTTTTTTTTAGGAAGTAGATTGCGCACCCCCCCTTTTTTTCCTTCCCATTCGATCCCCTCCCCCCCTTTGGCCGCCCCCCTTTCCCCCCTTGCTAGGGTTGAAACCCTAGCATTCCCCCCCTCCATATATAAGGTCTTATGTACTTTCTTTAGAAATTAATGAATGAAATATTTTGATTGAGCAGCCATTTGCGCAGCCACCCCTTGGAGAGGGTGACCCTCTGTTCCTCCTCTGCTCCTGCGACGGGAGCAACCCCGGGGTGCGACTCCCCATCCCCTCGGTGCGACGCCGAGGTTCTTCCTCCCTTCTACTTCGTCTCCGGTTCGAGTTCGCGTGTTCCAGATTCGGCTCCGAGTTGCAGCGGCGTCCCCATCCAGTGCGGGTCGAATCCGAGCCCCTCCTTTTTTTGGTGGATACTTCTACGATTCGTCAGCGCGTGGGCTTTTGTTTCGCCTCGATCCGAGGTCGGCACCACCCGTGGCGAGTTTTCTCGTGAGCTAGTGCAGGAGCCTCCCTCTCTGCGCGCCCAGATCCACCCTCCTTCTTGCGAAAATCCCACAGGATGGAAAACTCCGAGTTTGGAGCTGATTTCTTCAGGGTTTGTACCTCTCGTCGTTCTCTTTCCAACGCCGCCAACCTTGTCTCGATCCGACGTCCGAGCTGTTCGTGGCGTCCGTTCCCGTGAGGTCGCGCGGGTCTGCCCAGTCCACCCGGTGCCAGGACAACCGGCGATTTCCAAAGTTCACAGCGTCCAACCACGACCAGATCTGATCGAGCTCTTTGGTTCGGACCTGCTGCTCTGCGTCCCCGACGTCCTCCCACAAGCGGGGCCTCGTTCGCCTACCGGAGCAGCGAGTTACCATTTTCCCCGCTCGACAGCGCAGTTCTGGGAGCAGATTCCTTGTCCCCACTTGCAGGTGCGGCCACGGCTTCCACGGACGGAATCTGAGCACGCCTTTTGGCCGAGGCTTCCTCCTGCGACCTAACTACGCGCCCTCGCTGACGGCGCCCCAATTGGACTCCGGATCCATTCGTGGGAACGTTTACCACCGAGTCGCGCGTTGCTGCGATTCTGCCGATCGTCATCCGGACCCTCCTCGTGGCCAACCCTTCACCGAGTGCCGCCCGTCAGCCCGTGTATCGGCCGCCCCGAATGGAATTGTTGTAGCCTGTTATCTCCCTGCGAGGAGTGGGCACCATTGCTGGCTTGTACCTATTCTTTCATTGTGTGTATCGGGGTTGTCGGTCTCGGCCGGGGTTCCTTCCCCACGCCTAGGCGTGGAGGTACGTGCGACGCTCCCCCCCTTGGCATTTTGCTTTACTAGTATGTGATCTTGTATGCCACGTGAGAGTGTAGGGATCCTAGCTAGCATTCAACACCGCGAGATCGTGAGTGAGAGTATCCCATTCCGTGGCCCTAGTCGAGCACCGAGCTCGGACTAGACTACTATAGTTGCGCGTCGGCTCCTTTGCCGCTTTGATCCACTCGCTTCCCTCATAGGGACGACTGTGGACTTGGGTTTCTTGTTGAGAGACGCCTCTCTTCGGAGGAATAGTACGGAGGTCGATCTCTCGGCTTGCCTTGTCACGTGTGAGTGCTGGCCGCACTTGGTCTTCATCATAGGTTTAGTCCATTTGTCAGTTCCGTCCCGCATCAAATGTCAGTGCATTTTCCTCAGTGAGCTTATGGAAGGTTGGTGCATGTGCTGTTGTGTATTACCTAAGGTCCGAGCGTGCTTTCATTCATAGGTAAGTCTATACATTTTCCCTATAGCTTGTTCATATAGAGGTTTGTGCATTTCGTCATATGCATATACTGCTCAACTCGATGCATATCACTATTCATAGGGATTAGCTTAATGCATTCATATAGTTGATGCATGTTTTCACACGATTAAAGCTGCAATCTTTGTTGAAGTCTGTGCAATTCACTGTTTACTTGTATAAGGACAGTGCATTGTTTGTCTTGCATATTCAATCTCGGAGTAGGTTTTGAGTCCGTGCATGTTTCTGGCTAAGGCCCGTATAAGGTCTGTGCATGTTGTCATGCTAACCGTTATTAGGTCTATGCAACTTCTGCTATGGGCTAGCATAAGGTCGATGCATTTTTTGCTTAAGCGTAGGTATATGTGTCACCACCAAGTCGGTGCATCTTTTCGCTCAGGCATATTGAGGTCGGTGCAATACACTGTAAGAAGACAGTGCAATGCCTTCCTTAAACACATGCAAGCCCGTGCAGTATGATGTATCAATCGGTGCAGTATGCTGCAGCAGTCAGTGAAAAGCCTTCCTCGCATAAGCCAGTCCGTGCAATCCCTTCGCCAGCACTAGCTAGGCCGGTGCAATGTTTCGCTTCAAAGGCACATAGTCGATGCACATTTCTGTTGATAAAGCATACACGATCCGTGTTAGCAGGTGTTGCACATACTCAGGTCATTGCAATGATAAAGTCGGTGCAAGCTTCACACGCACAAGATCTGTGTGAGGTCCAAGTCAGTGCAAATAGTAGCAAATGTGAAACAAAGTCTGTGCAACTTTGTTAACAAAGCCTGAGCATACAATAAGCAAGGTCTGTGCAACAAGATTATACGAAGTCATCAATAGCAGGCAAAGGGAGGTCTGAGCATCAGGCATTTCAGTAAACACCACATTGTCAGCTGCAAACTCCAAGGTCAGCGGGAGATCTCAAGGTAGGCACGTGAACCCATGTGAGCAATGTTTGGCACGTGATCCGAGGCTTCATGTCAGAACTCAAAGAGTAGCACTTGAGACCAGGGAGCATGTGATGAGCACGTGATCACCTTAAAGAGGAATTTCTCCATATCATTTCAGATGCAACCTAAGGCTGGAAGCTTGGCTGGAAGCTGACACGTGGATTCCTTGGAAAAGGGGGCATAAGCCCTACACACGCCCAAGGCATGAGCTTGTGGGAGTCCAGGTCTGAAGCCCTATAAAAAGACATCCTCTGCGATCAAAGGACCATAACGAATAGAAGAAGAAGAAGGTGCCGCCAGAGAAAAGAGCAGAAGAAAGAAGAGTGAGCCTGATACTGAAAAGAAGAAAAAGAAAAAGAAGAAGAAGAAGAAGAAGAAGGAGTCGCCAGAGAGCGAGAGAGCTGAGAAGTGAGAAGAGAGAGCCTAGAGGAAGAGATCGTGAAAGGAAGAAGAGAGAGCCAGAGATTGAGAAGAGAAGAGGAGAGGAGAGAGCTTTTCTTGAAGATCTGTTTAGTCTGTTCGTGGATCAAATCCAGAACGACTATGCTCATTGGAACTTACTATTTTTTCTTTCCCTTTTGATTTTTCAGTTTCCCTTTTTGCATTTCCATTAGTGTTCTTCTGATCCTCTGGTTTGAGGTCGGGGTTCCTCCTGTGGACTCAGGAGAAGGGAGACTTGTTCTCCGGTTTGCAAGTGGCTGGGTGTCACTTGTAGGTTCCCTCTGGTGTAGAGGAAGAGAGGTCCGTGACCTTTGGTTTGTAAGTGACAGGGTGTCACTTGTGGGTTCCCTCTGGATTTCAGAGGAAGGGAGACTTAGGTCTCCGGTTGTGAGTGACTGGGCGTCATTCACGGTTTTCACTCTAGTTTAGAGGAAGGGAGACTTGTTCTCCGATTTGCTAGTGACGGGGTGTCACTAGTGGTTCCCCTCCGGGTTAGAGGAAGAGAGGAGACTGTTCCTCTGGTCAAGCTGTTAGGTAGCGTCTGTTGCAGACCGAGTCTGCGGTTCTTGCTTTTGCAAGGGAAGCCTCACTCCGGTTTGGGGTGAGGGGTGGACGTAGGCAGACTGTGGGTCTGGCCGAACCACCTAAAAATATCTTGTCCATCGTGGTTTGCCTTGCGTACTTTTCCATATCTTCTATCCCCCTTCTCAGGTTATTTGATCATTCATTATTAGAAGTTTTCTTGTGTGCTCTCTATTTGAAGCTGATAATGAGCTTAACTATTCATTTGAGTGCCTAATAGAATCAGGTGCTGCTTAGTGTTTATCGTGCGAAGAGTTCTTGAGCGCACTATTGTGTGTGGAGTCAGCGTGATAATTTCATTGTTGATTAATAGGAATTGCTATATGATTCACCGAGTTCCTTTTGATTCTATTACAGTGGCTGTTGCTTGCTTTATGTTCGTGGGGGAGTCTATTCAGATAGAACTATCTGATCTCATTTCAACACGAGTCCATCTGAGATTGTTTTGAATCGAGGCAAAAGTTTTATTCTGTAATAGTTTTTGAACGGGGATTCATTCACCCCCCCTCTGAATCCGTGCCTTGCACTCTAATAATTGGTATCAGAGCGGGTCTCTGATTCATCAGATCCAACGATCTGTAGAGGATCCTGCTATCCTATTTTTGGTGCATCTCTATTTGTGCTTAATCTATTGCGTGATTTACTCTTTGAACTGATTTCAATGGCTCATCCACCGATTTTCAATGGTGTTGCTTTTAGGTTGTGGCTTAATAGTCTGCATACCTATGTTAAACAAAGTGATCAGGATATGTGGAAATTAATTTCACAAGGTCCTCACAAATTACTAAAGAAAAAGTCCAAATGGACTGACAGTCACAGATCGAAGCATGCAGAAAATCAGAAAGCCTTGGATACAATGAAAACAGCCACTCACAGAGCTTTCCACTCTTGCTTTCATGACTGTAGGTCCGGTAAGGACATTCTGGATAAGCTGAAGCTAGCTCACAGAAGAAATGAGGACAGCTGTATGATGGCTAACGGAAGTAATCAAAGTGGCAGCCAAATGAAGAAGAGGACAATGATGAGGTAAACCCTTTTGATGACTATACTATAGATGACTGGGAGAATGCATATGCTGACTTATTAGAGTCGCATGACAAGTTGAGAAAATGATATAAAAAATTGAAAAAGGGTACTGGGTTGAATAGCTCAAATTCGTCTTCTTATGAAAAATGTATGGAATTGAAACAATCTTATGATGCCTGTTTGTCTAAAATAGAAAAGCTTAAGAAACTAATTGGTCTACACAAAGAAGAAAATCAAGAACTTACAAATGAAATTGCCGAACTAAAAGAAAAACTTAGCCTGTTTGATGATGATCAGTTTCATATTAATAATCTAGTTCAGAATGAAAAATTATTGAAAGATCTTGATTGTGTAAACTCTGAACTAAAGATTCTAAAATCTGAAAATGAATGTCTTAGGAAATAGTGTCTAAATGCCAATGCTGAAACAACATGCTTTGTTAAATCCGCTTGCAATGACTGTCCAGTTTTGAAAGAATTAAATGAATCACTCCATTTTGATCTTGAATGGTACAAGGATCTTGTTGCCTCATTAAGAGAAGAAAATAAAGAATTGCTTGACAAGAAAATTGAATCTGAACAGATAGAGGAAGAGTTGAACGAGAAAATGAACTCAATAAAAATTGATAAAAGCTGTGTTGAAGAAACTGAAAATCTGAAATCAGAAAATGACGAATTAATTAAAGAGGTTGAAAGATTGAAGCAGTTGAACACTGCTATGTCAGAGAGACTTCTTGTCTTAGAAAAAGGAAAATCTATTTGCATTGAAGAATCTAAAAAACTGAGCAATCTGGAACAAGAAGTTGAGAAATATAAAACTGCAAATAAGGTGCTAAGTGAATGTGTAAATTACAGTGAACAAGAGATTGCAAGTTATGAAATACACAATACTTCTATGGGAAATGAAATTAAGGATTTGAATAGTTCCTTGTCAAAATTTGTGGAGGGAAAAGATAATCTGAACAAGATTCTAAGAACAAAGGTTAATTTTCAGAAGGAAGGGTTGGGCTATAACCCTGTAAACAAAAAGAGTTTTAAAAACAAAGTTCAAACTTCATTTGTTTCTAGCTCAACATCGCACAGCCCTCCGGACCTTCCTGGTTCTCAGTCTTCTGCTCAAAAGAAAACAACTGAAAAATAAAAAGAAAAGAACCAAAATGTTCCTGCCCCCACTTTGCATGTTCCACCCACACACTCACATGCATCTAAAAAGAAAATGATTTGTCATTACTGTCACAAGATTGGCCATCTGATGTATGAATGTAGATTAATGGAACTAGATGATTTGAATGCTAGAAAAATGCATGCTAGGGACTCTCATGTCAAGAAATTTCCTTTCACTAAGAAAAAGAATATTACATGCTTTAATTGTGGTAAGGTAGGACATGTTGCTGCACAATGCTAGTTAGGTTCTCATAGAAGAAACTTCTCCATTTGCTCTCATTGTGAAAAACATGGCCAAACAGTCAAGGACTGCTGGCATGCTCAGGGAAAAAGATTTTCTGAAAATATAAAATTCCCTGCAAATCAGAGTGTTTTTGGTAGAAATAAATCTGGTCTTAAGAGAGAAACTTTTGGATGTTTTGAATGTGAAAAACCTGGCCACCGAGCTTCTGAATGCTGGTCGGCAGGTTATGGAAAACAACATGTTCATGTAAATAACAGAATTCTTCATGTTAATACACATAGATATCCTGCTTATGACAATGTGCATAAAAAGAATTTAAAATCTGTTATCTCTTATTATTATTATGGATAGTTAGGACATTCCATGTCTAACTAGTATTTGCTGAGGTTTGATGACTCTCAAGTGTTGAACATGAGGAGAGCACCATTCAAAAGTGCTACTGTCACTAAAGGACCCAAGGAGGCTTGGGCTCCTAAGAATGCAAAATGAGATCCTGTTTTGTAGGAGTGCCTTGGATCTGAAGAATAAAAATGGGGTAAATAAACCAAGGCACCCAAATTGGTAAAATCTCATTCAGGTAATATTTTGCACTTTTCACATCTGTTCAATTGAATTTCTTAGAAATCTGCTTTAAATGGATATCATGTCAAACCTGCTTAGACAAAAGTGTCACGCATGCAAGATTCTTATATGTCTTGTCATTACATTGAGCTACATGAGTTTATTTGTTCACACCTTAAGCTTTGTGTGCACATATTCAGTAATGATATGTTGAATTCATTTCCAATCTACATGCATATGTGATTACTGGTATCACTCGGTCCCCTGCATGATCTTCATGTCATAGTTAGTGGTTCATTGCATTAAGTTAGGGGGAGTTGCATATAGATTTCATTGCATATCATTTCTAAAGAAAATTCCAAAAAGATTGTGTACTGCTGGCTGTTCATTTTTTTTTACTATCTCATTCAGTCAACCGTTGCTCCCATCTTCAGCTTGAGCTCACCCATTTCACTAGTCTGAATTTACTGTGTTCTGCTTATGCATTTACTGATGGGGAGTTGATCGTTCTTGAATAAATCTGTCTGATGGTCTTCTGGGTATTTCTGACTCACCTTGACACATCCCTTGCTACACTTCTTGATAGTTTTTCTTTTGGAAGTGTCGACACCATGAGCTGTCACTTTTGATTGTTCTGAAGTGTGGATCTTGTGAGCAGATGTCGACACAAAGAGTCGACACATTCTTGGATGCTCTTCTGATCATGTTTGTGCACTTGCTCTCTTGATTGGAATACTTGTCATGCTCTTAAACTTGTTATCGAAACACTGCATATCTACTAGACCTTGAAGATCTTGAATCATGCCTGACCTCCAGTTATCTTGCTTGGTGTGCATATCCTTCTTATTGACTCTATAGATAAACCTTGATCATATTTGAAAACAATGGGCTTCAAAATCACTTATTCTTGCGGGATCTCCTCTGTCAGTCACTCATGAAGATTTCAATGGGCATATCTCGATCATAAATCTGAAAACACTTAAACTAGGAATCTTCTATTATACGATTTTATGAATGTCTGAAATAACTCAGCTGGTTTAAGTTTAATGTATTCATTGAGTTTGACTTTAAATCTCTTAAAAATATATGAATCATATTTTAATAAACTTTAACCAACTGTTTCATGTTGTGTCTTGTAAAATCTTCTGAAATCTGCACTGTTGAATACATGGCTTTATTTGGTTGAAGTACATGAAATTAGTATTGTTTTGAAACAAATGAGTTTTCTGAAATGTCTAAAGGGTAAATAGTTGTCAGAGCAATGACTTTGGTCACTGAGAAACCATGTCCAAAGGACTGTGTCATGAGGTGCCATAGTTAACTATGTTTAAGAATGATTGATAATCTGGCAGAGCAATGGCGTGCACACTGAGAAACACATCTCACTCATCAAAGAAATGAGTTGAGGTATGTCATGCGGTGTAAATGTTAACTCTGTTAATTATAAAGTATGACTGTTAGTCACACTAAGTGCTTAGGGATATTGGCATCTGATCAACGTATATCCTCTAGTTACAAGGTGTGCACTGAGCTAGAGTGCTCTTGAAATTTGTAGCATGAAAATTCTTATTGAACAAATTGTAATATTTGAATATTGATGCAAAAGATAAATTGCTATAACCCTAGACAAAATCATATGACTTCATAATTGTTTGATCTCAATACTAGTGAATGTAATTCCGAAAGAAGTCATTAAATTTGATTGTGTAAGAGAAAGGGAAGTTAATCAAGATATAGATATGAGGGCTTGGTTCACTTTTATTAAACCGTGATTTCAGATATAGATACAGAATTTTATTGGCAAACTTTGCATACATCATGTTTAAACCATGTTGATTAATAAAGTTCATTCATAAGCCCTTATAATGGAAGACTCTGAAAAATTCTGTTTTGGATTTATGAGATTGGTATCTCCTTGAAAATCTTGTTTAATTACTCATGTGTTTGAAGCTCATTTGGAATTCTTTTACTCACTGTCGTTTGATTCTTGATAAAAGTCATCATGACCATAACTTATCATTGATTGCCCCTGTGTTTTTGCTGATAGATGCTTATCACCTCTTCAACTCCAATTCCTCTACTTTGTCAAAGAGATCCACTACAAGAAAATAGACCTTTAGGGGTATTTCTAAACTGCCCCCAAAAAAGGAGATAAATGCCCTAATAACTTTTAGGGGCATTTTGATTAGTATTTGGGGCAATTTAAAACGTGCCCCTGTTGCCACGGTCCCTAAAAGTTTTGGGGCACTTTTTGAAAAATGCCCCTAATGTTGTCATTAGAGGCACTAATAATTGCCCCTAAATATTTTAATAGGAGCATTTTTGTTGGCCAAATGTCTCTGATGAACATATTTTAAGGGTAATTCCTCCTTCAAACTGCCCCAAATAACATATTTTAAGAATAGTCATGTAAAAACCATCTTGTACTAATCACTTAGAATAATGTGTTTAAAAGGTATTTTCGTCCCCAAACTGTCGCAAACGACCAATGTAAGAGCTCCAGTTTCTAAATATTGCACCAAAATAACCATCCTAAAATATAAAAATTACAGTCAACATTCTTAACATACAATTAGTACATGGATCATATTCTTCGTGATTCATTGACATACATAAACACCCACCATTATACACCACACATTCATATATAAACTGTCCACCTTTTGACAGAAGCATAAATAGGACATGCTAGTCATTGATAACAATAATCTCTTAATAGAGCCATATTATAAAATCAAATCATGAAAATAACCCAATTACACAAGACATATAGCATCCATGACTTATAAATACAACTCCGACTGTGGAACCTCAATTTTTCACTCTGCAACTAAAATATAGAAACTCAACTCTTCAAAATAGATAAAATAATTACCCCTTTGTGCTCTTTAGGTACAAACATTTTCTTGCTAGTGGACGAGTAGTAAGGGAAGCCAATTGATTGGATGGTTTGGCATGCACTCTTCGCCAGCTTCTCTTCCACCTCTTCTCTATCAGTTTTATTCTCCCTTCTACACTTTGAGCTTCATAGGCCTTGCAGGATTGATGATGTTACACACCCGAAAGAAGAAACACAATTGGCACAGTGGTGTCGATGAATAATTCAGAACCAGCAAGGTATATCCTAAGTTGACCAATGTCAAACTACATACCATAATATGAATTATAATAGAAACTGTATAGATCTGCAAAAGTAAACACACCATCATCAGTGAAGAACTTCAGTCTGCCAATTAAAATGTTAATAGTAGTTTCAAACCAGAACCAAAGCATATACTCTATAGTTTTTCATTATCTAGAAAATAGCACAGCTTGTCAGGATGACGTTGATTATAACACTAAGGCTAGGTTCTGTAAGAACAATGTCTAAAGCACTACGTGCTGCGTCATTTGCATCCACAATTGCTATTCCAATGTATGACAGAACAATTACAAGAAAATAAGATAATCAGAAAAAATGTTTGAAATATAAAATATACATTGCCACTATATTACTCGGTAAAACATACATGATCAATTTGATCGTGCATGTAGCAACCCTGATAAATTTAAAAGGAATAAATAAATCAAAATAGATTAAAAGATTTAGTAAATAAACGAAAGAGCTTGGAATAAAAATAATTAAACCCTGATGAAAATAACGCCTCAGATATAGGCGCTACTTTAAAATAAAATGCCCTTACCTAAGGCGTGTTTTGAGAAAGGACGCCCACACATCAAGGCGTCAAATTGCAAACGACCAAAATAAATAAAAAGGGCAAGTTAGCGTAACGTCCCTTGCGTGGACGCGTTTCAACAAGAAACGACGCTTGACAAGGCGTCAATTTAAATTCGACGCCCTGACCTAGGTCACTAATTCAGTTCGAGTTTCGTTCGACCCCGGAGTCTATCCAGGGTAAGTTGATAACTATGAGAAAGAGTTCGAATGTAGTAATAACTCTATCATGGAAGTATTACTTCCAATCGAACACTAACCTTATTAGGATTTCCAATATCTTATAAATAACCTTCTGCTTGAACCGAGAACGCTATTTGGCGTTCGGAGTTTTCAAAGGTACGCGAAGAACAGCAGGTTCTTCTTCTTCCTTCTTCTTATATTGTGTTCGATCAATGCATGAAGAACTAATGATTCTTCATACTCTTCTCTGATTACAGGTTGAAAGCTGCTGTCTTCCGAAGAACAAGTAAGTTCTTTCCCCTTGCTTTCGGTTACGTATAAGAAGATTTTAATATCTTCTTCTTCGTTCTTCTGTCTCTACAGGTTGTCTGTAGAAGTGAACCCGGTTGATTGAAGTATTGAGGATTCTTCATCTACATCCTCTTATTCACCCTCGCTACTGCTATTAGGATCGAAAGCTTCAAAAAGACTGTTTTTAAAACAGAGTATCGTTCAGAACCTACACCTGTTCATCCGTCAGTTTATCATCATCAAGGTAGGTTTTCTCAAGCATTGTAGCCCAAATCACCATAATAACTATATTAAACCATATATATTAGTTCATGCATGTAGTTTTCACGAGTTTTAAAAGTTCTATTGTTGGAAAGAAACGCCCTTTCCAAGGGCGCTAATTTTATACGCGACCCAGACTAGGGCGCTATTTAAATAAACGACCCTGACAAGGTCGTCAATTCAAAAGATTTGACGCCCTGTATACAGACGTCAATTTAATTAACTGTTAAGTACCCATGTTGATTAGTCCATATTCACTTGAACATGATTCTAAATAAATCAGTGCATGATCATTAATCCTGATATTTTCCTGTCATGACCATATCTCGATTTCTGGAAATTTCAATACCTGGAAAATTGTAAATTCTTGAATTCACGACCCTGTATAGGTCGTCTCTCACTTTACTAACGCCCCTGTTCAGGACGTGAATTGAAAAGTAACGCCCCTGTCCAGGGCGTGTTTCTGATAAATTACTGAAAATATATATTCTGCAAAAATAGAGGTAAAGAATGAACGGCCATTGTATACGTCGTCAAATTTTAATTAAACGCCCCTTACCAGGGCACGTTTTCGGTAAAATACGGAAATATTGAAAATTTGCAAAAATGTAAAATAGATAAACGCCCTTACTGAAGGCGTTAATTACTTGAGTAGTGACTTTACTTAAGTCGTTATTTTCCTGTAAAAATGTTTTTACCCTGTTTCTGATAACCGATGGTTTCAATATATCTATATATATATATATCGGCACTATATCTCCACTCCGTGAGTATAGTCCCACGTTTCATGATGTTTTATCGATCACCCTCAATTCTCATTGACATACAAGCTCTCCATTGGACATTCCGTTCCTTTGGACTAGCGAGTTAGTCATAGAGACCTCCGTAAGACTCCTCGTACCTTGGATTCCCTCAAGGTCGACTGAGCTGGTTGTACCCTAAAAACCCATTACCCTATTGAATGCCATGTCACTCTAAAGAAAACATGGTATACCGGCCCTTATGATATACAAAGAGTATATCATGAGAATTCTTAATGGGATGATGATATCATGCCATTTGTTGATGTTCTTGTGGACCTCAATTCTATAATAAGAATGAGGGTATCTTACCTTTGATATACTGTTAATGTGGACCTCAATTCTATATAAAGAATGTCCATACTTGTTTGTCATGGTACCCGAGTTAAGGGAACCTAATTCCACCTAGTTTCATCGTTCATCGTGATTGTACCGTTGTTATCGCCTATCTATGTCCAATGTCGTATTTTTGGACTCCATTCTCTCAAAGTTATCCTACATGTCTACAAGCTTAAATTGTTGGAATTCCCTATTGGCTATATATATACAAGAGTGGATGTCAAATATACATGATAAATGCCTGCGCATATAGGGCCCGATCTGGTCCTGGGAGGAGCACCCGAAAGTACTTGTGCCCATGGGAGTTGAATGATAAGGTATCTGGCATTATACTGAGTGCATGACTAGCTTGATTGGACATTCCACACAAATCTTGTACTTGACTCGTACTTGACTTGACATGAATTGCGTGACCCGAGAAAGGGTAATTACTTGCTTGCTTGATACATGATAGCCAAAGTTCTTGACATGACTTGCTAAAAAGTACTTGCTTGAATATCTTATTATCTTTTCTTGAAAGCTCATGACTAGTTTATCTTGCTGTCTTATTGATAAATTCTCTCTCTATCTTGTCGTTTTATGTGAGCATGCATAGTTATAGTACATTCATGAAAAATGTAATTATTTAAACCCCTTGCTAGTCTTTGAGATATAATTTCCTACTGAGCGTTCGCTCACTCCGTGTGTTCCCTACTTTTCAGGTAAGTCTGACGAAGAAGGTCAATCTGATGGGGAAAGTCAAGAGTGAAAGAGCTAGAGCTTTTCCAAGTGTCATCTAGTCTGTTTCCTATTTTCTTGAGTCGACTATGTACTCTTCTCTTTTTTGAATAGAGTATTGGATTTGTAATAGTCCATCCATTATGAAATAAAGGATTGGGTTATCTTTCTATTTTGCGCATCTCTGTTTTGGTGTCGAATACACTACTACTCTGATTGACATGATTGATATAAACTCGTCACGCATATCCGAGTATCTTCCGCGCTCGGGGCGTGACAGTTTTTGTGGTATCAGAGCCTAGGGTATTCAATTCCTAGGAAAAACCCAAGTCCAAGGATAAGTTTTAAACCTTCAACCAGTGAGATTGGGTAGAACCAAGGGTTAAAGTTAACATAGTATATGAGTCTTTAAATACAAGAACATATTAATCTAGTTATTGTAATTGTAGAATAATGGCTGCCGAACGTGCTCAATGGCGCAACATGCAGCGTACACTGCAAGGCATGACTCAAGTACTGCAGCAAGTAACACTAGGAGGTGGACAACGAGCAGGAAGTCTCCACCAGACTTTCAAGAACATGAACCCACCCAAGTTCACGGGTTCTACTGATCCAGATGACGCTGAACACTGGATTAGAGAGATAGAACGTATATTCCGTGTTATGCAATGCACGGATCAAGATAAGGTCTTATTAGCTACTTTTCAGTTAGAAAGGGATGCTAGATGCTGGTGGGAATCAATAGAGGCTACTATAAATCAAGATCAGGTTTCGTGGGAGGAATTCGTTGAACATTTCAACGCTAAATATTTCTCAGATCGAGTTCAGGAAAAGAAGGCTGCAGAATTTGCTGCATTAAAGCAACGATCTTTGTTAGTGGCCGAGTATGAGGCCCAATTCTCTAGATTGTCTCGATACGCTAAGCATCTAGTTAGCACCGAGAAAATGAAAGCTAGGAGGTTTCTAAATGGGCTCAGGGCCCAAGCTATTACTCAACTGGCGCCGATGGACATTCAAGTCTACTCGGAGATAGTACGCCGAGCTCAACTATTAGAAGATGCCACGGAACTGTCTGATCGGATTCGTGGTAAGGATAAGAAGGAACAAGTTACAGGTTCGGGTTCCTTTAAACCCAACTTCAAGAAAAGGCCTAGCAATGGAGGAGCATCCTCACAAGACCAAAAGTTCAAGAAGACCAAGCCCTTCTCTATCACCACTACCTCTCCAAATATAGTGTGCAAACATTGTGATAAAGCGGGTCATAGAGCAGAGGAATGCTGGAGGAAACTAGGAGCATGTCTCCGTTGTGGGAGTCGTGAGCATCGGATTCCCGATTGCCCATTACTTAACGACCAAGCCGTTGACGGGAAGCGCCCAGTAACCAAGAATGCTCGTCTTCATGCAATCAAGGAGACCGAGCAAGTAGAAGGAGGCGGCTTAGTGGAAGGTACATTGAAAGTTTGTTCTAGGAATGCATATGTCTTAATTGATACTGGTGCATCGCATTCTATTGTTTCTAAAAAGTTTGCTGACCCATTACCCCTAGAACCGGAATGGATAAAGTTAGTTTTATCTACTCCTCTGGATGATGAGACTGATATTACACATCATTACCAAAACTGCGAAGTATTGATTCATGGTCAAAATCTCACTATTGATCTCATATGTTTAGATCTGAAAGAGTATGATGTTATACTAGGGGCAGATTGGTTATCCAAGTATCAGACAACGGTTGATTGCCGCAATAGTAAGGTTACATTCAAGGAATTCCCAGAACTAATATTTACTAGCCCCAAGAGTCGGAGCAAATCCCCTCTTATTTTAGCTCTCCGAGCTAGCAAGCTCATCAGGAAAGGATGTACATCTTTCCTTGCCTTTGTCACAGTTAAAGAAGCTAAGGAAGCTAAGCTAGAAGACATTCCAGTAGTACAAGAATTTTCGGACGTGTTTCCAGAAGATTTGCCGGGATTACCCCCGCAAAGAGAAGTGGCCTTCACCATCGACTTAGTCCCTGGTGCTGGTCTGATTTCAAAGGCACCTTATAGGATGTCACCTGCTGAACTCAAGGAGTTAAAGGAGCAATTGATGGAACTCATTAAGAAAGGATTCATTAGACCAAGTACTTCCCCGTGGGGAGCGCCTGTATTATTTGTAAAGAAGAAAGACGGATCCATGAGGTTATGCGTCGACTATCGACAATTGAATCATCTCACTATCAAGAACAAGTATCCACTGCCGAGAATCGATGAATTGTTTGATCAAATTTCAGGATCCATGTACTTTTCCAAAATTGATCTTAGGTCCGGATATCACCAACTAAGAATCAAGGACGAGGATGTTCATAAAACCGCATTCAGAAGCAGGTATGGCCATTATGAATTTGTTGTTATGCCTTTCGGACTAACGAATGCCCCTGCTGCCTTTATGCAGTTAATGAATAGTATATTCAGGCCTTATTTGGATCAATTCGTGGTGGTCTTTATTGATGATATATTGATTTATTCCAAGACCAAGTAAGAGCATGAGGAACATTTGAGGATTGCATTACAAATATTGAGGACAAATCAATTATATGCAAAACTTAACAAGTGTGAATTCTGACTTGAAGAAGTGACTTTTCTCGGACATGTTATATCAAAGGATGGCTTGTCTGTAGACCCATCAAAGGTTGAAGCTGTAAGGAACTGGGAAAGACCGACCAATGCTAGCGAGATCCGAAGTTTCTTAGGTCTTGCCGGCTATTACAGGCGATTCATCAAGGATTTCTCAAAAATTGCCGTGCCACTTACGAGGTTAACTCGCAAGGAGATCCGTTATGAATGGGATGAGGAATGTGAGAGAAGCTTCCAAACTCTCAAGGATCATCTTACTACAGCTCCTATCTTAGCATTGCCAATTGAAGGAGAAAAGTTCGAGGTATACACTGATGCTTCTGGCATTGGCCTCGGGTGTGTTCTAATGCAACAAGGGAAGGTTATAGCCTACTCTTCTCGTCAATTAAAGAAGCATGAAGAGAACTACCCCGTCCATGACTTAGAATTGGCCGCGGTAGTATTTGCACTCAAAATATGGAAACATTTTCTTTATGGAGTACAGTTTACTGTATACTCCGATCACAAGAGTCTCAAATATCTCTTTTCACAGAAGGAACTAAACATGAGACAAAGACAATGGCTAGAATATCTCAAGGACTTCGACTTTAATATACAATATCATCCCGGAAAGGGTGATCATGTAGCAGATGCCCTTAGTCGAAAGTCGAGAGCACTGTTAGCCAATTGTCTGATTCAAGAATGGAAATTGCTAGAACAATTCTCTGAACTCAATATAAGCATGGACACGGACCCTAGATGTGTCACATTATCTCATGTAAGCATACAATCAGATTTATTATCTGAGATACAAGCACTTCAGGATGATGATCCTGCATTAGTAGAAATCAAGGGTAGATTAGGAGGACAATCGGACTTCCAACTAGCTTCTGATGGAAGATTAATGTTCAAGAATAGAACTTGTATACCGGACTGCCCAGAATTGAAAAAGAAGATCTTAGATGAAGCTCACAGATCAAGGTATACGATTCATCCTGGATCTACCAAGATGTACTAAGATGTGAAAAGAAATTTTTGGTGGCCCAACATGAAAAGAGAAATAGCGGACTATGTATCACGCTGTCTCACATGCCAACAAGTCAAGGCGGAACACCGAAAGCCTGCTGGAAAGCTACATCCTCTAGATATCCCTAAATGGAAGTGGGAGGATATTGGTATGGATTTTATCATGGGTTTATCTAAATCAAAAAGAGGACATGATGGAATATGGGTTATCATTGACCGATTGACCAAATCCGCGCATTTCTTGCCAATCAAGAGTCGATGGTCAGTTGATGTCTTAGCTGCACTATACATCAAGGAAATAGTCAGATTACATGGTATTCCTGTTTCAATCGTGTCTGACAGAGATCCCCGTTTTACTTCTCATTTTTGGAAGGGACTACAACATTCGTTGGGGACGAGACTTAATTTTAGTACAGCCTTTCATCCTCAAACGGATGGTCAGACCGAGAGAACAAATCAAGTAGTTGAAGATATGCTTAGAGCATGCATCACTGATTTTGATGGAAACTATGATCACTTGCCTCTGGTCGAATTTGCATACAATAATAGCTACCAAGCTAGTATACAAATGGCACCTTTCGAAGCTTTATACGGAAGGAGTTGCCGATCACCCTTGTGCTGGAATGAAGTTGGAGATAAACAACTGTTAGGTCCAGACATGGTAAGGGATACAACTGAGAAGATACGAGTAATCAGGGAAAGATTGCAAGTAGCTCAGACAAGGCAAAAGGCTTATGCCGACACAAGAAGAAGAGATCTCGAATTCCAAATTGGAGATCATGTATTTCTCAAGATATCGCCTGGACGTGGAATACGAAGATTTGGTGTTAAAGGCAAGCTTACACCAAGATTTATCGGACCTTTTGAGATACTAGAAAGAGTTGGCGAGGTTGCTTATCGCATCGCATTGCCCCCTCAACTGTCCAAAGTACATGATGTGTTCCACATATCTATGTTGAAGAAGTATGTACATGACCCATCACATATTATTGAATATGGAGACCTAGTGATCCAGAAAGATTTCACGTATGAACAGAAGCCTATGAAGATCTTAGATCGAGAAGTACATATCCTAAGGAATAAGGTTATTCCCATGCTAAAAGTACAATGGAATAAGAATTCAGAACATGAAGCTACATGGGAGGAGACCGAGGAATCTATGAGGAAACAATTTCTAGATTTATTTTAGAAGGTACATACTCTACACTCTCCAAATGTAAATATATGATATGGAATTTGGGGACCAAATTCTTTTTAAGTGGGGGAGGGTGTAGCAACCCTGATAAATTTAAAAGGAATAAATAAATCAAAATAGATTAAAAGATTTAGTAAATAAACGAAAGAGCTTGGAATAAAAATAATTAAACCCTGATGAAAATAACGCCTCAGATATAGGCGCTACTTTAAAATAAAACGCCCTTACCTAAGGTGTGTTTTGAGAAAGGACGCCCACACATCAAGGCGTCAAATTGCAAACGACCAAAATAAATAAAAAGGGCAAGTTAGCGTAACGTCCCTTGCGTGGACGCATTTCAACAAGAAACGACGCTTGACAAGGCGTCAATTTAAATTCGACGCCCTGACCTAGGTCGCTAATTCAGTTCGAGTTTCGTTCGACCCCGGAGTCTATCCAGGGTAAGTTGATAACTATGAGAAAGAGTTCAAATGTAGTAATAACTCTATCATAGAAGTATTACTTCCAATCGAACACTAACCTTATTAGGATTTCCAATATCTTATAAATAACCTTCTGCTTGAACCGAGAACGCTATTTGGCGTTCGGAGTTTTCAAAGGTACGCGAAGAACATCAGGTTCTTCTTCTTCCTTCTTCCTTATATTGTGTTCGATCAACGCATGAAGAACTAATGATTCTTCATACTCTTCTCTGATTACAGGTTGAAAGCTGCTGTCTTCCGAAGAACAAGTAAGTTCTTTCCCCTTACTTTCGGTTACGTATAAGAAGATTTTAATATCTTCTTCTTCGTTCTTCTGTCTCTACAGGTTGTCTGTAGAAGTGAACCCGGTTGATTGAAGTATTGAGGATTCTTCATCTACATCCTCTTATTCACCCTCGCTGCTGCTATTAGGATCGAAAGCTTCAAAAAGACTCTATTTTTAAAACAGAGTATCGTTCAGAACCTACACCTGTTCATCCGTCAGTTTATCATCATCAAGGTAGGTTTTCTCAAGCACTGTAGCCCAAATCACCATAATAACTATATTAAACCATATATATTAGTTCATGCATGTAGTTTTCACGAGTTTTAAAAGTTCTATTGTTGGAAAGAAACGCCCTTTCCAATGGCGCTAATTTTATACGCGACCCAGACTAGGGCGCTATTTAAATAAACGACCCTGACAAGGTCGTCAATTCAAAAGATTTGACGCCCTGTACACAGACGTCAATTTAATTAACTGTTAATTACCCATGTTGATTAGTCCATATTCACTTGAACACGATTCTAAATAAATTAGTGCATGATCATTAATCCTGATATTTTCCTGTCATGACCATATCTCGATTTCTGGAAATTTCAATACCTGAAAAATGGTAAATTCTTGAATTCACGACCCTGTATAGGTCGTCTCTCACTTTACTAACGCCCCTGTTCAGGACGTGAATTGAAAAGTAACGCCCCTGTCCAGGGCGTGTTTCTGATAAATTACTGAAAATATATATTCTGCAAAAATAGAGGTAAAGAATGAACGACCATTGTATACGTCGTCAAATTTTAATTAAACGCCCCTTACCAGGGCGCGTTTTTGGTAAAATACGAAAATATTGAAAATTTACAAAAATGTAAAATAGATAAACGCCCTTACTGAAGGCGTTAATTACTTGAGTAGTGACTTTACTTAAGTCGTTATTTTCCTGTAAAAATATTTTTACCCTGTTTATGATAACCGATGGTTTCAATATATCTATATATATGTATATCGGCACTATATCTCCACTCCGTGAGTATAGTCCCACGTTTCATGATGTTTTATCGATCACCCTCAATTCTCATTGACATACAAGCTCTCCATTGGACATTCCGTTCCTTTGGACTAGCCAGTTAGTCATAGAGACCTCCGTAAGACTCCTCGTACCTTGGATTCCCTCAAGGTCGATTGAGCTGGTTGTACCCTAAAAACCTATTACCCTATTGAATGCCATGTCACTCTAAAGAAAATATGGTATACCGGCCCTTATGATATGCAAAGAGTATATCATGAGAATTCTTAATGGGATGATGATATCATGCCATTTGCTGATGTTCTTGTGGACCTCAATTCTATAATAAGAATGAGGGTATCTTACCTTTGATATACTGTTCATGTGGACCTCAATTCTATATAAAGAATGTCCATACTTGTTTGTCATGGTACCCGAGTTAAGGGAACCTAATTCCACCTAGTTTCATCGTTCATCGTGATTGTACCGTTGTTATCGCCTATCTATGTCCAATGTCATATTTTTGGACTCCATTCTCTCAAAGTTATCCTACGTGTCTACAAGCTTAAATTGTTGGAATTCCCTATTGGCTATATATATACAAGAGTGGATGTCAAATATACATGATAAATGCCTGCGCATATAGGGCCCGATCTGGTCCTGGGAGGAGCACCCGAAAGTACTTGTGCCCATGGGAGTTGAATGATAAGGTATCTGGCATTATACTGAGTGCATGACTAGCTTGATTGGACATTCCACACAAATCTTGTACTTGACTCGTACTTGACTTGACATGAATTGCGTGACCCGAGAAAGGGTAATTACTTGCTTGCTTGATACATGATAGCCAAAGTTCTTGACATGACTTGCTAAAAAGTACTTGCTTGAATATCTTGTTATCTTTTCTTGAAAGCTCATGACTAGTTTATCTTGCTGTCTTATTGATAAATTCTCTCTCTATCTTGTCGTTTTATGCGAGCATGCATAGTTATAGTACATTCATGAAAAATGTAATTATTTAAACCCCTTGCTATCGCTTGAGATATAATTTTCTACTGAGCGTTCGCTCACTCCGTGTGTTCCCTACTTTTCAGGTAAGTCCGACGAAGAAGGTCAATCTGATGGGGAAAGTCAAGAGTAAAAGAGCTAGAGTTTTTCCAAGTGTCATCTAGTCTTTTTCCTATTTTCTTGAGTCGACTATGTACTCTTCTCTTTTTTGAATAGAATATTGGATTTGTAATAGTCCATCCATTATGAAATAAAGGATTGGGTTATCTTTCTATTTTGCGCATCTCTGTTTTGGTGTCGAATACACTACTACTCTGATTGACATGATTGATATAAACTCGTCGCGCATATCCGAGTATCTTCCGCGCTCGGGGCGTGACAGTGCAACACAAGGATGTTCTTAAAATATATATACATAATTGAAGCTTGCAAGCTCAAGCTCAAGTGATGCTAGATTCTACAAAAGGATAATGGTGTCTGGACTTCTTACATGAAACAAAATATCTTTCTTCTGAAGGGTTCGGTTTTTCTGACTCTGCTCCCGACAGCTCACAAATGTGGCACTCATTTTATCTGCCCAGCATACCTTTGTAAAATTGCACAAAGGTACATGACTGGAGGGGGGAAGTTGTGTAAAGGGAAGGAGGGATAAAGAGCCTACAAGCACATACATATATCCTGGAATCTTACATATTCTATCTATACCATCATATTCTGGATATTGTCATGTATAACCCAATATTAAGGAGTATTGTTTCGGTTTTACCCGCATGCTCTTGCACCATCAGAGTTAACAAAATATTATATTGAACATGTAAAATATAAGGCTTTAGATGGGTATACAAGATAATATGAAAGATTATGGGGGTCGTATATGTCAATTATCTTAATTGTGAGATGATTAAACAAGTGCAGATTAATCTTTTCTTCATCTTAATCTACTTAAAATTATGTTAAACAAATGGCAAATGACAACAGGGGTTTGTATAGGATGAAATACAGTTTAATAGAGGTGTATATATGACACTGAATAAATAAGAATAAATGGGCATGTAGAATACACAAGATTTTGAGGGTACATATGTAATTATCGCTAAAGAATTTCCTAACCAGGATTATTTCTTGATAGCATCTGCCACAGAATTAGTTTGTTTGGGAGTATTATCACCTCTAACGTGATTTGATTCAATGCCTAAAACATGTCTTCCCTATTCTACACAAATCTTAGGTACTACTGGCTATGCAACAGAATATCAAAACCAAAATTAAGAACCTGAAGCACATAAGCAGCATAATTCTATGCAGCAGCATCTTGCTCGGCACATATTCGAGCATCTTCTGTCACTTTATGTTCTTGCTCTACCCGCATCAAAACCTATAATGTTATCAAATGTCATAAAATTGCATCAAAGGCAACAGAAGCCACTGAAAAAGCAAGCAAGTAAAAAAGAGAGAGAGACCATAGTCAAGATAGGCATTGTAAAAACAGATCAAAAGAACTTGAAACATGGCATGTGTATTCTATTCTCTACCCCCATATTCTTCCTATTGTCATATACACCCCATATTAAGCAACATTGTTTCAGTTATACCCTTAGGCTTTGGAGGGGTAAACAAGAGAACATGTCTTCATAGCAGTTCTTAATTCTATACATTAAAATACTTTTTCTCTAGGGAAAATTATATGATCAAATATTATTTGATTAAAGCATTGACTTCCATAAAATTATTAAACTATTGGCAAACCGGAGCACCAACAGAAACACATGATCAGTGTAAGAACAGCAGGCATGGCATTGCCTCTCTAATAGCCCAAACAAAAACAACATCAACGTGACATTCAACTTATTTTAGAGTTGGAAGGAAGAGCGGTATACCCATGCAATAGAAGCTTCCAAAATTGTGCCAATGGTCCAGAAACTTGAGAAAACACACAGCCAAAAACCACGTTCTGGAGTAGGTACAAACTCCAAAAACCATGACAAGAGCACCGGCCCACCTCCCAACCCAATACCAACCAAAAAATGGAGAAAGATCAAAGAATAATAATTTGGGGCAAATGCACTAAGCAGCCCAGCTCCACTAGTAACTATTGTTGTGAAGAGAAACCCCTTCCTGCAGCAGAAAAGAATGCATTCTTATCATGGGAAAGTACATGAGTCTCTCATTCCAAGATCACATAACAGGGAGAAAAATGCTAAAAAGTAGAATGCTTCTTAATAAAAAGCTCAGGCAGAGTTTACAGTGTCTGAATCCAATACTAAATATTCCAAGCATTGCAGAGGTAGACAAGGCTATACACAATACCAAAGATTGATGCTTTTTCTCACACATTGGCATATTATCACTAAGCAGATTCATGATCATAATATCCCATGCCGGTTCTTCGGCCACATAGAGTGTGATGTTAAGATAGACATTTCGTCACAGAACGGTAGCCAACACATTACTCTCTCATGGACAACAATTCTAGTTCTCATTCTTGGTATGTTATGTATGCTGGTCTAAAGTCGTGCTGCATTATAACCAATTATTGAAAGTGCAACATATTCAGTAATGAAATCACAACACAACAAACATGGCTCTTAATCTCAATATCTTAAGGAGTATCTTGCATTCACTTTTTTATTTTGAAAGAGAAAATGTATTTGCACTGTCAAAGTATTATCCCACTTATTCTGCACCACCGCATGAATCTTGCCTCAACATTTATTCTGTCAAGTGCCATGTCCATATATTAAACTTAACAGAGTGATTACCATTATTATGATGCATGTATGCTAACGAAAAGTTTTGAACTACTCAAAGTAACAGTAGTACATGTAGTCATATTGGAGAATTGTGGAACTTGTGTTCCAAGTGTTAAAAGTTTACAAAAAGAAAATAACCTCATTTTTTAGGCAAA
This sequence comes from Amorphophallus konjac, assembly GCA_022559845.1. Taxonomy (NCBI): domain Eukaryota; kingdom Viridiplantae; phylum Streptophyta; class Magnoliopsida; order Alismatales; family Araceae; genus Amorphophallus; species Amorphophallus konjac. The sequence goes on from CM040118.1 coordinate 401,607,329, forward strand.
TGCCTTGCCATTCGAATGGTTTACCTAGGGAGTGAGAGGGGCATACTTTCCCCACCTGGACGTTCTTCAAAGATCATGTACAAGATGCCAGGTTTTCAAAAATATTGTCACCTAAAAACAAGTGAGCTAGGCAGACTTCCTTAATTCACCTTAGAAATCAAGATAGCTTGGGTAGTTGCTAACTTGCTATTTTTTTGTCACCCTAGCAAAATGTTTCATCTGCGTCAGTTTTTATCGCTTGCTTTGACTATGAGCAATGTCCAGAAAATTTTGGTTGTTTCTTTTTTGACTCTGCTCTCATTTTCAACAAAGTGTTCCCAAAACTTAAAGGATCAACAGCTAAAATAGGAAATCAACAGGAGTTTGAAAGTAAATATAACTGTAATAATTACATATTAAAACAATTAAAGTGATGGATGTCGATGTGTGTCATCTCAAACATACAATCATATGGGCAACAGAATTGCTAGTAATCTTTTTGTGCGTGTGTTAAAACTAAGGTTGCAGAAACCCATTGCAGAAAACAGCAGCTGAATCATAGTTTCAGAAAGCACAGATAAATCAAGCTTAACACTTTTATTAAGCAGGTTCAACAAACAAGGTCAGTGTAGCCAACAGAGTCTACCATTCATCATGACAAGGGAAACATGAAGTGCCAAAAAAAACTGGTGCTCCAAACAATCAGCCTTTAGATCATGTAAAAGTCTGAAAATAAGGAAGGGAGAGGACCTGCCTCCGACCATAAATGTCTGAAATGATGCCCCACGTGTATGCTCCAATTAGCATCCCAACGAAGACAACGCTTGTGATCAGGCTTTCCTTGTGTGAGGAAAGGCCCCACTCCAACTGAACAGATGGACCAACAAACGATAGTAGCATCATCTCCATCACTTCCGCAACCCAGCCCATGCCTGAATATGCTAGCACAAACACCTGGAATCTACCAAACCCAATGGATGCGAGGGCTTCATCCATGGTATACGTCGGCACTCCATTCAACATCTTCAAGAACAAATCAAATAGAAAAACTGCAAGCCCTCACAGAAGCCTATGAACAGCAGACGCTCCAGAGAATGAACAGACGCACGCATATACCAATTGTGCGTGTAGTGTAGTCTTGTTGAGATAGCAGCAGCTTGTTGGACCTTGATGTTAGAAATCATACAAATTCAGATATGATGTTCCTGACAACAACTGGTACGCAGGCAGGGCATTCATGGCAGCCTCCTCCATGCATGTATGTAGGACCTCTATATGGATAATTTGGCATTGCTACCCTAGAGTTTCCTTGAAGGTTACCTTCATGATCTCTGAGCAACAGCTTAAGCATAGTTCAAAAGAACATTTCGGACAACTTGTATGGAGATCAGCAATTGAAGTTCAGCAATTATTACCACATAAAGAAAAAGATAGTTTTGGTTAACAAAAGCAAGTGAGTAAGTGGGGAAAATGCAATATGCCAAATTCATTCAAGAGAAATGAAATAGGTGTACCAGAACACTCATTCCCCAATATAACTATCTGCTTGCTGTATTTTCAAATTAGAGATTGATAAACCTGCACACAACCACTACACTTAGATGCTCAACAGCCCCTGGAATAATTCCAATAAGCTACTACCTTGAATCCTAGCCTCATCTTCTGTCTCCCTCGTCTGCTCTTCAGAGAATTTTCTCAAGGATGGCAATAATAAATGCAATAAATATCCATTGTACTTGATCTTATGGGTGTACCTAGTCTCATCCCAGACGTTCTGAATCATAGGGGAAATGACCCTTTTAGATGTCAAGTAAACATACAAAGTTCTGGTAACATACAAAAAATGTGAAAGTGAAAAATGAGAAAATCCCATGCTAAAAGAATCAATTATGAGCTGCATCCAACATGATCAAACAATTCTCAAAGTGAAAAATGAAATTTTAGGTCACTGAGAGGATCTTTTCCATACAAACAAAGAAGAGGAGGTGATAAGAGCCTAAGGCTTTACCACACAAACAATCACCACATTAACTTACTTTTCAGAGACCACTAGCTCACGTAGAACACTCAGAGCGGCATTGATGGCATGAAGGGCCATCTTATTGACCTGTATTAGAAAGGATAACCAAAGATAACCAGTAGCTACAATGAAAATTGGCAAATTATTTCTCCGGAGTAATTGAAAGTAATAAGACAATTGACCATATATCATTTTCTTGGGAGTTTTGCATATAAACCATGGCTCATAATCATTTTTTGTCCGCGGGCAGTTGGCTCGGGCCAAGGTAGGAGAAAGGGGAGGCTGGGACTGCGGCCGGTGTCTTGCTGCGTGCTGACTGGACATTGGGGGCCAGGCGACTAGCTGTTGGGCGCTGGCCGTAGGATTGTGCTTCTGCCCTTCGGGGTGGACTGCCAGCCATTGATGGTTTCGACCCTGCTCGCGGACGGAGGTTGATGGAGGAATAGGGAATGAGGAGGGCGGACAGTAGTGGTGGTGGCTGGCTGCATGAGGCGGGGCAGACAGGTTGGGCCGAGCCTGTTTGTGGTAGAAGAAGAAGAGGAGGAAGAAGAAAGGGAAGCATGGTGGTGGTGGGGGCTCGTGGGAGGCCGAAGGTGACGGCGGCGAGCGATGAGGGGGAGGATGACAGTAGACCAAGGGTAAAGGTAAGGAAGAGGTGGAAAAGTGCTTGCTCTTTGAGGATGAGGGCAGAGCTAGACAGAGCGAGGGGGAAGAAGGGAGCCGCGGAGGCATGGAGGTAGAGGGGGATTGAGGAGTCTTCGGGCATTAGGAAACTCCGATCGAGAGGGAAACTGGAGAAGTCCGTGGGGGAAAGGAAATCATGCAGGGGAGTAGTTACGACTTCCTAAAAAACAAAAAGGAATCTTGCGAGTTTGAAGTGGGGATTTTTAGAGGCATTTTTAAAAACTTTTGTTAATATAATTTAAGTGTTATAAATATTTAGGGGCAATATAAAATAAAATGTCTCTATTTATAATATTTTTGGGGTAATTTTAACAAATGCCACTAAAGAAACTGCCCATATATCTCATTTTTCTTATAGTGGGGAAAATTGTCACATCAGCATGTTTCTGGCATTAAGGGGGAGATTAATCTACTTGACACTTCTTGGCTGTCCTTCATCATACCCTATTCTTACTTCTTTTCACCTCACATTTTTAGGGGGAGTAGGATCACATGTTGTGCATGTTCTTTTCTGGCTGTTTAAGCTCTTATGGTATGGGGGAGCATAGCTTATCAAACTATTTTCTTTTTGATGAAGTCAAAGGGGGAGAATAGTTTATCTGTCAGCATCTTGCTTTATCTTCATGACTCATAGTGTTCCCATCATCAAAAAGGGGGAGATTGTTGTGTCCCTGTGGTTTTGATGATAGCAAAGACTATAAGTTATCATGTGTTTGCATGAAGATTGAATAATGTTTGCAATGTGCATCTATTTAAGCATTTAGTCATTTCATCGAACAGGTAGCATGCACACCTTTCATATAGGCCATCCTGCTCAACTAAGGTCAACCTAAGTGTTCAGTTAGGTCATGGTCAAGGTCGATGCTAGTTGCATCTTGTGCATACCAAGGTCGATGCATGTATGTATATGCCTAAGGCATTCGCAAGGTTGGTACAATGTAGGTTTGTGAAGTCTGTGCATATCTTGCGTCTTATCTTGCGTCTCACATAGCCTAGTCGGTGCATGTCTAAGTTGTTGCATCTGCATCTCATGCAGTTGTGTCTTAGCATGCACGTACAATCTCGGTGCACATTTCTACTGTCTACATGCAATGTCAGTGCATTTTCTTCAGTGAGCTTATGGAAGGTTGGTGCATGTGCTGTTGTGTATTACCTAAGGTCCGAGCATGCTTTCATTCATAGGTAAGTCTATACATTTTTCCTATAGCTTGTTCATATAGAGGTTTGTGCATTTCGTCATATGCATACACTGCTCAACTCGGTGCACATCACTGTTCATAGGGATTAGCTCAATGCATTCATATAGTCGATGCATGTTTTCACATGATCAAAGCTGTAACCTTTGTTGAAGTCTGTGCAATTCACTGTTTACTTGTATAAGGACAGTGCATTATTTGTCTTGCATATTCAACCTCGGAGCAGGTTTTGAGTCCGTGCATGTTTCTGGCTAAGGCCCGTATAAGGTCTGTGCATGTTGTCATGCTAACCGTTATTAGGTCTGTGCAACTTCTGCTATGGGCTAGCATAAGGTCGATGCGTTTTTTGCTTAAGTGTAGGTATATGTGTCACCACCAAGTCAGTGCATCTTTTCGCTCAGGCATATTGAGGTCGGTGCAATACACTGTAAGAAGACAGTGCAATGCCTTCCTTAAACACATGCAAGCCCGTGCAATATGATGTATCAATCGGTGCAGTATGCTGTAGCAAACTCACCGGGGGCCGCACCCTCCCCTCAGCTCGGAGGCCCGACGACCCTCCCCAGTCCCAGTTCACGAAAATTCCTAACTTCACGGTCCGAGGTTCGTGCAAAGTTCGTTCGTCATACCCGTGTGTCGAAGGATTCGTGAAGACGGAGTCCCGGGATTACGTTGAGTCACACACACATCAATCCCTCGATCTTCGTGTACAAGCAGCCAGTCCACCAGTGTATCCTTCTAGTATCCTCCTGTCCTTTTCTTCTTAACTAATTTAGGAAGAAAATTCACAAAAAAAACTGAGTTTTATAGAGGTGGGACCACTCTCTCTCTCTCTCTGTTCTACCAGGTCCGCCCAAACCCCCCCTAGGGAGGGGTTTAGGCGGACCAGCCTGGACCCCCAGGCTGGTCTACCTAAACCCTTGAATAATAAGAAAAAGGATTTTTAAAATTAAAAAAGAACCACTTTGGTCCGCCTAAACCCCTTGGGGGGAGGGGGTTTAGGCGGACATGCTTGGACCCCCAAGCTGGTCCACCTAAACCCCACCCCTTCCACTCCGACACACACACACAAAACACATAAAAAAATATAAATAAAATTATAATAAAAATACTATTTGGGGGGTTTACCCGGACCAAGTTGGACCCTCAACTTGGTCCGCCTAAACCCCACCCCCACCCCTTCAACTTCTATAAATTGCCCCCTTACCAACAAGCTATGGGCATGCATGCATGAAGCAAGGAAGCAGCGCACGGACACACAGTCGGACGAGCAAACTTCCCCGGCCTAATTGTCGCACCCTCCGATTCCCAAGGCTTTCGGCAAGGGTCTTGAAAGCGAGAAGACAAGTGCGCACGCGGTTGGCTTGCTAGTCGGCTCCCACACGCCGAGGGTATGTCGCACGTACTCCCCTCACGCGGTGTTTAGCCGTCTCATACCAAGTCCATCCCCGCCGCGTGTAAGATGACCGTACCAACGGCAAGTACGCCTGCATCCCGGGTCCGCCCACGTACGGCAACTTACGACACTTACGACGGTGACGAAGGGTACTTCATAACGTCGGGTCGGCCCTCGACACGGAACCACGTACCCACCGTTCACCTCCTTGCTGGTCGTCGGCCCCTCAGATTGACAAATCAAGTCTAGTCGGACCTATGGCTCGGGAATCATAATCCCGGGGCCGACCTTGACTCTCCAACTTGACAACACTCGCCGTCCAAGACCCGGACTTGATCGCTCACATCGAGCCGCGTCCGACCTCCGCCAGGCGCCAGCCCGTGTCTGTTCTGACCACCAAGGCAGTCAGACCCACACCAACTCCTCTATAAAGAGCTCCAGTAGAACACGCGGACATCTGCTTTGTTACGCAATGACCCGGGGACCGACTCACGTGTCGAAATTGTCCCGCGGCTTGCGCCTGTTGTACTTCGGCCACTCAGGTCCGCTTGTAAAGCCCACGTGGCTCATCATAAAACTAGTGAAATACATACGTTTGTATTCGGGCCCCCAGCTTCCTACCCACACCACTCGGCATCCGTGCCCAACGCCCTGACCCCCGTGAACACCCCTCGGTCTAACGCGTACCCCTAGTGTTGGAACTCTAGTTTTGATAATGACAATTATGAATCATGTTTAGATTAAAATGGTTAAATCCTTTTATTTTTTCTTCATGTCTTGCTCACTTGCTACAAGTCATTTCACGCTTAAGCACTTGTCTCCGTGTATAACATGTCCTTGCATATCACCTCTCGATGTCGGTGCAAGCTCTAGTCGGTGCAATCATTGTCTGGTATGGACCGTTAGATCGTGTCTCTTCATCTCAGTGCAAATACGTCTTGGTGCAAGCGGTGTCTTGTACTTCTCTTTATCAATTCGGTGCAAGTCTCTGTCTCACTCACAAACACTGTAGCCCCGTTTCCATCTCGGTGCATTACGTGTCTAGACATATATTGGCTCAGTGCATTTCATTGTATTTCATTGCAGCATACACTTTTAGGTTCGTGCATATCTTGTTTGTGCATCTTTGTGTGTCTCGCCTTTCAGACTCGGTGCAAGGTCTGTCTTGCATCCATTTTTTTGTTCGTATGATTCTTCTCTTTCATCTCGGTGCAAATCTCGCAAATCCAACTTGATGTATCAACTGTGTTACACAGTTGTTTTAAGAGTCCGTGCATATCTTTGATCCTTTCTTTTGACTCGGTACGAAGTCTTCTTCTTGTGCCTCTTGGACCCATGTCTGTGCATATGGTGTCAAGTTGTTGTGTAAGTCAATACAATGGTTGACTTGAATATCTCTACTCAGTGCATTCTATGTTTGAACATAACGGTGCAAACTATGCTAAGCGTTTGATTAAAGGCCTTGTGTTTTGCTGACAGAGCTTCTCTCCGAGGAGGGGCACGTGATCCAAGGCAGTTTGACCTCCTAATGAGTGCCACGTGGAAGGCTACAATGCTTAGATCGTGACACGTGGCTGAGAGCCTTCTGGAAGCTAATGGGTGGGAGTTCTTCATCCACACGCCCAGTGAGAGTATATAAGAAGACAATGATCGATGCAGAACATACAGGAGAAGAAGAATGAGGAGTGAGCCTAATTAAAAAGGAGAGCCTGCACGATCCAGTGAGAAAAAGAGAGAAAAGAGAGTAGCAGAGAAGAAAAGAGAAGTTGCAGAAGAAAAGGAGAGAGAGAGAGAGAGAGTTCGTGAAGAAGAAGAAGAGAAGCTTCATCAGAAGATCTGTCTTCACTGGAATCTGGATCAAATCCAATCCAGTCAGCTCCGTGTGAGCCACATCATGTTCTTATAGCTTGCAGCTTTCAGTTGCTATGTGCCCTCGTCTTTTGTTTCCCTTTTCTCATTTGTCATTTACTCAAGCTGTTGGTCAACGGCTGTAGAGGATTTGTTCCTCTGGTTGGCAAGCTGTAAGGCCCAGCGAAGCTGTGTATCAGCGGATGGCAAGCTGTGTTGCCCAGCCGATGTAGGCAAGCTGTGAAGCCCAGCGTTCTTCAAGCTGTTTGGCAGTAGAATCCACACTCAGGTTTGAGTGTGGGGTGGATGTAGGTCTGGAGAACCGAACCACCTAAAAAATCCTTTTGTCCTTTATGGTTTGATTCGTTGATTGCTTTCCGCCAGATGCATACTAGGACCGTAATCCAAATGTGGTGATTGATTAAGTACGCATCTCTGATGCTTGACAGTTTGTCCATTGAATTTATATTTCTCACTTCGTTCAAATCTTAAATTGTTCAAAATTCCTAAAAAGATCCATTCACCCCCCTCTGGATCTATTCCTATCAGCTTACGCACCCCGTCAATTGGTATCAGAGCAGTTTCTACACAAAAGGTCTAACAACCTGCAGATTCGTTCCTGGATTCAGGTTCGGTGCGTTGTTGGGTTGATCAATGTCTCTCCCTTTGCTTTTGAATTGTCTTGCATTTGATTCTGTGATTTAATCTGAGGATGTCTTCGATTGTTGATTTTCTGAAGTATGAAGGTTTAGATTTTTATAATTGGCTCAATCAGTTCAGGGAACATGTGATGCAGATTAATCCTGATCTGTGGATAATTATTGCACACAGCCCTTATGAAGTTCCAAAGGATAGATCCTTATGGAAAGCTTCTGACAGACTGAAATTCTCCGAGAATCAGAGAGCCCTGAACCTAGTAAAAGGGGCGATAAATATTGATAAATTCTCTTGCATTGTTAATTGTTGCAGTGCCTTTGAAGTGCTCGACATGATAACATCCAGCAGGAGCAGGGACGAAGTGAAATGCCTCATGGCTTCAAATGAAGATCTGGTTCAAGTTGAAGAAACGTCATCACAGGTAGACTCTGACATTGTCAATCTCTCTTTTGAAGATCTGGTATACTTGAATGAACACCTGTTGATCAAGTATGATAGAGTTAAATCTGAGAAAAGGAAATTGAAGAGAGAGCTAGACACACTAAAATCTGAGAATAAGAATCTGAAAAACAATTCGGCTGAAAATGTAGGTTCGTGTAATGAATGTGCATTCTTGAAGGAATTAATTGAAGATTTAGATTCTGATGACAATATGTAGAAAAATTTAATCACTTCATTGAAAGAAGAAAACGACTCCTTGCTAGCTCAGAAGAAAGAAAATGATAAATTTCATGATAAATTGATTGAAGAAAACAGCCACTTGAAGGAACAGAATACAAAGTTGATGGTTCTGAATACGGTCCTTTCTGACAAATGGCTAGCTTTTGAAAGAGGAAAATCAATCTTGGAGAAAAAAGAAGTGAACATAGAAATGAAGTTAACATAGGAAAATGAGACTCTGAAAAGTCTAAATGATAATTTGTAAAATCAAGTTATTTCCTGTGAAGACCACATTGTTTCCTTGCAAACTAAAATTGAAGATCTAAAGAATTCATTATCAAAGTTTGTTAAGGGAAAAGATAATTTGAACAAGCTGCTCAGAGCTAATGTGAATTTTCAGAAGGAGGGACTCGATTACAATCCTGTAATGAAGAAGGTTGATGGAAATAAATTGAAAACTATTTTCGTTAGAAGTTCAGAACAAGAAAAACCTTCCACTTCATCTGTATTTCAGTTCACGGCCAAAAGAGGTGAAGAACAGGCAAAAAACTTAAAAAATGAAAGAAATCAGAAAAAGGCTGGAAGTAAAATGAAAACCAAATTCTCACCCATTGTTGTTAAAGCTTCTTCTGAATGTGGTACACCTTATGATATTGTGCATGATACAAAGCAATTCTCAATCCAGTCACATGCATACATCAAGAATACTTCATGCCATTACTGTGGCATAACAGGTCATCATATGCATGAGTGTAGAATAATGGTTCAAGATGAATTGAATACTAAGATGGTTCATGAAAAACCCCATGCATTCAGGAGGAAGAAGAAAATCCAGTGCTTCCAATGTGGGAAGCTGGGTCATGTTGCAGCTCACTGCTGGCATGCTCGGGGAGGAAAAAGAAGGTCAAAACCTGAGAATGTTCTTATGAACAAAACTGCTCTTAATAGAAAAATACCCGCATGTTTTGAATGTGGTAAAATTGGCCATTGAGCCTCTGAATGCTGGCATGCAAAAAGAGGTAACAATTCTCATTACAGAACTGTCTCAACGAAAGTTCACCCATAAAGATTCAATGAATACCCTGTCAAGAAAAATTTGAACACTACTACTCACTGCTATTATTGTGGGAGAATAGGTCATATCATGAATAAATGCCATGATTTGGAACTTGATAACAGAAAAACTTGGAAACCTTGGAGTGCATCAGAGAGAGGTGTCACTCAACTAAGAAGACCTAAGAATTTTTGGGTCCCCAAATTTGCAAATTAATATGTCTTTGCAGGCGTGCCTTGAAGAAGGAAATAAAGGGAAAATGAAACCAAGGCACACAAAGGTTAGTTGAATTTAATTTCTTCTCTAGTTTACATCTGTATATTTTCAGTTACAACTCCCTGCATGATTTCTATCCCTCTTTTATAATCCATGCCATGTCATTAATTCATGTTATTAGGAGGGTGCAATCTTGTAATGAGTACTAGATGGTGATTCTCATGCTGAAATTAATCATGCTGAATGATTAGGATTTTTGCATGAAGTTTAACATAACATCATCATTTAGAGTAACACTTCTGTGAGCTTTAAGAAGAACAGAAATAATAATGTTTGATGGAAATCTCTGCTCACCCAGAGGGGGTGCTGAGTCTTTCTAAGGCAGCTGGTCATTAGAGGTATACCCGTTTGAAAAAGAGAACGTGGGATTGGGTATCTCTTCTGCTGATTGAGCTAAAATGTTTGAATTGCTATGAGCTGCTGTCTCTTCTAGTGAAGTGTCACTGGTATTGGTTCAGTAAGCTAGATGTTACCTGGTGGTTGTTTAAAATCTTGAGAGGCTGTACATTGCTCTAGTGAGAGTCTTTTTTGTAGTGTCAGATGATTCTGAAAATACTGGTGCCGGGTCTGTCACTGGAGTAAGCTGAAGTCTGGTTGAGGAGATTATCTAAAGGATGGATGAAGAATTATTTTATGAGAGTAGTGCTGGTGGGTTGATGGCCGTCCAAGCTGTGCTCTTTGGAAATGCTCTCACCCTGCTCACGTATGGCATTCATCTTCACCACCTGTCATTGGTCTATATCTCCCATCACTCTCCACCTTCTAAATGTTTCTGATTGCTCAAGTCAGGGGGAGTAGTATATATATATAAATACTGTCACCCTTACCCTCTTCAATAAGTAAATGCCCACATCACTCTGAACTAAAAATATCTTGCTGATCTAAATTGAGATGTAATTTATCGTGTATGAACATTAAATCCTATCCAAATAGTTCTCACAAATAACTATGAATGATTTCTCAATGTTTTTGAAACAGTCCAAATTGGAAACATCTCTGTAAATGGTCTGTTATCTGAAAATCTTTAGTAATAAGCCAATATGTTGGAAACCTAAGGCTTATATTCCTTCTTTTATGTCTTGTTAAAGAGATTCCTCTGATAAAACTGGAAATACACCATAATATAAAATAATGAAAGAAATTTTTGGCAGAGCAATGGCATGACATTTGAGAAACTGACCATCTGTTTCAAAGAAATTCAGTGGTTATGTCATGATAACTAATGCTAACTCTGTTCATCATATGAAGTACGAAAGTTATTTGCACTGAGTAACCAGGGTCTCTGGTGTTTGATAGACATGTCTCCTTGTGTAAAAAGGTGCAATTATACTGGAATACTCATCAGCAGTTTTTTTTTAAAAAAATTTATAACAAAGAAAAGGGTGAGAGAAAGGAGTAATGGATTATATTCATGGTTGACCCATGGTTTTCTTCAGTTAATCTCTACAGACTTAAGAAAAATATAAAATTGGGTTCTTCAATCAGCTTTTGGCTAATGAAAAGGATCGTAAGATTAATGACCCTAATGACTGAGTTGTTTCCCTGAAAAAGCTGTTTAACCTTCATTGACTTCAATTCATAAAATATTTTGTAAAGAACTATTCTGTGAGATATAATCTCATATTCTGTAAATAGCTCCTCTACGAAGAAAGGCATTTTATTTTAAGAAAAGGGTATTTTGGGTATTATCTACTGAAGATTGGTAAAGTCGGTAGTATTCCCTTATATACGAAACCCTATCTTACTCTTTACCTTCTTACCCTTTCTTTCGAAGCCGAAGCGTCCTCCCGCTCCGTGGCTTCTTCCCGCGTGCACAACCTGCAACCTTCCACGTCTCCAATCTTTCTCTACCACCCTCTCGGCTTTCACATTTCGTCTTACCTCCATCCTTGCCGCTATGTCTACTTCGTCAGCTGTGAGCAAAGGGAAGATGAAGGCAGTGAAGCAGCCGCAGTCGGAAGATGCTATGTCTACGGTGGCCGCTGCACAACCTCAAGGTTCGAAAAGACAGAAGAAAGCAGCTTCTACCGCGAGGAAGGGAGATTCATCTACAAAGTTCACAGAGGAACCTGTGCTGATGTTGGAAGCCAAAAAGATTATACCCCCTCGATATATTGATTTTGCTGATCTAGAGATGGCCTCCGAGTTCCCTGAGGTATTTGAGCTGTTTGAATTCCAGCAATGGATAGAGTTCCTGAGCATTCATAGGGTGTATTGCGCTAGTCTGGTAGCAGAATTCTACAGCAACCTGAGGTACGATGCTGTTAATTTCACAATCTCCTCTCTGGTCAAAAGAAAAGTCATAGAGCTCTCTAGGCAGTCCTTTCATAGGACTCTAAGAATTCCCTTAGACGGAGAGATTGAAGGAGAATTCACGTTTAATCTACATGATGCTTTTGCCCTCATCACTGACTTACCCAGAAACTTTCATGATAAGCAGCAGACCAAGCTCGGTCATTATAACACCAACAAATTGTCTGAACCAAAGAGACTACTCCATCACATTCTCACCTCCATGATTACTCCACAAGTAGGAGGAAGGGGTAGACTGATAGATTCCCAAAGGTTTATTCTCTACTGCTTGCTGAAGAAAATCAGAATCTGTCTACCGCACGTGATGATTCAGTTAATGGGAACGTGTAAGGAATCAAGAAGACATTCTCCTTTTGCTGCTCAATTGACTACAATCTTCAAAGAGGAAAACATTTCCCTGGATGGTAATGTTGTGTCCGCAATCCCCAAGATAAACATTTATAACATAAGTTTCATTAATACATTCATGAGGAGGAAAGGAGCCAAACGAACGAGTACTCCTGTCACAAAGGATACTCTTCTAAAAATGGATACAGAAACCCAGGCTGTGTCAGTACCTGAATAGCCTGCACAAGCTTCATCAGAAGAGACTCACATCCTTGAGTTGATTCAAAGTGAAAGTCAGACAGTTCCTTCTCCTTGGAAATCTGCTCAAGTACAAGCTAGTGGAAGTTTAGATGAGCAAGAACTACAATAGGACCCAACTGCAGCTACTGCACCCGAGGCATCTCAGATTCATGAAACAGTCATGCAGAATGTCCAAAATAAGGATATCATTCAGGAATTAGACCACAATATCCATGAGATATTTGATGATTTTGGTCAACAGTCACAGAAAAGACCAATCACTGACCAAGCAGAGCTGGCTCGGGAAGAGGCTCCAACAGAAGAACTAACTAGTGACAGAGAAAAGGAAGTCATTATAGAAGAAGAGGAAATGAGTAAATTGGTCGACGAAGTTATGAGGGAAGCTGCTGAAATGATTTATGAAGAAACAATTGAATCTTTGGTCAATGAACAAGAAAATGATCAACAGGGAGCTCAACCACCTGCTGAAGAAGCTCAACATGAGCAACCAACCGGTTCAGCTCCAGGGGCACCTGAAGAAGTATCACAAGACTATGGCATGGGACCTGCCCCTCACCATAGGATGTCTTTCACTCTGGCTCCTGAGTATGGTCCACACCTTGGGGAGCTAATCAGTCTTGGTATTCCACCTCCACCACCATCTGAACAGCATTATGAATACTTCACTGAGCTGCCGGATTCCAGTGCTTCTACTTCTAGTACACGTGCAACAAATACTGAATCAAATCTTGCTCAGATGTTATCTAAGCTGACAGAGATTGTTCTAAATCAGAATGACTTGATGAACAAACAGTTCCTGTTCAGGACTGTTCAAATAGATAGACTAGAGAGCCGAATGAAGCATTTGAAAAAAGTAGTGGAACGTCAAGGGATAGAATTTTTGACTACTAAGCGAAGGACAGATGAGACTGTAAGAGAAATTCTAGAATCTCTTATGCGTATCAGCACTCGAATAGGTGACATGGTTAGTAAAATTCAAGATACCCAAATCTCCATGCTCACCAATATAGGTCAAATTCTCAGCCATACATTTGATCTAAAAATTGAGTTTGAACTGATGAAGGGGACAGTAAGCAAGATAGCACCTAGTCAGCCAGAAATCCTCAGAAAGTTTGAAGTTGTCCAGTCTGAGTTGCAAACTTTGTCAGAGACAGTTTCACAAGTGCTCAATAATCGAGAGTCAGTTACCTCTCTAGTGGAACGGCTGGGGGACACCTTGCATCGCAAACTTGATAGACTAGCCGATTCCATTAAAGATTTTCATACCTCCTTAATGAACAGATTTCCTACCTCTGCCTCCAGTTCAGCATATTCTGCAAGAGACAGGGCGAGCTATCGAGGTCACTAGTATATCCAAATTCCCCATTTTTGATAATGACAAAGGGGGAGAAGAAGCCATCATCATGTATGAAGAAGACCTCATGAACTTTTGCTGAGTACAAGAGCAAGACCACATTTCTTTTACTGTTGAGTGAAATGGCAAAGTGAGGGATTCAAATCTTTGTGAAAAGAGATGTACATTCAAACACTAATGTTTGTTCTCGTAATACTCACAGAAGCATTACTCTTACATATTACACTTGCATTTTGTGTGCTTATACAGCTGTTTGAAAGACAAGTATTGAATAAATTCTTTTTGTTGGTATTGGCTTCATCATACATGACTCATAGGTGTCATAATAAAAAAGGGGGAGATTGTTGGAACCCTAGTTTTGATAATGACAACTATGAATCATGTTTAGATTAAAATGGTTAAATCCTTTTATTTTGTCTTCATGTCTTGCTCACTTGCTGCAAGTCATTTCACGCTTAAGCACTTGTCTCCGTGCATAACATGTCCTTGCATCTCACCTCTCAAGGTCGGTGCAAGCTCTAGTCGGTGCAATCATCGTCTGGTATGGACTGTTAGATCTTGTCTCTTCATCTCAGTGCAAATACGTCTTGGTGCAAGCGGTGTCTTGTACTTCTCTTTATCAATTCGGTGCAAGTCTCTGTCTCACTCACAAACACTGTAGCCCCGTTTCCATCTCGGTGCATTACGTGTCTAGACATAAATTGGCTCAGTGCATTTCATTGTATTTCATTGCAGCATACACTTTTAGGTTCATGCATATCTTGTTTGTGCATCTTTGTGCGTCTCACCTTTCAGACTCGGCGCAAGGTCTGTCTTGCATCCGTTTTTTTGTTCATATGATTCTTCTCTTTCATCTCGGTGCAAATCTTGCAAATCCAACTCGATGCATCAACTGTGTTACACAGTTGTTTTAAGAGTCCGTGCATATCTTTGATCCTTTCTTTTGACTCGGTACAAAGTCTTCTTCTTGTGCCTCTTGGACCCATGTCTGTGCATATGGTGTCAAGTTGTTGTGTAAGTCAATACAATGGTTGACTTGAATATCTCTACTCAGTGCATTCTATGTTTGAACATAACGGTGCAAACTATGCTAAGTGTTTGATTAAAGGCCTTGTATTTTTCTGACAGAGCTTCTCTCCGAGGAGGGACACGTGATCCAAGGTAGTTTGACCTCCTAATGAGTGCCACGTGGAAGGCTACAACGCTTAGATCACGACACGTGGCTGAGAGCCTTCTGGAAGCTAATGGGCGGGAGTTCTTCATCCACACGCCCAGTGAGAGTATATAAGAAGACAGTGATCGATGCAGAACATATAGGAGAAGAAGAATGAGGAGTGAGCCTAATTAAAAAGGAGAGCCTGCACGATCCAATGAGAAAAAGAAGAAAAGAGAGCAGCAGAGAAGAAAAGAGAAGTTGCAGAAGAAAAGGAGAGAGAGAGAGAGTTCGTGAAGAAGAAGAAGAGAAGCTTCATCAGAAGATCTGTCTTCACTGGAATCTGGATCAAATCCAATCCAGTCAGCTCCGTGCGAGCCACATCATGTTCTTATAGCTTGCAGCTTTCAGTTGCTGTGTGTCCTCATCTTTTGTTTCCCTTTTCTCATTTGTCATTTACTCAAGCTGTTGGTCAGCGGTTGCAGAGGATTTGTTCCTCTGGTCGGCAAGCTGTAAGGCCCAGCAAAGCTGTGTATCAGCGGATGGCAAGCTGTGTTGCCCAACCGATGTAGGCAAGCTGTGAAGCCCAGGGTTCTTCAAGCTGTTTGGTAGCAGAATCCACACTCAGGTTTGAGTGTGGGGTGCATGTAGGTCTGGAGAACCGAACCACCTAAAAAATCCTTTTGTCTTTTATGGTTTGATTCGTTGATTGCTTTTCGCCAGATGCATACTAGGACCGTAATCCAACTGTGGTGATTGATTAAGCACGCATCTCTGATGCTTGACAGTTTGTCCATTGAATTTGTATTTCTCACTTCGTCCAAATCTTAAATTGATCAAAATTCCTAAAAAGATCCATTCACCCCCCTCTGGATCTATTCGTATCAGCTCACGCACCCCGTCACCTAGCTGCTGAATGCCCCCTAGCCCTCCACCCACGGCTTCATACTCATATACAGACATTTCTTCAGCTTAGAACGAAGGTATTCGGATTCAATCCGATGTAAATAAACATCGGTTGCTTACGGCTGGTAGGGAAAGACGTCCTGTACACGATTCCCACAATCACCTACGCACTCGCACCCATGGAACCCCCTCTCTCCATGTGTCACCCGACCGCCCTAGCCCACGTGCCGCACCCTGGTGGCGCTTCCCCGGTCAAACCTTGGTTCCATGAGTGATTGTTGAGAGATCGACTGGCGCGCCCGCATCTTGTCCGGTTAACCCTTATCCTGACATTTCCGTGCCATTCGACCCTTTCCGACTTTCTGTAAAAAGGAGAGTGCCCGGTACCGCCGTAAGAAGCATGCAACCATATGGAGGATAACCGAGATATATCAAACTCCTGTATTTTCCTTCACCGCTGTATCCCTTTCCTCACCCCGATTAATCGACATAAAAACCAGCGCAATAGAGAGGATGGCACGCCTGGTGGGACGTCTCCCGCCTTCCTTATTTTTGTTGAAGAAAAGTCTGTGCCAGCCCTAAAGCCCGGTGCCCTTTCCCTGTCCTTACAGGAGAGGCAGAGGAGGGTACTCGTGCGCGCATTCTACAGTAGCTCCTGGTTCACGTTCTGATCGTCGGACCGCTCTCGGTGACTGTCAACAACTATCGCCTCCGCAGCACTCAGCTCTTCTGCAACCATGGCGACCGTCACCTACGGTCCCAACGTCATTGCCACTCATGCCCGGGTGGGCTACTTGGCGACGCCGATCGCTTTCGGCTGTTTCACCCCGGTTATCGGATCGCCCTACTTTTTGGGCGTGATCCGTGTGGCTGCTCCTCAGCCAACTCCAATTTTTCCAGTGGCCCCTGCGGCCAACGCGCCATGCGCACCCCCAGCACCAGTGCCCCGCCTGAGTGCCAGGCGTCGGACTGTCACTGCAGGCCCCTACAGGGCCCCCATATCAACGTCGGCCCGAGTGAACATCAGCCCCCGAGGCCAGCCTCGTCCGATCTCCAACACGGGCCCCGCACCCTGGACTTTGGTCACCCTCACAGCCTCTTCCTCGGGTCCTCAACCCCGAGCCGCAGCCAAGCCGGCACCCAACACGGGCTCCCTGCCCTGGGTCCATGACTTCTCAGCCTCTTCATCGGGTCCTCAACCCCGAGCCATGGCTTCTCAGCCTCTTCCTCGGGTCCTCAACAACGAGCCGCAGCCAAGTCGGCACCCAACACGGGCTCCCTGCCCCGGGTCCATGGCTTCCCAACCTCTTCCTCGGGTCCTCAACCCTGAGCCGCAGCCAAGCCGCCACCCAACACGGGCTCCCTGCCCCGGGGCCATGGCTTCCCATCATTCTCCTCGGGTCCTCAACCTGAGCCCCAGCAAAGCCGACACCCGACACGGGCTTTCAGCCTTGGGTTTACGGCTTCTCAGCATCTGCATCGGGTTTCCGACCTCGAATCCCGACGAGGCCGACACTCGACACGGGCTCACAGCCCGGAGTTCACGACTCCCCGGTATCACACTCGGGACTCCGGTTCTGAGCTCCAGTTGAACCGGCTCTCCCCGCGGGTCTTCTACCCAGTGGGCAATGTTCCTCAGCACCTCCCTTGGGCCTCTCGACCAGAGCCCAGACTACACCGGTGCCTACCATGGGTCCTCGACCCAGGGGCGTCGGCACCTCAGCACTTCCAATGGTGTCACTTCCCAGTGCAAGAGTGTCATCTCGAGCATTGGCGACGCTCCTATCGGCGCGGGCGAAGGCTTACACCCCAGTCGCCCAGCCATCGACTCCCGGTGCGGGTCACTTACCTTAGGGACCGATCCCGGCACTACGGACTGACGACTTCACGTTGCCAGTCGTTCCGGGTCATGTCTTCTCGATCTACCATCTTGAGGCGGAGTCTTCCTCGGATCCACAGAAGAAGCATCGCCATGGCCGCAGAACCAGGTGACTCCCTGCTGCAACCAGCAACTCTGACAAGACAGTCCTTGTCGGTGACTTGCGGATCCGTCTTGACGGGAGTGAACCAATCATACCCCAGGAATGGACAATTCCCACCATCCCCACTTCCAATCGTTTTGACCTCTTGCGTCAAACACGAGAGGATGGGGCGAAGCTCAAAGGAGCGGGTTCCTTGGCGACAGCCCGGGGGTACCTACCATAGCTAGACACACGGCCTCCCAAGACAACCCGTCGGAAAGGCGACGACAAAGGAGACCAGCAACCTGACCTGAGGAGAATCTGGGTCACCCCAAAACAAGCTCAAGCTATTCGAAGGGCGTGGATCACCAACCCCCTGCGAGCACTCAGACGCGGCATCAGACGGGATGCGACTGGCCTCACAGTAGCATCATCTGACGACGGCCAATCGTCCAATGTCCCCCGCACAAGCAAGCAGAGGCAAAGGCGAGCCCGCCCTCGGGCCCTCCAGTAACCTGTCCAGGGTTCTCCTCCGGCTGACATCAGGAGTGTGCCCCCTCCGCAATGCATCTCGGTCTTTGATAGACTAGGGACGCCTGTCTGCCCTGGGCGACACCCGTGAAGGAAGAGGACGGCCCGATTTATCAATGATGCGATTCGAGTGTTCACGTGCTACACAACCGGACACCAGCCAGACACCCAGTCTGACGACTTGAACCAGCCTCTGTCCTACTTCAGAAGGTCGCTCCACCAAGCTCCACCACCTCCTCCAACAGGTCACATCGGCACTTCTGCCAGACCGCAGGCGTCGGAACGCACGGAAGAGGTCCCGGTAGAAGACCGTGACCCTCCTATCAACCCAGAATCGGTCAACAATGACCCTTCTGTGAACGAGGTTCAAGAAGTGACCCTTGACGCTCTTATGAAGGAGAACCAGCACCTGAAGGCCCTCCTGCAGGACCTCCTCCAGGAACGAGACCTTCATCCGCAGCAACCTGCTAGGCCTCAGGCCGAGGCGCCGGCACCCCAGGTTGCTCGCGATGCTGCCAACACCTCAGCGGCGATTTCCCGAACCTCGTTGACAACTGGGTTTGGCATGTCCCCGGCTGAGGCTCAACCACGAGCCTCCAACACGCCAGTGCCAAAAAATCTCTTGGCATAACGCCAGATGATCGAGCGCATTATCGAGACAAAGCTCGCCCAGTATGGTGAAGGGACGGTCATGGTGGATCTCTACAGTGTACCCTACCCGATTCACCACTAGTTGAAGAAGCTTCCTCTAGAATACTCCAAGCCCCCGAAGCTGCAAAAGTTCGATGGGCAGGGATCGCCACGAGCAATTGGCCTACTATGTTACGGCCATGGACGTGTTAGCATTGCACGAATCATACCTCCTCCGCTACTTCGCCACTTCCCTCATGGGCACGGCCTTCCAATGGTACTCCTGCCTGAAGCCCGGCTCAGTCATCGACTAGGTAGATCTCTAGAAGAAATTCCTCGACCGATTTCAAACGGCCAAGCGGAAGGTCTCCCTAGCCGAACTCTGTTATCTCCGGTAGGAAAAGGGCGAGAGCACCCTCGACTTCATCAAAAAATGGCGAGACCTCAACATGAGGTGTGTCAATCCACCCATCCAAGAGGACGCCATCACTATATGTCGTCGAGGTCTGGCGGCCGAGGTCAGCAAAAAGCTTCTCGGTACCAATATCAAAGGCTTCGCCAACTCAATTCGGCAGTCGTTGAGATAGAGATGTTCTTCGCCGATAACCCGAGCTATACTGCAGTAAAGGGTAAACAAGCACGAGAACGCCAGCCTAGCAAGGAGGTGAACATCATAGAGTTCACCCCTGCCACTAAGGCCAGTAAAGGGGCTGAATCTAGCGGCTCTGACAAAAAGCCAGCAGATAAGCCGGCTGCTCCTTCCTTCTCGGAGCGCATGAAGACACCCTTCTCCTTCAAGAAGGAACACATGAAGATGCTCTTCGACCTCTGCATGGCCCAGAAGATCATCGAGCTACCAGAAATCCGCAAGCCGGACGAGGCCCTGAAGACCGAAGATCCCAGTTACTACCTGTACCATCGCATGCTGGGTCATTCAATTGAAGATTGCTACGTCTTCAAGACTCAAGCACAGAAGCTAATCCGAGACGGTCTTGTCAAGATGAAGAGCGGTCTTGTCGATCCTCCGCAACCACATACGTGGGCCAAGCCAGCTAAGGCAGCCCGCGTGGCTCACCCCTCAGCCAATGTCATCCACATGATGGCCGCATTCTCTCTCTTTGATGACGAGTCAGAGGAGCACATGGCTAATCGAAGGGGACGTTCGATCTGGTATCTAGGGTGGAGGCCTTGGCATGATCAGAGACCCCTCTCCTTCCCCAGAGAGAGAACCCTGCGACTCTTTGATATCCTTGTCGAGACTGGGCAAATCATGCCCCGTGACTCGCTTACCGACTACACCTATTGGGATCGTAGTCACCCCCAGTACTGCCCCTTCCACGCCAAGATCTGCCACCCGATCGAGTCCTGTGAGGAAGTTCAACACCTCATCCAAGAACAGATCCGATGGGAGCAGATCGATACGGAAGGAAATTCCATGTCACTCGTCAGGCTTCGGCAAGCTGTCGAAGAGACCCTGAGCATCGTCAGGGATGCGCTAGAGCGGCCGAACTCTCCTCAAGAAAATGGGCATGGGCTGCCTTACTAGCATCCTCCAGAATGGCTCGAGTTCCGGACTGACAACCGAGAGGCGCTCGAGTGACTGCGAAGGCTTAGAGAGTGAAATTTCACCGTGCTTCACATGCGTTTCTCTCTCCTCCTGTGCTCCCACCCCTCGCTCCCGCGTGGCTTCCACTCCCTTTATGCGTTTTGACATTGGACTTTTCTGATCATCCTCCGACGATGGCCGGTGGTGGGGGAGGCCCTGTGCCTCCCCCTCCCCCCCGGTCCCTTGCCGGTCGTAGCCGTTGCAGCCTCCGTTGCGTCCTGCTTTTCCAAGTCCTTCCTAGGCCTTGCTTATTCGGACGTGGCTGTTTCTTCGCCGACGCAAGCTTCCTCTCCTGCTACAGAGGCTGGGCGTGTGGCCTCCCTGGCTGCACCCTCTCTTTCTAGCTCATCCTCTTCGCCGCTGTTCTCATCTGCCGGTGTCTTCCTTCCCTCCGGCGGTGTCCAAGCTCCTCCCCGGCTTGTTCCCCCTCCTGTGGAGGGACGACACGTCCTTGGCCGCTCGTTCACGCCACCGTCGGACGGAGGCACTGCCAGCCCTGCGCGTCAGTCGGTGGTGGTCAACCCTGGCTTTGGCACGGTCTCCTTTGCATCTCCTCCAATCGATGGGCGCCACGCATCAGATCTCCCACACACGCAACCCCAACTCACGCTTTCCCTCCCATCCCAGCTTCCCCCCTCGCCATTTGTTCCCTGCACTCTGCCGTTGACTCCCGTTGACGGTGATGGGATGGCATCCAAAAATGATGCTCTATTTTTGGATGTCCCATGCTTTGCTTCGGTGGGTGCCCCTCCGCCGGAGTCGACAGTGGGTGCCCTTGGCATTCCGGCCTCTTCTCCTTCGGTGGCATCACCGCCGGCCGGCTCGTTGCTTGCCCCTCTCTCCGACACGTCTCCTCCAACCATCACTAGTTCCTTCCCGACTGTGCTCCCCGCCCTTGCACCCTCTTCTGCCGCTTGCCCAGCTCCTGCTGAGGTCCCTGTTGCTGTCCCTACCCTCCCCATGGTCCAGGCGGCTCCAGCTTCTCTTCCCAAGGCCCTCTCGTTCGGCGCCAACCAGCCGCATGCGGTCCACCCTAGACCTCGCGTTGGGGCATCCGATGGTGTCGGTGGCCCTCTCTTGCAATCTCCCCTCGGGGCTGCCAACCCCAGGGGCCCAACCACGGGTAGGTCTGACCATGGCCGGCTGCCAGTGGTCCCTCCCTCGTATCCTCTCCCCTCTACACTCGCCCCCTCCTTCTCCCAGGTGGTTCTTAGCTCCTTCGTTCCACCGGTTTTACCTTTGTCTGTTCACGCCCATGCTTCCACCGATGCCGGTGAGCCAGCGGCATTCTTCTCACTTGAAGAGGTGCATTTGTTGTGCAAGCCTATTGATTTTGTTGTCATCGCCAGAACGCCCAAAGGCCGCCCACCTTTTGCTGATATTAGGGGTCATCTAGCCCAAAGGTTTAACTTCAAGCAGGACTTCTTGCTTAGTGCCATGGACAAACGACATCTTCTCCTTCGGTTCTCCAACCGGGATGACTTCTTATCAGTCCTCCTCAATGACTACATGCTCGTTCACGGCCGGCCCTTCTGGTTCTTCAAATGGACACTAGATTTCTCGTCGGAGCATGACTCGCCACTCTTCCCCATCTGGATTGACCTTCCAGGCCTTCCCGTTAGCTTCTACAATGAAGCTGCTATCTCTTCCATCTCTGGCAGCATTGGGCCGACTCTGCAGATCGCCCGGGACACGCTCTGCATCACCCGCGCGCACGCGGCTCGTGTTTGTGTCCAGCTTGATGCTTCTAGAAGGCTTCCCCACCGCGTGTGGGTTGGCATTGGTGCTGGGGGCTTCTGGCAACCTGTGGTCATTCCTGCCCCTCCCCTCTTTTGCTCATCCTGCCGCCGCCTAGGCCACCTCGTCGATGACTGCAAGAGGAGGCTCGGTTTTCATGGAGTCCCAGATCTTGGTTCCAAGCTTCGCCCGGTCCCTGCTCCGCCGTCTGGCTCAGTTTGGCGCCCATCTGCAGGAGCTGGCATCAAGCCCGCTGTGAAGGAGCACGCCTTGGCCGTCGTAGGGCCTGAAGCGTGCCACGGCCCGTCCAGGGCATCCTCTCAGCCTCTTGGCAGGAGCGCCCCTGTTTACTAATTAACTACTATTTTTTTAGAATTTTTATATGATAGTCAAAATCTTTACTATTTACTATTTGCCACAACACTATTCAAAATTTACTATTCACGAAATTTAATATTTTGTACAGAAAATCGGGGTCTTACAGCCCTAGCTGTGCTTCCCACCACCTCTCAGGCGGCTGTGGACATCAAAAAAAATGATGATGATCATATGGCATGCACATCTCAGCACTCAAGAGCGAGTCAAAGATGGGAAGGCCGAATAAACCCTATGCTTCCTCCAAGAAGGATGAATACCTACCCGGTGCTCCGCCACCCAACAAAGAAGCCCCTCGTGCTGAAGAGATGGCCCCGGCTCTCCAGGCGGCATTGCCTAAGGCTGAATCAAAAGAAACTCAGGAATTTGAACACGTGTTCGGCACGTGCCGGAGATCACTCGAAGTTCCAAATCGGGATGCAGAGGCCCTGAACTAAACACCCCGGAGGCGGTGCATTACAACTAAAGCAACACAGGAGGACAAGCGTCCGTCTGAATAGCCGTGAAGCCGAGACGAAGTCTAAACCGGCGCGCCCTTGCTTTGGCCTTAAACCGACGCGCCCTTGCTTTGGCCTTAAACCGGCGCGCCCTTGCTTGGCCTTAAACCGGCGCGCCCCTCCATCAAGCTTTAAACCGGCGTGCCCCCTTGTGTGCTGCTAATCCGGTGCGCACAACTCCGCGCTGTTTTAACCAAAGGGCAATCCCATCTATACTCCGATGCTCTGTTTCCTGATGAATCTCGCGCGAAGTCTAGAGAGGAGAAGAACAGTGCATTCAATGCCCGTCCCATAGCCATTTAAAGACCGCGGAGCTGTGCACACCCCAACTCGACAGCGCAACGATGCTAGCAGTAGAGGCCAGCAGCGACGGTGGCAGCAACAGCATATCTCCCGGCAGACCTGCGAACATCCCGTCCTCGGACGAATGATAGGGTACGGATTGAACTAGCAGTAGCCAGCGTGACGAGTCGACTCTCGACGCTGATGCGAATGAGGTAGAGGTGGCGGGAACCCTCCCCCCACTGGCCATCCTTCGAAGAAAATGTAACCCGCCATATATATGTGGGGAGCCCGTTACAAAAAAGGAGAGAGGCTCGAACCCCCGATGGGCAATTGAAGAAAAGGAAGAGAAGGTCACCAGAAGAAGAAGAAGCCCTGTCCCTGCGCCTGCTAGGTGAAGAAAAGAGAGTTTGAGCGTGAGAGAAGAGGGGTGAGCTCGGAGGTATTTTCCCTTTTTCTTTGGGGTAGATTCCCCACTGTCTTTCCCCTTGTGGATGAATAAAGGAAAGGCCTTTTACAATGTATGGTGTTCTATTGCTATGATCTCTTCCCCTTTCCTTCAGTTTTCTTTCTCTCAATTTCCTACATCACCCGGGGTCCTCGGAAGCTTGCCCATCTGTGGCATGAACTTTGAGGGAACCCGTTTGAAGGGTGAATATGCATAGCCATTCATGGCGAACATCCGTCCCTGTGGAACTTCCACGAAATCACCATCTGTAAGCTGCTGGAACTCTTGAAGGCTGGTCTTCGAGTCTCCACACGCACTTATAAGTTAACGGAGGCCTCACTCCGAGTTTTGAGGTTCACCCCGGAGCAATCCGTTTGGTGTTCCCCATTTTTTTTTCTGGCAAGCTTCAGTCCGGGGGAAATGCTGCCCGATTTTTGCCAGGCCAAGAACAAGAGGAACAAGAACAAGAACACATATAAGAACGAATAAATGAAGCTTCTTCAGACTAAATCAACCCCACTCAGAAAACCCCCCGCCAGAAATGAAACACAAACTAAACTACCCTGCACAACAAACACTTCTAATAAAACACCCAAACTTTCATGCCAATTCACCTTAACAAATGATCAAACACTTTCTATCAACTTAATCCACCAATTAGGTGAACAAACCAATCATCCAATTAACGTGCAGTTGAAAGAAACAAGAAAAGAATCAAATAGAATGAAATAAAACCCACAGAAGTTATCCCGGCGTGCTCCTAATCCGGCGCGGTACCCCCCGCGCCGGTTTAGCTTCACACTCAAAACCCCCTTCATTTTCTTGGCATCTATCCGGCGCGCCCCCTTTGCATAGCCCCTTAAACCGGCGCGCCTTACTATTCATTACCCTATTCCGGCGCGCCCCTGGCCCCTCTTCCTTCTTGCCATGTAACTGGCGCCCCCCCTTAACATCTTTAATCGGCGCGCCCTATTGCACCCATTAGACCGACGCGCCCCTTTGCATCCCCTTTACCAGCGCGCCCCCCCTTGGCATCCCCTTATCTGGCGCGCCCACTTGCTTCGTTAAACCGGTGTGCCTCATTAAAAGAAAGGGCAACATAATTAGCTAAATAAAAATAAAAGGCCTGAAACTATTAAATAAAACAAACGAAGAGACCTAAATCAATAAAAAGAAATGAAAGAATATAAGCTGCCTCTGTCATAATCGAAATGACCTGACCGCGTAGGTCGATCCGCGTGCGAGGGCGCACGTTGGCGAGTTTGGGCTTCACACTTAACAATTCGCTTCCCCGGACTGTGTTTGAAGAGAAAAGCAATGATACCCCACTATATCGGACTTGGATCTCGGGAGCCCTCGCCCGGACGTGACCATGATCGGATCTTATCCCGGGCCGATAGTTCGTTAGCTCGACCCGTCTTTATCGGGATCCGATCCCGCACCTACATTAAACTTACCGTACCTACGGCAGACATCCATACGATTTTATCGTCGTCCTCGACGCTACTAATATGGACTTCCGTCCGAATAATGAATGGTCCGTTAGTGACCGACATATATACCGGGATCTAATCCCGCACCCACATTAAACTTGTCGCAGCTATGGCAGACATCCGTGTGGTTTTGTTGTTATCTTCGACGCTTCAAATGTGGACTCTCGTCCGAACGATGAATGGTCCGTTAGTGACCGATATATATATACTGGGATCTAATCCTGCACTTGCATTAAACTTGCCGTACTCACGGTAGACATTTACGCGGATTCACTCCCGTCACCATCTTATTTTCTATACGGACCTTTGTCCGAACGTAAAATGGTCCATGAGTGACCGAGAAATCTGAATGGAATGAGACGGCTCTCGTCCTCCCCGAACCCTACACATGGGAATATTAATAAGGCCTCCGTGGGCCACGCTTAGACCTCGGGTCCGCCCCGATCATGGTCATTGCCTGACCCATATTCTCGGCCTATAGCCCGCTCCCTTTGAACGCACATTGGTTCTCAGATCTGGTCCAAGGACATCCTCCCGTTGCCCCCTTGGCACCGGAAACATTGACGATGCCCACGCGAGCCTGACTTCGACCGCGGGGGGCCCACCGCAGTATGGTCGTAGCTTAATCTTGCACCGGGCCAAAAAACTTATCGGTTTCTGACCGCTCTAACCGGGATTTAACTGAATGTTTCCCGTCCCCTTTGAACAATGAATTTGCCGTATCCCGGCATACATATGCTCCGGTTTTCCCTGTGACGATCATGATTTTCTGAAGCTGGACGCTCGTCCGAATATCAAAATGGTCCCTTAAGTGACCGACATATTTCAAAAGCTTGCTTCCCTAGACATAGGGCTTTCCGATTGATTCGAGACCGCTATCGGCTAGTTTCTCTCGATATAGTTTCATGGCCATGAGGCCCTAATTCCCGGCGATTAATCAAGGGTGTTCCCCACTCCGAGGGGATGTAAATGACGCTGTGACCTTTATGGCGCGGCGGGTTTTGGTCCCGACACGAACCACACAATCGTCTGATTAGTCAGATCGAGCGCACAATAAATCGTCACTAGGTGACTGGCACGCCCACGCACTTAATAAACCCAATTAACAAATAGACAACGAACTTAATAAAAAGTGCGTCCACAGTGGCCGTTGCTGCTATTGCCACTCCAACTCCATCGGTTGCTTCCGGTGGGCTCCTCGTCGCAGCTCTAGCCGCTCTGTACCATGCTTCACGTCCTCATCCCCTGCCACCGCCTAGCGATCCCTCCTTAGCCTTGGCTGGGGATTCGTCCAGAGGCGTGCTGGGCCACCCTCCGCTGAAGGACCTCCCTCCCACCTCAATGCCTGAGGAGTGCTCCGTTGTTACTGCCGTTCTGGCCGCAGACGGACCCCCACCGTCTCTTCATGGTGCCGGTGTTGTCTCCTTGGATGCTCTGGCGGTGGAGGTCGCCCTGTCAGCTTTTGGGAAGCTTCATCCCGCCTTGGGCTTGACTGGGGTGACTGGTTCATGCCCTGTGCTTGTGGACGAGCTCTCCCCTGCCATCCCTCAGATCATCCAAGTCTTGCCGCTGCCAGGATTGGAACCGACCTCCCTCGGGTCCACCCTTCCTGCGGGCCTTGCTAAGCCCGTCCACTTCACAGCCGTGACCTCTCCTTTTGGGATGGCCGAGTCATCGACTTGCGGTTTCTCTCTCGCTGCAGCGCCTACTACAACTGTCCTCCCACCAGCGACCAGCGGCCGCTTGGCTTCTTCACCGACACCGTTGTCAGCTTCTGTGCAGGGTTCCTCCTTCTCCTCTGCAGCTGCCGCTCCTTCCGAGCCTCCTACGACTCCTCACGGCCAGTCTTCAGAGGAGGCGGCAACGGTGCCTCAAGTTCTTCCCGACTGTGACCACTTGCCGGTCACCTCTATGGCCTCGGCATCATTGGTGCCAGCAATGACAATCGGTCCTACCGCGGCTACTCCATCATGGCCGCCAGCGATCTCCCTTGTTCGCTCTTCTGCCTCCGTGGTCTTGGGCCTTGCTGCTCCTTCCGCTGAGCCGTCTGCACCTCCACTGGCCCCTCGCGCGGGGCTCAACACCACCACTCCACCTTGGTCCCCGGCTGCCCCCCCTCAGGACGTACTAGGGTCTCCTACTCCACCACTTCCTCCTGCCTCGGCTACAGGTCCGCAGGTGGAGGCGGCTACCTCTCCCCTTGGTTCTCCTCCACCGGCCACTCGCGTCTCTTTCGCTGACGCCGTCAAGCGTGCTGCTAGGTCCACTTATCGACGAGCGTTATCCTCCGACGAGCATGCGCCTCCCTCCGTCGACCCCCCCTCCAGGGCCGTTGGGATGGAGGAGCAACCTCAGCCACTCAGCACCGGATCAACTTCACTTCCCCCCTCCAGCGTCTCCACATTCCGGGCGTCGAGCCGATTCTGGACGAGTTGTTTGATCTCACTCATGCTCACACCATCTTCGTAGGCAAACACCGTGACGGCCGTTCGTGATCGATTGTGAGAGCTGACGGCGTTGCGACTAGGAGTTCCCTCCGCAGATCCATCTCCACTAGCTCCTCTAGGGACCGATGATGTCGGATGCTGGGGTCCTTGCCGCCTTTGGCGGATTGTATCTTTGCTTTCGTGTTGTTTCCTTCTTAGTAGGTCGTCTGCACCACCTTTCTTATATGTATGGTGCCCCCTCTCTCTCCTCCTCATGTACCTCTCTTTATTCTGCTTTGCTTAATGAAAAGGCTTGCCTGGTGGCCGGGATGGTGTTTTCATCTTCTTCCGCAATGAAGGGATGAACCCCCTCTCCCGTATTCCCCCTTGCAAGTATCAACTTCAGTTAAAAAAAGGCTTAGAGAGTAGGATGCCAGTCAAGAGGCGGGGCCGACTAACTTCTTGGTCAACGTCATCCATTCCCCTGCTCCTCCGGCCCTCGAGGGCTTTTAGGCATCTACAGCTAGCCAGCCAACCCCAGCCACCTCGGCCACGCGGTGGCAGTCCTGGCGGGAGCTAAAGTCTCTCCCTTTTCCTGAAGAAGACACTGCCAGGATCCTCCAGGTCCTTCTCGGCCGAGAGGACGTTCTGGTGGGCGAGACGATGATAAGCTCTTCGGCTCTTTCTCGTCCTCCGGATAGGAAGGGAAAGCAAAAACAGGGTGAGGCCCCGCCTCAGCCTCGGTGCACCTCCCCTGTGGAGGGGCGGTCGGGTAAACCCTACCTACCTGTTGACACAATCCGGAGTACAAAGAAGACACCTTCAGAGTCTTCAGCGGCTTCGCTTCAAATGGCGGGCCCGCCGCCACAAGGCTCCTTCATTCCGCAAAGTCGGGATAGCTGTGCAGAGCGATGATGTCCTACGACACTGTCAGTTATCGCTAGGCCTAGCTCTCAGCATGGTTGCAAAGGCAAGGCTAAAGAGCAGGATGACCAATACACTTCTCTATCCGCTTGTCAACAGAAGCCCCTGCCACCGCGGGTAAGGCATCAAACCGCGCATATGTCCTCCAACACCGGTCCCAATGTACCAGCTCAGCGGAAGACATCCCTACCGCCACCGCGGCTAAGGCATCAAACCACGCACACGTCTTCGGACGCCAGCACTAGCCTACCGACTCCTCGTAGGCTCCCGTTGCCACCAAGGGTAAGGCACCCAACCGCGCATACATCTTCGGACGCCAGTCCCAGCATTCCGGCATACCAGGAATTACCGCTCAAGGTAATCGAGTAGGCGATCAACACCACCTTCCAGATATAACAAGTGGAAGGCGCCTGGATCGAAATCCGAGCGAGGAAGAGTCATCGACCTCACCCTGCAAGGGTGTCAGCTCAGAGGTATCCTCATCAGGATTTATCAACTCTGGCTCCAACACCTCTCCCTCCTACTCCCTTGGAGACGGCTATTGCCAAGAGACAAGATAAAAATAGGAGGAAGAACCTCAGAAGCCGGCTTAGGAAACAGGCTGAACAAGTAGCCGCCTTGCAATTTCTGACTGAGCCAACGCCTCTTCAAAGGCTCCAGCGGCTCATTGATGACTTGGAGGAATACGTTCCCCCTCGTCCTACCGGGGCTCTCCCACTCGACAGCTACATCCCGTGGGAAGAAATGCAGAAACGAGCCCGCCTCAGAAATTGGGTCCAAGAGATGATCCAAAAGCTCAAAAATGGCGAACGACTCGTGATCCCTGACAAGCTCTCCTTATGCTATAAAGACAAGGAGATCACCACAGAGTAGCTAGAAGAAATGCTCCGACGCTGCACCTGTCACATGGTGGCCATCCCACCTCCTGACAATATCAACGCCTCTCGGCGGGGTGAGCCAGTAGCATTCCGGACAAGACAAAGGGCTACCACCCCTCTTGGGCTGCAGCCAGCTCTAGAACACACCGGTCGCGACCGAGGTCGTGGCCAGGGACGCGGTAGAGGCCGTGGGAGAACTCCTGAGCTACCTCCTCACCCATCCACCTTCGATCCGGAGCGGATCATCGTCTTTCGAGGAGAGGAATCGGCTCCCATTCCAGAAGTAGAAATTTGGGGCAGACCCGGCATCTTCGATCCTTCCGACAGTTAAGAGGCTACTGCTAGCCTCCCAGCCCCTGCACCAGTACCAACTTCTATGCCAGAGCAAGCGGGACCGTTCGACAAGGACGAGCCAGCCTGCCAATTACCCCCAGAAGAGCCGTCATTGGCATCCCTATTTCAAGAGCTCGTTGGCGATCGTGGTCAATCTAATCCCAGTGGCAAGGGCAAGGCAGTGCAACTCCCCGACGGGGAACAGCACGACAGCTCGCAGAAGGTTCAATCGGACATACTACCCTCTCTGGACGACGCTCGAGCCCGAGCTGACCGGAAGGTCCTCAACCAGATGAAGAGCTTCCCTGCCATCATTTCAATTTGGTAAGCCATCGCTTGGAGTAAGGACCTAAGGGAAACCCTTATCAAAATACTCCAAGAGCCGAAAGTCTATGAAGCGCATGCCACGGAAATGAAGGCGTCTGCCTATGGAGCCTTCGCATCCACTATCACCTTCACGGAGAAAGACATGTTGCTTTCCCCTCCGTGCCACAACCGTCCTCTCTACATGAAGGGGAAGATCAACGGGCATGATGTGAATCAGATCCTGGTAGACGCTGGTGCTATCATTAACATCATGCCGGTCAAGACGTTCAAGTCTCTATATCTGACCCCGTACCTCCAGAAGGTTCAAGCGGTCAAGATATCCGATTTCAACCAGAACACCGAGGACGTCCTCGGTCGGGTAGACGTCGATCTGGTGCTCAATGATTTCGCCTCCAAGGCAACATTCTACATCATCGACTCCAACACGTCTTACAAGATGTTATTGGGCAGACCCTAACTCCATGAAAACTATGTCATCCCGTCGACTCTCCACCAATGCATCAAGTATGCCAAGGACGGGGAGCAACATAAGGTCTTTGCAGACCTGTCGCCGTTCACACCGATAGAATGCAACCTGGCCGATGCTGCGCCCTACTTCAAGGGGATCAGTCCCTACCTCGTGATCAAGAGCAAACGTAACGGCTGGCTCTCAAAAGAAGATGGCGATGATCTCTTCTCTGTCGACGAGGAAAAGGCCAAGCTTCATCGGCTGCGCCTCGACTCCAAGTCAACCTCAGACCACCCCGAGAGACGCCAGATTGACTTCGAGGCTAATCTTATTAGCCAAGCTATCGGCAAGAGTATATGCCTGCCACCAGACTGCATCCAGCTCCCATGTGCATCCGAGGAGCACAGTGTCGAGTCGCTGACGACTTTCATTGTCACCTTCAAGCGATAATGCTGAAACAAGAAAAAGGCTAAACGGGACAAACCCATCGTCTTCTACAAAGGAGACATGGTCCCTCAGGTCCCGCCAGATGATGACTTCGGCTGATCTAGACAAGCCAATGATACCCCTGAAGCAGTTCAGGTGTGGGGCGACCTATCGTCGCATATTCAAGAAATGTGTTTGAAGCAACACATTCCCCTATGGCAAACTCCTGCCCAACAAAGATACTTCCGTCGACTGTGGGACCCATCCCAGGGTCGGGGGCAACCCCCGTCCTTCCATAAGGATACCAGAGGGCTTGGTTATGACCAAGACCCGGACTTCCGCATCTACTATGCAGTCAATGTCGTAGGACTGGCACTACCAACCTACGACAGAGCTAGAGTCGAAGCCAAATTCGACAGCTCCAGGGATAAGGGAGAGGAAATCCTGATCCTGATCTCCGCTAAAGCCAGAACCCCGGCTCAGGCCATCGGGGAACCTTCTTCGCCTCCCTACCAAGATAAAGGGGCAGAGGAAGTGATGAGGGCATCCCTTGTCCCTCCACATTTTCTCCGGACTCGGATTGTTCGTCGGCAAGCGCCATTATGTTAGTCATGTATTTTTGAGTCTAGTCATGTAATCTTCACATTTTCTTTGAGTCAATATCATGTAATTTTCCCTTTATTTGAGTCATGTACCTAGGTTGTTGAGTCATTTTCCTAAGTATTGAGTCATTATGTTGGTTTGATAGGTTTTTGGGCCCATCTCATTGGGCTAGGCCCATGGATGCCCCCCCTTCCCTTCGGTTATTAGTCATTGTGTCTTTTGTTAGGGTCCTTTGTGAAAAAGTCATGTGCCTATAAATAGGTCACCCCACTCCTCATATGTAACAACTTTTGAAGAATCATTTGAATAGAAAAAATTCTCTAGTCTTACTCCTCTCTACCAAATCTCTCTTCCCTCTCTCACCCATTATCTCTCTCTCTCTCTCTCTTTATCTCTCTCTCTCTCTCTCCCTCTACCCAATTTTCGGAATTTTCTCTCTCCTCCCCATTCACCCCTCATTAAGACCTCTCCCCTTCCCCATACACCCATTTAACTCTCCCCCAACCCAAGGTGGCATCCTCCAATCCACACCCCACCTCCCAACCCCCAACTACCCAACACCACTTCCTAAGCACCCCTTCCTCTCCCCAAGGTTGAAGGGGCTCTTCCCTAAGCCCAAATTCAAATTTCCCTCTCCCTAGGGCAGTGCCCTTCCATCTCTCCACCTCCCAAACCACCCAAAGTCGCAGCCCCCCTTCCCCATACCAGCCAAGTTCACCCTCCACCTCTTACTCTCTTGGCCATCCCCTTCCCCACCCCCTCATCTTCTTCTCATTCAGCCTCTATTTCAGACAGTAGAGTTGCAGCAACTTGAAGAGGCAGCCACGACCGTCTCTCAAAGATTCAGGTGGCAAGGCCTACATTTCTAGAATCATCATCGAGATAGCTTTCCAACGGTGGTGGTCTCGCCGGCTTCCGAGGTCGGAGCTATCCGCAGGAGCTGATCTCCCACGACTGCGCAGAAGACCCCAGGCAGAGAACCAGAGCGAGATTGGAAGCCCGACCACGACGAACCTTTTGGGATTCAGATCAAGTGTTCTTCAGCAAAGTTCTTCCCTCTCAAGTTCTGTTTCATCCTAAAGAAGCAGAGCTGCATTTGGACATTGACATCTCAAGTTACAAATTTTCTACTCCAAGTGTGTCAGGTCAGTTTACAGGAGCCAGAACTGACACCCCTCTACTCATCTGATTTTCCCGGTCTTCTCCGACATCTTCCGATGTCGTCGTCTGTGCCGACAGAAAGAAGACTCGGCTAAGGTTCCAACGGTTCAGGTCTCGTCTCAATCAGAGCTCGTTAGAGATAGTGGCACCCTCTGCAACCAGCCACATTGATCTGCACCAGACAGAGGCAGAATCAATCAGTCCGGTCCCAGACTCTGCCACGGCCAGCTCGTTAAGGCTCTGAGCACCATTTTTGGAGGAAAGAAACTACTTCAAGCTAGCTGCCACCTCCAAGAAGAAGGGACTCAATCGGCCATCGGAACCCTCTGCTCCAATTTTCTTCGTCGGAGACGGCAGACTGCGCCCTGTGGTCCCAGGTTAGACCAGTCCTCACTCCTTCGGTTACCCCTCTCTCCACCGACATCGGATCGCATCCCCGTCAACTCCGGCTCGAAGCTACCCCGACCACAATCGCATCACCACCAGTTTCATTCCAATCGGAGTCCGTTAGAGCCCACAGTGACTTCTGTAACCTGCTGCATCAGTTCGGTACCCGCCAGAGACCAGACGCTGCTGTCCTGTTCCAGTCGCCGGCGCGGTCAGCCCCGAGTATCAAAGCTTCCCCAAAAATTCAAGCTTCATCCTCTGTCAGTTGGGAAACTTTTGGTGCTGGTCTCGTCAAGATCCGAGTTCCGTGGAACCCGTGGCAGCACCGTCTCCGACTGTCTGTCCAGTGAACCTGAAGCAGGGCAGAACCGGTGGAGCTCGGGAGGTCAAGTTTCATTGCGTAATCCCCAACCCGTTTGGCCGGCTGAAGGCCCCTCCCTGCGTGGAGGTAGTTTTGGATGTAATTAACTTAATCCCCACCCCAAGATCATCCCTCCTGCGAGAGGCGTAGTGTTGTACTCTTTACACTTTCAGGTTGAAGCGACACCGACGTGGCGTGCGGGTACATACCCTCGCCTCCCCGCTCGCCCCCGTCTCCGGCCGGAGTCGGCGTCTTCACGCCGGCTAGGTGAGCTCCTGAACATCCCTCATTGCTGTATTGGACTTGCTTAGCTTAGTATTGCTATAGTTACTCCGTCGGCGGTAAGAGAGTGTCCGATTTTACATTGCCACCAAATTGAGTGACCACCGCGGGCGAGTTGAGAGTGAATCCACTTAACCCACACCCTTGGTGTGTTGGCCGCCCATGATTTGGGCATCCTAGGCCCATTTTGGGTTCTCCCCAAGCTTGCCAACCCTTGGAGCCTCATGGTCCCACCTCGGACCCTCTCCAACATCGCCTAGTTGCCTTCGGGCCCTAGTGTGTGCCATACGGGTGAGCTCACTAGTGTGAGTCCGCTGCTCAAACTTGAATGCTTGCAAAATAGGTCCAAGGTCGGTTTTACATCAAGTGGTATCAGAGCAAGTTCACAACTTGTCTCTATCAAGTTGGTCCTAGGGCATGTCTATGCATTTAGAGTCTTCAAGTGCATCACTCTTGTCCCATAGTATGGCCACCTCATATCAACCTTACCAATCGGCCTACTCCATAAGTCCAAGCCACCAAGAGATGCCTACCACTAACACCCATAACTTCCCTGGCCATGTCAACTACTTCATGAAAGCCTTGACCTATGCTAATGAGCGGCTTGATAACATATCGGACCGACTCAACCAACTTGGAGAAAATAGGCCCGCCCCAAGGACAGACGATAGAATGGTCCCTTTCCCACTTCCCACCTTTGATGGAACCTCTCCTAGAGAATATTTAGATTGGGAAGCTACAATGGACCAATACTTCACTTGGTATCATATATTCGAGGATGAAAAGGCATTGGTTGCCAAAATGCAACTTACCAAACGGGCGGAAACTTATTGGATGCAAATTGTCGGGCTAAAGATATTTAGAAGGGAAACTCCCATCACCACTTGGAAGGACATGAAGGAGTAACTTAGAGCAAAATATATGTCCCCTTCCTACCCGGGTTACCAAAACTCGAGGAGCACTCTCACTCCTCCAAACCCACCCGTCCAAACCCTTACCACTAGAACCCAAGTCTCCAAGGCCTCCACCTCCCCACCTAATCCCATGAGGGCCCCCACACCCCAACCAAAACCCCCTTCACTAACGTACACTAGTCAAGCCTCTTTAGCCCCCACTTCCACCCCAAATGATCCCAAGGGCAAGAGACCCCTAACCGACCCAATTCCCTCCATGGTGACCACCACTCATCCAACCCTCACCATTAAAAACCATGTGGACACCGTGTCCACCCCTCCACCAAGGCCCATAATGGCCACCATCCCCAAACCCAAAACCCCTCACCCAACTCACCTCCCGCTTCCTACACCAATTTTTCCCCAATCTAGGCCTCCTCTACTTCCCCTTTCGATCCAAGTCCACCCTTGCCCACCACCCCAAGTGCATCATGCTCCAGCTATCACCAATTCTCCCGCATTAGACCTACCCAACCCATTAACACTAGGAATTGAAACCTCCACAACCCTCCACATGGGAGTAGATGCTAGTCCGGAACCCATTCCCACCCATAAGGAAGCCCAAGATCACACCAATGGTAAGAAAAAGCCTCAACCCTTTACCACTTCAAATAGCCCGGATCCTCAAGAGTCACCCACCTTCACCATGAATGAGCATATACTCCAATGGCTCAAGCAAGGACCCACCCTTCCTAGCTCACCCCCACCTCTCTCACCTTTGGGATATCCATCCCAAATTGTTCCCCTCCACTCCTATCACACCACAATCCAATCCTACTATGAGGTAGAAGATTGGGATGATCTCCTCAAAGGTCTAAAGTGGCAATCAGACTTGACTTCTTTATTGGCCCTACGAGCGGACCAACCCAAGAGCCTTAACCTCATCCATCCATGCATTGGGTCTATCTCCTCGGTTTGCACTATTGGTTGCTACACTAGTGACATCCTTTTCCTTCTCCCCATAGTGAAAGAGCCCATCCTGGTCCACTCCCCTACCATTGTGATTCCTAAAACCTTGACTAACCAGCCCACCCCATACACCGGCCCAACCATTCAACTAGAAGAAGGCGACTCATCACCTTTTGAGGACCTTGAGGACATGAAGCCCCTTGGTAACCTACTTTATGATCCCTATGATCCATTCCAATGGGAGTCAAGGAACTCAAGTAACCCAACCACCTTAACTACCACCTACCTTTCCCTACCCCAACCCACCATGTTTGATCCAATCCACCCCATCCCAGACCCGGGTTATACCATGGGAACCATGACTTTGGGTGGTATACACCTAGGGATCGAGGAAGTGCCCCATCTCATGATATCCACCTTTCTAGACCCCTTCGACCCATTCCAATGGAAGTCCAAAGGCCCACACATAGGAGACATCTTTGTCACAAGAGTGCATAAGTCTTGGCATACAACACCACTTGGCATGATTCATAAGTCGGGTACATTCATTTACATCACCCACATGTCAAGTAGGAAGCATAAGTGGACCGTATTTGGATGTATTGGCCCACCCTCATTCATCATGAGTCTTAAGTATAAGTGGAGCATACATGGATGTCCGGGTCCCCCGACATTTGTCATACCCATGCATAAAAGGTTCATCTATGGATGTCCCGACCCCCCTGAGTCTGTCACAATCTTCATAGCATCAAAGCATGATCGATCTACATGTGGCTGCCCCGGACCACCTTTGCATACCAAACATTGCCCACTCACATCGCATCATCAAGCATGGCATATGCATCCAAGCACATATCAAGCAACAAGCGGTGATATTCACAACAAGCGAGCAAAAACTCATGAGCGCCACTTGGAATTCCAAGTTGGTAACTTGACGATGATGACTTTGGAGTGGCTCTACCCCAGGGTCACCTCCAAATTGAGGGCACGAGGACTTGGACCTTGCCAAGTTTTGAGTGGCTTTGGCAACCCGGCTTATGGGTTGAACTTTCAAAAAGGGTTTTGGGATTCTCCCCATTTCTCATGTGGCGGATCTAGCACCTTATAAGGGCACCGCGGTGGATCCTAGTGAGTGCCTCCAGCTTACACCTACCCTTGTGAGAGACACCCTCGGAGTGCCACCACAAATAGCCTGAGAGCTCGACGTGAGCACACAGCGGTAATACTAGGCAAGCAAGATCCCATCGCCAGCATGAGGGTATGACCGAGTCACTTTGTCGAGCTGAAGCGCCGTTCCCCGACTATGGTCGCGGGTTGAGTATGGAGATCGAGGATCACCCAGAGCCGCAGTTCGATGTACTACTTCTCTGGTGGACCCATACTCGACGTGGTCGAGTTTTCCCCACCCTGGGGGTATGATGAGGGCATCCCTTGTCCCTCCACATTTTCTCCGGACTCGGATTGTTCGTCTGCAAGCGCCATTATGTTAGTCATGTATTTTTGAGTCTAGTCATGTAATCTTCACATTTTCTTTGAGTCAATATCATGTAATTTTCCCTTTATTTGAGTCATGTACCTAGGTTGTTGAGTCATTTTCCTAAGTATTGAGTCATTATGTTGGTTTGATAGGTTTTTGGGCCCATCTCATTGGGCTAGGCCCATGGATGCCCCCCCTTCCCTTCGGTTATTAGTCATTGTGTCTTTTGTTAGGGTCCTTTGTGAAAAAGTCATGTGCCTATAAATAGGCCACCCCACTCCTCATATGTAACAACTTTTGAAGAATCATTTGAATAGAAAAAATTCTCTAGTCTTACTCCTCTCTACCAAATCTCTCTTCCCTCTCTCACCCATTATCTCTCTCTCTCTCTCTTTATCTCTCTCTCTCTCTCTCCCTCCACCCAATTTTCAGAATTTTCTCTCTCCTCCCCATTCACCCCTCATTAAGACCTCTCCCCTTCCCCATACACCCATTTAACTCCCCCCCAACCCAAGGTGGCATCCTCCAATCCACACCCCACCTCCCAACCCCCAACTACCCAACACCACTTCCTAAGCACCCCTTCCTCTCCCCAAGGTTGAAGGGGCTCTTCCCTAAGCCTAAATTCAAATTTCCCTCTCCCTTGGGCAGTGCCCTTCCATCTACCCACCTCCCAAACCACCCAAAGTCGCAGCCCCCCTTCCCCATACCAGCCAAGTTCACCCTCCACCTCTTACTCTCTTGGCCATCCCCTTCCCCACCCCCTCATCTTCTTCTCATTCAGCCTCTATTTCAGACAGCAGAGTTGTAGCAACTTGCAGAGGCAGCCACGGCCGTCTCTCAAAGATTCAGGGGGCAAGGCCTACATTTCTGGAATCGTCATCAAGATAGCTTTCCAACGGTGGTGGTCTCGCCGGCTTCCGAGGTCGGAGCTATCCGCAGGAGCTGATCTCCCACGACTGCGCAGAAGACCCCAGGCAGAGAACCAGAGCGAGATTGGAAGCCCGACCACGACGAACCTTTTAGGATTCTGATCAAGTGTTCTTCAGAAACGTTCTTCCCTCTCAAGTTCTCTTTCATCCTAAAGAAGCAGAGCTGCATTTGGACATTGACATCTCAAGTTACAAATTTTCTACTCCAAGTGTGTCAGGTCAGTTTACAGGAGTCAGAACCGACACCCCTCTACTCATCTGATTGTCTCGGTCCTCTCCGACATCTGCCGACGTCTCCGTCAGTGCCGACAGAAAGAAGACTCGGCTACGGTTCCAACGGTTCAGGTCTCGTCTCAATCAGAGCTCGTTAGAGATCGTGGCACCCTCTGTAACCAGCCACATTGATCTGCACCAGACAGAGGCAGAATCAATCAGTCCGGTCCCAGACTCTGCCACGGCCAGCTCGTGAAGGCTCTGAGCGCCATTTTTGGAGGAAAGAAACTACTTCAAGCTAGCTGCCACCTCCAAGAAGAAGGGACTCAATCGGCCACCGGAACCCTCTGCTCCAATTTTCTTCGTCGGAGATGGCAGACTGCCCCCTGTGGTCCCAGGTTAGACCAGTCCTCACTCCTCCGGTTACCCCTCTCTCCACCGACATCGGATCGCATCCCCGTCAACTCCGAATCGAAGCTACCCCGACCAAAATCGCATCACCGCCAGTTTCATTCCAATCGGAGTCCGGGAGGGCCCACAGTGACTTCTGCAACCTGCTACATCAGTTCGGTACCCGCCAGAGACCAGACGCTGCTGTCCTGTTCCAGTCGCCGGCGCGGTCAGCCCCGAGTATCAAAGCTTCCCCAAAAATTCAAGCTTCATCCTATGTCAGTTGGGAAACTTTTGGTGCTGGTCTCGTCAAGATCCGAGTTCCGTGGAACCCGTGGCAGCACCGTCTCCGACTGTCTATCCAGTGAACCTGAAGCAGGGCAGAACCGGTGGAGCTCGGGAGGTCAAGTTTCATTGCGTAATCCCCAACCCGCTTGGCCGGCTGAAGGCCCCTCCCTACGTGGAGGTAGTTTTGGATGTAATTAACTTAATCCCCACCCCAAGATCATCCCTCCTGCGAGAGGCGTAGTGTTGTACTCTTTACACTTTCAGGTTGAAGCGACACCGACGCGGCGTGCGGGTACATACCCTCGCCTCCCCGCTCGCCCCCGTCTCCGGCCGGAGTTGGCGTCTTCACGCCAGCTAGGTGAGCTCCTGAACATCCCTCATTGCTGTATTGGACTTGCTTAGCTTAGTATTGCTATAGTTACTCCATCGGCGGTAAGAGAGTGTCCGATTTTACATTGCCACCAAATTGAGTGACCACCGCGGGCGAGTTGAGAGTGAATCCACTTAACCCACACCCTTGGTGTGTTGGCCGCCCATGATTTGGGCATCCTAGGCCCATTTTGGGTTCTCCCCAAGCTTGCCAACCCTTGGAGCCTCATGGTCCCACCTCGGACCCTCTCCAACATCGCCTAGTTGTCTTCGGGCCCTAGTGTGTGCCATAGGGGTGAGCTCACTAGTGTGAGTCCGCTGCTCAAACTTGAATGCATGCAAAATAGGTCCAAGGTCGGTTTTACATCAGGAAGCTTCTCTGGTCTCTCAGCCAGTCGAGGGACCCAGTATAATAAATCCTCCTAGGGGGGGGATCTTGCTGGTCCTAGCTGCGAAAGATTGTCAGCTTCGCCAGGCAACCCCGGGGAGACCTCAGCAGCTCCAGTTGATGACTGCTGGCCAAAAGCCGGCAGCCCAGATCGATCCCTAGCGGATCCCAGCAACAACGGCCCTCCGGTCCCTTCAGCATCAATCGGTGGCTTCGAGAACCAAGAAATACACGAAGCCGACACTGATGATAATGATTTCATCGACCTCCAACCCGCTCCTCCCGAGCTGGAGGACGGCAGCTAGGCGGTCGTCGATGATCTTGTGAAGATCAATCTGGGCGACGATGACGCCCCACAGCCTACATTCATCAACGCTCTTCTCACCGAGGCAGAGAAGCAGGACTACAAGCAACTCCTGCTCGAGTTCAAGGACTGCTTCACCTGGACCTACAAGGAGATGCCAGGGCTAGACCCCTCCGTGGCGAAGCACGACCTAGCCATTTCTCCCTCAGTCGCTCCGGTCAAGCAACCTCAGCGGCGCATGCGCCATGAGCTGGAGCTCCAGGTTTCAGCCGAAGTCCTTAAAATGGCGGAGGTCGACTTCATCGAGCCGTGCATCTACCCGATCTGGCTGGCCAATATAGTTCCGGTCAAGAAGAAGAATGGTCAAGTCCGCATTTGCGTCGACTTTCGGGACCTCAATAAAGCATGTCCGAAGGATGACTTCCCAGTCCCAATTACAGAAACGATGGTCGATATGACCATCCGTCATGAAGCCTTATCTTTCATTGACGGGTCGTCCGGTTATAATCAAATCCGGATATCCCTTAAAGACAAGAACTATACAGCCTTCAGATCCCCCAAGGGGATTTTCAACTACAAACGCATGCCCTTCGGTTTGAAAAATGCCGGTGCTACTTACCAAAGGGCCATGACCAAAATATTTGACGAGATGCTGCACAACATCGTTGAATGCTACGTCGACGACCTCGTCGTCAAGACCAAAAGGCGAGAAGACCATTTGCGCGACCTTTGCCAAGTCTTCGAGCGTCTCCGGCAATATGGGCTCAAGATGAACCCCATGAAATGCACCTTTGGCGTATCCAGTGGCAAATTTCCCGTCTTCATCGTCAAGTACCGAGGAATTGAGGTGGACCCCAGCAAGATCAAAGCGATCCGGAAGCTTCCACCGCCCAGCAACATCACTGAACTTCGGTCCTTCCAAGGAAGGCTGACCTATATTCGGAGGTTTATCTCTAACCTCTCCGGTCGGTGCGCGCCTTTCAGTAAGCTGATGAAGAAAGATGCCCCATTCACATGGGACTCGGAATGCCAAGCGGCTTTCGAGCAAATCAAGGAGTACCTCCTCACTCCCCCAGTTCTGGGAGCACCAGTTAAGGGTAAACCCCTCATCCTTTACATTGCGGCCATGGGCGCTTCGCTGGGAGCTCTGTTGGCGCAAATTAATGAGGAAGGTAAGGAGCAGCCCCTCTGTGACAACCCGGAGAACCGGATATCGATATACCGATGCCATCGATATACCGATACCAAGAACTAGGGAAGCCACCCAAGAGGCGGATGAGGCCCCTGAAGGGTTAGTAGGTTTTGTTGAGGAGTCGCATAACGAATCGGAATCACGAGCACGCACAAAGATTAGATTTATAACTTTGAAGATTTAAGCGGAAGCAATTCACAATGTCAGAGTGATAGCCAAAATGTACACTAGTCCAGAGTCACAAAAGTACAAGTCCACGACACAAAAAAAGTCCAAAAGTACAACTACATGGGGCATACCCCGGTCAAAAGCACCCAAAAAGGACTGTCGAACTATCGCTGGCACTCTATACACGATCCCCAAAAACACGGGAACCGCCAACGGGAGGCTGCGGCTGCTCACCTGAAAAGAGAAGGAGTGAGTCACAGTCAGACTCAGTAGGGGTCACGCGGATCCCTACCTCGCACCAACAAGCAAGCATGCAAATATAAAGTAATTAGAGCATGCATTTATTACAACAAACATGCATTGACATAACAACATAGGTATAGAAAAGTTGTAAGGCCTAACTAAACAGTCTAAACAGCTAACTATATGCCAATACAAATGTATACATTAGCGACTGAAGCTAAATCTAGCAGTAGAAAGAACCCCACCTACTCCAGGTGACAAGAGACCGCAGAAGGTACCCACTAGAAAACAGAGACCAGAAGTGTCCACTAACGAGTTACACTGCATCTCAAGCAAATCGCAAGTCAGGCTGACAACAAGCGAGAGGCGTAACAGTACTGAACCAAGAACTAGTCAGAGTAACACTCGTCAGTGTCAGTCTAGGCCTCTGACCAGGTGTGCACACACTGACTCCTGCCTAGAGCCAGGCCTCTAGCTAGCCCCCCCCCCCATAGGACGCTACGGTAAAGAGCCCGGGGCCCACGGTGACTAGCTTACAAACCGCTCATCGGGTACGCCCTTCCACCTTTCCCAGGCGGAGCAACACTGAAAGTCTCAGGGCTAAGTCTAGTGGTTCCATCACAAGGAAAGAGGAAGTACTCTACCGGGATCTAAAAATGAGCCATTGTTTATAAAATAATTTAAACATAGTGGTTATGCAACATGAAATGCATTAGAAGATGAACCGACCATCTTTTTGAATGGCAGAGGGTGTGACGGTCTAGCCTAGACCGTTACAGAGTGTGACGGTCTAGTGTAGGTGTGTTACCTATCTGTAACGCGCCTACCGGGGGCCGTCAGGCTCACCCGAGGCTACTTCCCCACACACAGGGGACAGTAGTGCATAACACACCAGGGGCAGTGCGTTACATGACTGTAACGCACCCCCTTAGGTCCGTTAGAGGCACCCGAGGGCTATTTCACTGAAATACAGAAAACACAGGGTGTAACGGTCCAGGGTAGGGGCGTTACACTGATGTAACGCACCATCTGAGGCCGTTATATCAACCTGAGGGGTAATCCATACGCAGGTGCTCAGGGGAATGTAACGCACCTAGGATGGTGCGTTACAACACCCTAACGGCCCTATCTAGGTCCGTTAGGTGGATCCTTCACCCAACTACCTAGAAGCTGTGACGCACCCGGATGGGGCCGTCACACTTACGTAATGCACCGGTTAGGGTGCATTACGCGTGTGACGGTCGCTGGGATGACCGTCACACGAGCTGGGTTGCGAGTATGTCCGGTTTGAAACCAGAACATCCCCCGATCGACCGAAATCGACGGGGCTCGCGCTAAAAACCTGTTCCATGCTCATGCATATATCCAAACATTAATTAAACACTAGGAAACATAAAAACAAAGCCCAAGGAGTGATTTTTCATGAGATTGAGCTAAATCACACTAACATGGGGATTTCACCGAAAATGGGGAAAACGGCCGTGCATGGCGGTGCAAGTGGTGTCCAGACAATCCTAGTCAGGTAAGGGTTCCATCCCCCTACCTCATTAAAGCCGAAAGTGGACGACCAACCGCATGTAAGGGCGAAACCTCCACGCTCCTCCTCGCCCCGTCCCATCTCCTCGGGCCACGATCCGTGCCGAGGTGGGCGTCAACGCGCTCCATACGTCGCCACGAGTCCAACGACGCCCTCCACGCCGCGATCCGTCGCCGTCTCGCCCGCTTGCCTAGGGAGAGAGAGAGAGAGATCGTGAGGGAGAGGGGGAGAGGAAATGGGGAGAGAGAGATCGAGTGGGGTGGAGAGGGGGAGGTGAGGTGGTGAACGTGGGGAGGGAGAAAAAAGGGGTTGAGATATTTTTTTTTTGAAAAAAAACCACCTTTTGCAAAAAGACCCCCAAACCTCCAATATTATGAAAATGCCTAATAAAATCCATAAACATTATAACTTAATCCGAATAAATACCAATAAATGGCCTAAAAATCTTGAAAAATAGCCGAAGTTCGCGAAATAAATCCTAAACCCGAACCATCAAAGATCCGTTAAGACACGGGCCTTACAGTCCCTCTCTCCTAATAAAAATTTCGACCCCAAAATTTAAG
The DNA here is from genome assembly GCA_022559845.1 of Amorphophallus konjac. Classification (NCBI taxonomy): domain Eukaryota; kingdom Viridiplantae; phylum Streptophyta; class Magnoliopsida; order Alismatales; family Araceae; genus Amorphophallus; species Amorphophallus konjac. The sequence continues at coordinate 401,651,455 of CM040118.1, forward strand.
AAGGAGAACAAAGAGGAAACTGTAAAGGAATCATACATCAAGCGAATAAGAAAGGAAAAAGCTGTCTCATCTCATTTTCACGTTCCCAAGTAGCTTCGTTGCCTGAGTGACATTGCCAGATGACCTTAACCAGCGGAATCACTTTATTCCTCAACCGCTGCTCACGACGGTCTTCAATTCTGATGGGATACTCTGGTGTAGATAGGTCGGCAATCACTTCTGGCCAAACAGCATCATCGAGGACATGAGATGGATCAGATACATATTTCCTCAACTGGGAGACGTGGAATACATCATGAATAGCCTGCATTGCCGTTGGTAGCTGAAGCCGATAAGCCACCTAGCCCACACACTCCATAATAGGAAACAGACCAATGTACCGCGGACTGAGCTTCCCACGCTTCCCAAACCTGGAAACTCCTTTCATCGGAGATATTTTCACAAACACCTTATCTCCAAGCTCAAACTGCATTGGTCATCTACGCTGATCCGCGTAACTCTTCTGTCGACTCTGAGCTGTCGACATTTTCTGCCTGATCAGACGGACCACATCAGCACACTGTTGCACCATGTCAGGTCCTGTCGAAAGCCGGTCACCGGCATCAAATCAGTTCAAAGGGGCATGACAAGGACGGCCGTATAGTGCTTCCTAAGGTGCCATTCCGATGCTGGAGTGAAAACTATTATTATAAGCAAACTCCACAAGTGGCAAATGCTGACTCCACAAACCCTGCCACTCAAGGAAACACGATCTTAGCATATCTTCAAGAGTCTGAATCGTCCTTTCAGATTGACCATCAGACTGTGGATGATAAACTGAAGAAAAAGCCAACTCAATGCCCAAAGCCTTCTGGAAACTGCGCCAGAAGCCGGAGGTAAAACATGGGTCACGATCTGACACAAGTGAGACTGGAACACCATGCAGTGGCACGATCTTCTCAATGTACAGGTCGGCCAATCTCTGCACACTCCAATAAACTTTAATCGGCAAAAGTCTAGCTGTCTTAGTCAATCTATCAACTAAGAGCCAGATTCCATCAAAACCCTGAGAAGTCCGAGGTAAACCCACCATAAAAACTGTTGTGACGTGATCCCACTTCCATTGCGGGATTTGCAACGGCTGAAGCAATCCACCTGGCTTTTGGTGTTCGGCTTTCACCTACTGGCAAGTCAAACACTTGGAAACAAACACAGCCACATCTCGCTTCATGCCTGGCCACCAGAACTACCTTCTTAGATTCTGATACATCTTGGTAGTGCCGGGGTGAATATCAAAACGGGATCCGTGAGCCTCGCTCAGAATTGCATTTCGCAACTCTTCAACAGCTGGAACATATAACCGGCCACGAAAACTGACAACCAGCTCATCATCAAATTCAATGTCATGCATCGATATGACGAGGGTCAAATCAGAGTCAGCCTGTTGGGCCTCTCTAATCTGCTGATATAGAGTTGAAGACATGGCCAAACTAGCACACACAACTGCCAGTGGATCTGTTGGAATGTCCACACTGACTACCTCACTAGGAAGCTGTTCCCATAATTTCCATTCCTGAAGTAATAGCTGACAGACTTGCACTTTCCTGCTCAGAGCATCAGCCACAACATTCATTTTACCTGGCTGATAGGAGAGTGTAAAGTCATAATCCTTCATATATTCCATCCATCGGGGCTGTTTGAGATTGAGATCCTTTTGAGAGAACACATACTGTAAACTCTGGTAATCTGTAAAGATCTCAAACTTTTCACCATACAGATAGTGCCTCCAGATTTTCAAAGCAAAGATCACTGCAGCAAGTTCTAAATCATGAGTCGGATAGTTCTCCTCATGCTGTTTCAACTGCCGGGATGCATAAGCAATAACTTTACCATGTTACATCAACACTGCTCCCAGACCAACCCGAGAAGCATATGTGCAGACCACAAATCCACCCGAGCCAGAAGGTAACACCAGCACTGGAGGAGAAGTGAGAAGCCTTTTCAATTCATTAAAGCTCTGCTCACATTGATCTAACCAGACAAAAGGAACATCTTTGCTAGTCCGTCTAGTCATTGGTGCTATAATCTTCGCAAAGTCTTGAATGAACCTGCGGTAATAACCTGCAAGACCCAGAAAACTTCTTATCTCTGTCACTGTCCTCGGTCTCTGCCATTGAAGAACAGCCTCAATCTTAGCTGGATCCACTGCGATTCTATCACCAGAAATCACGTGGCCTAGAAAATGAATTTCTCGAAGCCAGAACTCACACTTACTGAATTTAGCAAAGAGCTCATGGTCTCGTAGAGTCTGCAACACGATCCTCAAATGCTGTGTATGTTCTTCCTCAGAAGCCGGATAGATAAGAATATCATCGACAAAGATTACAACAAATTGATCCAAAAATGGCCGAAACACACGTTGCATTAGGTCCATAAAAGCTGTAGGAGCATTGGTCAACCCAAAAGGCATAAACAAAAATTCAAAATGACCATACCGCGTGCTGAAAGCAGTCTTTTCGACATCAGATTCCCGGATTCTTAACTGGTAATAACCAGAGCGGAGATCAATCCGAGAAAAGATAGAGGCAGACTGTAACTGATCAAACAAATCATCGATTCTGGGGAAAGGATACTTGTTTTTGATAGTCACCTGATTCAACTACCTGTAGTCAATACATAACCTCAGGCTCCCATCTTTCTTCTTCACAAATAGAACAGGAGCACCCCAAGGAGAAAAATTGGGTCGGATATAACCCTTATCTAGCAACTCAAGCAACTGCACCCGTAGTTCTTTCAATTCAGCTGGAGCCATCTGGTACGGTGCCTTGGTCAAGGGTGCCGTAACCGGAATCAAGTCGATTATCATCTCTATTTCTCACTGTGGAGGTAAGCCCGAAAACTCTCCAGGGAACACATCGGGGAACTCACACACAACAGGAATACCACTGACATCCTGCTGAGGTGTCTCAATAGCAACCACTGAAGCTAAGAACCCTTGACAACCTGCATCAAGCAATCTACGGGCTCGAATAGCAGAAATAATCAAGTGAGAGGAACAGGACCGAATACCTTGAAAATAGAATGCTGGTTTCCCAGGTGGCTGAAAGTAGACTTTCTTGGATCTGCAGTCAACCACGGCTCCATATTGTTCCAACCAATCCATGCCCAGAATAACGTCATACTCTGACAACTGCAAAGCATATAGTCTCGCTGGCAATCGACGGTCACTGACCACAACAAGAGACTCCTCGAGACACAACGGAGTGAGCATAAAATCTCCAGATGGCAACTCAACCAACAAATCACAAGTGACCTCAGTGGTGGGCTCCTCAATACATGCAAGAAAATCATCAGAAATAAAGGAGTGAGAAGCACCCGAATCAAATAATACGCGAGCTGCATGACCATAAAGCATGATCGTACCTTCCACCAGGTGAGATGTAACAGCCTCCGCGTGAGTAATGTGAGAAACCTTCCCTTTTTACTTCCTGGCTGCCGCAGAAGATTGTTGGGAAGACGTCGAGGCTTGAGGATAGAACTACTGAGGTAGAGGTGGCGGAGGGAGTCTGAATTGAGACTGTTGAGGCTGTACAGATTGAGAGAATTGCACTGGCATTGACTTCATTGGGCAGTCTCGAATAATGTGACCCGGTTGGTCACAATAAAAACAAACCACCGGCAACGAGCACGGCTTGCCCGGGTGGTTACCGCCACACCTCCAGCACCGCTTAGGCTGACTGGGTGAGGAACCCTGGCGCTAAGGAAAAGAAGGGGCAGAAGGTTGAACAACACCAGGAGACGCCTACTGATCGAATTGTTGTGCATCCCTTGGTTTTGATGATGACAATAGGATATGTTTGATTAATCAAGTTCTATCTTGTTTCATAACAAATACAAGTGGTTTGATTGTTCCTTCAAAGTAATGGACTCATGACTATTTGATGATGACAAACAATGTTTTTGATTAACTCAATATAAATCTGATAGTTCAAGTTACTTCTGATAAGTTAAGTAATTTCAGGTCCACTGAAATCCAAGTGGAATCAACAAATCAGAAGAAGTGTCAAAGGCCGCTTGTCGACCGGGGAAGTGGTTATGGTCGACCAACGAACCCAGCCAGAAACACTTCAAGTCATCCGTCTTCTGCATGTGCCTTGGCTGTCGACCAAAGCCCCACTTCTGGTCGACCACAGAACAGACAGAGCATCAGACAGAACTGACGGCCATCTGGAATTTGCCCCTTGTCGACCAGCGACAAGGCTGTGGTCGACCACGGGGGACGCGAGTGTCAGCCAGAATGAAACTGCCATCAGGACACTGCTCGTTGTCGACCAGGGACAGTGTCATGGTCGACCACGGGTGTTATAGCGTCTAGAACCGAACTCTAACCGAATTCTGTTTTGGTTCCTTAAAACCTGCAGATTGTTGTTGTAGGTTGTTGGGTAGTTCAAATGATGAGATTCCGCACGGGAATCAAGGAGAGAATCTTGCTTAGAAGCGGTCAAACTTATTGTAGTGATCGGATTTAACCTTCTCCCTGCTTTCTAGCAGATTGACGCTCGATCTGGAATTTGAGCGGGAAGAGCTTCAGGCTTGAAAAAGTATCTGCATAAAAAGTAGAAGGCAACTGATCGCGGAGGAAAGCACACAGAGAGAGCATAGAACAGAAGCTAAGAAACACACCTACATCACAGGACGAAGTGGCTCTCCATCAATCAGAAATCTGCAGAAGACTAAAGGCATTCTCATTGCTGCAGAAGGAAGACTGGGCTTGAAGCTGTGCGACCTCCAGCAGCAAAGCAGCTGAAGGCATCCGATTGGAAGTTCTACAGGGAGTCTACTCTTGTTATTTATGTGATTAAGTCCCAGGCTGAATTCTTTACTTTGTTACAAAAGTCTATATTCAGTCCTGTTGCATCATCTCACCTTCTCATCATTTCTATTCATCCTTACACCAAGTGTCAAGCTGTGAGGCAGCGGATTCAAGTTGTGTGTCAGTTGGTACAAGCTGTGTGTCAGCAGGAACAAGCTGTGTGACAGCGGTGTCTTGTGTTTTGGATTGAGATCAGAGGCTCTCATAAGTGAAGCCTTGCTTGAGTTAAGCAAGGGGTGGATGTAAGTCTCGGGAAGAGACTGAACCACCTTAAAAATCCTATCTTGTGGTTTGCTTATGTGTGTGCGTGCTTCTCTATGTGTTTGTTTTCTTCATTGATATCAACATTAGTTCTGTAATTCGTCAATCACCTGCAACTCATTTAGTCAATAGATATTAAATCGAAAAAGGGGGAAAGATCTATTCACCCCCCCTCTAGATCTATTCAGTCCGTACTCAACACGTGGTATCAGAGCCAGACTCTCCAAAAATGTGGTCTAACAACCAGGAGAGGCCTGCCGGACTGAACTCTAGAAGTCTAATGGCTGAGGGACACTCAGTAACTAGACCACCATATTTCGATAGAAATGATTTCTCATACTGGAAAAATCGTATGCAGGTGTTCTTGAGAGCACAAGATCATGAGATGTGGAGAGTAGTAAGCCGAGGACCCTACGAGCTGCCCGAAGATGAGGATACCTGAACTAGAGAACAGGTCAGAAAATCAACCATCAACTGGGGAGCCATGAACGTAATGCAATGCGCACTACACCCCACGGAGTTCTCACGAGTTTCACAATGTGCAACGGCCAAGGAAATGTGGGATCGACTAGTAGTAATCTATGAAGGTACTTCAGAGGTAAGGGAGTCAAAAGCAAATATGCTAGTTTCAGAATATGAAATGTTTAGAATGAAAACTGACGAAAATATTTCTGAAATGTATGCTAGACTAGTGCAATTAACGAATAGTTTAAAGAGTCTAGGGAAAACCTACAAGGAACAGGAATTAGTGAGGAAGATCCTAAGATCCCTCACTCCTATGTGGCATACCAAGGCCACAGTAATTGAGGACTCAAAGAACCTCACCACTATGACTGTGGATGAACTAGTGAGATCCCTAATGGCCTATGAGGTCAATCTGAAAAGAAAAGAAGATGAGGGCAAGAAAAAGAACCAGCTCGCCCTAAAAACTAAAATAGGCACCTCTGAACTATCTGACACTGATAACTCATCTAGCACAGGTGAGGAAACTGGTGAGCTAGCCATGTTAACAAGAAAATTCAAAAGGTTTCTGCGGAAGGAAGGTAAGGGATTCAGGAATCCTAAGGGCATGGTAAGAAAGTCATCTCAGTTTAAGTTTGATAAAAATAAAACTTCATCTAACAAACTTGTCTGCTACAACTGCAGGAAACTAGGACACATAAAGGTTGAATGTCCAGAGACTCCTAAGAAATCAAGCTTCAAGTGGAAAGGCAAGCAACCAAAAGCAATGATAAGCACATGGAGCGAGGAGGAGGAAAGCAGTAAGGAGGAAACAACTTCCGAGGAAGAAGAAGGAAACATCTGTTTGATGGCCAAAGGAGATAGCGATGATCTTGAGGTAATCCCTCCGTTTCAAGATTTTTCTAGCTCAGATTGGGAAGAAGTCTACTCAGACTTACTTGATGCATATGAAAGAATTAGAAAGGAAAATAAGAGTTTGAAGAAAAAGCTTAATCAAGTCAATAATGACAGCAACCCATTTGCCAACAGAACTGAACTAGAATTAGAAATCACCACCTTGAAAAATAAGCTGAAACAATACGAGACAGATGAAGAAAATGTCAAATGGCTGTTAGAAGAAAATGAGTCACTGAAAAACACAATTGATGAGGTAAAATTAAAGACTCAAGAAAGTGAACAGCAAACTAAGGTAACTCAAGAAAGAAACAACTCACTCAAGGAGGAAAACTGTCAACTTCTGGAAGAAATAGAAAGAATCCAGAGTGAACTGAAAAACAAACAGGAAACCTTGGAAAAAATGACTAAAGGTCAAGAAAACTTAAATGCTGTCTTGGGAATAAAAGTAAACTTTCAAAAAGAAGGGTTAGGATACAATCCTACGGCTAAAAAGGAATTCCAAATAAAAACCGTAACTGGGATTGCTGACTCAAAAGGAAAAGGGCCCCTAATCAATCTATATCAAGACAAACAAGAGGATGTAGCTGAATGCTCCTCCAAAAGGAATAATGTCACCAAGGAAGAGAGAAACATTAAAGAGAAAACAGTCAATCAACATAAGCTTAAAAATAATAGACAAGAAACTCAAATTCACAGAAATAACCAAACAAACCAAGTACTAAATCAAGTTAAAGGACATAAATCTGGAAAACAAGGTGTTAGGAGACAGGCTGGTCGACAACCGACCCCTCCTCTGTCGACCAGAGGATCTGCCAGAACAGGCGCTGGCATCTGGAGAAGCAGTGGTCGACCACAGACATACCAGATGTCGACCAGAGGAACTGCCAGAACAAGCGCTGGCTTCTGGAAAAGCAATGGTCGACCACAGACACACCAGATGTCGACCATGACCAGACACGCAAACAGAAACCACAGATTTTCTCAGGTGAAACAAAATGAAAATTGGAAATCAAAAAGGTGGATTCAGATTAAAGAAACATTAGAACAAAAGCCACCCAATCTGAACAAGTTCAGAGATGAAAAATTAAACTGCTCTAACAAAATCTGGGTTCCCAAAGGATTGTTACAGCAATTTCACAATTTTACAAGTTATCTTGGACCCGGGTACCATTGGGGTCCAAAAATTTCTGTGTAATTCATGATGCAGGAATGTCTGGCAGCCATGCACAATAAGTGGTACTTAGATAGTGGTTGCTCAAGACACATGACGGGAGACAAGACCAAGTTCTCCCAACTAAGCTCAAAAGATGGAGGTTATGTGACCTTTGGAGGAAATAACAAAGGTAAGATCATCGGGACAGGTAAAATAGGTAAGAACTCCTCAAACAGTATTGAAAATGTACTGCTGGTAGATGGACTGGAATATAACTTGCTGAGCATCAGTCAGCTTTGCGACAAAGGCCATAAAGTAATATTTGACTCCAAGATCTGCAAGATTATTGAACCAAATTCAGATACAGTCAAGTTTATGGGCCAGAGAGTAAACAATGTCTACATAATAGACTTGGATGATCCAGCCCACTCCAACCTGTGCCTAACCGCCAAGAAAGAGGACCTGACCTGGCTGTGGCACCGAAGGCTAGGGCATGTTAGCTATAGGGTGTTGCATAAACTTGTGAAGAATAAAATGGTTCTTGGTATGCCTGAAATTTCGTTTGCTCAAAATGTCAAAGTATGTGAATCATGTACCCAAGGTACGCAAACAAGAAAATCATTCAAAGGTAGAACTGAAAGTCAATCTTCTAGACCACTAGAACTTGTGCACATGGACCTTTTTGGCCCAACAAGAACTGCTAGTCTTAGTGGTAAGAGATACGGTTATGTACTAGTTGATGATTTCTCTAGATTCACATGGGTAATATTTCTATCTCATAAAAGTGATGCTTTTTCTGAGTTTCAGGAATTCTACAAAAGAATGAAGCAGGATGGCAAGTCCAAAGTGTGTACAATCATATCTGACCATGGGGGGGAGTTTGAAAATTCTGACTTTGACTTATTCTACAGAAACAAGGGCATAACCCACAGATTTTCCTCACCAAGGACTCCAGAACAAAATGGAGTTGTGGAGAGAAGGAACCGCACTCTTGTCGAGATGGCTAGAACCATGCTGGTTGAAGCTAAACTTCCAAGGAGATTTTGGGCAGAGACAGTCAACACAGCATGCTACATTGTAAACCGAGCAATGGTAAGACCGGCTAGTGAAAATACACCATATGAAATGTTCAAAGGTAAGAAACCATCCTTAGCTCATTTTAGAATTTTCGGGTCAAAATGCTTTATTCATAACAATGATAAAAGGGTCTTGGACAAATTTGAACCGAAGAGTGATCCAGGAATATTCTTGGGCTATTCCGACCGATCAAGAGCCTATAGAGTTTTTAACACCAAAGATCAAATTATTGAAGAATCCCCTCATATTACATTTGATGAAATTAATGATCTTGGCAAAAATGAGCAGGTCAGCACGGAAGAAGAAGATAGGGAATTTCTAGAAGACAACGAAGAACCAAATGAAGAAGAACAATCTCAGGAAAGAGATCAAGGTATTACTAATGCTCCACCCGAAGGAGAAGGCATCTCAGGTAACAATCTTGAGAACTTAAGACTTCTTAGAGATCATCCCATAGAAAACATCATTGGTGGAATTCATGATCCTAGGAAGACTAGATCTCAGTTAAAAGAAATCAATGAACTAGATCAGCTTGCACTTGTGTCCCAAATAGAGCCCAAATCAGTAGAGGAAGCATTAAAAGATGACTCATGGATAAATGCTATGCATGAAGAACTAAATCAATTTGAAAGAAATCAGGTGTGGAGTCTTGTCCCTAGACCTTCATCTCACCCCGTTATTGGAACCAAGTGGGTCTATAAAAACAAGCTAAGTGAAGAAGGGGTTGTAATGAGAAACAAGGCTCGGCTGGTGGCTAAAGGGTACAACCAGGAATTTGGGGTTGATTTTGAAGAATCATATGCTCCAGTTGCTAGATTAGAAGCCATCAGGATATTGTTAGCCTTTGCAGCATCTCATGGAATCAAACTACAACAAATGGATGTAAAAAGTGCATTTCTAAATGGAATAATAAAAGAAGAAGTCTATGTGGAACAACCCCCTGGATTTGAAAATGATGAACTTGCTAATCATGTTTTCAAATTGCATAAAGCTTTGTATGGATTAAAGCAGGCTCCTCGGGCCTGGTATGAAAGGTTGAGCTCCTTCCTCACCAAGAAGGGATACATAAGAGGTAAAATTGATCAAACATTATTTTCCAAGACCCAAGGTAAGCATATACTAGTTGTACAAATCTATGTGGATGATATTGTGTTTGGGTCTACCGAAGCTTCTTTATGTACTGAATTTGCAAACTTAATGACCAATGAGTTTGAAATGAGTTTAATGGGTGACTTACAGTTTTTTCTTGGATTGCAGATCGTACAATGTAGAGAAGGATACTTCATAAATCAATCCAAGTACATAAAGGAGATGTTGAAGAAGTTTGGCATGGAAAGCTGCAAACCAATCGAGTCACCCATGGGTACAAATGCAACATTAGAAGCTGATGTAAAAGGTAACATGGTAGATGCCAAGAAATACAGAGGTATGATCGGGTCCCTGCTATATTTAACTGCTTCAAGGCCAGATATTCAGTTTAGTGTATGCATGTGTGCTAGATATCAGTCTAGCCCTAGAGAATCACATTTAGGGGCTGTCAAGCGTATCCTTCGATACCTTGCCGGCACCCAAGAATTGGGTTTATGGTATCCTACATACTGCAAACTAGATTTGATTTCATATTCAGATGCTGATTATGCTGGTTACAAAATTGATAGGAAGAGTACTAGTGGTTATTGTCAAATATTAGGTGGATGTTTAATATCATGGGCTTCTAAAAAGCAGCATTCTGTGGCACTCTCCACTGCTGAGGCTGAGTATGTCGCAGTAGGGAGCTGTGGTACACAGGTTATGTGGATAAAACATCAACTCCAAGACTACAATGTAGATCTTGGATGTGCACCTATTTTCTGTGACAACACTAGTGCTATTAATTTGTCTAAAAACCCCATTCAACACTCTAGGACAAAACACATTGAGATCCGTCATCACTTTCTAAGAGATGAGGTCTCCAAAGGAAATTTCATGCTTCATTTTGTAGAAACTGAAAAACAACTGGCAGACATTTTCACAAAACCCCTTAACAATGACAGATTTTCAACTCTAAGAAGGGAGTTAGGAATTTGTAGAATTTATCCTGAAAATTCTTGAAATAATCATATTCATGTGTTCACTGTATAGATTCTGTCATTTCTGTTCTAAGTTATGTCAACTAGGTCTCTAGTACTAGTCAAGTTTTGAGTTTGGAGGTCTGGTGTCGGTTGCTACTTCAGCAAGTTCTGCAGAATCCTGGTTCTACTACGGATTATCTCTTGTGGTCGACCACACGCAAGGCGCTGGTCGACCAAGGCATCAGGACAGGAAATAGTTGGTTCTGTGACTTCGCAGCTATCGACCACAGGCGGTCCCATGGTCGACAACAGAATTGTCAGAAAGCAGACCACAGGTGACTACTCATCAGGCAGCTTCTGTGACAGCACAGAGGTCGACCAAAGGCAACTCTATGGTCGACAGAGGATCTGAACAAGGGAAAATGGATCTAAAAAGGCTGCTGGCTCTGCTAGGAAATCCTCTGAACTAAGTGAACTTTTGTGCTCAGATTCTTCACTCATTCATCCTTATCCATACTTCCCATCCCTTGTGTCTCTATATCTCTTCATGGCCAACATTTTTTTTATCTTCAGCAAGGACTCACAAATTGAGGGGGAGAAAAAGTGTAAACTCATTCCTTGATAAAACATTGAAAAACCTAAACATATCTTTCAATAAAATCACCAAGGTAATCATTAAGAGTAGAGGTTGAGTGTAGTAATGAGAATTTGAACTGTACTACTGCAATAAATTCAAACCATAACTATGACTCTGTCACAAGATTTTGAGGACTTATGATTTTTAGTAATGAGACTATTTCTCTACCTGTGTCTGTGTTGGACAGTAAAAATAAACTCAAATATAACATGTATGAACATGGAATACGCCATAATTCTGCCTTCTTGGTAGGGCAATGGATTGAGTTCTGAGAAACTACTGTTCTCCATCTCAAAGCAAAAAAATTGGCTGAACAATAGATGGGAGACAAGTGTGTCATGAAGATCCAATCTAACTCTGCTGCTTTCAAAAATATTGATTGGGCATACTGAGTAACTGGGGATATTGGCGTCTGATAAACGTATATCCTCACGGATAAAAGGTGTGTCCCAGTCATTAGTGGAATGGTTAGGCATGCTAAGTAGCCGGGGTTTCTGGCGTGTAAAAAACGTGTCTCCTCGTGTAGAAAAGCATGTGATAAATCTGACCACAGCTCTCAAATGATTCAAAAAGTTATCACAAAGGCAGAGAAAATGGTTGACCTAAAGCATAGCATGCAAATATAAGTACAAAACACTGTTCAGCTAGCATAGTTAGTCAAATTATCTCTTGAAATATATTATAAGTTCAAGGAGCCATGTGAAAGAAATTGGATATGGGGAGTCAATTTATTGGTGCAATACTTTCAAATTCATTGAACCACAATACCCACTCTATTTGGTCACAAGGTGGTCTTTGCATAAGGGTGGAAAAGTTCCATAAGTGTTCTATTAAAGAAAGGGAGTACACTTTAATATCTTCCAAAAATTTGAGTTATGCTGATTAAATCCTGACCGCTCGTTTTCTGCATCGTGATGGTTCCACCTACCCAAGCTCCATCTCATTCTGTTCCACCTACCCAAGTTCCACCTACCTCCACCCCATCTACTTCTGCTCCACCACCATCCTTCACCTCCAACACTGAGTCTCACGGAGTGCTTCTCCAGATAGCATCTCAGTTGTCCTCTCTCACCACTCAATTCCAATCCTTTCAAGAGAATATGAATGCTGCCACCGGGCGCCTGGAGCAGAAAGTCCAAAGGCTGGAACAACAGATGGAGGCCAGGTTCATCAAGCAAAAGGAACACACTGACCATGCTAGTTCTCGGTTCAACAGACTAGTTGGCACCTTAGGTCAAGTGTCAGAAGAAATGGGAAACCGCATAGAGTTCACAACCAAGCAGAATGAACAATATCACAATGCTACTATCTCCGAGATCCAGAAGCTCAGGCTCTCTTATGCCCACATTGTTGACAAGCTGGATCGCATGGAAGAGAACGTGAAGCCAGAGACTTCCTCATCCTCCTCAGAGGGATTGTTTAAATGATCTTCTTTTTGCTGTTGACAAAGGGGGAGATAGGACTTTATGTGTCATTGTGTGTCTAGATGTGTGTCTAGATGTCAAGTTTACTTTGTCTACGTGTCCTTAGTGTCTTTATCCTTTTTGAGTCACTCATGTAATTAGTGCTATAGTTTTTGAAAGGCACATCAAACGAATTGTCTGAATGAAATCTGTGCTATGATAGCCTTGAGTGCAATATCAAATGAATTCTATAATCTGTTGTTTGTCACAATGACTCATGGTTGTCATCATCAAAAAGGGGGAGAATGTTGTGCATCCCTTGGTTTTGATGATGACAATAGGATATGTTTGATTAATCAAGTTCTATCTTGTTTCATAACAAATACAAGTGGTTTGATTGTTCCTTCAAAGTAATGGACTCATGACTATTTGATGATGACAAACAATGTTTTTGATTAACTCAATATAAATCTGATAGTTCAAGTTACTTCTGATAAGTTAAGTAATTTCAGGTCCACTGAAATCCAAGTGGAATCAACAAATCAGAAGAAGTGTCAAAGGCCGCTTGTCGACCAGGGAAGTGGTTATGGTCGACCAACGAACCCAGCCAGAAACACTTCAAGTCATCCGTCTTCTGCATGTGCCTTGGCTGTCGACCAAAGCCCCACTTCTGGTCGACCACAGAACAGACAGAGCATCAGACAGAACTGACGGCCATCTGGAATTTGCCCCTTGTCGACCAGCGACAAGGCTGTGGTCGACCACGGGGGACGCGAGTGTCAGCCAGAATGAAACCGCCATCAAGACACTGCTCGTTGTCGACCAGGGACAGTGTCATGGTCGACCACGGGTGTTATAGCGTCTAGAACTGAACTCTAACCGAATTCTGTTTTGGTTCCTTAAAACCTACAGATTGTTGTTGCAGGTTGTTGGGTAGTTCAAATGATGAGATTCCGCACGGGAATCAAGGAGAGAATCTTACTTAGAAGCGGTCAAACTTATTGTAGTGATCGGATTTAACCTTCTCCCTGCTTTCTAGCAGATTGACGCTCGATCTGGAATTTGAGCGGGAAGAGCTTCAGGCTTGAAAAAGTATTTGCATAAAAAGTAGAAGGCAACTGATCGCGGAGGAAAGCACACAGAGAGAGCATAGAACAGAAGCTAAGAAACACACCTACATCACAGGACGAAGTGGCTCTCCATCAATCAGAAATCTGCAGAAGACTAAAGGCATTCTCATTACTGCAGAAGGAAGACTGGGCTTGAAGCTGTGCGACCTCCAGCAGCAAAGCAGCTGAAGGCATCCGATTGGAAGTTCTACAGGGAGTCTACTCTTGTTATTTATGTGATTAAGTCCCAGGCTGAATTCTTTACTTTGTTACAAAAGTCTATATTCAGTCCTGTTGCATCATCCCACCTTCTCATCATTTCTATTCATCCTTACACCAAGTGTCAAGCTGTGAGGCAGCGGATTCAAGTTGTGTGTCAGCTGGTACAAGCTGTGTGTCAGCAGGAACAAGCTGTGTGACAGCGGTGTCTTGTGTTTTGGATTGAGATCAGAGGCTCTCATAAGTGAAGCCTTGCTTGAGTTAAGCAAGGGGTGGATGTAAGTCTCGGGAAGAGACTGAACCACCTTAAAAATCCTATCTTGTGGTTTGCTTATGTGTGTGCGTGCTTCTCTATGTGTTTGTTTTCTTCATTGATATCAACATTAGTTCTGTAATTCGTCAATCACCTGCAACTCATTTAGTCAATAGATATTAAATCGAAAAAGGGGGAAAGATCTATTCACCCCCCCTCTAGATCTATTCAGTCCGTACTCAACACGAATTTCTTCTTGGACTTCTTGAATTTAAACTTCTTGCCCTTGGATTTAGAAAAAGAAGCACCACCAGCAGTAGGAAACACAGGGGAAGCTCCTGGAACAGTCGGCTGGTACGTCGGCTGAAACTACACCGCCTGTTGGACTATCTCAGTCTGAGAAAGTCCCCGAGTCCTTGCCAATTCCAATTCTAGAGCGACAGCTGCCTGGTATGCCACATCCAAGTCGGTTACCCGAGTTGCAAACAATGGCATGCTCAACTCCACTTTCAACCCTCGCAGAAATTACTGAGTCTTCATCGCTTCATCAGCAAAGATGTGGGGTGCTGTGGACGTCAAAATAAGAGAGAACAGAAAGAATGTTCTTGTGGCCTGGGCGTCTCGACATCTCAATAGCAGGTTGAATACGGAAAGGCCGAACAAACCCCATACCTCGTCCAAGTAGGATGAATATATATATGCTCGGTGCTCCGCCACCTAACGAGAAGCCGTTCGGGTAGAAGAGACAGCCCCTGCTCCCAAGTCGGCAGTACCGAAGGCCGAATCAAAAGAAACTCAAGAATTCGAATGCATGCTTGGCATATGCCAGAAATTACTCAAGGTCCTGAATCGGGGTTTGGAGGCCTCAAATCAAACACCTCGGAGGCGGTTCATTACAACTGAAGCACCACAGGAGGGCAAGCATCCGTCCGAATCGCCACTAAGCTGTGAGGAAGCCCTTTGACGCTTAAACCGGTGAGGCATAGCCTTAAACCGGCGCGCCCCTCCAAGGGGCCTTAAACCGGCGTGCCCCACCCAAGGGGCCTTAATCAGACACGCCCCCCTTCTTGGCTGAAAACTGGCGCGCCACTTTGTATGTGGTTAATCCGGCGCGCTCAACAACACACCGGTTTAACTCAAAAGCCATCCCATCCGCCAGTCGATACCCTATTTTCGCATCAGCCTGGTGCCTAGAGGGCATTCAATGCTCTGAAGCCCCGTCTCCACGGGCATTCAATGCTCTGAAGCCCTGTCTCCACCTCCGTTCGACAACACAGCAGCATCAATGGTGAACGCAAGCATCGATGGGGGGAGTAGCAGTAGCAGATCTCCCGGCAAACCCACAAGCATCCCTTCCTCGAATAAATGCCAGCGTACTGCGCAAATCAACAGACGACACCGCGACATGTCAACTCCGGATGCCTTAACGAACGAGGAGGAAGATGGCGGGAGTTTCTTCCGTTCGAGCAAAGAAAGGGCAATCTATTCTATATATACTCTGCCGGTTCCACGGAGCATCTCTCTCGAACCCCCGGAGGGCGACTGAAGAAGGAAGAGAGGGCCACTCGAAGAGAAGAAAAAGCTTCATCCTCGTGCTGGAGAAGAGAAGAGAAGAGAAGAGAGGAGAGTGAGAGTGAGAGGTGAGCTCAGAGGGGGGAGGAGCTTGTGCTCTGTTCCCCCTTCTCCCATTGATGTATCTCCTCCTCTTGCCCCCCCTAAATGTATTTCCTTCTACCCTAGGGTAGAGCCCCCTTCTGTATTTTGACTTTTCCCTTCGTGTGGATGAATAAAAGGAAGTCTGTTGGCGAGCACGGTTCTTGGCTTTAGCTCCCGTCCCCCATTTTCTCCCTATCTTCCATGCATCCAGGGTCTTTGAAGCTTGCCTCTCCATGGCATGGCCTTCGAAGGAACCCACATGAGGGATGAACACTCATGGCCCTCTTGAGGCACACATTTGTCCCGCTTCATGAAATCATCACCCGTGAGCTTCTGGAGCTCTTGAAGGCTAGTCCTCGAGCCTTCACAAGCGCTTACGGGTTAACGGAGTCCTTACTCCGAGTTTTGAGGTTCACCCCGGAGCAATCTGTTTGGTGTTCCCCTATTTGTCTCTGGCAAGCCTCAGTCCGGGGGAGGCGGTGCCCATTTTTCGCCAAGAACAAACGAATAAACTAAGTTCTCTGAAGATAAGAATAGCTCATGTCTGAAGCCGCCTCTGAAGCATACTGAACCTCTGAGTTCCTGCATAATAAACCCTGCAAGTAAAACATTCGAATCTACATACTCAGTCAATTTAACAAATGATAAGAAGCACTCTCTTGATTTAAAGCATCAATTGAACAAACAATCCATCTATTGGATCAATCTGCAGGTTGAAGAAACAAGAACAGAAGCAAAAAGAATCAAACAAAATGAAATAAAACCACAGAAGCTATCCTGACGTGCTCCTAATCCGGCGTGGGTTAATCCGGTGCGGTACCCCCCCGCGCCAGTTTAGCTTCACACTTAAAACCCCCTTCATTTTCTTGGCATCTACCCGGCGCGCCCCCTTGCATAGCCCCCTTAAACCGGCACGCCTTACTGTTCATTACCCTATTCCGGCGCGCCCTTGGCCCCTCTTCCTTCTTGCCATGTAACCGGCGCGCCCCCTTAACATCTTTAATCGGCGCGCCCCCTTGGCATCCCCTTATCCGGCGCGCCCCTTGGCATCCCCTTAACCGGCGCGCCCATTTGCTTCTTTAAACCGGCGTGCCTCGTAAAAAAGGAGGGCGATTAACGAAATAGAAGAAAGACTTGAAGCTAATGAATAAAACTAATCAAAAGTTTCCCCCTTCCATAATCAAATTTTTGTTCAGGGGCGTTAAATCAACAAAATCCTCCGCCGATGGGGCGTTAAACCGACAAAATCCTCCGCCGATGGGGCGTTAAACAGACTAAACCTTTCACCTCCGGGGTGTTAAACCGACTAAACCTTTCGCTGACGGGGCGTTAAACCAACTAAACCATTCGCCAATGGGGTGTTAACCGACTAAACCTTCCGTCGACAGGGCGTTAAACCGACAAAACCTTCCGCCGACGGGGCGTTAAACCGACAAAACCCTTCGCCGACGGGGCGTTAAACCGACTAAACCATCCGCCAATGGGGCGTTAACCGACTAAACCTTTCACCGACAGGGCGTTAAACCGACAAAACCTTCCGCCGACAGGGCGTTAAACCGACAAAACCCTTCACCGACGGGGCATTAAACCGACTAAACCATCCGCCAACGGGGCGTTAACCGACTAAACCTTTCACTGATGGGGCGTTAAACCGACAAAACATTCCGCCGACGGGGCGTTAAACCGACAAAACCCTCCACCGATGGGGCGTTAAACTGACTAAACCTTCCACCGACGGGGCGTTAGACCGACTAAACCTTCCTCCGATGGGGCGTTAAGCCGACAAGATCTTCTGCCAACGGGGCGCTAAACCGACAATATATTCAGCCATCGGGGCTTCAATCCGATAGATACTCAGCCATCGGGGCTTCAAGCCGACAGATATCCCACCACCGGCCTCTGAGCCGACAGCCACTCTACCATCGACCTATGAGTTTACAGCTATTCAATCATCGGCCCCCGAGTCGACAGCTATTCAATTATCGGCCTCTAGCTGGCAGCTTCCCCATTATCGGCCTCTGAGCCGATAGCTATCCCGTTATGGGCCTCTTGGCCGACAGCTTCTAATCATCGGCCCCTGAGCCGACAGCTACCCCACTATTGGCTCCTAGCCAACAACTTCCCCATCAAAGAATCAACCCTTTCACTTTAGTTCGGATCCTCCCCCGGCCAGAAAATAAAAAAAAACAACCTTTCACTTTGGTCCGGATCCTTCCCCCGGCCAGAGAATCAAAGAATAAACCTTTCACTTTGGTTCGGATCCTTTCCCGGCCAGAGAATTAAAGAATCCACCTTTCACTTTGGTTTGGATCATTTCCCGGCCAGAGAATCAAAGAATCAACCTTTCACTCTGGCTCGGATCCTTTCCCGATCAGAGAATCAAAGAATCAACCTTCTACTTTGGTTCGGGTCCTTTCCCGGCCAGAGAATCAAAAAATAACCCTTTCACTTTGGTTCGGATCCTTCCCCGGCCATAGAATCAAAGAATAAACCTTCCACTTTGGTTCGGGTCCTTCCCCGGCCAGAGAATTAAAGAATCAACATTTCACTTTGGTTCGGATCCTTCCCCGGCCAGAGAATAAAAGAATAAAACTTCCACTTTGGTTCGGGTCCTCCCCCGGCCAGAGAATCAAAGAATCAACCTTTCACTTTGGTTCGGATCCTTCCCCGGCCAGAGAATTAAAGAATCAACCTTCCACTTTGGTTCGGGTCCTTTCCCGGCCAAAGAATCAAAAATAACCCTTTCACTTTGGTTCGGGTCCTTCCCCGGCCAGAGAATTAAAGAAATCCTTTCACTCTGGTCCAGATCTTTCCCCAGACCAGAGAACAAAAAGGGACCCCTTTTTTCGGCTCTCGCAGCCCGCTTCCCATACTTTGGCTTCTATAGCCTGCTCTCTCAATTTTGGCTCTTGCGGCCCGCTTCCCAATTCTGGCTCTAGTAGCCAGCTTCTCTTTGGCCTTCGTGGCATACTTCCCAATTTTGGCTCTCGATGCCTGCTCCTCCAACCTTTGGCCATTGTAGCCTGCTTCCCAGCATCTCCCGACTTCTACGTCCTGCTTCCCTAATGCCCCTCGGCATTTCTGGCCTACTTCCCGGCATCTTTTGGCCCTTATGGCCCGCTCCCCTAATGTCCTTTGGCTTCTACAGCCCACTTCTTCAATTTCCTTTCGGCCCCTTGTGGTTTGTTTTCCTAATACCTCTACTATCACTACACTTATACGTAACGACAGTATGTTCTTACGCAAAAAAAAAGAGACAAAAAAAATGCATGGCTGCCTTGCTTGCATGCTTGCCTATAATATAGAATAACGCGCCTCTTTGGAATTTTCTAAGACCGTGTTTCCTTGCTAAATAATATCGCCCCGATTCCGGATGCATGTGCGTCACGGGATAGGCTCGAAGGGAACCCAATTATGGCAGGTGCACACGTCAAGGGGAAGAGTCATGGCTAAATTGCTAAGCCCAACTCACAAAATAAACCCGAGGTAACACTCCCACACTTCACACATAATGTGTTCAATGGTCTTCAACCATAGGGATTGCCCGACTTTCTTCTTAGCACTCTACGGAGACTTGAATTCCTGCACTCGCGTGAAAGGTAATCGTGAGGAAAAAGCTGCCTACCCCCACTTAAAAAAAGAAAGAGATGCAAAAAAAAAGAAAAGAGAAAAAATGATGCAAAAAGAGAGGAGCGTGAATCTGAGTAGTCGGGAATCCCCACTGAAACAAATGAGGAGACTCGCGCGAAATGGTGAAGCGAATTTCAATAAGGATGAAGTCTAGTAGCCGAGAATCCCCATTGAGACACATGAGGAAACTCACATCGAACGGTGAAATCCGTAATAGAATTATGATAAGGACGAATCCTAGTAGCCGAGAATCCCCATTGAGACAAATGAGGAGACTCGCGCTGAACGGTGAAATCTGCTACCAAAATAAACAGATGGGGGCTGTGCGAAGCTATCGAAATCGAGAGCCTGAAACCCATGTGTAGGCGCTAGAGTAACCCTCGAGTGTTGCTTAGAAAACCTGCATATTCCTATGTTTAGGGCCTTTTGCTCACACATTTGCTCCTCCACTCCATAGAGAATTGCCTCGGGTGAAATCCGTGAATTTAAGCTGTGCATGCAAGACATGCGATATCCTCTTGACGGGCGCACCACCCCTTAGTCGTGCATCGTGGCCCGCACCGCGTTTGTGAATTACGGGTGATGTCCCTATCCCATCCCCTATAGAGGGAGCTATCTTATTTATACTTATGTTATGCCTGCTGTCGAATGCCTGCATGCTTGAATAAAGAAATAAAGAAATAAAAAAGAGAAAAATAATAAACTCAATTTCGAATATTGCGGCTTGCTTTCCCAGTTCTGGCTCGTACAGCCCAATCTTGGCCCTCACGGCCTACTTCTCATCTTTACGTCCTGCTAACCTCCCAACTTCGGCTTCTATAGCCCGCTTCCTCAATTGTAGCCTTCGCGGCCTGCTTCTGCAACGTCAACTCCGGCCCTCGTGGCCCACTTTCCCGGGTTCGGATTTCACAGCCGGTACTCCCGGCGCATTGATGAACATCAAATCCTTTCACTTTGGTTCAGGCTTGTCGCCCATCCAGAGAACAAACAGACCCCTGTCACTCTGGATCGGACCTTCCGTCCGACTAGAGAACAAAAAGATCCTTTCACTCTAGATCAGACCTTCCGTCCAGTTAGAGAACAAAAACATCCTTTCACTTTGGCTGGGACCTGCCGTCCAATCGCAGAACAAAAAGATTCTCTCCACTCTAGATCGGACCTTCCGTCTGGCTAGAGAATAAAAAGATCCTTTCACTTTGGCTCGGACCTGCCGTCCAGCCAGAGAACAAAAAGATTCTCTCCACTCTAGATCGGACCTTCTGTCCGACTATAGAACAAAAAGATCCTTTCACTCTAGATTAGACCTTCCGTCTGGCTAGAGAATAAAAAGATTCCTTTCACTTTGGTTTGGGCCTATCGCCTAGCCAGAGAACACAAAGATTCTCCCTACTCTAGATTAGACCTTCCCTCCAGCTAGAGAACAAAAACATCCTTTCACTTTGGCTCGGACCTGCCGTCTAGCCGCAGAACAAAAAGTGATGTGGCACAGCCCAAGTATGACTAAGGTTGACTTGTTGGACCTCGGACCTAGACCCACAAGCATTCAAGATTGAGCAACGGACTCACACTAGCGGCTCACTCGTACGACACATGCAATCTCCCGAAGGCACCGGGGATGATAGCGAGGGTCCGAGGCAGAACCCAATGATTCTAAGTGGCTAAGTCGACTTAGGCTAACCCCAAAAGGGTCTGGGATTCCCAACTTTGTGGGAGGCCGGCACGCCCGGGGCGTGGGATTGGGTAGCTCTCACTCACGAGCCGCGGTGGGTACACAATCGAGTATATGCGGAATCGGCCACTCTCTCACCGTCCGACGAGCATTCAAGGTGATACTAAACTTGCAAAATATAGGCCAGCAAGGGTTGTATCAGTCACTCACCTGATCGGTGTGAAAACACCGATCCCGTTCGAAGACGTGGGCACGCCGGGAAGCGTGGGTATGAACCCGAACGCTGCGGCGATGGTGCTTGACCTTAAATTGCAAAGAGTACAACACTACGCCTGGAGGGGTGATCTTTGGGTGGGGATTACGCTAATTACATCCAAAACTACCTCCACGCAGGGAGGGGCCTTCAGCCGGCCAAGCGGGGTGGGGGAGTTATGAAGAAAACCCGACGTTCGGAGCGTTGCCGGTTCTGCCAATCTTCAGAGTTGCTGGATAGTGGGGCGGTGATGATGCTGCCAAAAATTCCACAGAGCTCAGAACTTGATGAGACTTGCGCCAAAAGCTTCCCAACGGATCAAGGATGATTTCTGAATTTTTTTCTGAGCTTGGTAAAGTCATTGCTGGCCGGGGCAGAGTCTGGAACCGGACTGATTGGTTCAGCCTCTGTCTGGTGTAGAACAATGTGGCCCGTTGCAGAGGGTGCCACGATCTCTACCAAACTCTGATTGAGACGAGACCTGAACCGTTGGAACCGTGGTTGAGTCTTCTTTCCGTTGGCACCAACGGCGTGGTCGGAAGATGTCGGAGAAGACCGGGACGATCAGATGAGTAGAGGGGTGTCGGTTCTGGCTCCTGAAAACTGACCTGATAGACTTGGATTAGAAAATTTGTAACTTTAGATGCCAATGTAAAAATGCAGATCTGCTTCTTGAGGATGAAAGATGACTTGAGAGGGAAGATTTTTGCTGAAGAACACTTTATCTGAATCCCAAAAGGTTCGTCGTGGTCGAGCTTCCACTCTCGTTCTGGTTCCCTGCCTGAGAGATCCTGCGCAGTCGAGGGAGAATCGATCCTACCGGCAGCTCGGTGCTTGGAAGAAGATGAATCCACCTCGCCTAGAAAGCTCCTTGGAAGACCTTTCCAACGGTATATGCCATGCCACCAGAAGATGAGGGGAAGTGTCGGAGATGAAGCTGCTTCCAGGACCCGATCTTGCTGCCTGCGAACTGTTGATGGAGTTGCAACTTGGTGGTGGCAAATGGTGTAGGAATGGGGCAACTCAGCAAGAGGGAGGTTGGCTGATGGCTGGGGAAGATGGGAAGGATGTGGCTAGGGCTTCAGGGGGTCTGGGGTGGCAGGGATAGATGGAGAGGGGGGGGCTGGAGCAGCTAGAGGTGGAGATGGGGGGTGGGTGTGCATTAGAGAGAGGGTGAGTGTGAGAGGAGGATGGGGGGTGGTCTTGGCTGTTGGGAGGGAGGGGAGTTCGACCTAGGGCTGGTTTGGGAGTGGAGAGATGGGAGGGAGATTCAAAAATGGCCTTGGGAGGGGTCACTTCAGCCTTGGGAAGATGGAGAGGTGCTTAGGGAAGTGAATGGGGTAGGTGGTGGTTGGGAGATAGGGCTTAGATTGGTGGAGGGGCCTTGGGACTAGGAGGGGAGTTAATGGAGTGGTGTGGGGACTTGGGAGGAGTTAATGGGGAGGGAAAGAGTGAGAGAAGGTGGGTTGGAAGTGAGGAGAGAGAGAGGGGGGCGAATTTCTTCCCTAGGGAAGAGAGAGAGAGAGATAAAGAGAGAGGGGGAGAGAGAGAATATCTTGTAGAAAGGGTGGGGGTGGAAGTGGATTCTAATCAAGTTCATTCATCAAAAGTTGTTACAATGAGAGGGAGGGGAGGCCTATTTATAGGCTCCATACTATCATATGACCATAGTGACCCTGACAAACTAACTAATGACCACAGCAGTCCAAGGGAGGGGTGCCCCTGGGCCTAGCCCACTAGTTGGGCCCAATAGCTTAACAAACCAACATAATGACACAAGACTTTGGTAGATAACCTACTAACCTAGGTACATGACTCAAATAATAGGAAAATTGCATGGTTTAAGACTCAAATAAAATATAAAAGTTACATGACTAGACTCAAAAACACATGACGAACATAATGGCATAAGTCGACGATGATTCGAGCCTCAAAAAAAGTGGAGGGGCAAGGGATGCCCCCATCATACCCCTGGGGTGGGGAGAACTCGACCCCGTCGAGTATGGGTCCGCCTGGCTGTCGTACCAGCTCCAGAATGTCGAGGTCAAGTCACAGCAGGCCCTCCCGACTCGCCCAAGTATCCTCAATTGGGCGACGGTTCTTCCACCTAACCAAGTAGTGCTGATACACCCTATGCCCGGTGATGGTACTTTGCTCGTCCAGTATTGCCTCTATCTGCTCTTGTCGGCCTCTCAGGCTAGGAAGTGCAGTCCCACCGTGGGTGTCTCTCTCAAGGGGGGGGGGGGGTAAAGGCTCGAGCTCCTCACTGGGTCCCACCGCGGGACCTTTGTAGGGTACCAAGTCTGCCACAATGAAGGTAGGGTGTCTCCCAAAACCCTTAAGTAGGTCCAGCTCATAAGCATTATTACCAACTCGACTCAGAACTCGAGAAGGTCCCGAACCCCGTGCCCTCAACTTGGAGGCAAGCCCCGAAAGGAGCCGCTCCGTTCTCACCATCACCGAGTTTCCCACGTGGTACTCACAGTGGCGCTGCCGAGCATCGGCCTGCCTTTTGTAAGTCACATTGCTCTTTTGCTTGTGGATGACATCAGGCAACTTTGAGGGGTGGTGCATAATGGACTTTGTGAATGAAGATTTCCAAGATTCCAAACTCTCAAAAGTGGACTTATCATGCCTATACTTGATTAGAATGGGAGGACCTGGGCATCCATATGTGGATCTATCACGTAAGTGGTAACAATCAAGCTTGCTAGATGAGGGAGGCCCTGGGCACCCACAAGTGAACCTATCATGCATAAGTGTGACCAATGTTGGGGAACCATGACATCCAAGGATACTCCTATCATTCATAAGACCAATGTTGAGTTGGGGAGGACCATTACACCCAAATAGGGACCACTCATGCTTCCTACTTGACATGTGGGTGATGTGAATGAATGGACCCAACTTTCTAATCATGCCAAGTGGTGTGTTGTGCCAAGACTTATGTACTCCTATCCCAAAGATGTCTTTGATGTGTATGGGTGGGGAATGGCCTTTGAACTTCCATGTGAAAGGGTCAAAGGGATCTAGGAAGGTGGACATTATGGAGAGGAGCTCTTCCTTGCTTCCTAGGTATATGTCGCCTATGGCGATGGTTCCCTTTGTGTGGCTCGAGTCTTGGAAGAGGTGGGCATAGTCCAACATGGTGGGTCAGGAAAGGTGGGTTGTGGGTAAGGTGGGTGGGTCATATGGGTAACTAGGCTCCCTTTGGAAGAGATCGAAGGGGTCGTGGATTAGGCTTCCTAGGGAGAAGTGCCCTATGTTCTCAAGGTCTTCACAAGGTGGGTTTTCCTCATCTATTAGGATGATTGGGCCGGTGTAGTGAGTGGGTGGGTTGGCCAATGTCCTTGGGATCTCAATGGTAGGGGAGTGGATTGTGATGGGTTCTTCCTTCATGGGGAGAAGGAGGATGATCTCACTAGTGCAGTGGCCTCTCGTGTAGATAGTAGTGATAGAGCTAAAGGTAGGGCAAGTGAAGTTAATGGTGCTAGGCATTGGCAACTCCCTAGCTAGCAGACCGGTCAAGTGGACTTGCCAGTATAGGCAATCCACTAAGTCTCCCAAATGTTCTACAAGATAGGAGGTTTGATAGGTGATATGGGGAGGCCGGAGGGGCACTAGTTGGGTTTGGTGTCTCATGGCTAGGAGGTATGGGTTCAAGTCATGGAGGGTGGTTTCATCCATGATGAGGGTGTGTGGCTCTAGTGTACTTGGAGGAGGAGGGGTGGGTGAGACATGTGGCTCTTGGATTTTACCTATGGTAGGAGGTGGATCTCGATTGGGAACCACCCTCACTTGGGTGGGTGTGGGGGTCACAATTCTCAAGGATAGTGGAGTAGGAAGGTTTATGGTAAGTGGGTTGGTGATAGCCGGCAATGTGCGCGCTTGGGGAAGTGAGTAAGGATGGACTGGGGTTGGGATAGGTAGGGGAAGTAGTGGGGGCCTAGGATATGGTGGGGTTGGGGTTGGGAGTGAGAGATGGGTTGGGTGAGAAGTGTTGGTCTTAAGAGGTGTGACTTTTTGGGGGGATGATGGAGGGGTAGTGGTGGATTCCAAGGGATTTTGTAGGGTATGAATTTGGTGAGGGGTTTTGGGTTGGGGAGTGGTGGACATTACGGGTTTTGGTGAAGGGGTGGACATGGGGCCCAATTGGGTTTGTGGAGCTATGGTTGTGGTGAGGACTGGTAGATAGGGTGTAGATGTGGTGGTCGGGGTAGGATAGATAGGAAGTGGTGGGGAATGGGAGATTAGGGTCATGGGTTGGCCAGGAGGGGGTGAAGGAGTTGAAGTGCTCCTTAGGCTTTGGTGTTTTGAGTAGGAGGGGGAAACATATCTAGCCCTAAGTTGTTCTTTCATGTCCCCCCAAGTGGTGATGGAAGCTTCCCTTTTAAGCACCCTTATCCCGACAATTTGCAACCATTGAGTTTGGGCGCGTTTAGAAAGTTGCATTTTGGCAAATTGGGCCTTCTCTTCTTCGGTCATTGGATACCAAGTGAAATAATGGTCTATGGAAGCCTCCCATTCTAAATACTCATTAGGATGAGTCCCATCAAAGGTGAGAGGTGAGGGAGGAGCCCTACTATCATTCATCCTTGGGGCGGGCCAATTTTCTTCTAGTTGGTTAAGTCGTCTAGATAGGTTATCAAGCTTGCCATTGGCATGGGTCAAGGTTTTCATGAGGTAACTGACGTGGCCAGGGAAGTCATGGGTGTTAGTGGTAGGTATCCCTTGGGGTTTTGGATTCATAGTGGGATTGGAAGATGAAGTATTGGGTTGATAGTGAGTACCACTACGAGTGGTCATGCAAGGTTGGGTGGGCTATGCACGGGTGTGCGGATGCACCTATGACCTAGTATGATGATGACCCAAGACTAGACTTGTGAGGACAAGCCTATGACCGCTCTGATACCATTTGATGTGGCACAGCCCAAGTATGACTAAGGTTGACTTGTTGGACCTCGGACCTAGACCCACAAGCATTCAAGATTGAGCAACGGACTCACACTAGCGGCTCACTCGTACGACACATGCAATCTCCCGAAGGCACCGGGGATGATGGCGAGGGTCCGAGGCAGAACCTAATGATTCTAAGTGGCTAAGTCGGCTTAGGCTAACCCCAAAAGGGTCTGGGATTCCCAACTTTGTGGGAGGCCGGCACGCCCGGGGCGTGGGATTGGGTAGCTCTCACTCACGAGCCGCGGTGGGTACACAATCGAGTATATGCGGAATCGGCCACTCTCTCACCGTCCGACGAGCATTCAAGGCGATACTAAACTTGCAAAATATAGGCCAGCAAGGGTTGTATTAGTCACTCACCTGATCGGTGTGAAAACACCGATCCCGTTCGAAGACGTGGGCGCGCCGGGAAGCGTGGGTATGAACCCGAACGCTGCGGCGATGGTGCTTGACCTTAAATTGCAAAGAGTACAACACTACGCCTCTCGCAGGAGGGGTGATCTTGGGGTGGAGATTAAGCTAATTACATCCAAAACTACCTCCACGCAGGGAGGGGCCTTCAGCCGGCCAAGCGGGGTGGGGGAGTTATGAAGAAAACCCGACGTTCGGAGCGTTGCCGGTTCTGCCAATCTTCAGAGTTGCTGGACAGTGGGGCGGTGATGATGCTGCCAAAAATTCCACAGAGCTCAGAACTTGATGAGACTTGCGCCAAAAGCTTCCCAACGGACCAAGGATGATCTCTAAAGTTTTTTCTGAGCTTGGTAAAGTCGTTGCTGGCCGGGGCAGAGTCTGGAACCGGACTGATTGGTTCTGCCTCTGTCTGGTGCAGAATAATGTGGCCTGTTGCAGAGGGTGCCACGATCTCTACCAAACTCTGATTGAGACGAGACCTGAACCATTGGAACTGTGGTCGAGTCTTCTTTCCGTCGGCACTAACGGCGTGGTGGGCAGATGTTGGAGAAGACCGGGACGATCAGATGAGTAGAGGGGTGTCGGTTCTGGCTCCTGAAAACTGACCTGACAGACTTGGATTAGAAAATTCGTAACTTTAGATGCCAATGTCCAAATGCAGATCTGATTCTTGAGGATGAAAGAGGACTTGAGAGGGAAGATTTTGTCTGAAGAACACTTGATCTGAATCCCAAAAGGTTCGTCATGGTCGAGCTTCCACTCTCGTTCTGGTTCCCTGCCTGAGAGATCCTGCGCAGTCGAGGGAGAATCGCTCCTACCGGCAGCTCGGTGCTTGGAAGAAGATGAAACCACCTCACCTAGAAAGCTCCTTGGAAGACCTTTCCAACGGTATATGCCATGCCACCATAAGATGAGGGGAAGTGTCAGAGATGAAGCTGCTTCCAGGACCCGATCTTGCTGCCTGCGAACTGCTGATGGAGTTGCAACTTGGTGGTGGCAAATGGTGTAGGAATGGGGCAACTCAGCAAGAGGGAGGTTGGCTGATGGCTGGGGAAGATGGGAAGGACGTGGCTAGGGCTTCAGGGGGTCTGGGGTGGCAGGGATAGATGGAGAGGGGGGGCTGGAGCAGCTAGAGGTGGAGATGGGGGGTGGGTGTGCATTAGAGAGAGGGTGAGTGTGAGAGGAGGATGGGGGGTGATCTTGGCTGTTGGGAGGGAGGGGAGTTCGACCTAGGGCTGGTTTAGGAGTGGAGAGATGGGAGGGAGATTCAAAAATGGCCTTGGGAGGGGTCACTTCAGCCTTGGGAAGATGGAGAGGTGCTTAGGGAAGTGAATGGGGTAGGTGGTGGTTGGGAGATAGGGCTTAGATTGGTGGAGGGGCCTTGGGACTAGGAGGGGAGTTAATGGAGTGGTGTGGGGACTTGGGAGGAGTTAATGGGGAGGGAAAGAGTGAGAGAAGGTGGGTTGGAAGTGAGGAGAGAGAGAGGGGGGCAAATTTCTTCCCTAGGGAAGAGAGAGAGAGAGAGAGATAAAGAGAGAGGGGGGAGAGAGAATATCTTGTAGAAAGGGTGGGGGTGGAAGTGGATTCTAATCAAGTTCATTCATCAAAAGTTGTTACAATGAGAGGGAGGGGAGGCCTATTTATAGGCTCCATACTTTCATATGACCATAGTGACCCTGACAAACTAACTAATGACCACAGCAGTCCAAGGGAGGGGTGCCCCTGGGCCTAGCCCACTAGTTGGGCCCAATAGCTTAACAAACCAACATAATGACACAAGACTTTGGTAGATAACCTACTAACCTAGGTACATGACTCAAATAATAGGAAAATTACATGGTTTAAGACTCATATAAAATATAAAAATTACATGACTAGACTTAAAAACACATGACGAACATAATGGCATAAGTCGACGACGATTCGAGCCTCAAAAAAAGTGGAGGGGCAAGGGATGCCCCCATCAAAAAGATTCTCTCCACTCTAGATTGGACCTTCTGCCCGGTTAGAGAACAAAAGATTCTCTCCACTCTAGATCGGACCTTCCGTCCAGCTAGAGAACAAAAAGATCCTTTCACTTTGGCTCGGACCTACCGTCCAGCCGGAGAATAAAAAGAATTCTCTCCACTCTAGATCGGACCTTCCGTCCAGCTAGAGAACAAAAAGATCCTTTCACTTTGGCTCAGACCTACCGTCCAGCCGGAGAATAAAAACAATCCTTTTGATTTGGACCTTCCGTCCAGGTCGTTACATGAACCAACTCTTCTCTCTGTCCCTTCGGGTGACGAATACCCCTTTTGATTTGGGCCTTCCGTCCAGGCCATTGAATCAACAAGTTCTTCTCCCCGTCCCTCCGGGTGACGGACATCCTTGTCAATTCAACAAACTCTCCTCCCCGTCCCTTTGGGCGACGAATCCCTTTCAATTTGGGCCCACCATCCAGATCGTTAAAGGAATAAACCCTCCTCTCTGCCCTCGCGGCTCACTTCCCAATTATCGGCCCCTGAGCCGACAACTTTCAATTATCGGCCCAAGAGCCGACAGCTTTCAATTATTGGCCCTGAGCCGACAGCTTTCAATTATCGGCCCCTGAGCCGACAACTTTCAATTATCGGCCCCTGAGCCGACAGCTTTCAATTATCGGCCCCAGAGCCGACAACTTTCAATTATCGGCCCCTGAGCCGACAGCTTTCAATTATTGGCTCCCAGAGCCGACAGCTTTCAATTATCGGCCCCAGAGTTGACAACTTTCAATTATCGGCCCTGAGCTGACTGCTTTCAATTATCGGCCCCTGAGCCGACAGCTTTCAATTATCGGCCCCTGAGCCGACAGCTTTCAATTATCGGCCCCAGAGCCGACAGCTTTCAATTATCGACCCCGGAGCCGACAACTTTCAATTATCGGCCCTTGAGCCGACATCTTTCAATTATCGGCCCTTAGCCGACAGCTATCTAATTATCGGCATTTAGCTGACAGCTATGTCATTATCGGCGTTTAGCCGACAGCTCTCTCACTATCGGCATCCTGAACCGACAACTATCCAATAATCGACGTTTAGTCGACAGTTACTCCATTATCGGCCCTTAGCCGACAGCTATCTAATTATCAGCGTTTAGCTGACAGCTATGTCATTATCGGCGTTTAGCCGACAGCTCTCTCACTATCGGCATCCTGAGCCGACAGCTATCCAATCATCAACGTTTAGTCGACAGCTACTCCATTATCGACCTTCGGGTCGACAGCTATCTCGTTATCAGCGCCCGTGCCGATAGCTATCCAAAGTTGTTCAAAAAAAAAGAAAAAAAGAAGAGAAGAAAAAAAGAAAAAGAAGAAAAAAAGAAGGGAAGAAGAAAAAAGAAGGGAAAGAAAATAAGAAGAAGAAAAAAAGAGAAGAAGAAGAGAAGAAGAAAAAGAGAAGGGAAAAGAAGAGAAAAAAAGGAGAAGAAAAGAAAAAAAAAGAAGAGAGAAAAAATCATCATCAAAGCCTCCGAGGGATGTCGACTCGTCAAGTCCCGCCGGAGATCAAAATATTTTCAGTCCCACCGACGCATAAGACCAGTGGCCCAGACCTTTCGTCTGGTTCCATGAACAAAGAGACCCTTGCTTTGGCACTAACCCCATGTCAATGAATAAACCACGTCGGTCTCCGATTCCCTGTCGGCATCGACGAACAAACCTATGGCCCGGACCTTCCGTCTGGTTCCATGAACAAAATACCCTTGCTTTGGCACTCACCTGTGTCAACGAATAAACTACGTCGGTCTCCGACTCCCTATCGGCATCGATGCACAAACCTGTGGCCCGGACCTTTCGTCTGAAGCCATTAACAAAAAGACCCTTGCTTTGACACTAACCCCGTGTCAATGAACAAACCACCCCAATATTGCAATCTCCAATCCCACCGGTGAATTAACCATCGGCTCGGACCTTCCGTTCAAGTCAATGAACAAAATGCCTTTGCTTCGGCTCGGACCTTCCGTCCAAGTCGATGAACAAAAAAAAACTCCTTTGCTTCGGCTCGGACCTTCCGTCCAAGTCGATGAACTAAAAGAACTCCATTGCTTCGGCTCGGACCTTCAGTCTAAGTCGATGAACAAAAGAAACCACATTGGCTCCGACTCAGACCTCCCATCCAAGTCGATGACCAAAAAGGACTCTTGGCCTACGTGCGCACGCGGTGGAGCGGTTCCCTCACCCCTTCGCTGAAGGAGTGAGCACTCTTCCGCGAATCAGCATCGGACCAGTATGCCACTAGCCTGGAAGAACAGATATCCTATCGAAGAACTCTACTGATGTGACACACTAAGGAGGTATGCAGCAAAGAGACAAAGATCCTTGGACATATTCCGCAAGCACAATCACAAAGCAATAAAGAACTAGATTGGGGCCGAATCGCCGTCGCACACACACGAGCCCGGGTGACTTGATGATACTAAGTGGAGGTGATGGATCAAGACCCTAACTGGTAGAGTGCCAGCAGGGCTAGGGTTGCCCTCCCGAAGATACGAGGCCCACGCTTAAGGGGCTGGCCGGGTGCCAATTGGGGCACTAGGTCCCTCTCTCTCACAGCCCACGGTGACCGCTCGTAAGTGGAACACACGGGGTCGGGCGCTCTCTCTCTTTCTCAACGGAGTAATTCCGCGGATATTAGATGAACAAATATGGATAATGGAGCAAAGTTCAGAGCTTACCCTGGTTGGTTTGAAGAAACCAACCCCGTTCGGAGACGAGGGCGAGCGGGGAAGTGTGGGTTCCCCGCACACTGCGCTGATGAAGCTTGATCCCTGTTTAATAGTTACAAGCACTACACCTCACACAGGAGGGTGGACTTGGGGTGGGGATATCTGTATTACAAATCAAACACTACCTCCGCACAGGGAGGGGCGTTAAGCCGGCCAGGCGGGGAAGGGAGAGTTGCTCGGATTGCGCCGACGGAGCACCCGGCCGAATCTGCCCGGGTCTGGAACAGCAAGATAGGGGGTCGGTGTAGCCGTCACTGTGAGCTCCCCCGGACTCATAACTTGATGAGACTTATGCCAAAACGTTGCTGACGTACCCAGGCACGACTGTGAATTTTTGTGGGAGGGTCTGAAGTCGTCACTGGCAGGGGCAGGCTCTGGAACAGGGTCCCTGCGATCAGGCTCGGACTGCTCCCAGGATGCAACAGCAGACGGATGAAGTCACCACGATCACTCCCGAAGTCCAAACGAGGTGGGACCAAGATGAGCACGATCGTGGGTGAGTATTCTTCGAGCATCAAGAAAGAACGGCACCGGAGGAGGTCGGGGCCGAGAGAGGCAGTCCGAGAAGTGGATGGGTGTCGGAGCAGATCCTGACTGACCTGAACAGCGTCCCGGTGGTAGAAAATTCGGTACAATTAGCTCCGACCTATGAATGAGGCCCCACTGGCTGCGTTGGACAGAGAACAGGTGGATCTTTGCCCCGGTCAAGTGGCGAGCCAAGGGGATCAATGGTGTGGTCGCAGGGGCTTCTACAAGTTGCTTCTGGTTGCAGGCCAGACTGGTTCTGCGCAGTTGGCGAAGGACGGCTCTCCTGTGCAGCTCCGACCTCGGATTGAGGTGAAACCACCTCGCCTGCGAAGACGACCGGAAGAGATTTCCGTCGATGTAGGCCACCTCCCCAGGAGCTCTGGGGTAGAGTCTGAGGTGGTGCTGCAACAGACTGTTGATCTGCAAGTCTTCAGCTGCACACAGGTTGGAAGAGAGAAATGGTGGAGGGGGGTTTCTTTGGTGGAGGGGTAAGGGATATGGGTGCTTTGGTGGTGGGGAGGGGTTTGGAAGGTGGGAAGGGGTGGTGAGGGTGGAGGCCAGGGGCGGAGCTAGCAGGGAGAGGGGTGGGTGCGCAAATGGCCAAGGGGGAGGTGGTGGGGAGATGGGGGTGCAAGTGGCTTGGGGGAATGGGCAGGGCTCCTCCTGATTTGGGTGGTGGGTTAATGGGAGGGTTTATTGGTGGTCTAGGGAATGGGAAGGGGTTGTCTTGGGGAGGGGAAGGGGTGCCTAGGAGAAGGGATTCTCCCTTGGGAATGTGAAGGGTTGTATGGGGAAGGGGAAGGGTTGATTGGAAAGTGGAGGCACTAATAGGGAATTAATGGTCTTGGGGAGATGAAGGGGTGGGAGGCTGATGTGGGGGGTGATGTGGCAGGGGAGGGAGGTGAAGGGGCAAGATCGCCCAAGGGAGAGAGAGAGAGGAGGAGAGAGAGAGGGGGCCACCCCCTTTAGAGAGAGAGAGAGAACTAGAGAGAGAGAGAAGGGAGGCAATTCTTGTGGCTAAATTTTCATTCAACATTTCATTAGTCCTCTCAAGTGGGGTTGGGGTCCTATTTATAGGGATCCCAACATTTACAAAAAGTCCCTCAGATAAGTACTAATAGCAAATAAGCAAAAGAGATGGGGAAGGGGGAGGGCGCCCCTGGGCCAGGCCCACCTAATTGGGCCCATAAGACACTCTAGCCCAACATGATGACACAAACATAGGTAAATAACATGATAACCTAGGGACTTGACTCAAAACAAAGGCAAATTACATCAAAATGACTCAAGTAAAAGGAGAAAATACACCGAGATGACCCAACTAGCAAGCCCAAGTGTCGAAGTGGACCAGTCTAGTCGTGGAGCCGCATCCTACCCGTCTCCAGGAGGGAGAGAGGTGTCGAGCCAGAGGGAATCACGGGTGATGTCCCCATCAATTCCTCCGGGCTGTGAAGAGCTCGACTCTGTCGAGAAAGGGTCCACTCGGCTGCGATAACGCTCCAGGAGGTCGGGGTCTAACTGCTGAAGATCCTCCCTGCTCACCCATGAATCATCCGAAGGGGGGCGGCCCTTCCACCTGACCAAGTATCGCTCGTATGCTTTGCTCCGGGTGATAGTGACCTGTTCATCCAATATCCGCTCCACTTGCTCCTGTTGGCCCCTCTGGGCTGGTGGAACTTTCTCACGGGTGGCGGCTCTCTCAAGGGGTGGAACAAGCTTGATTTCCTCACTAGGTGTCACCGTGGGACCCCTGTATGGCACCAAGTCAGCCACATTGAATGTGGGACTTACTCTGCACTCCTCGGGGAGGTCCAACATGTAAGCATTTGTGCCGATCCGCCTCAGAACCTGGAAGGGACCTAATCCACGCGACCTCAGTTTGGAGACATTCCCAGGGAATAGCCTCTCGGTTCTCACCATCACAAAGTCACCTACACGAAATTCCTGGTGGCGTCGGTGGGAATCGGCCGATTTCTTATACACCTCATTGCTTTTGTTGATGTGTTTGCGGATTTCCTCATGCAACTCTGTGAATGTTGACTCACTAGTGGATAATGGGGGTCATGGACAACCAAATGTGGACCTAGCATGCAATGGTGCTACGTATACTTTGATGGACCTAGGACGACTGGGACATCCATAAATGGCTCTATCAGGTATAGGTGCAATGAATGCCGGAGGACCTGGACTTCCATGTAGACCCCTATCATGCATAAGATGGAGGATGAATGGGGGAGGACCTGCACATCTAAATGTGAACCTGTCGTGCACTGGACCTAGTGTGTATATGATATAAATGAGACGACTAGTCCGACCAGATGGAGCAGAATGTTGCGACACATGCATTCCTATCAAGATGGTCCCATCTTTTGGTGGGGGTTGATTTGGGGGTTTTCACTCATGGGGGTAGAAGGGGTCCCAGAAAGTGGACATCTTGGGATAGCTCAATTCCTCATTTCCTGGGTGGCTGTCACCCTTGGTCATGGCTCTCATAGTGAGGGCTAAGTTTTGGAATGGGTGGTTTAGGTTCAACATGGTGGGTGCTGGTAGGAATGGGTGAGTGGTTGGTGGGTCACATGGGTACCCGTGCTCCCAAAGGAAGGGGTCAAAGGGATCATGGCAAGGGTCACCTAGGGGAAGGATCTCTAGGTCCTCAAAGTCAACCAAAGGTGGGGAGTCGTCCTCTTCTAATGACATGATTGGGCCGGTGTAGTGAGTGGGTCGATCGGCCAATATCTTTGGGACCAAGGTGGTCGGGGAGTGGACCGGGATGGGTTCCTCTTCCACGGGAAGAAGGAGATGGAGGTCACTAGTGTAGCTACCAACGGTGCAGACCGAGGTGATAGACCCGATGCATGGGTGGATGAGGTCAAGGCTCTTGGGTCGGTCCGCTCCTATGGTCAACAAACAAGTCAGCTCAAGTTGCCACTTTAGGCCTTTGACGAAGTCATCCCAACGCTCAACCTTGTAGAAGGATTGGATTGTGGTGTGCGAGATGTTGATGGGTACTATGGGGAGGTGTTGTTCCATGGGAGGATAGGCATGGGGAAGGATAGGGTGAGCCCGGTTTTCCTCTAGCCACCTAACCAAGGGCCCACTTATGATAAGTTCACTCTCAATTGGAGAGGGTGGCATAGGGTGAAGACCACTGTGCGAGGTTTCTTCTTCAACTTGGACATGTGTTTCCCCCACGGTTGGGATAGTGACCATGGTGTTCTCCTCTTCTAGGTGGTCGGGTGTGTGAGCCATGATGCTTTCTACACATGGGATGGGAACTTCCTGGCCTAACTCATGACATTGTGACTCGTATTCTTCTTCCCAATCGGGGGAGGCCTCATGTACCTCAATCTCATTCTCATCCCTTTGGGGTGTAGAGGTTTTATTCTCCAAGGGAAATGGAAGGTCTTTTGGGGATGGGGTGATGATAGCCGGTGTGGGGTGCGCCCGGGGTGGTGAATAAGGACGGGACTCCGGCGGATGGGAGAGTATAAGGTTGTTGAATTTAAAGGCTCCCGGAAGGTGTGGCGGATGCACTAGGCAAGTCCGACGTGTCGGTTCGATGTCGACATTCTTTTCATCTAACCATCTCCTACCTTGGATTATGCAAGGGCCTGCCAAAGTACCAATTTGGCACCAAGCTCCATCACAGTATGTGGTCTTCCCGAACCATTTATGGAATTCAACGAAGACTTGGTCTCCGTTGTGCACAATTTATCCGGTCCTAGAAAGAGTGGCAACGATATCGGGGGATACCCAATTATCAGACTCCAAGTCAATAAAATCAATTTCCGTAGGCTCTCCATTGGGTAGGTATGAAAGGGATATGATTGGGAGAGGGATCATTTGGTCCGTCGACTCATTGACAGTGGGTGGTGGACAATGCATGGGACGGTCTGTCGGGGACTCTAATGCAAGCGTGCCCATGGACTAGACTCGTAGAGACAAGTCTAAAACTTGCTCTGATACCACTTGATTGACACACTAAGGAGGTATGCAGCAAAGAGACAAAGATCCTTGGACCTATTCAGCAAGCACAATCACAAAGTAATAAAGTACTAGATTGGGGCCGAATCGCCGTCGCACACACACGAGCCCGGGTGACTTGATGATGCTAAGTGGAGGTGATGGATCAAGACCCTAGCTGGTAGAGTGCCAGTAGGGCTAGGGTTGCCCTCCCGAAGGTACGAGGCCCACGCTTAAGGGGCTGGCCGGGTGCCAATTGGGGCAGTAGGTCCCTCTCTCTCACAGCCCACGGTGACCGCTCGTAAGTGGAACACATGGGGTCAGGCGCTCTCTCTCTTGCTCAACGGAGCAATTCCACGGATATTAGATGAACAAATACGGATAATGGAGCAAAGTATAGAGCTTACCCTGGTTGGTTTGAAGAAACCAACCCCGTTCGGAGACGAGGGCGAGCGGGGAAGTGTGGGTTCCCCGCACACTGCGCTGATGAAGCTTGATCCCTGTTTAATAGTTACAAGCACTACACCTCACACAGGAGGGTGGACTTGGGGTGGGGATATCTGTATTACAAATCAAACACTACCTCCGCACAGGGAGAGGCGTTAAGCCGGCCAGGCGGGGAGGGGAGAGTTGCTCGGATTGCACCGACGGAGCACCCGGCCGAATCTGCCCGGGTCTGGAACAGCAAGACAGGGGGTCGGTGTAGCAGCCGCTGTGAGATCCCCCGGACTCAGAACTTGATGAGACTTGCGCTAAAACGTCGCTGATGTACCCAGGCACGACTGTGAATTTTTGTGGTCGGGTCCGAAGTCGTCACCGGCAGGGGCAGGCTCTCGAACAGGGTCCCTGCGATCAGGCTCGGACTGCTCCCAGGGTGCAACAGCAGACGGATGAAGTCACCACGATCACTCCCGAAGTCCAAACGAGGTGGGACCAAGATGAGCATGACCGTGGGTGAGTCTTCTTCGAGCAGCAAGAAAGAACGGCACTGGAGTAGGTCGGGGCCGAGAGCAGCAGTCCGAGAAGTGGAAGGGTGTCGGAGCAGATCCTGACTGACCTGAACAGCATCCCGGTGGTAGAAAATTCTGTACAATTAGCTCCGACCTTTGAATGACGCCCCGCTGGCTGCGTTGGACAGAGAACAGGTGGATCTTTGCCCCGGTCAAGTGGCGAGCCAAGGGGAGAACTGGTGTGGTCGCAGGGGCTTCTGAAAGTTGCTTCTGGTTGCAGTCCGGACTGGTTCTACGCAGTTGGCGAAGGACGGCTCTCCTGTGCAGCTCCGACCTCGGATTGAGGCGAAACCACCTCGACTGCGAAGACGACCGGAAGAGCTTTCCGTCGATGTAGGTCACGCCCCCACGAGCTCTGGGGTGGAGTCTGAGGCGGTGCTGCAACAGACTGTCGATCTGCAGGTCTTCAGCTGCACACAGATTGGAAGAGAGAAATGGTGGAGGGGGGTTTCTTTGGTGGAGGGGTAAGGGATATGGGTGCTTTGGTGGTGGGGAGGGGTTTGGAAGGTGGGAAGGGGTGGTGACGGTGGAGGCCAGGGGTGGAGCTAGCAGGGAGAGGGGTGGGTGCGCAAATGGCCAAGGGGGAGGTGGTGGGGAGATGGGGGCGCAAGTGGCTTGGGGGAATGGGGAGGGCTCCTCCTGATTTGAGTGGTGGGTTAATGGGAGGGTTTATTGGTGGTTTAGGGAATGGGAAGGGGTTGCCTTGGGGAGGGGAAGGGGTGCCTAGGAGAAGGGATTCTTCCTTGGGAATGTGAAGGGTTGTATGGGGAAGGGGAAGGGTTGCTTGGGAAGTGGAGGCACTAATAGGGAATTAATGGTCTTGGGGAGATGAAGGGGTGGGAGGCTGATGTGGGGGGTGATGTGGCAGGGGAGGGAGGTGAAGGGGCAATATTGCCCAAGGGAGAGAGAGAGAGGAGGAGAGAGAGAGGGGGCCGCCCCCTTTAGAGAGAGAGAGATATATAGAGAGAGAACTAGAGAGAGAGAGAAGGGAGGCAATTCTTGTGGCTAAATTTTCATTCAACATTTCATTAGTCCTCTCAAGTGGGGTTGGGGTCCTATTTATAGGGATCCCAACATTTACAAAAAGTCCCTCAGATAAGTACTAATAGCAAATAAGCAAAAGAGATGGGGAAGGGGGAGGGCGCCCCTGGGCCAGGCCCACCTAATTGGGCCCATAAGACACTCTAGCCCAACATGATGACACAAACTTAGGTAAATAACATGATAACCTAGGGACTTGACTCAAAACAAAGGCAAATTACATCAAAATGACTCAAGTAAAGGGAGAAAATACACCGAGATGACCCAACTAGCAAGCCCAAGTGTCGAAGTGGACCCGTCCAGTCGTGGAGCCGCATCCTACCCGTCTCCGGGAGGGAGAGAGGTGTCGAGCCAGAGGGAATCACGGGTGATGTCCCCATCATCTACACTCGCGGGCCCCGCGCACTCGTCCCTCGCTTACGCCGCCCATGACTGGGGGGCATTTGTGGACGTCAAAAAAAGAGAGAAGAGAAAGAATGTTCTTGTGGCCTGGGCGTCTCGACATCTCAATAGCAGGTTGAAGACGGAAAGGCCAAACAAACCCCATACCCCCTCCAAGTAGGACGAATATATATATTCTCGGCGCTCCGCCACCCAACGAGAAGCCCTTCGGGTAGAAGAGACAGCCCCGGCTCCCAAGTTGGCAGTGCCGAAGGCGGAATCAAAAGAAACTCAGGAATTCGAATGCATGCTTGGCATATGCCCGAAATTACTCAAGGTCCTGAATCGGGGTTTGGAGGCCTCAAATCAAACACCTCGGAGGCGGTTCATTACAACTGAAGCACCACAGGAGGGCAAGCATCCGTCCGAATCACCACTAAGCTGCGAGGAAGCCCTTTGACGCTTAAACCGGCGCGGCATAGCCTTAAACCAGCGCGCCCCTCCAAGGGGCTTTAAATCGGCGCGCCCCACCCAAGGGGCCTTAATCCGGCGCGCCCCCCTTCTTGGCTGAAAACCGGCGTGCCACTTTGTATGTGGTTAATCCGGCGCACTCAACACCACGCCGGTTTAACTCAAAAGCCATCCCATCCGCCAGCCGATACCCTGTTTTCGCATCAGCCTGGTGCCTAGAGGGCATTCAATGCTCTGAAGCCCTGTCTCCACCTCCGTTCGACAACACAGCAGCATCAATGGCGAAGGAAAGCATCGATGGGGGGAGTAGCAGCAGCAGATCACCCGGCAAACCCGCAAACATCCCTTCCTCGGATAAATGCCAGCGTACTGCGCAAATCAACAGACGACACCGCGGCATGTCAACTCCGGATGCCTCAACGAACGAGGAGGAAGATGGCAGGAGTTTCTTCCGTTCGAGTAAAGAAAGGGCAACCCGTTCTATATATACTCTGCCAGTTCCACGGAGCATCTCTCTCGAACCCCCGGAGGGTGACTGAAGAAGGAAGAGAGGGCCACCCGAAGAGAAGAAAAAGCTTCGTCCCCGTGCCGGAGAAGAGAAGAGAAGAGAAGAGAGGAGAGTGAGAGTGAGAGGTGAGCTCGGAGGGGGGAGGATCTTGTGCTCTGTTCCCCCCTCTCCCATTGATGTATCTCCTCCTCTTGCCCCCCCTAAATGTATTTCTCTCTGCCCTAGGGTAGATCCCCCTTCTGTATTTCGACTTTCCCCTTCTTGTGGATGAATAAAAGGAAGTTTGTTGGGGAGCACGGTTCTTGGCTTTAGCTCCCGTCCCCCATTTTCTCCCTATCTTCCATGCGTCCAGGGTCTTTGAAGCCTGCCTCTCCGTGGCATGGCCTTCGAAGGAACCCACATGAGGGATGAACATTCATGGCCCTCTTGAGGCACACATTTGTCCCGCTTCACGAAATCATCACCCGTGAGCTGTTGGAGCTCTTGAAGGCTAGTCCTCGAGCCTCCACAAGCGCTTACGAGTTAACGGAGTCCTTACTCCAAGTTTTGAGGTTCACCCCGGAGCAATCCGTTTGGTGTTCCCCTATTTGTCTCTGGCAAGCCTCAGTCCGGGGGAGGTGCTACCCATTTTTCGCCAAGAACAAACGAACAAACTAAGTTCTCTGAAGATAAGAATAGCTCATGTCTGAAGCCGCCTCTGAAGCAAACTGAACCTCTGAGTTCCTGCATAATAAACCCTGGAAGTAAAACATTCGAATCTACATACTCAGTCACCTTAACAAATGATAAGAAGCACTCTCTTGATTTAAAGCATCAATTGAACAAACAATCCATCCATTGGATCAATCTGCAGGTTGAAGAAATAAGAACAGAAGCAAAAAGAATCAAATAGAATGAAATAAAACCCAAAGAAGCTATCCCGGCGTGCTCCTAATCCGGTGTGGGTTAATCCGGCGCGGTACCCCCCCGTGCCGGTTTAGCATCACACTCAAAACCCCCTTCATTTTCTTGGCATCTATCCGGCGCGCCCCCTTGCATAGCCCCCTTAAACCGGCGCGCCTTACTATTCATTACCCTATTCCGGCGCGCCCTTGGCCCCTCTTCCTTCTTGCCATGTAACCGGTGTGCCCCCTTAATATCTTTAATCGGCGCGCCCCCTTGGCATCCCCTTATCCGGCACGCCCCTTGGAATCCCCTTAACCGACGCGCCCATTTGCTTCGTTAAACTGGCGTGCCTCATAAAAACGGAGGTCGATCCGCGTGCGAGGGTGCACGTGGGCGAGTGCGGACCTCACACTTAACAACCCTCTCCCCCAGACTATGTTTGAAGAGAAAGAGTAATGATTCCCCACTAGATCAGACTTGGATCTTGGGAGCCCTCACCCGGACGTGACCATGATCCGAACTTACCCCGGGCCGATAGTTCGTTAGCTCGACCCATCTTTATCGGGATCCGATCCCGCACCCACACTAAACTTGCCGCACCTACGGCAGACATCTGTACGGTTTTATCGTCGTCCTCGACGCTACTAATACGGACTTCCATCCGAATAATGAATGATCCGTTAGTGACCGACATATATGCCGGGATCCAATCCCGCACCCACATGAAACTTGCCGTACCTACGGCAGATATTCGTATGGCTTTATCGTCGTCTTTAATGCTTCAAATGCAGGCTCTCGTCCGAACAATGAATGGTCCATTAGTGACCGACATATATACCGGGATCTAATCCCGCACTTGCATTAAACTCACCGTACTTACGATAGACATTTACACGGATTCGCTCCCGTCACCGTCTTGTTTTCTATTCGGACCTTTGTCTGAACATAAAATGGTCCGTTAGTGACCGACATATATACCGGGATCTAATCCCGTACTTGCATTAAACTTGCCGTACTCACGGCAGACATTCGTATGATTTGCCACCATCTCTTACGCTACAAAGATGGACCTTTGTTCGAACATAAAATGGTCCATGAATGACTGACAAATCCGAATGGAACGAGACGGCTCTCGTCTTCCCCGAACCCTACGTGTGGGAATATCAATAAGACATTCGTGAGTCGCGTTTGGACCTTGGGTTCACCCCAACCATGGTCATCGCCTGACCCACATCCTCGGCCTATAGCCAACTATCTCTGTATACATCTTTGTTTTGGAATATAGTTCCGGGACACTTTCCAGCTGCCCTTCGGCACCAAAAATATTAACGATGCCCACGCGAGCCTCGTTTGGACCGCGGGAGGCGCCCCCGGAATGGTCCTGACTCGATCTCGCACCGGGCCAATAAACTCGCTGATTTCTGATCACTCTAATCGGGATTCAACCGAATGTCTCATGTCCCTTTGAACAATAAACTTGCCGTGCCCCCGGCATACATATGCTCCGATTTTCCCGTGACGATTACGCGATTCTCAAGCTAGACACTCATCCGAACATCAAATGGTCAACACACGACCGACATGATCCGAATGCTTTCTTCTCACCCCTGCACGGGGATTTCAATGCTTCCTAATAGACTTTTCATGTAACTAATTTTCTGGCCATGAGGCCCCTTTTCTTGGTGATTAATCAAGGGTGTTCCCCTCTCCGAGGGGATGTAAATGACGCTGTGACCTTTATGGCGCGACGAGTTTTGGTCCCGACACGAACCACACAATCGTCTGATTAGTCAGATCGAGCACATAATAAATCGTCACTTTGTGACTGGCACGCACACGCACTTAATAAACGCCCACGCATTAAATGCATTAAATGCCTCAAAGCCTATGGGGACTCCCAGCTGATAGTTTGGCAGGTCCTCGGCATTTATGACGTGCGAAAGTCAGAGTTGGTTCCGTACCATACCGTTGTCACCAGACTAGCCCAGAAGTTCTATTTCTTTGAAATAGATCACATTCCCAGAAGCAGCAACGCTCAGGCGGATGCCTTTGCAAAATTGGCCACGACCATCAAGGTTCCGCCCGAGGGCGAGGTCGACATCGTCATCAAGCACAGAAAGCTGATGTCGAGCTCACTCGAAATCGACACTGGCCTCACCATCTACGAGGTCCACGACCTGGACCAGAGCACGCCTCCAGAAGAAGACGATTGGCGTACGCCCATCATCAAATTCAAGAAAGGGTGGCTTCCCCCTGACCGAGCTCAAAGGGTCCAGCTACTTTGCCCAAGCAACCTCTTACGAGTTGATTGGCGACTCCCTGTATCGGCTCATCCATGAGAAGGACAAGTCGATCCTCCAGAGATGCATCTCCCTCGTCGAGGCTCAAGCCATCATGCAGGAGGTCCACTCCGGATTGTGCGGTGTGCACCAGGCCAGAGATCGGATGATGCACAACATCAAGCTCAAAGGCTTCTACTGGCCAACCATGTACGCAGACTGCATCCAGTATGCCCGTATGTGCCATCAATGCCAAGCCTTTAGCCCAGTACCTAGAAAACCTCCCAACCCACTGCATCCTATAGCCCCCACTTGGCCATTCGCTGAGTGGGGTATGGACATTGCGGGGCCTTTCCCGTCATCCTCCAAGGGCCATAAAAACATCTTGGCTGCCACTGACTATTTCTCTCGCTGGGCGGAGGCTCTACCTTTGCGAGAGGTCACCGGCGAAATTGTTGCTAGATTCATCCAGCACAACATCATATACTGATTCGGTACTCCCAGTCGCATAGTGTCCGACAACGAGACACCCTTCAAGAATAAGGCTGTATACCAGTTGGCGGCCAAATTCCACATCGACTGGAGAACCTCTTCGGTCTACAACCCCCAGGCTAACGGCTTGGCGGAAGCCTTCAACAAAACCCTCTATAAGCTCCTGGCTAAGATGGTTAGCCACCGGAAAGGCGACTGTGGTGAAATGGTCTTCGAAGCATTATGGGCCTATCAGATGATTTACAAAACCCCCACAGGATGCTCGTCGTTCTCCCTCGCTTACGGGGCAGAAGTAGTTATCCCCATCGAAGTCCAGTAAGCCTCTTATCGTGTGGCAATCCACACCGGTCTTGCCGGCTCTAATGAAGATGAGTACCGGAGAAGGCTAGAAGAGCTTGCCAATCTAGAAGGCAAGCGATTCGAAGCCTACAAAAGCCTGCAAGTGTACCAGGCTCACATGGCCCG
Organism: Amorphophallus konjac; assembly: GCA_022559845.1. Lineage (NCBI taxonomy): Eukaryota > Viridiplantae > Streptophyta > Magnoliopsida > Alismatales > Araceae > Amorphophallus > Amorphophallus konjac. The sequence continues at coordinate 401,695,173 of CM040118.1, forward strand.
GGCCTACGATAAGCTCGTCAAATAGCGAGCTTTCAAGCAAGGCGACCTTGTCATGATCAAGGAAAAAGAGGTCATGGCCGGGCGCTCCAGTGGAAAACTACAGCCAAATTGGCAAGGTCCATACATCATCCAGAACGTCTATGAGGGTGGGGCGTACACGGTTGTTGATCACAAAGGTCACAGACCGTTCCCGCCTCTCAATGGTGAACACATGAAGTTGTATTATGCACCAGAGCATGAGTTCGCGTGCCAGCCAGACTAAGGCGCGCGTCCCAGCTAGCACCAATAAGGTCGGTCCTTCCCCATGAAGGATCTAATCGGCCAGTCTTTCCAGTCTACAATCCCCAGTCAACCAGCCAGCCCAGTTCCCCGGAATCGCCACCAGGCATTCGCGGGAACTAATCTTCTGCCCTCGTTCCCGTCACCATGGGAGCACGAGCACTTCTACACCAGCACTAGTCTAGCCGCCAGGCTCACAGGTAAGTCAATAAAAAAATGGGGTTAAAAATAGAGATACCCTAGTAGACCCAGTCATTCTCACCATAATGGGGTGGCTGGGGGCAAAAAGGCCAGTAACCAGGCTGAGGTGGAAACCCGAAAGGGCACCTCAGGCAAAATCGGGAAACCCCTCGACGTGAAAACCCGCATGGACGCGTCAGAAAAAGCTAAAGGGGGTCAGCTCTAGCGAAAATCCGAAAGGGCAGTAGAGCCGATAACGAGAAAATCTTCTTCTCCCTACCAGTCAACACGGCCTTCCACCTGTCCCTTGGTGGGCCGTTAGCCTCCCCAGAGCCTGTCTCCAACACATTTGCACTGCTACCGCGCAAGCCCTTCAATCCCCAGCTAATCTTGCATTACTCCTGCTTAGCTGGGCCAACCTTTGGCCCTTACCTCAACATCACAGTTCAACCAGTTCCTGTAACAGTCAAACTTCTAGTCACCGTCTCGGTAAACTTATATCCCAATACATTCCCATACATTCATCATCCTCTGCCCCTACATCCTACATACCCCGCAAATCCAGAACCTTCCAGTTTGTTATAGTCCCAGTTCCCCCATACAATCCCTGATCCACTAGCCACTCCAGTCATATCTTGCCATGACAAACTGGCTCTTCGCCACCATGGCTTGACGATTTCTAAAAGACCCCTCGTTAATGGCAGAACACTTTCTGACCATCCACACCTTCCAGTCTCAGGTTACATCCCCTGATAGCGATATGCTATGAACGGCAGTCTCAAAAAAATATATACAAAAAAATGGGGTTAAAAATAGAGATACCCCGGCGGCCTTAGTCAACTCCCTCTACGAGGCGACTGGGGGCAAAAATTGCCACTAATCCAGCTAAGGCGAAAACCCGAGAGGCCACCTTAGGCAAAATCGGGTAACCCCTCGATGTGAAAACCCCCAAGGGCGCACTGGAAAAAGTTGAAGGGGGCCAGCCCTGGCGAAAACCCGTAAGGGCGGTGTGAGCGACGTCACGCGGTTCGGGGAGCGAAGAGGACGCGGAGCGTGCGGGCTCCTCTTTTATTTGCTGCAACACAGAAATAAGAGAAGAGAGAAGGGGCCACCACGGGAGATTGCTCCGGCGGGGCGAGCGGGACAAATGTAATATAGCAAGATATGGGGTTTAAACGGCCATAGCGGGAAGTGACTCGCTGCGACCTCGGGGGGACGGGAATGGTGCAGAAATTAAATAGCAAGAATTGAAACAGGCATTGGGGAAGTGGCTCGCCGCGGCCTAGAGAATATGAGCAGAATAAGAATATAACAGAATATAAGGAGAATATAAAGAGCAGGAATTTAAACGGCCATTGGGGAAGTGACTCGCCGCGGCCTCGAGAACATGAATAGATAAGAATATAATATATAAGAACGGGAATTTAAACGGCCATTGGATAAGTGACTCGCCGCGGCCTCGAGAATATGAATAGATAAGAATATAACATATAAGAACGAAAATTTAAACGGCCATTGGGGAAGTGACTCGCCGCGGCCTCGAGAATATGAGCAGAATACAACAGAATATAAAGAGAATATAAGAACGAGAATTTAAACGGCCATTGGGGAAGTGACTCGCCGCGGCCTCGAGAACAAGATGTGATCGCCAGGGGCCAAAAGACCCCAAAATAAAGAAAGTGATCGCGCCTACCTCAAGAGCGGGAGATGGCGGGTTGCTTCTTCCTCCCCCTTCGGCCGGCCGACGGAGAGGGCTTTCCTTGGGTACCCTTGCAAAACAGTAGACAATAAACGAACGGAATTAGAAAATGGCAGTGTAGTAACAATTCCTTACAATAAAAGTAACGAGATCGTGACCTGACACACACCTGGTTGGTGTGGTTTTAAACCCCTCTCGGACTCGAGTAGGAGGAAAATGCGATGATGAATGCAAGAAGTATGCAAGAGACGGCGCCCTTATGTAGGGAGATAGAGGATGCAGTATGATGAATGTAAAGAACTATGGAGAAAAAAGGGGAAGAAAAGGCTTATTGGATGAGCCGAAGGTGAGATCTGGCGGAGCTCCGACAGCGTAGGGATGACGTGGAAGCGCGGTGGACGAAGATAGCCTTCCTCTCGCGAGCCTGGACACCCGAGAAGGCGGCAGAACCTCCACCTACAAAAGACCCCACGGGTTAGAAATGACTCCGATAGCCTCTGGGGTCCGGCAGCCTATCAGATCTCTTAGAAGCTCCTCCAGAACTGAGGGGGGGGCCTCTATTTACAGGGCTCCGGAGGGTGGAGGCGTCCAGGACCCTGGACACCTCCATCAGGGCCGAACTAATATTTTATTCAATATTTATTTATTTTTTTCAAATATTTTTGTGGAGGCGTCCAGGGCCCCGGACGCCTCAAACAGGTCCACCGAACCCCACCGACAGCCGCACGTGGTTTGGCACAACGCGTGGTTTTGTGAGCGGCGCCTCGTGATTTTGAAATGGGCGCGTCCAGCTGCCTGGACGTCTCCACAATTTAGATTTTTTCACACACGACAAACCGTCGTTCGGTGGGTGGCGCCTGTGAGGGAGTTGATGGAGGCGTCCAGGGGCCTGGACGCCTCCATAAATATATTATTTTTATTTTTGTGTTTTGTTTTTATGCCAAAGCTGGCATTTTAATTTTTTATATTTGTTTTTATGGAGGCGTCCAGAGGCCTGGATGCCTCCATTAACATATAATTTTTTATTTGATTTTGTTCTTCGAAAAATAAATTAAAAAGAATTTAAAAGAATGGGGGCGTCTAGGGGCCTGGACGCCCCCATAAAGACCCACCCGGGTCCTCAGTTCAGGCATTGGCGACTGCCCGACAGACACCCTTCTTGGTTTCGGAACCTCCTGATGCGTCTGACTAGTGTTGATGCCGTCCGAATGCCGTGACGAGACGATTCCGGATGCCGAAAAGGGTGGAAGAAGACTCAAGAAAAGGAAGCACTCAAGTGATTCAAAATGCGTAAGCCGTCGCGGGGCGTTGTATAGTGATATGAGACTTTCTCAGGAGATGTCAGGAATAGCGTGTCTACAGCTGCCCCGCCTTGGCGTCTGCTTTGCAAGGGAGCGACACGTAGTGGAATGGTTTCGAAGTGGAGTGAAATGAAGTGGGAACGGACTGATAAGTTGATGCCAAGGTGTGATGAGACACGCTTTTGACGTTACTGTCTGGAATCTTTCCTGAAGTTTCAATGAGGCGACCTTGAAGGAGGTCTTTCAAGTCTTGATGGTTGCTTGGACGGAGATCAAATAAGGGAGGGTGAAATGTGCACTCAGGCACGAAAATAAAGGAGACCAACTTCTCGGTGTGGAAGTACCTGGGTCATAAACCTGCAGGTTTCACCTTTGGGGAGCGATTACCAGCCAACGTGGAAGTGCTGCGGCCAAGGTGGGTCAAGCAAGGTAAAAAGCAAAGGAATATCTGAGGGTCTGTCCAAACAAGGGTCTCCTTTGGAAGAGCAACGTAGGGCCGTTTCAAGGAAACTCAGTATTTCATTCGGAGTGGAATATCTCATATTTGTAAGAATTGAAGCACAGCGGCTTTTGCAATCGAATCACTTGAATGATCTTCCGTAATAAATCAAAGTCCTATATGAATGCATGCTGGGCTTAAAGAGAAATTTAAAACAAACTAAAATAGAAAATAGCCAAGGATAATATTATCAACTTGTTAAGAATGGGTCAGGATACCGATCCGGTGAGTCGACACTTGGCTGGGGCCCGTTTATCCGCCCACCAACTCACTGAATGGAACCGTCGTCCCTATGCTACCACAAGTTAACGGCCTATCCGTACAACCCAAATTCTTCGGGATCATCACTGTTTTTGTTAAAGGGGAACTCAAATCCCGGATTCGTTCGGGTCGCAAGGTCCTTGACATGTTCTAGTAGCGTAGGTATCATATACTATGATGCATGACATGGTGGGACCAACCATTGAAAGGTGGGACAGAAGACAGGACAAAGACGTCAGTTAGTAAAACCTGCACAGACTAGCAAAGGTTATCAGAAAGTAGCAGAATCATAGCAGAATCGCACCACAGTACAAAGGAGATCCAGACAAAATCTTGACAATGACCACTGATGTGACATGTTTTGTCCTGTAGCGATCTTTCCTTCCTATAAGAACTCCCCTTAGGCTAGTTCATTCAAATGCACCAAGGTGGGTTTTGGAAGCTCAAGAGAGGAAGGAGAGGAGAATCTAGAGATTTCAGGATGGAAGGAGAGTCTTCCCGCGTTATGAAGAGGAGCAGGCCTAGCGGCGAGATCAGGCGACTCTCCGACCTCGAGGGTCATCTGAGTGGGACGATCATGTCGCATATGGTAAGCTGATTCTTTTCAAATTTCACCACGTGAGCCTTCTTCTTACTTCCTTCATTTCTTCTTCTTTCTTTTCTCTTCCAGCCATATCCACTCTTCCCAGACCCGAGGAAGTTTTCCAAACTGCCATGGCTTTCAAAGCTAACTTCCAACATCTCCATCGGCATGAGGGCCATACTCTCGAAGTGGCATCTGCAGGGGCTCCTTATTCACGCCAAACACTATGAGAAGATTCGTATGGACTGGGCGGCTATGGGCGCACTAGTGGAGATCTGGCATCCCCAGACCCACACTTTTATCTTCCCGACCTTCGAGGTGACCATCCTCCTAGAGGAGGTGGAACTTCTGCTCGGATTGAAGAAATTCAAGAGTGACGGGAAGGTGAAGGCTATGCGGATGCTGACACGGGGGACTTCCGAAAGCGTCCTTGGAAGCTTCATGCCGCCCGACGCAGCCCGAAAGGTCCGTACTCAAAAGGGGATCGATCTCCAAAAGCTCGCGGAGTGGGTCATGGACGCCCTGAGAGGGTCACCAGACGATGACTATTTGGAGGGAATCATGAAAGGGTTCACCATTTGTCTGGCGGGTGCTCTCTTGTTTCCTTATACCGACAACATGGTGGAGGAAGACCAACTGAGTGCTATCTGCGAGATCTGGCGTGGAAAGAGGGTGGGACCCGCTGTCCTTGCCTACCTATATAGTGGCCTTACTGCCTCGAGCATGGGTAAGCCTCCTTTTGGTTGCGCACTTGTCCTGAGTTGCTGGCTGGATTTGCATTTCAAATTCAACCACCGCGAGGGAATGCCGACGGCTTCGAAGCTTTTCCAACAAAGCCCTCTTCACCACATAGCCGACGTGTTAGGGTTCGGTGGTATTGTAGTGAACCGCGATCCGTGGCTGAAGAAACGTGATGACTGGCGATCTCACTTCCGCACCGTGACACAAGGCTTCTTTACTTGCGCACCGGCATGTTTGCTTTCGCTTGATCTCCTCATGAGGTCTTTTTGTGAAGTTGATCTCCAACTGATTGGTGCAACCGAGTTTATCCTTTACAACGCGCATCGGTGCTACCTCCAGATTGGCATTCCACGTCATTCGTTCCCACTACCGACTGGCATCGTTCCTTTGAAGAAGAGAGAGTTGGGCACTGAAGTGGATGCGAAGGAAGCAAAGGCCGTCAAAGCACCCTGGAAGACAAGTGTTGCGGGAAAGGCCTTAGCGCACGTGGGGGAAGAGTGCGAGCTGTGGAGGGCTTATGTAACCGAACTGGGGAAGTTAGGGCCTAAGGCGCCTAAACCCTTGATGTAGCTCATTCTGCTTCTCTCATGGAATAAAATCTGGCATTTGGATGTTTTGGACCCTTGTCCCCTTAATTATTATTATCTTTTTTTGTGATTTTTCTTTTTCTTTGTATTTTTTCTTTTGTTTGGATTATATACATACTCTTATCTTTTTTCCTTTTATTATATTTTTTTTGAAATTTTTATTATGGGGGCGTCCAGGGGCCTGGACGCCCCTAATTTTTTATTTTTGATTTTTTAAGTTTTTTTGTTTTGGGGGCGTCCAGGGTCCTGGACGCCCCTAATTTTTTATTTATTATTTTTTTAGTTTTTTTGTTTTGCGGGCGTCCAGGCGCCTGGACGCCCCTAAATTTTTATTTTTTGGTTTTTTTTGTTTTGGGGGGGCGTCCAGGCGCCTGGACGCCCCTAAGTTTTTGATTTTTGAAAAAAATAAAAAAAAGGTGGGGGCGTCCAGGCGCCTGGACGCCCCAAACAAGGTGGATTTTATATATACGGGGGGGCCTCCCCCCTTTGCTCATTTACTGTTCATTCAAACGACCCAGTCAATCCAGAAGACCATTCTTAGTCCCAATGGAGCAAGGAGGCCCGAGCCAGGGTGGAGAGAAGCGCGGGAGAGGACGATCACGACCCGGTAAGCTCTTCGAAACTTCAATCTGTTGGTTTAATAGGCTGGATAGGCGAGCGAGAGGCCATGCGGTGAGGACCGGTGAGTGAGGGATGGAGGCGTACAGGGGCCTGGACGCCTCCACATTTTCTTTTTTCTTTTTATTTATTTATTCATTTACATAAAATAATAAAATAGGATTTAAAAATAAGGAGGCGTCCAGTACGTAGGACGCCTCCATAATAATATATCTATATTTTTTTATTTATTTTTGTTTTGGTTTTTTTGGGTTTTTTCTAAAAATAAAATGAAGAAAATAAAAAGGAGGCGTCCTAGGAGTTGGACGCCTCCAAAAAAACATAAATACCTTTTTAAAAATAAAAATAAAAATAAAATAACTAAGTAGCATATACAATGTTATTGTTTATTACTATTCATGATGCTGATGTGTTCTTTGTTGGTTTTGTGGTGTGCAGGGCGTGATGAAGGGCCGGATCAGCTGGTCCTTAGTGGTGGCAGCATACCGTGGGCTGCCAGACTTTCAGAGGGCGCGTGTGGACGCCATGGGCTTTGGAGCTTTCCTTAGGATCGAGCCCTTTCAGCTCGACCTTCCTCTTATCAAGGCATTGAGGGAGCGGTGGCACGCGCCGAGCCGGGCGTTTCTGATGCCCTGGGGGCACATGGTGCCGTCACTGGAGGATGTGGCTCGGATCACCGGGCTACGGGTGGCCGGAGAGGCGGTGAGTGGGGTCACCTACCCCGACTACCGAGAGAGTGCCCTGGACCTGCTGTGGTTAGAGACGAGCGTGACTGATAGAGACAGCAGGGTAGTTGGCCGAGTGGAGATTATGGAGGCGCTCGGATTCGTCGACCCGCGCCAGCGGGTTAGCGAGACTGGAGCGGAGTTTCTAGCACGACTGGAGGGAGATGCCCGTGCAGCTTTCACCCAGGACTCGAGCGAGCGGGAGCTGGTGGACCTAGACCTCCGGAGGTTTCTTTTCTTCTTCTTGGGCCGCCTTCTGCTGGGGACGAAGGGGGATGGCATCCACTACCGCTTCCTCGGGATCCTGGAGGACCTTGACAGAGTGGGGCACTACGCGTGGGAAGCGGCTCTGCTTGCCCATTTGATTGCTGATTTCTCCTAGACTTTAGAGAGGGAGACGACAGTCAGCGGCTTCGCACCTTTTCTCCAGGTACACAATTTATTTATGCATTTTACCGTAGTTAAATATGCAATTACTCGTGCTAATGATGTATGATGGATGCAGGTGTGGAGTTATTCCTACTTCCCGATGGGGAGGGCCAGGCAGGGGAATAGGAGAGCCGTTCCTCTAGCGCGACAGTGGAGGCCGGTCGTGGTAGCGGCACCACACAGCTACCAGCTAGCGTCACTTCGTCGGGAGCTGAGCGAGTATCCCGAGGCCATGGTATGATGCGTATGATTTTTTTATGTTTATGCATGTGACTGAATGGTAACTAACATGATGTATGTATGGTGATGTAGGTGGTGTGGAGACCCTACCTGGGCATGGGCGACGCTGGCCAGCCTTGGGTTGTAGCGGGTCTTCCTCGTTTCAGGCGGGACGTGTGGGTCCATTGCCTGAACGAGATCGAGCCGCTTCGGCTGAGGCTGGTTATGAGGACATTGGGGCTAGCCCAGGAGTGGGTTGATGTAGATGAGCCGGCCCGCATCGGGCGGAAGACCAAGGGGAAGGTGAAGATTGTGGACTGGCGTACGCGCTTCCCAGCACAGTACCAGGACTGGCAGCAAGGCGGGGTCCCAGTGGTGTCCCATGTACAGGACAGTACTGATTACCTGAGACGGTACCGGGCTACGTACGGGGACCGCCTCTTCCTTGGTGGTATGGCAGGGGTAAGTGAAATGAAAATGCTTCACCCTTCTATATGTATATGCATGTGGCACTAACTTATGTTCAATACAGGATGCTCGTGACAACATGATCGCCGACCTGCGGGCCCAGTTGGCGGACGTCAGGCGACAGTTGGTGGCCATCCGACAGGAGTTGGAGATCCTGGTGAGTTTATGCGATGCATTTTTTGTGATCTGAATTTTTGATACTTGGCCTCTAACTGTCGTTCGCTCTGCGTTTCAGCGGGCCCACCAGACAGCGGCAGCCGGGATGGCTGGTGGAGCGGGTTCCAGTTTGCGGTGCCCTCCTCCGGAGGTTTCTGCCCTCCAGGAGCAGCTGGCGTATGCGGTGGCGCGGGCTGAGGAGGCCGAGCGTGACCGCGAGGCTCGAGTGAGTGTTTGCCTGACCTCGACTCTCCTTCTGGCTGCTCTCCTTCTATCACTGTTCTCTTACGGTGCATGCGTGCTTTGACAGGTGGCCGAGATCCGAGAGGCCCTGGCGCGTGCTGTTCGTGCCGACCAGGAGCGCGACGCTCGGGTGGCGGAGCGTGACGCCCGGATTGTGGAGCTGGAGGAGGAGCGTCGACGGGAGGCTGAGGAGCTCCCTCGTGACGTGCTGGATCTGCGGATCGCCCTCGAGCTGTCGAGGAGGGAGGCGGTGAGAGAGAGAGAGGAGAGGGAGAGAGAGTGGGAGGAGCGACAGCGGGATCAGACCGAGAGGAGGGCTCTGGAGGCCCAGCTGCTGGAGCTCCGATTGAGTCTCGGCACGACGGAGGGGAGGCTTCGGGAGAGCGAGGAGCGGTACCAGAGGGCGAAGGAACGCGGGGCGCGACTTCGTCAGTCTGGTTCTTTTTCCATGGGAAGCTATCTGGTTTCTTCGGCCGAGGAGTGTCGTCGCGCCTTCGAGGCTGGAGTGCCACCACAGGGTGAGGCGAGCACGGCTTCTCAAGGTTCGCAGAGGCCCCCTAGGGATCCCCAGCAGAGGAGGGAGGAGAGAGATGATCAGGAGGGTGGCAGCGAGAGTTAGAGAGTTGCTTGTACACGTCACCCTTCTCACTGTATGATGTACTTTGACTATTATATGAAATGGATTTCATGTGGCGTGCCCCTTTCTTTCCCGCACTTTCTTTTGTACCACGTTGTTTACGCTTCACGAGACTTTTGCCTTGGACAGAAGGGAACTACTTTGCACGGGGGGATTATGTTCCTTTCTCCCTTTTTGGGCGCGTCCAGACGCGAGGACGCGTCTTAATCCTTGAATTCAAATTTAAAGCGTCGGGTGGCCTTTCTTCTCCCGTGCCTTACCCGCAAACGAGCCCGCCTTCCGCCGAAACTCGCTTGCCCCCTTACCTGCAAACGAGCCCGCCTTCTGCCCAATTAGCCGAGGTCAGGCGGCAGCTGGCCGCCACTCAACAGGAACTGTCGCTCTTGGTAAGCTAAGTGCTGCATTTTCTATTTTTAAATGTGGAGCTTAGTTGACGGTTGTTGTTTGTTCGCTCCAGCGTGCCCAGCAGACAGCGATGGGGGGAGTGGCTGGCGGCGCATCTTCCAGTTCCTCGGCCCCTTTTCTAGAGATTGCCTCCCTTCGGGAGCAACTTGCTGGTGCGGTGGCTCGGGCTGCCCGGGCGGAAGAGGAGCGTGATGCCTGGGTGGCGACTGTAGCAGAGTTGCGACATCGCGATGAGGAGAGACCTTCTCCAGACATCCTGGAGTTAAGGGTTCTTCTGCAGATGATGAGGAGAGAGGCAGAGAGAGAGAAAGCCGAGAGAAGGTCCGAGCGACTGTGGGATAAGACCGAGAGGAGGGCCTTGGAGGCCCAAGTGAGGGAGCTCCAGCTGGGCCTTCAGGCCGTCGTGCAGAGGATAGGAGGGATGGAGACGCGCTACGAGAGAGCGCGAGAGTTCGGGGAGCGACTGCGCTAGTCTGGTCGCTTTGCCGCTCTTCGCCACGCCAGGGGAGGATCAGTGAGTCATTGCTGTGGAGCCGGCGCCACGAGGTGAGACGGGCGCTACAGCACGGGGATCCCGGAGGCTTCTGAGGGACCCTCACCTCAGGGGAGAGGAGAGGGACGCCTAGAGGGACGAGCATGAAGATAATGGCACGAGTTGGCGAGCTAGTGGACCCGCCACCTCTCTATGATTGTATGAATGGAGTGATTTGATTTTCTGCTGCTCGTTTGTTCTCTTGTGCATTCCTTCTTCCCTACACTTCCTCTCCTTTGCACTGTTCCCATGTGATGGATATGCCGAGACTCCACCCCAAGCAGAGAATCGCGTCTTGTTGTGACCATTTTCCACGGGAATCTGCCGTCGAAGTCAATAATGACGGCCCTAGTGCCTTGCGTCAAATTTTGTGCACGTCCTTCAAAACATGATAGGGTATCCCTAGACAACATAGGGTGCTAGTCGTCATATTCTTCGTCCAATCAATCACCCTGTGCGAGCGGTGAAGTGACAGATGGGACCGCATGGCAGGTGCCTCATTGCGAGGGCTATCATTAAAAGGTGATGGAGGCAATCTTGGCCTGCAATCCTTCCATTTCTATAAATTCTTGTCCTTTTTATCCTCCCAGGTATATCGAGAGCTAACTCGAGGAGCACAAGTTCTCACGGGAGAGGAGGAGTTCAAAATTCCGAGAGTTGGATGGAGGGTGAATCTTCCCACTCCTCGAAGAGAAGTAGGTCCAGTGGTAGTAGTTCCAGGAGGCTTTCGGACCTCGAAGGGCACTTCAGCGAAAGGGCGCAATCACAACTCGTAAGCCAAGTTTTCCTGCCCTTTTTTCCATTCTTTTTTCTTCCTTTCTTTCCGACCAAACCTCCTCTCCATTCCCTGCATGCGTAGAGTGTGATGAAATCATAGATCTCATGGGAGTTAGCAGTGGCAGCATACCGAGGTCTCCCAGATTTTCAAAAAGCCAGGCTAGACGTGATGGGTTTTGGCACCTTTCTTCGGATCGAGCCGATCCAGCTCGACCTGGTCCTGATCCAAGCCTTGTGTGAGAGATGGGACCCAGTGAGTCGGGCATTCTTGATACCCTGGGGGCACATAGTGCCCAGCTTGGAGGACGTGGTCCGGATCACAAGCCTAAAGGTGGAGGGCGAGGCAGTGACCGGGGTCACTTATGCGGATTACCGAGAAGGTACTCGGAAGCTACTGGGTTTGGACCTAGATGGTCGGAAAAATAGGTCGGTAGCTAGGGCGTCCCTCATGGATGCATTAGGGCTCACCGACACTCGTCGGCGGGATGACGAATCCTCAGAAGAGTTCATGGAAAGGATGGAAATAAGATGCCGTACCGTGTACTGCACATATTTCGGCAACAGGGAAAGATGCAACATAGATTTGAGGAGATTTCTCCTCTTCCTTTTGGGGAGATTGGTACTGAGCTCGAAAGGAGATGATATCCAATGTCGCTTCCTGGAGCTGCTGTCAGACCTTGAAAGAGTAGGATACTATGCCTGGGGAGCTGCCATGCTGGCGCACTTGTTTGCAGGTCTATTCCAAGAAGCGGACCGTGAGATGACTGTGAGTGGTTTCACACCATTCATCTAGGTATTTTTGGTTTAGCTTGTTTTGTATATTTTTTGTGTTTTTGCGAGGTACTGATGACCTGCGCTGAGCAGCTGTGGAGCTATTATTACCTCTCCATGGGGAGAGCTCGGCATTGGCGACCCGCGATGGTGCCGCTAGCCAGGCGGTGGGAACCCATCATAAGTGCGGCACCCCTAACTTACCAACTGATGGTGCTAAGGCAGGAGCTACAGGAGTTTCCTGCCGCGATGGTAAACTGGAGACCCTACTCAGACATGGTCGATGCCGACCAGCCGTAGGCTCTAGCAAGTCGTGCCCGATTCGGACGAGAATTATGGATGCACTGCCTAAATGAAATCAAGCCGCTTCGGCTACGATTGATTATGAGGACTTTGGGACTGGCTCAAGAATGGGTGGATTCAGCTGCGCCACCTCACGTTGGGAGAGAGACGCGAGGACCGGCGACCTGCATTGACTGGCGTGTGCGATTCCCCGAACAGTACGAAGACTGGCAACGGGGTGGCATAATCGTGGAATCGCATGCACGGGATAGCGAGGATTACCTGCGTCTATACAAGACACGGTGCGCAGAGCGGTTCCAACCCCAGGGACTTGCGGAGGTAGGTCTCCCCTTTTTCTCTTTTCTTCTTTCTCCTTTTTTGGTTTTCTGGTGGAAATGCCGACTCATATGGCTGCAGGATATCCGTGATGCCATGATAGCGAATTTACGAACTCGCTTGGCAGAGATGGAGCAACAGTTGGGCGATGCCCGCGGAGCTACGAGTGCCTTGGTAGGTGTACAATGCGTTCCTAATTAGAACCGCAGATTCCAGATGTTGGCTGCTAATTCACGCGGTCGTAGCATGCCCAGATTGGCGCGGCTTCCCCAGCGATGGGAGTAGGTGGTGCCTCTTCCAGCTTGTGGATTCCCACCTCAGAAATTGACTTGCTTCATGAGCAACTTGCTCACGCCACGCAGCGTGCTGCGGAGGCAGAAGGGATGCTCTGTATACACGTAAAAGTTTCAGTGTCGAGTTCTCTTTGTTTTACGCCTTATCGCATATCTGAGATGGTACACTCGGTAGGAAAAGGAGACGGAAGAAGCGCTTGCCACGGCTGCGCAGAAGGAGGCTAGGATAGCAGAATTGGAGAGGGAACTGCGGCGTCATCCTAATGACGACTCCTCTAGAGATGCCGTGGAACTGAGGATCACTCTCCAGTTGGAGAGGGAAGACCGCGAGAGAGAACGTGCAGAGAAAGAAAGAGACGCAGAGAGAGAAAGAGCCAACAGATTGACTGAAAGGGAGGAACGAAGGGCCATGGAGGCCCAGTTGTTCGAACTCCAAACCAGCCTTGGTCTTGCTGAACAATGGCTGAGAGATGGTGAGGAGCGCTACCGAAGAGCACGAGAGCGTGGCTTTCGTGTTGGTAGCTTCTCTGCTGCTTCCGTGGATCAACGCCGGGGTGTGGGAATAGGAAGGGGAGTACAGAGCGGTAGGAGTACCACTTTTCGTAGTTGGGTAGCACCTTTGAGAGCGTTTTGCCCGGAGAGTAGTGGGACGAGTAATGCAGAGAGAGCGGGCGGAACTTGATGTAATTTTTTTTAGTTTTTTTGGAATAAAATATAAGGTTCGGTTTGTTTGTTTTTCACCTTTGCTTCTGTTGCCTGAATCCCTGCACACTTCACTGAAACAAACAAATCAGAATTTCTGTTCTGACTTGGCCCCTTGCTCAATAAACAAATGGTCACTGTGACTGTTCTTGATAACTGGTCAAGGGGCCAAGCCTTTATTTAACGAAGGCAAGGGAAAGATGCGGTGATGATAAATGCGACAGGCAAGCACACGAATGCAAGCGGTATTTAAAAAAAGTGAGATGCTGCACACAAAATACAAAATTGATTTGTTTTTCTTTTTTTTTATATTTGACATTTTTTTGTTTTATCATAAAAAAGATTTTTTTTGTTTGCAAATATGTACTTTTTCTCTTTTCCATTTTTTGTTGTTTTGCTTTTATCATTTCAATTTTTTTTTGCTAACGCCTGGCAAGCACCCAAATGGCACCTAACCTACGTGAGACATGGGTTTCTTACTAATCTCCCAGGTATCCTAAGTGCACATCTAGGTTGATTTGGGCCTCTAGACCCCTCGAATGATGATCCCGCCGGCTAAGACTTACCCTGATGACAATACCGTCATGCCATGCTTAGGCTCCCAGTCGCTTCCGACCACAGGGATTCACCCAAAAGGTGTTCGAGGTAAATGATTTGCCCGACCCGGGTCTGTTTCCTTACAACTCTAGATGGTATATGATGGAACACCCTGGAACCCTAACGACCAACCGCGCGACGCTGACCCGGAATCAGACGCCGTCGCACCCATAGGTGACGCGCTTGCATTGGCCTAAGCCCAAGGTTAAGCAAGAAGACATCAAGGTGGTAAACAGGGGTCTTGACCAGCCAGAAACACGGAGACTCCTTCGCAGCGATAGCTTTTGCTTTTCAAAGTAGGCAACCACATGTGTATATTAAAATAAGGTCGCAGACCCTGGACAGTTTTCACCCTTCAGAAACTCCTTCGAACCTTCATCTATAGAGGAAGAAGGAAGAGCGTGGGGGATAAACCTCCTGAGAGGATCGGCAAAATCGTTAACCCGGCGAGCGAATAAGGGCCCATTAACTCTTTCCTTTCGGACAACTTCGGACCAAATCTCGAGCATTTACATTCTACGGCCCCTTTTGTGGATTCAGACTTTTGCTTTGAGGGGTTCCGTTTATCGCAACAGGCACGATCACGACCAAGCTTTTCTTTTGATTTTGTATTTCTTTTTGTGAGGGAGATATAGTCGTTTGACGTTTGTGGGCTCCCTTTTGTATGCCTGCGGGGACACTGCCCTCTTCTCGTGCTCTGATCGATGCTCGAGGAAATAGATCCTACTCTTGCCTTTGGGGTTTGAGCTTCGGTTTCTCATGCTCAGCGTTTTATGTGCGCCGACTGTCTCATTTTTGGTCGAAGAGAAAAGAATAAAGATTACAGCTTCCGGAGATCTTCTGGGTGGGGCCCCACCGTAGGTGATGCTACCGACTTTTTTGAATAAAATACATCAGTGAGCACATGTTAGCTTCCTTCGAGCGAGTATAGGCCGACGTGGCCGGACAGGGATCTCCACGGTTCTGGCAAATCAAGACCCGGTGCCTACCAAGTCTTAATGGGCCCTATCCTAACATGAAGGTTAGATGCAGGGACTTAACCACATGGTGACTGCCAGGCATCGGCATTTTGAATTTTTCATAATTTTAGTGGTTTTCAATATTTCTTTATTTTTGATGTTTTTATCTTTTCATCATTTTTTTTGTTTTGTGCTAAGGGTAGTATTTCTTAAGATAAAGCCCATTCCAAGGGTGGGATAACTCGGTCCCTTCGGCGTTGATTAGCTTGTAGGCGTTGCCAGGGTACACGGCTTGAATTACAAATGGTCCTTCCCAATTAGGTTGGAGCTTAGAACGCGGCCCTCCAAGTTTGACAAAAATTCTTTTTACGACCATCTCACTGACTTTGAATTTTCTCTCAACGACTTTCTTTTGGTAAAAGCGAGCGAGTCTATTTTGATACACACGCGCGTGTTCGGCAGCGGCCAGCCGCTTCTCATCCAAGAGTTCCAACTGGGCGAGGAGTGAATTACGACGATCGTCGAGGGGAAATTCCTCATCCAATTGTACCCTGAGAGAAGGGATCAGAGTCTCGTACGGGACTACCGCTTCCATACCATAAGTAAGGGCAAATGGAGTCTGCCCGGTGGGGGTACGGATTGAAGTGCGATAGGCCCATAGGGCTTCGATAAGTTTTTCTGGCCAGTCTAAAAACTTACTAGACTCGCAGGTTTTTTTGATGATTTTGAGCAATGTTTTATTGGTGGCCTCCGCTTGGCCGTTACCTTGTGGGTAATAAGGCGATGAATGATGCAATGCAATTGCGTACCTTTTGCAGAGGTCCTGTAGGTCCTGAGAAATGAACTGTGGCCCATTATCGGTGACGATCGTGCTTGGGACGCCGAATCTGGCGAGGATGTTCTTCATGATGAACTTGCAGACTGTTGACGCCTTGATTTCCGCGTAAGCTTCGGCCCATTTGGTGAAGTATTCCGTCGCAGTAAGGATGAAAGATTTCTGCTTGGTGAGGGAATTGGGATCACCTAGGGGACCAATGATGTCGAATGCCCACATGGAGAAAGGCCACGGGGAGGATATTGGGTGAAGTGAGGAAGATGGTGAATGGATTTTATCGACGTGAAGTTGACACTTGACACACCTACGGACATAGACAACACAATCCTCTTCCATAGTGGGCCAGTAAAAGCCTTGCCGAATGATCTTTTTGGCGATAATCTGACTATTCACGTGGCCACCGCACACACCCGAGTGCGTCTCCTCTACATATTTCCAAACCTCATCGTCACCAAGACATCTTAACAGAATACCAGTAAGGCTCCTCCTATAGAGTAGACCTCCAACCAATGTATATTTCTGAGCCACCCTTCTTATGGCTTTCTTGTCCTCTGTGGTGGCCCCTTCAGGATAAGACTGATCTTGGCAGTATTTGACGATTTCATAGAACCATGGTTTCTCTTCATCAGCCAGTTCTTCTTCGGCCTCTGCCAACATGATCTCCCTCTTCTCAAGGATATCTTCCTGCAGGATCTTTCTTGCTATCCTATCTTTGATATTTACGTAGGAAGCATCATCGATTGCAAGGGCGTGAAGTTTGTAGATGGAAATGGACTTAAACCATCTTCCTAGAGGGAACCTTATGGATGATGCCAACGAGGCGAGGGCATCGGCGAGAATATTCTGATGACGAGGGACATGAACAAAGATCAGTTTTGTGAACAGTTTGGCAAAGGCAGCGGTGAGTTCTTGGTATGGCTAGAGTTTGGGATCGCGAGTGCGGTATTTAGTGAGCACCTGGCGAAGGATGAGTTGACTATCACTTACGACTCGCAACTCAGTGATACGAAAAGAATGGGCGAGTTTTAGGCCAGCTAGAAGGGCTTCATATTCGGCTATATTGTTGGTGACTGGAAATTTGAGTTGGTATGCCAATGGGAATGTGAGGCCTTCAGGCGACAGGAGGGCGATGCCGATTCCTCTCTCTTGAGAATTCAGAGCTCCATCAAAATATAGCATCCACATTGGCTCCTCTGATTGGTTGACGAACATTAGTTCCTCATCTGGAAACTCTGATTGGACGGGATCGAACTTGGGAAGAGGATGGTGAGCGAGATGCTCGGCTATGGCATAGCCTTTAATAGCCTTTTGCTGGATGTAGGTGATGTCAAACTGAGAGAGAAAACTTTGTCAGTGTGCTAGCCTATCCATAAGGACGGCCTTCTCCAGAAGGAATTTGATAGGATTCATTCGAGCAATCAAGTGGACCTCAAGAGCCAAGAAGTAGTGCTTCAATTTCTGCACTACCCAAACGAGGGCAGCACAGGTTTTCTCCATGACGGTGTACTTCTGCTCACAGGGATTGAGAAGTTTGGACAAGTAATAGGTTGCACATTCCTTACCTTCTTCATCAGCTTGTGTGAGGACGGCTCCCACGGAGTCATCCAAGACTGAGACGTAAAGGATCAGAGGTTTTTCTGGTTTAGGTGGAATGAGAACGGGTGGACTAGCCAAATATTCCTTCAACCCTTCAAAAGCTTTCTGACATTTAGAATTCCAGTGGAATTCTACTCCTGGCTTGGTCAACTCGTAGAGAGGTCTACACCTTTGTGAATGTTGGGACACAAACCGACGAATAAACTGCAACCTCCCAATTAAACCTCGGACTTCCCTGAAATTCTTGGGAGGCGGCATATCCCTGATAGCCTTGGCTTTGTCGGGATCTATCTCGATCCCTCTTTTACTCACAATGAAACCTAGCAATTTACCCGACGACACACCAAACACACACTTCTTCGGGTTCATTTTCAATTGGAACTCCCTTGACCTCTGCAAGACTTAGCCAAAACTTCTGGATGTTCCATCCTGGTCCTTGATTTCACCAATAAGTCATCCACATACACTTCCAGATATATGTGCATCATGTCATGAAATATGGCCATCATAGCTCTTTGGTAAGTAGCTCCAGCATTCTTTAACCCAAACGGCATGACCACGTAACAATATGTTCCCCAAGGGGTAGTGAATGACGTCTTTTCCTGATCCTCTTCTGCCAAACGAATTTGATTGTATCCTGAAAATCCATCCATGAATGAGAGGGTTTCGTAGCCTGCCGTGTTATCAATCAACACATCAATGTGAGGTAAGGGAAAATCGTCTTTTGGACACGCGCGGTTAAGGTCCCGGAAGTCGATACAAATCCTGACTTTCCCATCTTTTTTCATGACCGGGACAATGTTCGTCACCCATTGAGGATAAAGAATGACTCTAATGAACCTGGCTTTGTGGAGCTTATCGACCTCTTCTTTCATTTTCAAAGCCATTTGAGGGTGGAAACGCCTTAACCGTTGTTTTACCGAGACGGACCCTGGTTTTAAGGTTAAACGATGTTCGACCAGGGTTGAATCTAGACCCGACATATCCTCGTAGCTCCATGCAAACGTGTCCTTATATTCCTTGAGAACATCAATTAATGCCTCTTCTTCAGAGGGTGGTAGGTTGTCACTTATGAGGATGATCCTAGGGTCTTCCTCAGTTCCCAAGTTGACTTCTTTGGTGGATTCTTCTACGGCGGTTGACGGCTCGTCGAATCTCCTCATTCCACTAGCGTATGCGCCCGCCGCATCCTCATATTCTTCACCCTCATCTTCAGTGGGGCATTCTTCATCCGTGATCTCGTAGACTCCATACCCTTCATCAAATGCACAGTCGCCCTCACATTCTATTTCCGGTAGCTGGATGGGATTTTCTAACAACTGGGGGATGGCAAGAAGGGCTTGACACCTGGCGGCTAAATCCAGAAGGAATCGACGAGGGATCTGCCTACCCTTGGATTTCTTCCTAGGTACTACCCTTGGCCTATCATTCCTAGATTGACTGATAATATTTACAGAAGAAGAGGAAGATGAAGAGAATGTTGTAGAATGTACAGGAGAAGACCCCTCAGAGGAGGGGTAGAAAAGGTCGCTCATCGGACCTTGGACGGGTGGTCCGCAGGGCGGGACGCACCCGTGGGAGATGTAAGAGGTTTCCTCAACGAAGATGTGTTGTTGAGGAGTTTGAAAATTGACATTTTTTTTTTCGTTTTCATTTTTAATGACAAAGCAGTGAAAAGAGATTGGAGGAGAGAGAAAAGTGGTTATGACTAGAGGATTGTGAGGCTCATAGAGCAGATCATGGTTGAAGACCTGGCGCGGGTTGAGAAGCCCGCGTAGGTATGTACACAGAGAAGGGGATCTGGGAAGATCATCAGATAATTGTCTGGCCCAGGAAGATGATATCAGCAAAGGCTGAGACGAGTGGATGGAGAAGATGGCGGCTAATGAGCCGTCGACGGTAATGTTGAGGACGGATGAAGATCTGTCGATGACAGGGTCCTTCTGGCGAGGACGAGGATAGTTTGGAACCTTGGCAAGAGTGGTACTTTTCTCTGGTATTCCGGAGATCAATGGTGGTCCTTCAAGCTGCGGAGACGAGAACATCCTTTCCAGTGCAACGGAAATGTCCCGTATGTCGAACCATTTGTTCCACTCGCATTCCGGATCTTTGATCTTGCCTCTTTTGGTGATCCTAGGACATTTTTCAGCCAAATATACAGCATGTGATCCCCCATATGCTTCTCGTGGGTGATCTCCCATCTGAACAACGGGCCCTCTGTTGAAGTGGTTTGATAGAGTCCATGTGAGGGGCTTCCAATCCGCCTTGAATGGTCCTTTGAAGCCTAGGCCAAACCTACGGTTCGGCCTAATTTTCTTTGGCGGTTTGAGCATACCCTGTAATTGTGCGCCCAGACCTTTACCCTGTTGATAGCCGATGTTCCTCATAATCTCCCAACCTTTGGAGTGAAAAGGGAGACATGATGTTGCGGTTGTCCTGACCGGCTCCTTTGGTGCTAGTGGAACGTGAGATAGATCACGCACGTCCAGCAATGACAATATGGGCCGATGAGATGGCCACACAGAGGGCAGAGAGGTGTTGATAGCATCCACTGTGTGAAGGACAGGTGTACTGACCACTTTAATAATCCTCCCATTGTAAGGAAACTTCAGGCACTGATGGTTGGTGGAAGGCACAGCGTCCATGGCTTCGATGTAAGGGCGACCCAGTATAGCCTTGAATGTGGGGTCCATGTCGAGGACATGGAATTCCGTGGGAATTGACATGGGGCCTAGTTCTGCCTTCAGAATAATCATCCCCTGTGGCGGCCTTTTGCTATTGTCATAAGCCGTGACCGTGATCGAGGAAGGTCTTATTTGTTCCTCGTTGACCCCACACAACTGAAGGGTGTCCATGGAGATCACATTTATGGACGCACCCGTGTCCACAAGACACGGGTTTATGGATACCCCATTAATTTTTATTGAAATGCACAATGCATATTTCTGAGCTTCCTTGGGAGCGAGCTCGTAGTTGTGGAACATGATGGCCGGTTGTGTGTCTGTTGGGGTCAGGACGGTCGAAATCTTCTCCACGGGGAGGTCCTCATTAACCATGACTTTTTGAAGGTATTCCATCAAGGCCGCCTGGTGGGATGTGGATCTTTGAAGTAGCTCCAGATGGAGATCCGAGCAGGTGTCTTGTCCAAGTGTTTCAATAGATCATACTGTGTTCCAGGGATAGCTCTTTCTGGTTGTTCTCCATCATCTTTCTCTGGCTGATATTGCTCAGGATTCTGACTGTTGTGGGGAAAACCCTGTGGAAAATCCTTCCACTCCGGAGCACCATTGCCTGCGGCTTTTGTACCTCTGTGGGGGTAGCAGTGGGTTTTAACAGGGATTTGAGGGGTAGCGGTGGAGGAATGGTTGATGAAGCAGGGGTGACGACGGGAGCAGGGATTCTGATGAGGGGTTTGTTAGGTGGAGGCATGGTGGAGGTAGAGGGGATATCGCGCGGATTATGAAGGATAAGGGGTCTGGAAGGCGGAGGTGGAGACGAAGTAGAAGTGGGTAGGGCTTGAAGCGGGCAATGATTTTGAGGTGGGTGATGGGTAATGAGTGGTTTTGAAGGCATTAGTGGTGATACGGTGGAGAAAGACGGGGTTATGTATGGTTGACGGATGATAAGGGGTTTAGAAGGCGTAGGGGTAAATGTGGTAGAGGTGGATGGTAAAGTGGGGGAGTGGGAGAAGATGAGAGGGTGTGAAGGCGTAGTGGAGAGTGTCGGTTGATAGGGGATCGGGGTACGGATGAGAGGGCGTAATGGTAGTGGAAATGGTGAAGGCGATACTGACGCGGGTTGATGAGAGAGAGGTGCTACCCGGGCAAGGCAAGGGTGTTGCGTGATGATAGGATTGGCGGTAGAAAGAATGGAGGTACTTTCCTGGTGCCACACCTGCTCTCTCCCGACTTCCGGGAAGGAGGAGATGGGGTTAACCTGATGATTGGGCTGTTGGTGCTCCGGTAATGGATTCTGGATTATGCCCATGTCGGGCTGTTGTTGTGGGGCCTGCTGAGGCTGTTGTTGTTGTTGTGGTTGCTGCTGCTGCTGCTGTTGTAACTGCTGCTGTGGCCTATGAGGAGGTCTCCTAGCCTTAAGAGCGGCGACGTATCGTCTCATTTCATCCCAATCTATTTGATGTTCATCATTCATATCGTGGATGTAATCTTTGAAATGGAAGCAGTAATCTACTGTGTGTCCTGGCTGCCTGTGGTAGACGCAGTATTTGGAGGTATCAACATTCGGGGGCCACACGGGCCTTTCTCTGGGTAGGGCGAGTTGGTTTGATGCCATGAGGGCATTAAAAATGTCTGCTAAGGTTTCTGGCAATGGTGGAT
Organism: Amorphophallus konjac; assembly: GCA_022559845.1. Taxonomy (NCBI): domain Eukaryota; kingdom Viridiplantae; phylum Streptophyta; class Magnoliopsida; order Alismatales; family Araceae; genus Amorphophallus; species Amorphophallus konjac. The sequence goes on from CM040118.1 coordinate 401,717,220, forward strand.
AGTAGGCTCTCTTGGGACCGACCGGCCTCCTTTGTTGCTGTTGGGGACCATAGTTCCTCGGGGGTGGAACTTGGTTGTACTGAAGCGGTGGTTGTTGTTGCTGAGGTTGTGGTTGTTGTTGCTGGGGTTGACGTAATGGAGGCATATTATCCTGGGGTGGATTATTTTGGGGTGGAGGACGAAGAGGGAAAGGACCTGGTTGGAGGGGAAGTCGGGGCATTTGTGGAGGCCTTGGGTTGACTGCATAATTGGCATTGTTGACCGCACCCACTTGCTCATTTGTCACGACCCCTTCTGTGGCTCCGCCCGGGACACCAGCGCCTGTCTTTCTGATCACTTTGGGCTTCGGCGACTCAAACATGTTCATAATGGGGGAGTCTTTTAACTGGGTTTGGATGTACCGGGCCCTTTCATAGAGTTCCTCCATTGTAGTAAGTTTATTCATGGCCAGGACGTGTCTGAACTGTGGGGTTGCATTAGACACAATCATCTTCACTTGTTCGGGCTCGGAGAGGGTATCCCTTATTCTTTCCGCCAGAGACCTCCATCTATCAGCATAGCGGACAAAATCTTCGTCGGGCTTCATCTTTTCGGCCACTAGGTCGGTAATGGAGAGTGAGGGACCGACCCTATCCCTATATTTCTGCAAGAACCTTCTCTGGACTATTTCAAAATTCTCGGCCTCGCGGGGCTCCAAAGAATAGAACCACTCTAGCGCGGGACCATCCAATGATCTCCGAAAGAGGTATGCCAGGGACCTCTGATCGTTTTGCCAATAGGAGGATTCATACATGAAATCCTTGAGGTGAATGAAGGGGTTGCCGGTACCATTGTATCTGCGGTACGTGGGCATTTCGGAGGGAGGAAGATGAATGACGGGAAGGATTGGCAAAGCAACCTCCGGGGTGGCTTTCACGTCCACCATCTTCTCAGATTTTGAAACTGCTCGTCCATGCGATTGAACCTATTGAGGAGCGATTGGGCGAGCTCCTCTGGAGGTGAAGGTGGCACTTGCCACTGGGGGAGAAACTGTCTCCCGGAGACTTGAGGGGGGAACCCCGAATGAGAGGGAGCTGTCGGACCGCCGACAGTTGGCCCTGGCTGAAGCGGTGTGTGGGGAACAACGGGAGTTTGAGATTGTGACGGGAACTGGAATGAGGGTGGTTGTTGGCTCGCTTGTCCTTGAAGCGAGGGAGACTGGATGGCTTGCGCCAATGAAGGAGATGGAATGGCCTGCACGGACTCTTGGAGAGGTGCGATGGCCGGAGTTGATTCCTGGGGCGTGGGGGAAACAGATTTCCCCTTCAGAATGGCCTGGAAGGCCCGGAGCTGTTCAGAGGTAAGCTCCGTGTTGGCGAGGACGCCCAGTAAGGAAGAGATATCCTGCGGTGGGGATGTGTCCCCGGCAATAACCTGCACCTCATGCGAGGGCTCATGAGAAGGACCCGAGTCCATAGCATAGACTCGCGGGTCGGCTGACAAACCACGACTAGGGTGGTTCTCCTCAAAAGACTCGTGAGCCATGCTCACAGTTTTCCCAGAACGTAAAAACATACACTAGCAAGCAGGTAGCAGAGATTATCAAACAAGTGGATGCCTTTACGCCTTTTTTTGTGTTTTGATTTTGATGATTTTTTTGTGTTTTTAGCGAGATCCGAAGTTCACACAAAATAGGGACCCTAGTTTATTTTTGTTTCACCGCCGTGTCAGCTAGGGTCTCTCGTCTCACCACGAATGAAATGACTAACTCCGGGGAACTTCAATGGTACAACCAGCCCAGTGAACGAAGAGGAGATTCTTCGATGTCGGGGACTTACGGAGGTCCCAGTGTAGGAGATTCTAGTCCGTTGAGAGGAATTCCCAAACGGAGAGTCCTTCCTTCACCGGGAAAGGGTGATCCTAAAAAAAATGAAAAAAGGATAGAAAAGAGGGATGGATGCATGCAATGAAATGCTGACAGAGATATGGAGTGGGAAAACAACAGAAATAACAGACATATAATAAACAAACAACCAATCACAACTGACAGTGCTGCCGTGAGCACAACGGGGGCGCGCGCGGGCGCCAAGGTGGAGAGGCACGGATGGTGCCGAACTTGCAAGGGTAGCCGAAAGGAAGCAGTAGAGGTCCCACCGTGATCGCCAATCTGTGAGCGACGTCACGCGGTTCGGGGAGCGAAGAGGACGCGGAGCGCGCGGGCTCCTCTTTTGTTTGCTGCAACACAGAAATAAGAGAAGAGAGAAGGGGCCACCACGGGAGATTGCTCCGGCGGGGCGAGCGGGACAAATGTAATATAGCAAGATATGGGGTTTAAACGGCCATAGCGGGAAGTGACTCGCCGCGACCTCGGGGGGACGGGAATGGTGCAGAAATTAAATAGCAAGAATTGAAACGGCCATTGGGGAAGTGACTCGCCGCGGCCTCGAGAATATGAGCAGAATAAGAATATAACAGAATATAAGGAGAATATAAAGAGCGGGAATTTAAACGGCCATTGGGGAAGTGACTCGCCGCGGCCTCGAGAACATGAATAGATAAGAATATAATATATAAGAACGGGAATTTAAACGGCCATTGGGGAAGTGACTCGCCGCGGCCTCGAGAATATGAATAGATAAGAATATAACATATAAGAACGGGAATTTAAACGGCCATTGGGGAAGTGACTCGCCGCGGCCTCGAGAATATGAGCAGAATACAACAGAATATAAAGAGAATATAAGAACGGGAATTTAAACGGCCATTGGGGAAGTGACTCGCCGCGGCCTCGAGAACAAGATGTGATCGCCAGGGGCCAAAAGACCCCAAAATAAAGAAAGTGATCGCGCCTACCTCAAGAGCGGGAGATGGCGGGTTGCTTCTTCCTCCCCCTTCGGCCGGCCGACGGAGAGGGCTTTCCTTGGGTACCCTTGCAAAACAGTAGACAATAAACGAACGGAATTAGAAAATGGCAGTGTAGTAACAATTCCTTGCAATAAAAGTAACGAGATCGTGACCTGACACACACCTGGTTGGTGTGGTTTTAAACCCCTCTCGGACTCGAGTAGGAGGAAAATGCGATGATGAATGCAAGAAGTATGCAAGAGACGGCGCCCTTATGTAGGGAGATAGAGGATGCAGTATGATGAATGTAAAGAACTATGGAGAAAAAAGGGGAAGAAAAGGCTTATTGGATGAGCCGAAGGTGAGATCCGGCGGAGCTCCGACAGCGTAGGGACGACGTGGAAGCGCGGTGGACGAAGATCACCTTCCTCTCGCGAGCCTGGACACCCGAGAAGCCGGCAGAACCTCCACCTACAAAAGACCCCACGGGTTAGAAATGACTCCGGTAGCCTCTGGGCTCCGGCAGCCTATCGGATCTCTTAGAAGCTCCTCCAGAACTGAGGGGGTGGGCCTCTATTTATAGGGCTCCGGAGGGTGGAGGCGTCCAAGACCCTGGACACCTCCATCAGGGCCGAACTAATAATTTAATCAATTTTTATTTATTTTTTTCGAATATTTTTGTGGAGGCGTCCAGGGCCCCGGACGCCTCAAACAGGTCCACCGAACCCCACCGACGGCCGCACGCGGTTTGGCACAACGCGTGGTTTTGTGAGCGGCGCCTCATGATTTTAAAATGGGCGCGTCCAGCTGCTTGGATGTCTCCACAATTTTGATTTTTTCACACACGACAAACCGTCGTTCGGTGGGTGGCGCCCGTGAGGGAGTTGATGGAGGCATCCAGGGGCCTGGACGCCTCCATAAATATATTATTTTTATTTTTGTGTTTTGTTTTTATGCCAAAGCTGACATTTTAATTTTTTATATTTATTTTTATGGAGGCGTCCAGAGGCCTGGACACCTCCATTAACATATAATTTTTTATTTGATTTTGTTCTTCGAAAAATAAATTAAAAAGAATTTAAAAGAATGGGGGCGTCCAGGGGCCTGGACCCCCCCATAAAGACCCACCCGGGTCCTCAGTTCAGGCGTTGGCGCCCGCCCGACAGACACCCTTCTTGGTTCCGGAACCTCCTGATGCGTCTGACTAGTGTTGATGCCGTCCGAATGCCGTGACGAGATGATTCCGGATGCCGAAAAGGGCGGAAGAAGACTCAAGAAAAGGAAGCACTCAAGTGATTCAAAACGCGTAAGCCGTCGCCGGGCGTTGTATAGTGATATGAGACTTTCTCAGGAGACGTCAGGAATAGCGTGTCTACAGACGGTAGGGCTGGTAAAGAGAAAAAAAAACTCTCTCCCTCTCCACTCTTCACTTACAAAGCCACCGGCTATAACACACCCTGATGGCGAACTCAACATCACTCTACAACAAGGGTGGCCACTACACCCCCAAGGGTCGGTCACCGCCAGTCACCAGCTTCCAGTCTTCGGCTACAACGCCTTCACAGGCCAGTCGCCAACTTCTAATCTCAGTCGGCTACAACGCCCTCACAGGCCAGCCGCCAGTTCTCAGCTCCCAACCTCGGCTACAATGCCTTCATAGGCCAGCCGCTAGCCCCCAATCCCGACACTTCGGCTACAACGCCTTCATAGGCCAGCTGCCCAGTCTCTAGTTCCAGCTTCGGCTACAACCCCTTCATAGGCTAGCCGTCAGTTTTCAACTCCAGCCTCGGCTACAACACCTTCACAGGCCAGCCGCCAGCTGCCAGTCCCGACACTTCGGCTACAACGCCTTCGCAGGCCAACCGCCCAGTCTCCAGTTCCAGCTTCGGCTACAATGCCTTCACAGGCCAGCTGTCAGTTTTCCACTCCAGCCTCGGCTATAACGCCTTCCCAGGCTAACCATCTGACTCAGTTCCAGTTCCCAACCATTGCACCTTTCTAGGTCACCTAGCTGGCTTCAGCTCCAGTCCCCATTCCCGGTCACAGTCCCAGCTTCAATTTCCAATCCCTCTCCCAATCCCGGTCTTGGTTGTCGTGTCCTCCTAGGCCGTCTAGCAAGCTCAATCTCAGTTTCCCAGACACATACGAATCCCATTCTTTGGCTAACGGCATAATGTTAGCTGATATTCCACCATCCAGTTTAGGGTCAATATACACCCTCCAGAATCACCCCTACAACCCTAAACCACGTAAGTTGCCCCGTTCTTATGGGCCTACGTTGGTTCTCCAGTATGAGGGATTTCATTCCCCGAGAGGATTGGCCCCCACATATAGCCTTTCTTTCCTCTACTACCCAACACTCAACCTCCAGCTTCTAACACCGAGTTCCATAAAACCGGTCCCTGTTATCACTCATGACGATGCGTCATAGGACAGGCAAGCACGACTAACAATAAGTGGTCGTCAGGTCAAACGCATCATTCCATTCCATCAAAGAGGGGAGGGAACAACCCAATAAACAAAGGATCTGGAATTTGTCATTAATACTCTGTAAAAGGAGCCCAAGACATGCCCTTGGGGTAACAATATCCATACACTCCAGACAAAAAAAGGGGGGGGGGGGAGATACAATCAGGGCTCCGCCTCAGCCCCCTCCAGCGCCGCAAGATGAAAGTCCGCTGCTGCAAGCTCCACCTCCAAGGTGGACAAGTGCTGGGCACTGGCTCCAGCTATGGTCTCAGCCGCCTGCCACTCGGCTCGGACGGGCTCGACGACTGCCTGCCGCTCCTCCCAGGCCTTCCTCAAGGCCTCAGCCTGACTCTCCACCTCCCTCAGCTGTGTGGCTCGCTTCTGAGATGCTGACGCGGTTGCTTCGGCATGACTCCTCTGCTCAGCTATGGCTGACACAATCCGAGCTCGCTCCTCCTGTGCCTCCCGAATCGCTGCTAGTCTCTGAGACCTCTGCTCCTGCACCTCGCGGAGCCGCAGGTACTCGGCCCAGATTTCGGCTAACCCGGACATCCAGAGCTCGCGTGGGAATCCGAGTGCGTGATAGCCCTGGGTGCACTCCCGCAGTCGCTGCCTCAGGTCCTCCGGAGAAGGGAGGGGATCGCTCTATGAGTAGCCTCGTGCCCGCTGGAGCAGGCGGCACCTGCACTCGCCTATAGCAATGGCTCTGGTGGAGAAGCGAATGGAGGCCACTCCATCCCTAAATTCAGGGAGAGGTCTCCGGACGCAGCCAGCACTCCAGTGGAACCTGCATAGTCCCAACAAACACCAAAGGGAGTAAGTAATACATGAAAGACTTCCTTCGACAAACAAGGTGAAAAACCTGACAAAAAGAAGAAGACAAGTCTTGACTCTTTACCTGGAGCAAGTCCAGCCGACTGTGTGACATCACTTGTCAGGGTCGGGGAAGGCAACTGCACCTCCACCTTCACAGCATCACCTGCCGGGGTCGGAGAGGGCAGTGATTCCTCCACCAACCGGTCATCTCCAGCAAGCACAGGTAAGACAGGGGGCTCCTCCTGCCCGCCCTTGTCAGGAGCCGACGTACGTTCCTCTCCGGACTCCGATTCTGCAAGTAACCCAAGATCATCAGCACTCTGCCCTATAGAGCCAACAAGCACCAAATAAGGACGAAAAGGACCACCGCATACCTCCAGAAGTGGTCCTCGTCGGAACCTCCCTACCAGTAGAGGCCCCAGAGGATGAAGAGCTCGAGCTCGAACTCTCCTCTGTCTCCATCGCCGAGACGCCGTCATCTGAAGAACTCGACGAGGTCCCCGATGAACTCCCAGAAGTGGCCGAACCTGAAACTCCTGCAAGCCAACGCAGCAAACAACGTCATCACAAGAACCAGCTCTATATAAGGATGCCTCTCCAGCTAAGAGTTGCAAACAGAAGACTCACCGGCCGGAGCACTCCCCTCCGAAACCTTCTCGATATCGACGATCTCCTCGTCGCCCTCAGCAGGGGCCACTTCTGTGGGCCTCTCCTCCACCATCTCGGCCCCGTTGCTAGGTAGCTCACCTTCTTCTAGAGGCGAAGGTACACCTATAAACAATACCGACATGACCTCAGCACTAGAAGACAGTCACCATAAGAGGGCTTAACAAAAGTGGTTAAGTCCCCAGTTACGTACCTGAGGGTCCCATGCTCGAGGACCCAACCAGCCCCACAGTATAGGCCGACACCACAGTCGGCAGGGAAGCTCGCTCCACCCCTACCAATAGCTACGGTAGCAAGCTAGACACTTCCTCGGTCATGGACGGCTTTGAAGCACTCCTCCCCTCAGGCTCCCCCTCAAAGGAGGGAAGAGACACTAAAGGGCTGGTGTGGACCAGCTCCTGAATCATCTCCAGAGTGGCGGCTGGATCCTCACCTGGAGAAGGACATCATAAAGTCGATAAGTATCAGCATCCCTGCAACTCTATAACGGAAGGGCAATACTTTCCGTAACAGTTCGAGACTTACCCAAGCCATCTTGGGTCACAGTGGGCTCCTGCCCGTCAATAGATGGGGGCACCTCGCCTTGCATCTCAGGAGAAGCTGCGGTCTCTAATGCCCCGGCCACCTTTGCATGACACCAGCAACTATGTCAACTCCCGGAAGCAGATACATCCATAAACACGACACGCTCGGTTCCAGAATTATTTACCTGGCTGGGCATTCTTGGAAGCCTTCCATGGCTCAAAGTCGGGGAAGGTCTCGACATTGGGGGCGGTCTCGTCCATCATATGAAGAAGTCCCTCCATATATATCTCATGATCGACCCCATCGTCAGGAAGTGGGTCGACCTCCTGGGGTGGCGAGAAGGCCGCATCAGCCCCAGTTTCCAGTGGCGCTGTGAAAAGCAAATCCAATTGCACGAGGTTAGCCAATCGTCAAGGCTGAATCAATATAAACCAAGTAGGTGAATATGGCACTTACTCAGAGCCGGCTCCACCTCAATATTCTCCCTGGCAGCGGGTCCCCGAGAGGACTCACCAACCTCCCTGACTCCGGTCCCCACCCTGGTGTGAGCGACGTCACGCAGTTTGGGGTGCGAAGAGGACGCGGAGCGCGCGGGCTCCTCTTTTGTTTGCTACAACACAGAAATAAGAGAAGAGAGAAGGGGCCACCACGGGAGATTGCTCTGGTGGGGCGAGCGGGACAACTGTAATATAGCAAGATATGGGGGTTAAACGGCCATAGCGGGAAGTGACTCGCCGCGACCTCGGGGGGACGGAAATGGTGCAGAAATTAAATAGCAAGAATTGAAACGGCCATTGGGGAAGTGACTCGTCGCGGCCTCGAGAATATGAATAGATAAGAATATAACATATAAGAATGGGAATTTAAACAGCCATTGGGGAAGTGACTCGCCGCGGCCTCGAGAATATGAGCAGAATATAACAGAATATAAAGAGAATATAAGAACGGAAATTTAAACGGCCATTGGGGAAGTGACTCGCCGCGGCCTCGAGAATATGAATAGATAAGAATATAACATATAAGAACGGAAATTTAAACGGCCATTGGGGAAGTGACTCGCTGCGGCCTCGAGAATATGAGCAGAATATAACAGAATATAAAGAGAATATAAGAATGAAAATTTAAACGGCCATTAGGGAAGTGACTCGCCGCGGCCTCGAGAATATGAATAGATAAGAATATAACATATAAGAACGGAAATTTAAACGGCCATTGGGGAAGTGACTCACCGCGGTCTCGAGAATATGAGTAGAATATAACAGAATATAAAGAGAATATAAGAACGGAAATTTAAACGGCCATTGGGGAAGTGACTCGCCGCGGCCTCAAGAATAAGATGTGATCGCCAGGGGCCAAAAGACCCCAAAATAAAGAAAGTGATCGCGCCTACCTCAAGAGCGGGAGATGGCGGGTTGCTTCTTCCTCCCCCTTCGGCCGACCGACGGAGAGGGCTTTCCTTGGTTACCCTTGCAAAACAGTAGACAATAAACGAACAGAATTAGAAAATGGCAGTGTAGTAACAATTCCTTGCAATAAAAGTAACGAGATCGTGACCTGACACACACTTGGTTAGTGTGATTTTAAACCCCTCTCGGACTCGAGTAGGAGGAAAATGCGATGATGAATGCAAGAAGTATGCGAGAGACGGCGCCCTTATGTAGGGAGATAGAGGATGCAGTATGATGAATGTAAAGAACTATGGAGAAAAAAGGGGAAGAAAAGGCTTATTGGAGGAGCCGAGGGTGAGATCCGGCGGAGCTTCGGCAGCGTGGGGACGACGTGGAAGCGCGGTGGATGAAGACGACCTTCCTCTCGCGAGCGTGGGCACCCGAGAAGTCGGCAGAACCTCCACCTACAAAAGACCCCACGGGTTAGAAATGACTCCGGTAGCCTCTGGGCTCCGGCAGCCTATCGGATCCCTTAGAAGCTCCTCCAAAACTGAGGGGGTTGGCCTCTATTTATAGGGCTCCGGAGGGTGGAGGCGTCCAGGACCCTGGACACCTCCATCAAGGCCGAAGTAATATTTTATTCTATTTTTATTCATTTTTTTCGAATATTTTCTTTGGGGCGTCCAGGGTCCCGGACGCCTCTATAACATCCACCGAGCGACCCGTGATTTGGAAATGAGCGCGTCCAGGCAGCTGGACGTCTCCACAATTTGGATTCTTTCACACACGACAAACCGTCGTTCGGTGGGCGACGCCCCGTGAGTGAGTTGATGGAGGCGTCCAGGGTCCTGGACGCCTCCAAGAAAATATATTTTATATATTTGTTTTGTTTTTTATGCCAAAGCTGGCATTTTATATTTTTTATGTTTGTTTTTTTGGAGGCGTCCAGGGGCCTGGACGCCTCCATAAATATATATATATATATTTATTTGATTTTTGTTTTGTTTTTTATGATTATTGATATTATTTTTATTATTTTTGCATTGATGGAGGCGTCCAGGCAAGTGGACGCCTCCATGATTTTAATTTTTTTTATTTTTTTGTCATTGATGGAGGCGTCCAGGCGCCTGGACACTTCCATGATTTTGATTTTTTTATTTTTTTTGGTCATTGGTGGAGGTGTCCACGCGCCTGGACACTTCCATGATTTTTCACGGAATAATTCAAAAAAATGTAAAACAATTCATAAAAATAGAAAATCACCAGAGTAATTAAAAATGTGAAGGCCGCCTCGGGGTATCATAGTGTAATATGAGATTTACTCAGGAGACGTAAGGAATGGCGTGTCTACACCTGGGGCCCTTCGTTCGGGGCTAAAGGTCCCCGTCACCATCCCCAGAAGATGTCCCTGTGGAGAGGGGATCCCTGTCCACCGTAGAACCTACCAAACACAACCATACAAGATCTCTCAGCCATATGCCCTAAAAAAACAACAAAGCAGAGCTAGCAGGCTAATCAAGAGGTCTTACCTGAAGTCACGAAGGGGGTCAGTGGCAGAGGAACTAGCTGCTCTTGCTTCAAACCCACAACCCGTGTGACCTTTGCGATCGCCTCCTTCACATCCCTCAGGGTGTAGGCACACTCAATGAGGGACACGAACTCTACGGGTCCAGCTGACCTGTTTGCATGGGCAATATGACGCCTCCAATCGTCAGCCGCAGTATCTGCAAAGCTCCCCTCAGGGAGCACTCAGTCCAGCGAACCCCTCTGCTCAAACCCATAGTCCGCTAGAAACTGGGTCCACCAAGTCCTCGACGTCCCGGATCGAGGTGCCCTGGCCCCGGTACCTCCAAGCGCCACCCGCGCCTGCTTGAGGGGCTTCAGTGCCCTGTTGATGCTCCGTCCCGTCGACAGAGAGCCTCGGCTCCCCCGGGGCACATGTTGCGCCAGCCTCTCTACCTCCCGGCGGATCCGAGAAAAGTGAGTCAGCAGATACCTATCATCTAGTGCGATGAGAGGCAGATCCTTCCTCAAGAGATGGGTCTAATCAGCTTTCCGGATCACCGAGGCCTTCTGTCGGTAATGATGACTATGCTCAAACCACCACCTGGCGTAGTGGACGTCGAACTGTCCCCTGCGTCCCAGCACAGGCGTCAGCAGTCGCTCCGGCTCTCGACGATAGTAGTAGTCCCACCACGCCGCGGCTAGCAAATGTGTGTCCCGACCTCTGAACTAACGACCCGCCAAGGGAACTCCTGGTTCGGGGGGATCCCCTAGTCGTACCCGAAGTTCTGAGCGAACCTGTGCGGGTAGTACGGCTCTAAGAAGCTCGTCACGGATAGGTGTAAAGGCAGCACCGTTGGTCGGGTGCTCATCACCCACTCTGTGTACAATGACACGTCTGGCTTTTGCTGGTAAGGTTGGGCGCATGCCGTCCCACCATCTGAAGGCACCATGATTAGGTGGGAGTCCCTCGTGGCACCGTCAAAGGGAATACCCTCCTCACCCCTGCCGGGCAAGTAACACAAAACTCTCCTGGCCTCCTCCAGCTGCACAACTGCGTCCCCATCTGGCTATCCGATGAAGCTAAACAACAAAGGTGCTGCCTGGTTCGCTACGGACCCACGAGACACCAACCCTGGGAATAGTAGCCCAGCTCATGTGCTGAGGTAGTGAGTCGGTAGAAGTAGGCTCCACTCACGTGGCGCCGGGTGCACCGCCAATGCCCCCAGTCCCTGATAAATATTAGCCAAAGCTGCTGGGGCTAAGGCCAGCCTCCGTCTCTCTGCCAGTTGGCACGCAGGCCACAGCAGCTCTACTCTCAGCTGGCCGTCCTCCCCGTGGGGGACCACAAACGTCGCCAACTAGTATGCCAAGTACGCGGCCAAGTGGGTCACGTCTGGCAGCCTCTGGGGGTTCCACCCCTTCTATGGTGCGTAGATATACCTCGTGTATGTCCGGAAGCGCAGCTCCACCTCTATATACTCCTCCCAGGGGTCTCGTTCCTCGTGAACTCCTGGTGAAAGCAAAAGGGTCCGTCATAAAAGTGGCGGACCCACGCGTTCAGCGGCACCCTGGGGGTTTGAGCTGCTCTCTCTCTCCCAGCCGGGGCTAGATCCCTCCAGGTCTTCAGTAAATACCGGTAGCTGTAAGAAACCCGATATCGCCGATGTCCGTCAGTGTGGCTACGGTGGAGGTCATCCAGCACTACCTCCTCGTACCCCTCGCCGCTGATCGGCAACCCAGAGATCCTGCACGGGGACTACAGGTCTAACGAGGTCTCTCCCTCAGCCGTTGCCACGGTGTTCCACCTACGGTTGAAGCGCTCTGTCAACGCCTGTAGAAGTCCTGTGTAGCAAGGATACCCATACAAAGCCGTAATCACAGCATATCGGATATCAGCTCGGTCTAGCAGCACCCGATAGTGGTGTACTATACCCATCAACCACTCAGTAGCGCCCTGGCGGTACCTGTGTGACGAAATCACCGCCCAGCGGTCATACCAGCTAACGGTGGTCTGTCACAGAATCCTGGACAAAAGGCTGTGGTCATCATAGCCTTCCCCGGCATACTCAAGCCATGATGGCTCCAGTGCTAACTCTGGACTGCCCTCTATCTATGCTCAGTGGTGTCCATGTAAATCCCAGAAGGCGGGACCCATCACTCTGGCACGGACTCCGAACTGGTCTACTCTGCTGAAGAAGCCCAGGCACTCAGCATTGGGAAATTGACTCTGCCTCATTAATCCACAGAGAAACTCTAGAAACCACAAAGGACAATTCCGTGCAAGCTGTCTCGGCCTACCAAGATCGCCCGCTCCAGTCGACAACGGGCTCCAGCAACCCATGAGTCACTCTCCTCCAGGCCTAGCGGGATAAACTCAAACAAGTGTCGATCCAGAGGGAACTCCACTGGGTAGCCACCGCTGCGGTCATAAGTGTAGAGCCCGCTCGCCTCCGACGCACGGGCGAGCTCCACAACCCCAACCCCATTACCACGCTCGCCAGCGGGGCCCTCTGCCACAGCTGTCTGCCCACCATCAAGCTGCTCCACATTGGCCACAGTGATGACTGGAGGGCCCAAAGGGGGCATGGGCCGCTTGGTCCTCCTCACCCAGTGGTCCTCCTCCCGGACCACACGCCGTGGGACCCACTCGTCCCTGCCAAATCGGGCCATAGTTGCAAGACATAGCATAAAAATGGTCAGTAGGCCAAAAATTCAACACATACAATATAGCAAATCACAAGCATATGAAGCGTCAAAATGCAACTACAACAACTCAGTCGGAGAGGTTCACGGGCCGTACGCCCTCGTCTCCGCCTCCGACGCATGACCCGTGGGGGGCATTTGTTGTACCCGGATAGTTTCCCAACAAAATACCCAGAAATAAGGGTTCGGGAATTTCCTTGAACGCCTATAAGGCGTGGGCTATCCAGCCCCTCCGACAACCCAATGGGCCCGACCAACCGCCCCAACCCGCCAGCAGAAGCGTGCGGTTGCACTAGCAATCGATCGGGACCACTCCCGACTCCTAAGTTGCTGACTTTGCCTGCCTTCTACACGACCACCCGGGCCATCCCGGGGACACTCCGATTACAAGACACACCACGTGGCACCCAGTGAAGAGGCCATGGGCCTACCCTAGGACACCTTCGTTCAACCCTCCAAGGTCAAAGGGAGACCCAAATAGGTCAACCACAGGCTCGGGAGGCCCACAGCATGTGTGTACGGCTCACACACGTGTGTTCGGCATTCTACCGAACACCTTGTGGGCGCACATGTTTCAACCTTTCTACACCAACCCATGGGCCATCCCATGGTTCCAGTACACCAATTCGGTCCTACGACGACCCCCCAGCAAGTCGAGGCCACCCCCAACCCTTAGACACGTGGCAACAAGCCACTGACCTTAGCTCTCGGGCAAGCTCGAGGCTACTCTGCCAACCCACCGTACTTCACGGCACGTAGTATGAGGCAAGGCCCATGGGCCCAAAGTGCCTCCTCCCAGCCCCTACGAACTTCTACCCTTGGCCATTGACCAAATCCAAGGCCCGTCGGCCACCTACGCGGCTCATTCGGCAACCTAGGGTGTGTCGGGCATTCGCCCGAACACTTTACGAGCGGCCACTACAACTCGAAGAACAATGGCTCTCATGGGCCATTTCAACATCCCGGAACTCCGTATCCTTCAAAATGATATCCCCAGACGACGAAGGAAAACCCCCGGGGGCCATTCCCCGGGGTTGCTACTCGCCCGGGGCCAGTTCACCCCGGGGCATGGCCGCACCCCCAGAGAGGGCGAACTCCCCGGGGGCCGCGCCCTCCCCTCAGCTCGGAGGCCCGACGGCCCTCCCCAGTCCCAATTCGTGGAAATTCCTAACTTCACGGTCCAAGGTTCGTGCAAAGTTCGTTCATCGTACCCATGTGTCGAAGGATTCGCGAAGACGGAGTCATGTGCCTCCAGCTTGGGCCTCTTGGGCCTGGGGTTTAGGCGATCCTAAAATATTTTTTTTTTATTCAAGGGTTTAGGCGGACTAGCTTGGGCCTCCAAGCTGGTCCTCCTAAACCCCCCAAGGGGGGGGGGGGGTTAGACGGACCAGCCTGGAACCCCAGGCTGGTCCGCCTAAACCCTTGAATAATAAAAAAATATATTTTTAAAATTAAAAAAGGCTACTTTGGTCCACCTAAACCCCCTGGGGGGAGGGGGTTTAGGCGGACCAGCTTGGACCCCCAAGCTGGTCCGCCTAAACCCCTCCCCCCCCTAAAAAAAAAAAGAATTTCTTCCTCCGAAGAGGGGTTTAGGCGGACCAGACCAGCCCTTGGGGCTGGTCCGCCTAAACCCCCCTAGAGGAGGGGTTTAAGCGGACCAGACCAGCCCCTTGGGCTAGTCCGCCTAAACCCCACCCCTTCCACTCCGAGACACACACACAAAACACATAAAAAAATACAAATAAAATAATAATAAAAATACTATTTGGGGGGTTTACCCGGACCAAGTTGGACCCTCAACTTGGTCAGCCTAAACCCCACCCCCACCCCTTCAACTTCTATAAATTGCCCCCTTACCAACAAGCTATGTGCATGCATGCATGAGGCAAGGAAGCAGCGCACGGACACACAGTCGGACGAGCAAACTTCCCCGGCCTAATTGTCGCACCCTCCGATTCCCGAGGCTTTCGGCAAGGGTCGGGAACACGAGAAGACAAGTGCACGCACGGTTGGCTTGCTAGTCGGCTCCCACACGCCGAGGGTATGTCGCACGTACTCCCCTCACGCGGTGTTTAGCCGTCTCATACCAAGTCCATTCCCGCCGCGTGTAAGATTACCATACCAACGGCAAGTACACCTACATCCCGGGTCTGCCCATGTACGGAAACATATGATACTTATGACGGTGACGAAGGGTACTTCATAACACCACGTCGGCCCACGATAGAGAACCGCGTACCCTCCGTTCACCTCCCAGCCGGCCGTCGGCCCCTCAGATTGACAAATCAAGTCTAGTCGGAGCTCTGGCTTGGGAATCATAATCCCGGGGCCAACCTTGACTCTCCAGCTTGACAACACTCGCCGTCCGAGAGCCAGACCTGACCGCTCACATCGAGCCATGTCCGTCATCCGCCAGGCGCCAGCCCGTGTCCGTTCTGACCATCAAGGCAGTCGGACCCACACCAACTCCTCTATAAAGAGCTCTAGTAGAACACGGGGACATCCGCTTTGTTACGTAATGACCCAGGGATAGACTCACGTGTCGGAATTGTCCCGCGGCTTGCGCCTGTTGTACTTCGGCCACTCAGGCCCGCTTGTAAAGCCCATGTGGCTCAACATAAAACCAGTGAAATACATACGTCCATATTCGGGCCCCCAGCTTCCTACCCACACCACTCGGCATCCGTGCCCAACGCCCTGACCCCCATGAACACCCCTCGGTCTAACGCATACCCCTAGCTGCTGAATGCCCCCCAGCCCTCCACCCACTGCTTCAGACACATGTACAGACTTTTCTTCAGCTTAGAACGAAGGTATTCGAATTCAATCCGATGTAAATAAACACCGGTTACTTGCGGCCGGTGGGGAAAGACGTCATGTACACGATTCCCGTAATTACCTACGCACTCGCACCCATGGAACCCCTTCTCTCCACGTGTCGCCCGACCACCCGAGGCCATGTGCCGTGCCCTGGTGGCGCTTCCCCAGTCAAACCTTGGTTCCATGAGTGATTATCGAGAGATCAACTGGCACGCCCGCACCTTGTTCGGTTAACCCTTATCCCGATATTTTTGTGCCATTCGACCCTTTCCGACTTTCCGTAAAAAGGAGAGTGTCCGGTACCACCGTGAGAAGCATGCAACCGTAAGGAGGATACCCGAGATATATCAAAATCCCATATTTTACTTCACCGTTGTATCCCTTCCCTCACCCCGGTTAATCGGCATAAAAACTCGCACAACAATGTCTCACCACCAAGTCGGTGCATCTTTTCACTCAGGCATATTGAGGTCGGTGCAATACACTGTAAGAAGACAGTGCAATGCCTTCCTCAAACACATGCAAGTCCGTGCAATATGATGTATCAATCGGTGCAGTATGCTGCAGCAGTCAGTGCAAAGCCTTCCTCCCATAAGCCGGTCTGTGCAATCCCTTCGCCAGCACTAGCTAGGCCGGTGCAATGTTTCGCTTCAAAGGCACACAGTCGATGCACGTTTCTGTTGATAAAGAATACAAGGTCCGTGTTAGCAGGCGTTGCACATACTCAGGTCGTTGCAATGATAAAGTCGGTGCAAGCTTCACACGCACAAGATCTGTGTGAGGTCCAAGTCAGTGCAAATAGCAGCAAATGTGAAACAAAGTATGTGCAACTTTGTTAACAAAGCCTGAGCATACAACAAGCAAGGTCTGTGCAACAAGATTATATGAAGTCATCAGCAGTAGGCAAAGGGAGGTCTAAGCATCAGGCATTCCAGTAAACACCACATTGTCAGCTGCAAACTCCAAGGTTAGCGGGAGATCTCAAGGCAGGCACGTGAACCCATGTGAGCAATGTTTGGCACGTGATCCGAGGCTTCATGTCATAACTCAAAGAGTAGCACGTGAGACCACGGAGCATATGCTGAGCACGTGACCACCTTAAAGAGGAATTTATCCATATCATCTCAGATGCAACCTAAGGCTGGAAGCTTGGCTGGAAGCTGACATGTGGATTCCTTGTGAAAGGGGGCACAAGCCCTACATACGCCCAAGGCATGAGCTCGTGGGAGTCCAGGTCTGAAGCCCTATAAAAAGACATCCTCTGCGATCAAAGGACCATAACGAATAGATGAAGAAGAAGGTGCCGCCAGAGAAAAGAGCAGAAGAAAGAAGAGTGAGCCTGATACTGAAAAGAAGAAGAAGAAGAAGAAGAAGAAGGAGAAGGAGTCGCCAGAGAGCGAGAGAGCTGAGAAGTGAGAAGAGAGAGCCTAGAGGAAGAGATCGTGAAAGGAAGAAGAGAGAGCCAGAGACTGAGAAGAGAAGAGGAGAGGAGAGAGCTTTTCTTGAAGACCTGTTTAGTATGTTTGTGGATCAAATCCAGAACGACTATGCTCATTGGAGCTTACTATTTTTGCTTTTCCTTTTGATTTTTCGGTTTCCCTTTTTGCATTTCCATTAGTGTTCTTCTGATCCTCTGGTTTGAGGTCGGGGTTCCTCCTGTGGACTCAGGAGAAGGGAGACTTGTTCTCCGGTTTACAAGTGGCTGGGTGTCACTTGGGGGTTCCCTCTGGTGTGGAGGAAGAGAGGTCCGTGACCTCTGGTTTGCAAGTGATGGGGTGTCACTTGTGGGTTCCCTCTGGGTTTCAGAGGAAGGGAGACTTGGGTCTCCCGTTGTGAGTGACTGGGCATCATTCACGATTTTCCCTCTCGTTTAGAGGAAGGGAGACTTGTTCTCCGGTTTGCTAGTGACGGGGTGTCACTAGTGGTTCCCCTTTGGGTTAGAGGAAGAGAGGAGAGTGTTCCTCTAGTCAAGCTATTAGGCAACGTCTGTTGCAGACTGAGTCTGCAGTTCTTGCTTTTGCAAGGGAAGCCTCTCTCCGGTTTGGGGTGAGGGGTGGACGTAGGCAGACTATGGGTCTGGCCGAACCACTTAAAAATATCTTGTCCATTATGGTTTGCCTTGCGTACTTTTCCATATCTTCTATCTCCCTTCTCAGGTTATTTGATCATTCATTATTAGAAGTCTTCTTGTGTGCTCTCTGTTTGAAGCTGATAATGAGCTTAACTGTTCGTCTGAGTGCCTAATAGAATCAGGTGCTGCTTAGTGTTTATCGTGTGAAAAGTTCTTGAGCGCGCTATTGTATGTGGAGTCAGCGTGATAATTTCATTGTTAATTAATAGGAATTTCTATATGATTCACCGAGTTCCTTTTGATTCTATTACAGTGGCTGTTGCTTGCTTTATGTTCGTGTAAGAGTCTATTCAGATAGAACTATCTGATCTCATTTCAACACGAGTCCATCTGAGATTGTTTTGAATCGAGGCAAAAGTTTTATTCTGTAATAGTTTTTGAACGGGGATTCATTCACCCCCCCTCTGAATCCGTGCCTTGCATCCTAACAAGCTTTCCTCCCCCTTTCTCTCATTATTTCTTTAGCTAATCTAGCATTGCATGCATCATTATCTCTTATTTCTTTTTATCTCAATGTTGAGATCTCCATATTGTGCACTCTAGCACACCTCCTTAGTGCAACACTTGCACATCTCCCTCTATTTCATCATTCATCATACTCCCACACCCTTTGCATAGGGGTTTAAAGGCCAAACACCAACAAGCTGTGTTCTATTCCATGCTTTCATGTTTATATTACATTAAGAACTTGATGCTACACTCACATTGGTTCTAATTCCTATCTTTTCTTGTTGGTTTTTTTCTATCTTTACAAGGGTAATCTAAAGAAGAACTCTCTTCATCGGCCGGTCGATTGGAAGAGAAGGTGCACTCACAATCTCCCACGCTTAAAAGGTATTTATTCGTGATCTCTCCTTGTTGTTTATTGTTATATCTATTTGAGGTAAACCCTCTGGCAATCACGCATCCATGTATGCTCCATATTTCTCCCTCTTTCCCCTTCTCTTCACTTTTCCATCTTTATTAATTCTTTATCTTTCCTCTAAGTGGATTTCTTAGAATCTACAAATTGACGATCACGGTGGGACCACCATTATTTTTATTTGATTACCCTTTCCTATTTGTACCCACGGTGCACCTCCCTTTGTGCTCCACGTAGCACTCTTTTTATCCCTAGTGCACCATGTGCACAACCCCATGTGATTATTAGTTTGATAGATTTTTTGAAATTCCATTTTTCTTCTTCTTCTTCTCTTTATAAAAATAAAAATAATAGTAACAAATTTTTTTTTGAGCATGTCATGCTTTATTCCATATTTGTATTTATTGCCATGAGTTATGCCATGTGATTGTGAGTGTTTTTTCCTTTTCTTTCCCTTGGTATCTTCATTTGTATAGCTTTCTAGCCGTTGGATAGTTTCTGGGACAGGAAGAATTGGCGCCCCTACAGTGGGCGCCCATTCCCCAATTGGTGGCAGTGAGGAGGGTGACAATTCCCTGCATTCTTAAAAAAAAGGTGTAATTTGCGCCCATTAGATGGGTGCCCATTAAAGAATTGATGGCAGGGTGCATGGCGCCAATTCCTTATCTATTTTGAAAAAAAAAAGAAACAAAATTGGCACCCATTCAGGAATTGGAGGGCGCCAATTTCCTCAGTTTTCACAGCATCTTTTTCTTGTGTGACTTGTTCTGCATCCTTCTTACATATCTCTGTTCATACATGTATATTGTCTCTATTCTGCTTTAGTTTTGCATTCATAGCGCATTTGGCTTGGGAGACCTCCTCTCCCCACACCTTATAGGAGATCTTACCCCTTCTTGGTGAAGGAAGGACCCTCCATTGAGCATTCCGTCTCTTTGGACCGGAAATTTCTAAACCAAGCCTTCATAAGTCTCCGCATCCGTGGATTCCCTCATGGACGCCCGACACATTCTACCCTTGAAGTACCCTGGGTTTAGTTGGCCTAATACGTGGAGAGAGAATAAACCTAGTTGGCATTGAAGAAAACCACATTGAAACTAGGTTCCTACCTTGTGTGAACCATATCAAATTTTGTTAAAATCACTTAATTCACATCAAGGTTTAACTTAAGAAATCAAGCGTGAGCATTCCCACTTGTTTGATATCTTTGCAATTGCTTTGATTGAAGCATTGTTTGATTGCATAATGTTTCGCTTTGATGATAAAACCAACATGTTAAATCAATCATATGTTCATGAGGATGATCAACCTAGTACATCTTATAATCCTCAATTTCATAATTCTCACCACAACTTTTCTAATGTGGATGATAAGACCACGTCCTCACTCTTATGATCTTGCCCGACCCCTGGACAATTTCCAATCTCATGGTCTCTTGCATCCATTGCAAGCCACTATTCCCCCGGGACCATCTCCTCCCAATGATGAGAAGGTTTCCCAAGTCTTCCGTGCACTAGATCATCTTACCCCTCAACAAATTCAAACCCTTAAGGCTATTTCTGAGAGTGCATCTTCTTCATCTCATCCTCCTACCAATCCCGCAAGGGTGGCCCATCACCCATCTTCCTCATCTCTTTCCCGGGTGTCTCACAACCCGCCTTCTTCTATACATACTCCTCCTCGGGTGATCCATCACCTGCCTCCTTCTATGCCTCCTCCTTCACGGCCCCAAGGCCCTTATGTATCATGTAACCCGGCTCGTCCGGGTCCTTTTGTGGGCCGGCCCATTAGCCCTCCTCCACTGCCTTTATGTCATGCCGCCCCTCCAGGATCTCCCTCTCAAGGCCAACCCTCCGTGATTCAAGTTACACCCCTCCAACGAACTCTTCTTGATAGAATCGCTTCGATAGAGGAACCACTTAAGAGGGTCACAAGCCCGCGACCCGCTCCTCCTCCTCCTCCTCAAGTCAATCCTCTTCATACTTTTATGAATAACATCATCAAGATGGAACAAGATTGGAGGGAGAGGAGAGATAATGGCATCAATGATTCTAGTGAGTAAGATGTTTTAACAAGTTTCAATGACCAAGTGGATGCCGTCCGCCCTCCACCTATTCATCATGTTCATCCCTATGGTCCTCCGCCTCCGTATTCACCTCCACAAAATCTTCCACAATATCATGACCCTCCGCCTTCGCCTCCGCTTTCACATAATCCTCCACATTACATTCCTCCATCACCCGTCATTACGCCTTCACCATGGCATCCACTTGAGTTTAATGCTGATGATGAATTGGAAGTTCTTTATGAAGAGTTGGAGCCGACACAAGATGTTGAAGCTCCTCAAAAGGCACCCATTCCGAGTTTTTTTCATTTTCCTCTCCCCCCATTACCACCAGAAGAACCCCCTGCTCAGGACGATGCCACCGTCCCCAATCCCATTTACCAAACCAATTGGTGTTACGATGATGGGTCGATACTCCAATCGCCCACACCGGCGCATCATGATCCTTCTCCTACACTACAAACCCCTCGCCCCATTAAAATTTGATGCTTTTTGCGCACTAAACCACCCTCTTCCACACCTCCAACTACCACATTATTAGCCTCCGCCGAACCTTCCCCTAAACCTCCCATTATACCCTTAGCCTCCACTCCACCAGCCTCCGCCGAGCCCACCACCAAACCTTCTCCAGCTAACCCCCTTTTGCCGCCACCTTGGCCCTCCACTATACCTGTAACCCCAGACTTGGCCTTGCCTATCCCTTCATCTACCCCTTTACCCAAAACCATGGCTATTCCTGAGCAGGGTCCACCCCTTTTTGCACTTGAGCCAACCCCGTCTGCTTCCGAACAAAGGGAGAGGCTCGACGTGTTCCCTCCAACACCTTCCATTACACCTCCACCATCTATTGAGCCTTCCACTTCCACCTCGCCTCCCTCTACCACTCGGAATGGGTGTCCATCTACAAGTATTTGTGCCAAGGAAGATGATCGAGAGTTGGGCAAGAAGGAGTTGGCCACGGCTATGCTAGTCAAGATGCAAGAGTTTATTTGCCGAATGCCAATCCATTTTTTTGCGTTGAGCATGGTTGAAGAGGCCAAGTCCCCGCCGCTGCTCACCAAAAGAGAATGTCAAGCTTTGATGCCGTATAAGTCCATGCCCAAGGGTCGAGCACAGAACCCCTTGTCCCAACTTTCCAGTCTTAAACGCATTCTTCTTTTCAAGGGGTGAATGCCCATTTTATTCAATGCTTTTCATACGCCACAATCCCTGGGCGAGACGATGCTTCCCATTCCAACTTTCCAACTCCCTCACATTATTGCTCTTCACCCTCTAAGGGAGTTGTCATTTATTATTGAAGCTTCGTCATGGGCTTTGATTTTATCTGTTAGGCCGATTGGCTGTACACTTTCACTGCTATGGAGGGGCGGTTATCCTGGTGCTAAGGGGTCTTCCGCTACCTTACCCACTTTATATTCTACTTCATCCACATTTTCGTATATCACCTTATGGGCCACTCACGGATTGGGAAAGAAGATCTCACATTCTCAGTCCATGCATTTACATGCATCTCAATTTCTTCTTTCCCGAGTTTCTAGACCCGTATCTTCCCCACCTTCTGGAACCTCCGGATCCTCCCCTTCCCCATCTCATTCATCTTTATCTTCGGGATCTCCTGGTCCCCTTACACTTGCCGGGCATCGCGCCCCCTCCAGTTTCCTCCTAGGGCATCGCACCCGCTCCCAACTATTGTATTCGGACCCTCCGGATTTTTCTCCGCTTACCAGGCAGCGTGCCCTCTATTAGGGTGCTAGGCCCGGATACAGAGGGGGGGGTGAATGTATCCTGCTACGAATAATGCCCAATTTAAAAAATCAGATGCTAAGCAAGTTCCGGAGTTAAGCTAATTCGATTAGACAAAATAACAAGCAGGTGGAGCGAGCCTATCCAAGCATCTAGCGGAAGCAAATCAAGCAATCTGATGAACCAGTTGAAAATCCTTTTAAACAAAAGAGCAAATATGTAACTGGCCCCCAAATAACCAACTAGCGGAAGCAGCACAAATGAGAATAAGAAATCTCAAGACAATCTGTGAAGGATGGTAGGAGATATGGAAGAACACACTACAAGCAAACCACTGCTCAAAGATTTTAAGGTGGTTCGGTCCTCCAGACCTACATCCACCCCTCACTCCCAACCGGAGTGAGGCTTCACTAGCAAATGCTAGAACCAAGCAGACTCAGTCTGCAAACAGTTGCTGCCACACAGCTTGAGCAGGGGAACAACCTCCCCTCTTCCTCCAAGCCGGAGGGACACCCCAAGTGACTCCCAGCCACTTGGAAACCAGAGACCGAAGTCTCTCTTCCTCCAGACCAGGAGGGAACCAACCAGTGACTTCCAGTCACCAACAAACCAGAGGTCGAAGACCTCTCTTCCTCCCAACCGGAGGGACCACTGGACTTGCAACCCACAAGCCCAGAACAAGAGACAAGTCTCCCTTCTCCTGAATCCACAGGAGGAACCCGATCCCCAGCAGGGCAATCGGAAGAACAAGATAACCAAATAAAAACGGAGAAACAAAAACACGAAATGAAAATAACTTCAGCAAACAGAAAGCTGAAAGACGAAATGCATAATATGGCTCTCAACAGAGCTGACTGGCCTGGATCTGATCCACGGTCCAGTGAAGATAGATCTTCAGATGAAGCTTCCTATCTCTCGTTCTCTCTTCTTCTTTCTCTTCCTTTTCTTCTCTGCTTCCTTCTCTCACTCGCGAGCTCTCTCTCTTTCTCTTTTTACTTCTACTGCTTCTCTCACTCTGCCACTCTTCCTTTTCTTCTTCTACTCTATTCTCTGTATCGTGGAGGCACTCTCTGCTCTTCTATTTCTCGGCTACTCTCTTCTATCTCTTCTTCATCTCTTTTCTTTCTTTTTCTCTTTTTCTGGATCGAAGGGCTTTCTGCTCTTCAGGCTTCTGCTTCGATCAGTCTTCTTTAGTGGAAGAAGACTAGTATATATAGTAGCAGCAGCAACACACTGGCGCGTATGGCTTCCACATTTCCAGCCCTAGAAATTCGGACCACGTGGCAGCATCCTGGTTCACGAGCCAGGCACCTCGGATGACGTGCCCTACAATTCAAGGACATTCGTTCAGTAAAACTCAAGACTGCTGCGTTGACTCTATCAGCCCATGGCGTTGACGCATCGATGATCCAGTGATCTAGTCTTTAGCTGATGGGCGTGCTGCGTCGACGCCGCTCCACTACTGCGTTGACGCATCGGTGTGTACTAGCAGCTAAAAGGTGTCGTTTCATCAACCTGCTGCGTCGACCCAACGAGCTGCAGCGTCGACGCTGCCAAGGTACTCCAGAGGTTGCAAGGAGTTACTTGAACTGCTGCATCCACACTGCCAGTGGGTGGTGTTGACGCATCTGAGTAACCCAGTAACCCATTGGTTCTCTTTTTGTAACTGTTGCGTCGACGCTACTTGCTCAATGTGTTGACGCACCAGAATAATCCAGGAGCTTCTTTCTTGATTTATTGTGTCCACGTGTCAGCCTCTCAGCCAGCTTCAGCACACGTGTCACAATCCTGTCTGCCCTTCCAGACTCGAATCACGTGCCCTCCATAAGCTTCACGATCAGAACACCTGTCAGACAGAGTATCGGATAAGTCATCAGTTTAAGTGAAGAACTCTGTGTAGACTTGTAAAGACGATCATGCTGTATAGACTAAGTGTGTACAGTGTGAGGGAGTGTATAGACTTAGTTAGAAGGAGCCCGATGTACAGACTTGCCTATGCAAAGCCACTGTACAGACATTGAAAACGTGAAGCCAAAGTGTAGACTTCAGGCTGTACAGAGTTGAGGCTTTGATGAACGAAGGTTCAGTGTAGAGTTAGAATGTTAGGCCCAATGTATAGACTTTATGCGTGAAGCAGCACAATGAATAAGTGTGTACATTGAGACCCAGTGTATAGACATGACCTAACAGTCCAGTGTATAGACTTGAATAGCTGAAAGCTACAGTGAGAGAGTGTATACACTTGACCTGATCAAGGGCAATTCGAGTGTACAGACCTCATGCCATGAGACGCTGAGAGAGACAGTCCAATGTACAGACTTATGAAGACTGATGCATGAACAGTAATGCATAGACTTAGGAGCATGAAGGCCAATGTGTAGACATCAACTATCAAGACGCTAAGGAAGACGGACAATGTACAGACTTCCTGTAACAGTCTGATGTACAGACTTCATGAAGCTAGACCAGCGGCTGTACAGACTTTGAAGGAGGACAAATGTATGGACTTGGTGACGTGAAAGCGATGTACACACTTATAGCGTTGACGCTAATGTCTTGAGAATGCTCACAGCGTTGACGCTGCATGAGACGTAGGCTGTATAGACTTAGCATGTGAAGACTGATGTGCATACTTGCTGAGTTGACGCTGCAGCCCAATGAGTTGACGCTGCAACGTATATTCTTGATGATCAACTGATGATGTATAGACTTCATCAAATGAAGAAACTGAACTGAAGCGTCGACGCATCAGCTCAAGGAGTTGACGCACGACTGTATGGACAGATACAAAAATGACGAAGGGGTCGACGCATCGGCACACTAAGTTGACGCACTGCAGTGACAACTGTGCAGACAGAGTGTAGCAATGAATGCTTTATGCATCAGTTAACATGACTGAACATCAAAATATATTAAACTAAACTGAGCAGCAAGATGACTGAACATTTGATTAACTCACATCAACAACCAATCATCAAAACCAAATCAATCATCAAAACAGAACATCAATGCATGGTGACTCACAGTGTATGACTCACATCAAAACCAATCATCAAAACCACAGAGGCACAACAATCTTCCCCTTTTTGATGATGGCAACTCTACACAGTGAGTCAATCTGATGGTGAGTCAATCTGATGCTGATGACTCAAACTATTCTGCCCCTCTGACTTCATCAAAAAGAAAATAGTTTGAGAAATTATAGCATGTATAAAAATTCAGATAATTTCTCCCCCTTTAGGAGTTTCAGCAAAAGCATGAGTTAGAGATAGTCAAAATGAACCTGCATGCACTTATTGAATGATATACTCCCTCTTTGACAAACAATCTCCCCCTTTGGTATAATCAAAATAAAGCATGGGAAGGGGTGAATGCAGATGCAGATATCAGAATGCAAGAACATAATTCTCCCCCTTTAAGAGTTTCTATGCAGCATGATGCATACGACATGGAAGCTCCCCCTCAATAAGTGGAATCTTATGAGATGGATGAGAAGGAGACCACAGGGGCAAACAAGGAGAAGTTCAGGCCAATGAACCAAGGACAATAAGCAGAAAAGGTTTAAATAAGCAGATTTACAAATAAGCTCCAAATAGAAATAATTCAGCAAGATTTTCAAGGAGATATCAATCTCATAAATCCAAAACATAATTTTTCAAAGTCTTCCATTATAGGGACTTATGAATGAGCCTTTTGAACAGCATGGTTTAAACATGATGTATGCAGAGTTTATCAATAAAATTCTGTATTGATATCTAAAACCATGTTTTAATAAAAATGAACCAAGTCCTCATATTTATCTTGATTGTCCTCCCTTTGTCTTACACAATCAAATTTATTGCCTTCTTTCAGAATTACATGCACTAGTATTGAGATTAAGCAATTATGAAGTCATATTATTTTATCTAGGGTTGTAGCAATTTGATTTTAGCATCAATATTCAGATATTTCAATTTGTTCAACAATTTTCCATGCTACAAATTTTACGAGCACTCTAGTTCAGTGCACACATTGTAACTAGAGGATATACCTTGATCAGAGGCCAATATCCCTAAGCCCTTAGTGTGACTAACTGTCATACTTTATGTGAACAGAGTTAGCATTTACAGATCATGACACACTACAACTCATTTTTTAATGAGTGAGTTGTATTTCTCAGTGTGCATGCCATTGCTCTGCCTGATTTTCAATAAATTTTATGCAGAGTTAACTAAGGCACCTCATGACACAGTCCTTTGGACATGTGTTTCTCAGTGACCAATGTCATTGCTCTGACAGATATTACCCTTTAGACATTTCAGAAAAATTCATTTGCTTCAAATCAATAATAGTTTCATGTACTTAATCAGTTGAAGTCATGTATTCAAAAGTGCAGATTTCAGAAGTTTTCACAAGACACAACATGAAACAGATGGTTAAGGTTTATTAAACATGCTTCAGATATTTTAAAGAGATTTTAAAGCCAAACTCATTGAGTACATTAAACTTAAACCACATGAGTTATTTCAGTCATTCATAAAAATGTATAATAGAAGATTTCTAGTTCAAGAATTTTCAGATTTATGATCGAGATAGTCCCATTGAAATCTTCATGACAGACTGATAGAATTCTGAAGCCAAATGATACCAATTGATAGGAGAAATACCAGTTGTTAAGAGAGATTGTGAAGCTCAAAGTTTTCAAAATATGATTAAGGTTTGTCAACAAAATCAATAAGAAAGGATATGCAATGAGTTCTGACACATGTATGCATTTGACAACCTATATGCAATGCATTGACTCCCCCTCACAATATGCATTCAAACTCTCTCTTTGACATTTTCAATATAAGGAAATGCAATGCACTATATGTATGCAGGGACATGCAAAGACTCAACATTGAATGATATGCAAGGATATGCATCTAACTCCCCCTGAAAACATGCAATGTTTGCACTGAAAACTGAACATATGATTCCAAATGATATTGTGACTTGTGCACAATCAGACTGTCCTATCAGCAAAGTGACCCATGGTACTAGGCGGAGCACTTGGTCTAAAAGACCACCTCACACATAGTAAGAACCTCCAGACAGACTTCCCTACCTTTTGGTACCTTACCATTTATATACCATTGAGGTCATGCATAATTATTCAACATGCAGTCCTATATGCAATTCAGAATTTCAGTGAGCTATTGCAACACACAAGTTTCAAGTCACACTCATATGCAGTTCAGATTTTTCAGAAAATTCGAAATACAATTTATTTTCAGAGTCTATGCATAACACAATTATCAAGCAATTGAAATTAGCCTATATATGCATCAGATACAGACAACCCTTCTTAATCTGATATTTGCACAGAACTCTCTGCAAATTCATGATCAGAAAATAATGCACATGGCAAATGATGAATGAAAATGCAAAAATAGATTTAACTTGCTATGCATTAAAACTAAAAAACAAGAAGAGCAGGAAGTTTACCTGAAAAGTTCAGTATGGGGTTTTCTTCTTGAGTGCCTTGGATCATTACCCCTTTTTATTTCAGTCCCAAGGCACACCTGCATAGCAATGTTATTTTGCACAAACAGGTGCCCAAGAAGTCTTGGGTCCTGACATGACAGTATTACTCCTAGCAGGTTTTCTCAACAATTTTCGTGCACGAAGGTCATCAGATTTTATCAAATTGCAATTATACATTGAGTGACCAATTTGTCCACAGCAATGGCATGAATTAGCAGATTTCAAATTCCTCTTATGCACATTTCTGTTGTCATGAAGTTCATTTGCAGAGAGAGAGAGTTCTGTTTACTATAATGATAGTAAGATGCACCAGATTTCGGATTTAATCTATGCACATTCTTGTTAGCATGAAATCCATGTGTACATGCATGAGATTTTCTGTTAACAGAATAAGAATTCTGTTTACCAAAACCAGTTTGGTTTTGATATCCTACCAGCCAACAGGTTGCAGCCCTGTGACCTGGCTTCCCATAGTTATAACATGAAAGTTTTGTAAATTGTCTTATAGGGAATTAACATGTTTGAGATTCACATTTGTACCCTGAATATGCCAACAGTCCTTGACTATATGGCCATGCTTTCTACAGTGAGAGCAATAAGTGGCATTCTTTTTAAAATTGAGTTCATTATTGCCATAGCCTCCTTGGGCATGCCAACAATCAATGGCCATGTGGCCATCCTTTCCACATTCAAAGCATGAAATAGAATTTCTTTCAAAAAAGCCTGACCAGCATTCAGAGGCCCTGTGACCCCTTTTGTTGCAATTAAAATAGATGATATGCTGGTTCATTGAAACAGATTTGTTTTTATTAAAAATATGTTGGTTTGCAGGAAATTTAGCATGATATGAATAAAAGGTTTTCTTACCACTAGCAAACCAGCAATGAGCAATTGAGTGTCCTAATTTGCCACAATTAGAACATGTGACACTCCTTTTCTGAGGTGAGGGATTTTTATCATGAGACCTCCTAGCATTCTTATCATCCTTCTCCATCAACTTACACTCATGCATCAGATGTCCAACTTTATGACAGTAATGACAGATAATCTTCCTTTTAGATGCATGTGAGTGTGTGTGAGGACTGTGATCAGCAAACACCGATGAACCCTTTTCATTTATTTTCTGATTTACAGTCCTTTTCTGATTTTTATCCTCTTTTCCTGTTTTCTTAGCCTTGTACTGACTTGGAGATGAAGTGGAAGGCTTTTCCTGTTCAGAAGATTTAATGAAAATATTTTTCAGTTTGGATCCATCAACCTTTTTCAACTTTTCAGTTTATTTCTGATTCTTCTGAACATTTGGTTGTTTATTTTCTGAGGTTGTGGCTATATCAGATGCTTTGATAAAGGATGTCGTCAGCTTTTTTTCAAAAGCCTTTTTATTGACATTGTTGTAGCCTAACCCTTCCTTTTTGACATTTACTTTTGTTCCTAGCAATTTGTTCAGATTATCTTGCCCACAAACAAATTTAGACAAAGAGTTTTTTAAGTCTTGAATTTCATTTTCTAGTGAGGAAATGTGTAACTCATAACTGGCAATCTCTTGCTCACTGCAGTTCATAGCTTCATTCAAAACTTTGTTAGCAGTTTTATACTTCTCAATTTCATTTTCCAGATTGCTCAGTTTATCAGAATCTTCAATACAAACAGTTTTTCCTCTTTCCAAAACTAGAAGTCTCTCTCACATAGTGGAGTTCAGCATTTTTAATTTCTCATTTTCTTCCTTAAGCTTGTCATTTTGAATTAACTCATTTATCAAGATCTGATCATCTGAGTTAGTTTCAAGTTTTCTTCCAGCCTTGAATTCCTTCAAATCTTTTTCCTTCTTTTCAATGTTTTTCCTGTAATTCCACATTCACAGATTTGATGGCTTCAAGTTTTTCAGCAAACAAGTTCTTCTCCTGCTCAAGTTTCTCAGATTTTTTATCATTTTTATTAGTAGATATTCTCAGAGAATCATTTTCAGATTTCAGCTTGTTTAAATCTGAGTTTACACTTTCAAAATTTTTCAGCAATTTTTCATACTGGTCATGATAGTTAACAACAGTCTGATTATCATTATCTGAGTTCAATTTTTCTTTGAGTTTAGATATCACATTTATATGATCTTGATTTTTAGTTTTCAATAATGAAACTTGTTTCTTCAGTATTTGAAAGTCAGACATACAAGCATCATGAATATTTTTCAATTCAACACAATTTCTACAAGGAGAGCTTGAACTATCTAAACCAGTACCCTTCTTCAATTTTTTATACTGTTTTCTTAACAGTTCATGAGATTCAAATAATTCAGCATATGCATTCTCCCAATCTTCTAGAGAGAAATTCTCGAAGAGATTCACCTCATCATCATCATCTTCTTCAATTTGATTGCTGCCTTGATCGCTTCTGTTGGCCATCATGCAGCTTGTTTGATTTCCTTTCCCGGCTCTCTTCATCATCTCCAACATATCCCTTGCAGATCTGTAATCAAGGAAACATGAGTGAAAAGCTTTGTCAGTGGCTGCTTTCATCAGATTTATAGCTGTCTGATTCTCCTCATACATTGATTCGTGACTGTCAGTCCATTTGGACCTTTTCTTTGGCAGTTCATGAGGACCATGTGAAATTACTTTCCACAGGTCTGGATTCACCGATTTGACATAATTCTTCAGACTAGTGAACCATGCATTAAAATGCGTACCACTGAAAATCGGTGGATGAGCCATGAGAACACCACAGATTAATGCAATAGGAATATTGATGCACTAAAAACAAATTAGCACCTAAGACTGTAAGATCGAATCTGCAGGTCGCTGGACCTTGTATGTAGACACCGCTCTGATACCAACTGTTAGGGTGCTAGGCCCGGATACAGAGGGGGGGGTGAATGTATCCTGCTACGAATAATGCCCAATTTAAAAAATCAGATGCTAAGCAAGTTCCGGAGTTAAGCTAATTCGATTAGACAAAATAACAAGCAGGTGGAGCGAGCCTATCCAAGCATCTAGCGGAAGCAAATCAAGCAATCTGATGAACCAGTTGAAAATCCTTTTAAACAAAAGAGCAAATATGTAACTGGCCCCCAAATAACCAACTAGCGGAAGCAGCACAAATGAGAATAAGAAATCTCAAGACAATCTGTGAAGGATGGTAGGAGATATGGAAGAACACACTACAAGCAAACCACTGCTCAAAGATTTTAAGGTGGTTCGGTCCTCCAGACCTACATCCACCCCTCACTCCCAACCGGAGTGAGGCTTCACTAGCAAATGCTAGAACCAAGCAGACTCAGTCTGCAAACAGTTGCTGCCACACAGCTTGAGCAGGGGAACAACCTCCCCTCTTCCTCCAAGCCGGAGGGACACCCCAAGTGACTCCCAGCCACTTGGAAACCAGAGACCGAAGTCTCTCTTCCTCAGACCAGGAGGGAACCAACCAGTGACTTCCAGTCACCAGCAAACCAGAGGTCGAAGACCTCTCTTCCTCCCAACCGGAGGGACCACTGGACTTGCAACCCACAAGCCCAGAACAGAGACAAGTCTCCCTTCTCCTGAATCCACAGGAGGAACCCGATCCCCAGCAGGGCAATCGGAAGAACAAGATAACCAAATAAAACGGAGAAACAAAAACACGAAATGAAAATAACTTCAGCAAACAGAAAGCTGAAAGACGAAATGCATAATATGGCTCTCAACAGAGCTGACTGGCCTGGATCTGATCCACGGTCCAGTGAAGATAGATCTTCAGATGAAGCTTCCTATCTCTCGTTCTCTCTTCTTCTTTCTCTTCCTTTTCTTCTCTGCTTCCTTCTCTCACTCGCGAGCTCTCTCTCTTTCTCTTTTTACTTCTACTGCTTCTCTCACTCTGCCACTCTTCTTTTCTTCTTCTACTCTATTCTCTGTATCGTGGAGGCACTCTCTGCTCTTCTATTTCTCGGCTACTCTCTTCTATCTCTTCTTCATCTCTTTTCTTTCTTTTTCTCTTTTTCTGGATCGAAGGGCTTTCTGCTCTTCAGGCTTCTGCTTCGATCAGTCTTCTTTAGTGGAAGAAGACTAGTATATATAGTAGCAGCAGCAACACACTGGCGCGTGTGGCTTCCACGTTTCCAGCCCTAGAAATTCGGACCACGTGGCAGCTTCCTGGTTCACGAGCCAGGCACCTCGGATCACGTGCCCTACAATTCAAGGACATTCGTTCAGTAAAACTAAAGACTGCTGCGTTGACTCTATCAGCCCATGGCGTTGACGCATCGATGATCCAGTGATCAAGTCTTTAGCAGATGGGCGTGCTGCGTCGACGCCGCTCCACTGCTGCGTTGACGCATCGGTGTGTACTAGCAGCTAAAAGGTGTCGTTCCATCAACCTGCTGCGTCGACCCAACGAGCTGCAGCGTCGACGCTGCCAAGGTACTCCAGAGGTTGCAAGGAGTTACTTGAACTGCTGCGTCCACACTGCCAGTGGGTGGTGTTGACGCATCTGAGTAACCCAGTAACCCATTGGTTCTCTTTTTGTAACTGCTGCGTCGACGCTACTTGCTCAATGCGTTGACACACCAGAATAATCCAGGAGCTTCTTTCTTGATTTGCTGTGTCCACGTGTCAGCCTCTCAGCCAGCTTCAGCACACGTGTCACAATCCTGTCTGCCCTTCCAGCCTCAAATCACGTGCCCTCCATAAGCTTCACGATCACAACACCTATCAGACAGAGTATCGGATAAGTCATCAGTTTAAGTGAAGAACTCTGTGTAGACTTGTAAAGATGATCATGCTGTATAGACTAAGTGTGTACAGTGTGAGGGAGTGTATAGACTTAGTTAGAAGGAGCCCGATGTACAGACTTGCCTATGCGAAGCCACTGTACAGACATTGAAAACGTGAAGCCAAAGTGTAGACTTCAGGCTGTACAGAGTTGAGGCTTTGATGAACGAAGGTTCAGTGTAGAGTTGGAATGTTAGGCCCAATGTATAGACTTTATGCGTGAAGCAGCACAATGAATAAGTGTGTACATTGAGACCCAGTGTATAGACATGACCTAACAGTCCAGTGTATAGACTTGAATAGCTGAAAGCTACAGTGAGAGAGTGTATACACTTGACCTGATCAAGGGCAATTCGAGTGTACAGACCTCATGCCATGAGACGCTGAGAGAGACAGTCCAATGTACAGACTTATGAAGACTGATGCATGAACAGTAATGCATAGACTTAGGAGCATGAAGGCCAATGTGTAGACATCAACTATCAAGACGCTACGGAAGACGGACAATGTACAGACGTCCTGTAACAGTCTGATGTACAGACTTCATGAAGCTAGACCAGCGGCTGTACAGACTTTGAAGGAGGACAAATGTATGGACTTGGTGACGTGAAAGCGATGTACACACTTATAGCGTTGACGCTAATGTCTTGAGAATGCTCACAGCGTTGACGCTGCATGAGACGTAGGCTGTACAGACTTAGCATGTGAAGACTGATGTGCATACTTACTGAGTTGACGCTGCAGCCCAATGAGTTGACGCTGTAACGTATATTCTTGATGATCAACTGATGATGTATAGACTTCATCAAATGAAGAAACTGAACTGAAGCGTCGACGCATCAGCTCAAGGAGTTGACGCACTACTGTATGGACAGATACAAAAATGACCAAGGGGTCGACGCATCGGCACACTGAGTTGACGCACTGCAGTGACAACTGTGCAGACAGAGTGTAGCAATGAATGCTTTATGCATCAGTTAACATGACTGAACATCAAAATATATTAAACTAAACTGAGCAGCAAGATGACTGAACATTTGATTAACTCACATCAACAACCAATCATCAAAACCAAATCAATCATCAAAACAGAACATCAATGCATGGTGACTCACAGTGTATGACTCACATCAAAACCAATCATCAAAACCACAGAGGCACAACACCCTCCTCTTTCACATCTCCTCAGAACCTCTGGACTTCCTTGCTATCGGGCATCGCGCCCCTCTATACCTTCTTCCTCCAGAACCTCTGGAACCTCCGAACCTCCCTCTTTTGGCATCGCGCCCCTCCATACCTCCACATCCGGAACCTCTGGACTTTCTGTCTTTTTCTCTCGATCTTTTCCCAGGGCATCGCATCCCTTCTGATTCCATTCCTCCGGAACCTTCGAAATTTCTTTCTGGGCATCTCCCCCCTTCCACTATCCCTTCTAGGCATCACACCCCTTTCTATGTTCCCCCTCCTCTGGAACCTCAGGATCTCTTATCTTTCTTCCGATTCCTCCTTCTGCTCCTCCAGGACATCATGTCCTTTATTCTTTTCTTCCTTTTCAGTCATTTTTTTCCACACCTTTTTTCGGGGCATCGCGTCCCTCATCACTTTCTCCCTCCGAAGCCTCCGGATGATTCTTCTTCCCATCATGATTCTTCTTCGTTGCCTCCAGACCCTCTGGATTCCCCGCTTTCCATCTACTAATTTCTCCTCTTAATCCCTCCTGATCCCGGGTCCGACCCGACTTCTTCCACATCCGCCGCTCTGGGCATCTGCCCGTTCTCCCACTACTTTCGAGGCTTCAGTCCTCACCCCTCCTCTTGATTTTCCATTTCTTCTGTAGAACGTTCCTTATGATCAGGGTCTCCACACCTTAGCGAGGGAGTTCTAGCCCTCGCCTCTTTTCCTTTTCTCCTTATTCGTCTGAGTCTGGTCTTGGTGCCACTCCTTCTTGTTAAGCCACTTCAAACCTTTGCTTCCAATCCTTTTTCTGCCAAGGAGGACTATAAATCCCACGATGATCAAGATCACCTCTGGTGGCTATTGTTTTATAAGTTTGCAAGGTAATATTTTTGCATAAAATTTGCATTCTTGATTTCATCATTCTTCACGCACGGTTTTTAAAATGAAGTGCTTCTTAACATGATTAAGAGTGGTATTTTAGGCCTTTATCCTAGGTCTTTATCTTTAATAAATTTCATCTAAAAAAAATCAAAAAGAGTCTTTAGGCTTGCTTTTGCAGCACCTCTGGCTATAAGAACCTCGCGCTAGGAGTTCGACATTCTCTCCCCACTTGTTAAGGGTAACCCTTAGTTGGGCACTCCACACACTTCACGGCGCCCTCATTCGTCTCCTTTGGTGAAACACCGTTGCTACTTTGGCCATGCCATGGGAATGCATAAAAGTCTTTTCTCTTCTTTACTCGGCTGAGTGCAGGGGAAAGAGGTTGACGGGTGAGATGACCAACCTAGGTACTCCCCAATACGGGAGAAGTCTCAAATAGGGGCAGTCTTGACTCAAATCAAAATGAGTTTTCATGATATATCTAGCCAAAAAGGGCTATATCAAAGTCAAAATTCAATAAATGTGAAATTATGAGATAAAGGCATGTCAAGAGAGACAAAGTCTCTGTAGGGAAAACCCTGGTCGTATGCATGTCAAGGGTCTAAAAATCAAAGACATAAAACCCTGGCGTAACAGACCACCTCTTTAAGGGGTAGTACCTTGGAAGGATTTCAAGTCCCGATATCTCCCAGCCTACATAAGGCACATTTCTTATGGTGCGGACACCAGAGCGATCGAGAAGCATGAACCGGCGAGCCGTCGGTACCGTACACAGAGCACCACTCGAGCTACATCGGCTTTCATCTGGCTCGGAGATAGTCTGGAGACTCCCCCTTGAGTCTTACTATTTATCATATTTACTGGGATTTTATTTGTGTGTAATGTGTGTTTATTTGGTTTTATTCGGATTATAATTCGGATTGTAATAGGGGTTTATTTGTAATTTGGGACCACATGGGTCCGTGGGCCCCCATCCCTTCTCCTATTGATCCACCTCAGCTCTTGGGCCCATGTGGGGTCAGTCAACCCTCTAAGGTGGGCTTCTAGAAGAGTTGGACCAAGGGGGGAACAAGGGGTAGCAAAATTCAAAATTTGGAACCTACAAGTCAAGGTGGTGTCCCATGTATATAGTATTATATTAGGATTGAAATCTTATTTTCTTTGTTCCAAACCACATGGGAGAAATAAATTGTGGACTCCCTCTTTTACCCCCCACCAATCCTAGATCTAGGGATAGAACTAGTCTTTTTGTATTTTCTATAAGAACATTGTATTTTCATTTTGAGTAGAATTAATGCAAAGAAATTTAGATATTTTGTTCCAAAGGCAAGGACTGCCCCCTACTCTCTCCTCTCTCCCCCTTCTGCAGCTGGGAAGGCTGTGTTTCTGAGGTGAGACGCCTCCTATATCGGTTCGTGAGATCGCCATCGCCGCCGCCGCCGCCATCGAGTCGCTATTGCACCGCCACCGCCTCCGTCGATATTCTGCCAATCGGGTGACAGCAGGCCATTCTCGGACTTTTAACTCTCAGCCACGAGTTCATCTAGAGCCCAAACTTTCAGGGTGAGTTCCAGGGGTCTTCGCCACATCCTATAAAATTTGGTTGGGCTTCTAGCTTCCATTTTGCAATTTTCCATTTTCGTTCTTCCTTTCCATCCATATCTGCCAGCTTTCAGTCTAGATTCACAATAGCTCTGAGTTTCCCCTCTTCGGACCTCTTCCTGATTTTTGTTTGAGCCCCCAATTTTACTGGAGGTTTTGTCCAACAACTCCTCCATCCACGAATTTTATTTGAATTTCTAAACACCTTCACCTATTTTCTAAAAATCACTTTCAGATCTCCACTCAGTTCTATCTGTGTCTGTCCAGATCCGACCACCCACCTGTATAAAATATCTTTTCCCATCCAAACCTCCACCAAATCGGTCATAAGAATTATTTCTGTTTTCCTCTCTCTCCCCTCTACAACTTTTATGAGGAGCTCGAGGTCTAAATCAGAGGTCTACACTGCGGTCAATGCCAACTCTCAGGAAACTTCATTTCTACCTGGCCAGATCTGAAACTGAGATAAGTCTGGTTCTAAAATCCCCCATCAGAAGCACGATCCCAACGAGGTGTCTGGAGTCACAGAGGGTTGAAGTACTTCAAAAGATCTTTCCAACGATACCTCTTGCGCGTCGATCCGACGTCTAGAGTGATTGCAGCAGCAGATCTCGCCGGATCGCACGCGGCAAAACAGAAGCAACAGATCCGTGGGCAGCAACTCCAAGACTTGGAGATCGGAGCCGATCGGCCTCCAACCGGTGTTCCAGCCCGGCCGCCGTCCAGGGAAGCGCACCACTAGAGGTCACCATCACAGTGGGACCCACTCTGTTAGGTTCAGAGGACGGGGTAGCGTGTGGGCCCCATGAACCCGTAGATCGCGCCATCTGGACAGCACTAAAACGCAGGTTTCGGCACCGACGGACGACATCAAGATGCTGCCCGTCAACCCAATTCTTGCTACTCTTGGGCCCCACATGTGACCTATTACCTCCTTGCGTGGAGTGGGTCAAATCTTTGTACCGCAGTGTATTTGTTTAACCGGGAGTACATGATTGGCCGGGGTTGTCTTCCCCACGCCGGGAGCGTGGAGGTAATGATCTCAACTTCTTGGCATTTACATGCTTAGCTAGTATATGGTCGTGTGCCGCTACTGAGTGCGATAGGAACCTAACCCGTGAGTCCATGTCAGCGTTGTGAGCGAGAGAGTGACCCGTCCCGTGGCTCGATCCGAGCACGGAATTGAGTCGACCACCCTTGACTCTGCCGATTTCTCAACCGCGCGGATCCGCATTTTCCCTCGCTTGGGACGACGAGTGAGCTTGCATTTCTGTTAGCGACGTATAGCCCATAGGAACTCTTAGTGTCGGGCCAAAGCGTCTCCATTGTTGTATGTTGCTAGCCATGTCCGCATTTAGAGTCCAAGGTCCGCATCACTTAGAGTCGGTTCCCGTGTCCGTCCCGTATCAGTCTGGTATCAGAGCGCCAGTTGAGTCTAGGGTAGTCATTAGTCATTGCTTAACAAAAACACGAAAAAAGAGTCATTTAAGTCTAGGAGTCTAAGTCTAAGTCGGTCGTCGCATTTGCATACCATTAATCGGTATATCAAAAGGTGTTGTCCGAACATTAGGCTACACCTATCGGGAAGGCCGCACACTTGCGCGAGGAGATCTTCGGATCAAACCTCCGCCAGGTACCGAATCTTGGTTTTAATCTAGGGTCCTTAGTGTGCCTTAGTTAGTGAATTCCAACCTTGCATAGTCGTGTCTAGTGTCTTGTCCAAGTGTCGGCATGTCTAGCATGTAGTTCCCCCCAAATTCCCATGGATTCCCCATCACCCGGGCAATATGGTCGTTGGTCCACCCATGGGCTTGGCAACCACCCTCTCCACTTCCGTAGGCCCGAAGCCTCAGATTTTTATGGCTCCAATGACCCGGGTGACTACCTCAAGTGGGAGGCCGCCATGGACAAATATTTTGAATGTTACACCATCTCTGATGCCATGCAAGTCAGTTTTGCTCAAGAGAGGCTTGTCCACAAAGCCGCCTAGAAATGGGAGAGCATGCATGAGAGAGGTTAAGAGGCAAAAGCCCATCGGGTCATGGCATGAGATGAAGGGCGGACTTAGGAAGGTCTACCTACCCGGCCTGGTCACCTCCAACCGACCCCACCCAATCACCTCCACCCAAGTGGGCCATAATCGGAGACAAAGCGCCACGCATGTAGAAGGGCCTAGGTCCACGACTAAGCCGAGTTCATATGAGAGAGTCCATCACATCGCTCCTACTCCAAACCCCACCATTGCCGAACTCTTCCAAATCATTTCGGATAGAGTGGATAGGAGGTGTGCTTATATCAAGTCCTTGGTTTCCCCTTGCCTACCTCCTAGACAGAATGGAACCAAGCACGAGCCTAAGGAGGTAGCAATCGGTAGCCCCAACTCGATGCCATCTAAGGTGCCACCCCAAGGCCCTCTCCCCATCATGAAGGCCCCTCCTTCACCACCCATGAGAGCTCCAATGCCACCACCCTCTACTTCCAAACTTTATTCAAAATCATCTTATTTGGAGCCACCAAAGCTCGAGCCACCCGTATTTCTAATGGGCTCACTTTTCATCACCGAGCCACTACTTAGTTGGCTCAAGAATGGCTTGGCCCAACCTCCCTTCCCATCCATGGACCCTATCCTACCTCTAGTGCCAATCAATTCATTTCACACCACTTTCCGGTCTAGTCACTATGTGGATACATTGGATGACCTTCTTAAAGGGTTAGACCGGCAATTGACTTTTACGCACTTGTTGGCTCCAGGCTTCGACCGACCCACAGGTCGTGGCTTCACTCATCCCTCTTTAGGGTCCATCACCTCCGTGTACACCGTGGGTCATGTTACCACGGAGGTTCTCCTACTCCTCCCGTTACCGGCCGAGCCTAACTTCATACCAATTACCCCGAGGGAGGAACCCTACCTCCTATATGAGATCACCATCCCCTATACCCCCATACATGAAGGTGACCACCTACACCTTCTAGATTTCCAAATGTGGGACAGTGATTTATGGGAGCCTAGTTCGAGGGGTCATACTTTCTTTGATCCTTTTGATCCATTCTCTTGTGGACCCCTTGACCCACCACCTTTACTCCACCTTCTCGAGGGAGTCCACTATCACACCCCTTCCCCAAGGGCCGGTCCATCTGCACCCACCAAGCCCCTTCACGATACACCTACATATCAGGATGATGTAGAAGATGGCCCACCCAAACCTCCCAAATGTAACAGGCCGTTCGTGCATGAATGGATCACTATAGGATGCCCTCCGCATTCCATCAACCTCCGGTTACATCTAGTGTATGCATGGCACACATTCGGGCGTCCTAGACCACCTTGCATATGATTGGGTCGGACTAACCATAGGGTTGTTTAGGGTCGTGTGTGCATCCGTGTGTTTTTCTTTTAGCTAAGCATGTTAGGAGTCTACATGACGATGTCCGTCATCACATTGAGGCGAGCAATGCATGGTATAAGGAGTTAGCATATGCCCATAGACACCACCGTGAGTTCCAAGAAGGTGAATATGTCATGATCAAGGTAAGACCTGAACGGTTTCTCTCTGGAACCGTAAAGAAATTACAAGCTCACGGAGCCGGTCCATTTAGAGTGTTGAAATGCATTGGATCAAATGCGTAGGTTGTGGACCTGCCCGAGGAATATGGTATAAGCTCAACTTTCAATGTGTCGGATCTAGTTGCATATAGGGACCCAACGGTGATCCCTAGTGAGCCTTTCGAGCCATCTCCTCCCATTGAGAGTGATCCCACACCTGAGTGTCCACCACCAGCCCCATTTCCATGGCAGCGAGAGCATATAGATTATATACTAGATGAGCAGGTGACTGTTACCAGGAGTGGATCCTACCCGCGCTACCTAGTGCGATGGAGAGGGTGACCCGCCACCGAGGATACTTGGATCACCCGTGGAGAGCTGCAGAGGCTAGATCCAGATCTACTGGAGCGCTACCAGAGTAATGCAGACCCTTACTCGACAGGGTCGAGTTTCTCCCACCCGGGGAGAATTGGTGCGGACACCAGAGCGATCGAGAAGCACGAACCAACGAGCCGTCGGTACGGTACGCGGAGCACCACTCGAGCTACATCAGCTTTCATCTGGCTCGGAGACAGTCTGGAGACACCCCCTTGAGTCTTAGTTTTTATCATATTTACTAGGATTTTATTTGTGTGTTTATTTGGTTTTATTCGGATTGTAATTCGGATTGTAATAGGAGTTTACTTGTAATTTGGGACCACATGGGTCCCGCGGGCCCCCCATCCCTTCTCCCATTGATCCACCTCAGCTCTTGGGCCCATGTGGGGTCAATCAACCCTCTAAGGTGGGCTTCTAGAAGAGTTGGACCAAGGGGGGGACAAGGGGTAGCAAAATTCAAACTTTGGAACCTACAAGTCAAGGGGGTGTCCCATGTATATAGTATTATATTAGGATTGAAATCTTATTTTATTTGTTCCAAACCACATGGGAGAAATAAATTGTGGACTCCCTCTTTTACCCCCTACCAATCCTAGATTTAGGGATAGAACAAGTCTTTTTATATTTTCTATAAGAACATTGTATTTTCATTTTGAGTAGAATTAATGCAATGAAATTCAGATATTTTGTTCCAAAGGCAAGGGCTGCCCCCTATCTCTCTCCTCTCTCCCCCTTCTGCAGCTAGGAAGGCTGTGTTTCTGAGGTGAGACGCCTCCTATATCGGTTCGTGAGATCGCCATCGCCGCCACCGCCGCCATCGAGCCGCTGTTGCACCGCCTCCGTCGGTATTCTACCAATCTGGTGACAATAGGCCATTCTCGGATTTTGAACTCTCAGCCACGAGTTCATCTGGAGCACAAACTTTTAGGGTGAGTTCCAGGGGTCTTCGCCACATCCCATAAAATTTGGTTGGGCTTCTAGCTTCCATTTTGTAATTTTCCATTTTCGTTCTTCCTTTCCATCCAGATCTGCCAGCTTTCAGTCTAGATTCACAGTAGCTCTGAGTTTCCCCTCTTCGGACCTCTTCCTGATTTTTACTTAAGCCCCCAATTTTACTGGAGGTTCTGTCCAACACCCCCTCCATCCACAAATTTTTGTGGAATTTCTAAAGGCTTTCACTTATTTTCTAAAAATCACTTTCAGATCTCCACTCAATTCTATCTGTCTCTGTCCAGATCCGACCACCCACCAGTATAAAATATCTTTTCCCATCCAAACCTCCACCAAATCGGTCATAAGAATTATTGCCGTTTTCCTCCCTTTCCCTTTACAACTTTCATGAAGATCTCGAGGTCTGAATCAGAGGTCTACCCCGCGGTCAATGCCAACTCTCAGGAAACGTTAGTTCAGCCCTGCCAGATCTGAAACTGAGATCAGTCCGGTTCTAAAATCCCCCATCAGAAGCACGATCCCAACGAGGTGTCTGAAGTCACAGAGGGTCGAAGTACTTCGAAAGATCTTTCCAACGATACCTCTTGCGCATCGATCCGACGTCGAGAGTGATCGCAGCAGCAGATCTCGCTAGATCGCGCGCGGTAAAACAGAAGCAACAGATCCGTGGGCAGCAACTCCAAGACTTGGAGATCGGAGCCGATCGGCCTCCGACCGGTGTTCCAGCCCGGCCACCATCCAGGGAAGCGTGCCACCAGAGGTCACCATCATAGTGGGACCCACTCCGTCAGGTCCAGAGGACAGGGCAGCGCGTGGGCCCCACGAACCCGTAGATCACGCCATCCGGATAGCACTAAAACGCGGGTTTCGTCACCGACAGACGACATCAAGATGCTGCTCGTCAACCTAATTCCCGCTACTCCCGGGCCCCACATGTGACCTATTACCTC
The DNA here is from genome assembly GCA_022559845.1 of Amorphophallus konjac. Taxonomy (NCBI): domain Eukaryota; kingdom Viridiplantae; phylum Streptophyta; class Magnoliopsida; order Alismatales; family Araceae; genus Amorphophallus; species Amorphophallus konjac. The sequence goes on from CM040118.1 coordinate 401,759,464, forward strand.
CCTGCGTGGAGTGGGTCAAATCTTTGTACCGCAGTGTAATTGTTTAACCGGGAGTACAGGATTGGCCGGGGTTGTCTTCCCCACGCCGGGAGCGTGTAGGTAACAATCTCAACTTCTTGGCATTTACTTGCTTCGCTAGTATATGGTCGTGTCCCGCTGCTGAGTGCGATAGGAACCTAGCCCGTGAGTCCATGTCAGCACTGTGAGCGAGAGAGTGACCTGTCCCGTGGCTCGATCCGAGCACGGAATTGAGTCGACCACCCTTGACTCTGCCGATTTCTCAACCGCGCGGATCCGTGTTTCCCCTCGCTTGGGACGACGAGTGAGCTTGCGTTTCTGTTAGCGACGTATAACCCATTGGAACTCTTAGTGTCGGGCCAAAGTGTCTCCATTGTTGTATGTTGCTGGTCGTGTCCGCATTTAGAGTCCGAGGTCCGCATCACTTAGAGTCGGTTCCCGTGTCCGTCCCGCATCATCTTATTTTCTCCCTCCAAGGCTGAATGTTTCTCAGGTATGGCCTTGGTAGAGGCACCGTTAACCATGGGTAGTCGGCTATAGGGCACCACCACCTTTAAATGCACGCCCGACTTTGGACGGTTCTTAGTGAAAGGGAAAAGAATGAGAATCCCAGTCGGTGATTTGAATTCCCATTAGTGTTAAACTAGCATCGCCTAAACCAAAAACCATAAAAAAATCGAATATTTTTCAAAATCCATAAAAATTGAATACTCTCAAAACTCATAAAAATTTGCATATTCCAAAAAACATAAAAAAATAAAAAAATAAAAAAAATCTAAAAAATTCATTGTATTGTTTGATGGTGTTATTTTACAGGGACATCTTCTTTTGCAAGGACCAAGAACTTGAGATGAGTCCTCTTCTCACCCACATCATTGATGACTTACATTGATCTCCATGGTTTGCTATTCTAGGCACTTCTGATTATCATCTCTCTATCCTTTAGAGTAATTCTTGCTAATTCATGTCGAGTCTGATTATTCTTGTCATCCTGAGCAATTCACTGCCAAATCTCCTGATTACTCTAGCCGCCCTGTGCATCATTCTCCTGCAAGGCATTCTTGCCAATTTTTATCTAGGCACTTTTGATCATTCATTTCCACATCAATCAACTGATTAGCCAAGTTGGTCCTCCTCATGAGAAACAATGCTAAAGCTCTAATGATGAACATGCCTTGCATGCTTTGCCTTACTACGCTATTAATGCTTTGATACATGCTATGCTTGTTATGCTTCAATTGCTATACTTAATTACTTTCTTTCATTATATCTTGGCTAATGAATCTTTGAGCGCAAGAAGAAGCTCTTGATCCCATCGTCCGGGCATCATCATCCAAGTCCCACGGTATTTGCATCTCATTTCTCAGTTCCCTCGTGCTTATTGCTATCACCATCTCTCCCTGTATGCATTCCTACTATATAATATCTACGCTATTAGATTGTATGAAGGACCTTGTGGCTTTGGTAAATCTGGAATTTGAGTTCCCCTTCATCAAAAACAATGATGATTCCAAAGGAATCTTAGTCATACGGATAGGTTGTTGAGCCATCCAACATTGGGGACGATGGTTCCCTTTTGCGAGTTGTTCCGTGAATAAACAGGCTTCAGCTTAGTATCAGCTCACAAGTTGGTTTCTTGACTCAGTCTGGGTAACTTAACAATATTATCCTTGGTTATTTTATATTTTATTTTATTTTAATTTTACTTTTAAACCTAGCATGCATTCATGTAGGACTTTGAATTAACGTTAGAAAATCATTCTAAAAACGCATTTTGAAGGTCAATTGATCATTAATTTTTAAGATATGAGATATTCCATGCAGAATTATGTCCTCAGTTCACCTTGTTGCCATTTTGGGCTGCTTCCTGGAAAACTCCTTTGTTTGGATATCTATTGTCTTATTTCAATCCTTTTCCTTTGATCCACCTTGGCTGCAGCACGTCCACATTGGCTGGTAACCGCTCTCCAATGGTGAAACCTATAGGTTTGTGACCTTGGGTACTTCCACCATGCTGGAAGTTGATCGCTCTTTTATCTCCTTCATCCTCGCGTGCACACTTCTTCCACATCTAAACAATTGTTGCTTTCATTGAATCTCCCCAAGATTGCTTCATTCCGAGTTTTTGATTCAATTCTTATCAAGTGGTGTTGATTACGTGTCTAATCACACCTTGGCATCTACTTTTCAGTTCGCTCTCACTCCGTTTCATTACATTCCACGCCGTTTCACTCCATTCCATTCCATTCCACTCTGTCTCGCTCCCTTACAAAGCAGACGCCAAGGCGGGACGGCTGTAGACACGCTAAAATTGACATCATTTTAAGTATATCTCTTATCACGTTATGATATCCCAATTTGACCCTCAAATCGACTTATTTGAGTGATTTTTCTCATTTTTCTTGAATCTTCAACATTTCCAAGCTTTTCCACATGTTTTTCTATTTTCCAGATTTTTTTGAGATTTTTCTCTATTTTTCAGGTCCTTTTCTAAATAATGGCGGTCTGCCAGCCGCTATTTAATGGGCGCCCCTAACCTGTGCGCCCATTACAGGAATTGACACCCATCACCTGGGCGCCCATTCCAATTGACGCCCAGGTGAAGGGCTCCCATTCCTTCAGAGTTCCTTTTGGCCAGTTTTTCGAGATGCTTGAATTAGTGACACTCCGGGAAGTCACCAATTGTTAAATAGCGACCGTTCGGAAGGTCGCCATTTCTTTTCTTCAAATTTTGAGCCAAATTCAGATTATTTTTTATTCCACGACTGTTCGGAAGGTCACCATTTCATGAATGGGCGCCCGTGTAGAAAGTCGCCAATTTTGTTGCTATATTTTGAGCTTTTAACTCCGTCCGAAATTCGTATTAATTTATAATTAGCGGCCACCTCATGGTCGTCAATTCTTTTCAAATTTTGAAAAGTCCTAATCCACATTGAAATGTCTTGGAATTGGCGACGCGTCCGCCTATCATCCTTTTAAATAGCGACCATCTGAGTGGTCGCCAATTCTTCCGAATTTCCGAGCTCCGGCAGAACCTCATTCTTTCTCCGTTTTGAGCCCCTTTTTCACTTGGAAAAAGATCTTAAGGCTTACTAAGGCTAAGGGGACACATGGCCAATATATATCTCTTTCCATATCCAACTTAAACATATTTTCCTAATTTTCTTTGGATTAAACTCTGAATTTTAGCCTTATAAATAGGACCTCTCTCTCCCTTGTGTTTAAGGCATCAATACTAATTCAAGGGGAGGTACTGTTGGATTGGAGGCTCAAGGAGGAAGCTCCCATAAACCTCAAGGCTACATCCTTTGGAGCTTCTTCTTCCATTGAAGATCTTGAAGCAAAATTGGAGAAAACCACTAAGCTTTCCTCCCCCTTTCTCTCATTATTTCTTTTGCTAATCTAGCATTGCATGCATCATTATCTCTAATTTCTTTTTATCTCAATATTGAGATCTCCATATTGTGCACTCCAGCACACCTCCTTAGTGCAACACTTGCACATCTTTTTCTATTTCATCATTCATCATACTCCCACACCCTTTGCATAGGTGTTTAAAGGCCAAACACCAACAAGCTGTGTTCTATTCCATGCTTTCATGCATATATTACATTAAGAACCTGATGCTACACTCACCTTGGTTCTAATTCCTATCTTTTCTTGTTGGTTATTTTCTATCTTTGTAAGGGTAATCTAAAGAAGAACTCTCTTCATCGGCCGACCGATTGGAAGAGAAGGTGCACTCACAATCTCCCACGCTTAAAAGATATTTATTCGTGATCCCTCCTTGTTGTTTATTGTTATATCTATTTGAGGTAACCCCTCTAGCGATCACGCATCCACGTATGCTCCCTATTTCTTCCTCTTTCCCTTTCTCTTCACTTATCCATCTTTATTAATTCTTTATCTTTTCTCTAACTGAATTTCTTATAGTCTACAAATTGGCGATCACAGTGGGACCACCATTATTTTTCTTTGATTAGCCTTTCCTATTTGCGCCCACGGTGCACCTCCCGTTGTGCTCCACGTAGCCCTCTTTTTATCCCTAGTGCACCATGTGCACAACCCCTCCACTTGGAGGAGGTTCGACCTCGAACCTCGAACGTCGAAACTCGATCCACTAGATCCCGGATTGTTGGGACAAACCAGACAACTTGCTCTAATACTATTTGATGTGAAACGACAGTTGGGGATCATCGAAAATCTTTAGCTAGAGGTGCCGGGACAAGTTGGCAGGTCACGGTCATCTGAGCGCAGCGTTCTTGAGGTCGTGGTCCCCAAGGGGACCACATTCTTTTGAAGGCTGTTGGGCGACAAACAACGTTCTCAAAGTTTTCCTGAGACACCCGAGGACGTCCCAGAGGATACTATGTTTTCTCCCTCTACGCTGTGGACGTCTGAGGGGGGCTTCAAAGGGTGTTTTGGGGGTTCGAAAGGGTGCGTGGTGTGTGTGGGAGAGCATGGACAAAATTAAAACTAAGTCTAGGTAGCTACTAAGGCTAAGAGAAGAGGGGAATGGGGCTGAAGGGGATGGTGGTGAGCAGAGCTCTGTTTTGTGGGTTTGGCGGAGGGGGGAGATGGGTAGGGGTGGGGGGGTGGCTGGAGGTGAAGGGGGGGAGCTTAGTCGGGGCATCACACCCGTCCCTATCTCAGGGACGACGTTGTCGAGCTCCTTGATCCATCTTTGTGGCGGTGACGGTGGTGTTTGTAGTCGAATGACAGCGGCGTAGGTGGAGACGGTTGGCGACGGTGAACGGCAGAGGAGGATGAGCGTGGAGCTTCGGATGGGGCCTCTCGCCTGACTCCATCATAGAGCCGGTGCAACCAGAGCTTCACACGCTTCCTCCATGGGGTGGGGGGGGGGGATATTTGGGACTCTCACCTGGTGGGTTCCAAAAATAAGGGATAATACACCATAGCCATGGCTAAAACTTCATTTTCTATTTCTAATTTTCATAACAAGAGGGGGGGGTACATATAGGGGGGAGGGGAAAGGGAATGGGCGTGGATACGTTGATTAAACATGGGGAAGGCGTGCTACAATGATGGCCCTCGAAGTCCCAAGCGTTGTTAGTTGAAAGGTCGCTGGTGAGAGTTACTACACTATGGTAGCGGTCTCTAGGGGACCTGTGGACGCACTTTTGGGATCATCTTTTTATTTATTCATTTGTTCTTTTGTTTATTTGTTTATTGGTTTATTTGGTGCATGGGCATGCTAGTCACAAAGTGACGATTTATTCGGGCTTCGAAGAAGCCACTGGTGCGCGTTGTCTAACTGATCAGGCGATAGTGGATATCATGTCGGGATAAAAACCCATCGCGTCGTAAAGACCACGACGTTAATTACATCCCCTCGGAGAGGGGAAAAATTTTGATTGATCGCCGAGAAAAGGGGCCCTATGGCCTAGAAATAACGTTAATGAAATGAGATAACGAAACCTCAAAACTATGATAAAATGCCCCTAGATTGGGGTGTGAATGTGTGAGTCATATTGGTCGCTTATCGACCATTTCATGTTCGGACGAAAGTCCGTATTGAAATCGGGATGAAGACGGTGGTAAGCCCGTGCAAATGTCGATAAGAGAGCGGGATCAGATCCCGGTGGAGACAGGTCGAGTTTATTGAGCTATTGGCCCAAGTAATGTCGGATTGTGGCCATATCGGGATGGTTCCCGAGATCCAAATCTGACTTAGCGAGGTGGCATTGATATTCCATTCACCGGGTCCGGAGAAGCGGGGGTCCGAAACAGACATTATCATGTTTTTTTAAGGTTATTTGATTTTCTTTTGTTTATTCACATGTGTAGGTATGTTTCATTCAATTGTTATTATTATTATCATATTTTTTTGATTATTTTTTTTTGTTTATTTAAAGCATGAATATATTTTCTTCATTTATCAATATTGTTATTGTATTTTTGTCATTCTTTTAATTCCCTACTCACTTACTCATTTGTTCTTCTTTTTTTGTTTGTTTTATGCCCCATTCGATTTTTTTGTTTCTTATGCCCATTTGTTGTGATTATGCCCATTTGTTGTGAGAAGTAGAAGAGGGAGGGGGGGTGTGATCCAGCACGCGAATGGGCGCCGGATCACCTCCCCATCCGTAGGCCCTTTCATTTTTTCTTTTTTTCTATGCATAGGTGAATCCGAGTGAGAAGGGGCCTCGAGGGGGATGATCCGGCGCGCACACGTGTGCGCCGGTTCACCCCCGCTCCCCATGTTTTTTTTTTGAAAAGGGGCTTTGGTCGACCGAACTGGCGTGGTCGGTCGACCGAACTGGCGTGGTCGGTCGACCAAACTGGCGTGGTCGGTTGACCGGCGCACCCAGTAACAGAATGGAAATGGAGTTGCGTTGACACAGGCTTACCCCCCGCGTCGACGTAGCGAGCCCAGGCCCTTCAGGCTTCATGCTTTGACAGACTTCTTAAGTTCATTTTGCAGAATGGATTGTGGGGGTCTCTTAAGCAAAGGTGGGGTTTATTATGTTCTTATGATGCATGTGGTTCACTGCAAAAGGGGAAGATATGTGTGGCCCTTTCTTTTATGTATTCGTTGAGTCCATGGAAGCTCTTCATTTCTTAATGTTTGTTCAAGATTGATGCAGTAGGCAATGCACATGAAGCTTGCAGGGCTCTTTTTTGTCTAGATTTATGCCAAGGATAGTGCCAAGCCTCAGCGTGTGTGAGGGAAGGGGAGTGTTTAACATGCGTGTAAGTTCAGGAAAGACCGTATTGTTCTTAGTCCATGAAAGTTCAATGGCAAAAATGTCTACGCGGAGGCATGCATGCTCAGTACTGTTAGCCCTTCGTTAGCTTTTTATTCTGCCGTTCCTTTTATGTGTGGTTACTGTAATAGCCATTGCCTCTGCTTTTCCCTGTTGCCATTACTTTCATTTAGTCATTAGTTCGAGTTTCCGACGCAAATCCGGTAGCACCTCCCCTGGACCTGGATCTCGTGGGGTGTAAAATAGAGACTCGCCTACGGAAGGGTCCGAGGCAGCCTTGAAATCATCGAGGAAGTTGAGAGCAGCTACCCTAAGACCCGAGTTGGGTACGGGACCCTGAGGACTAGCCTGTGAGGGGCCCCGATGACCCATAGGCGATAGTATTCGAAGCTTCGGGACATAGGTTCGACATGTTGCCAGCACTCGGCCGTCGTTATTCACCTCAAGAATGGGGTTGCCTAAGATCCATACTATGAAGAAGTAGGGTCCAAAGGGGGCCCAGGGTGACTACTGTAGATAGAAAGGCAATAATAATGAGAAAATTGTATATCCAGAACCATGCGAAGTGAATGGAGAGGCACACACATTCGAGAGAGAGAGAGAGAGAGAGACGAAATGAAAAGGGGAAAACTCAAACCCATAACATTCGCCACAACGGGCTCTTTATTCTCCATAGTAGCATACATCGCTGGTAAAAAAAAAATTATGGCAAGAAAGAAAAGGAAGGAAGGTGGGATAGAAAGCAGATGAGACACAGTGGTGGGGGGGAAACAGAGCATGAGCTCCGTCCCCCCCTTTATGAAGTCCCGCGATCAATGACACTCAAGAGGGGGGGTGAATTGGGTGATTACAGATTTTTAAAAACTTTTACCAGATTTAAAACACGTATTAAGAGCAAAGAACAAACAAGTATAGGACTGATAGATTACAAAAGGAATCTGGCTAAATCAACCCCTATAGATGTTCTTTGGTACAAGGCGGAGTCCGGGAATCCGAAGATTCTCTCACACAAGGTATTTTCCTCCCGACAGGACTAACCTTGTCGATCAGAAACTACCATTTGATATACCAGAGATCTTCCCGTAAATAGGTTAATAAAGCTAGATCTAAACAAAGAAACTAGATGATGATGAAATATGCAAAAGAGCTAGAGCTGAATTGGAGGTAAAAGATAAGGAGCAAATCACACAGAAGACCATGATTTTTAGGTGGTTTGGATGCAACAACTGCAACCTACGTCCACCCCTCACCGACTGTGAGGATTCACACACTATCTTGTAGAAGGTTACAAGATCAAAGCACACACACACACACACACTCTTGTGTGAGTTCAGAACTCCCACGAAGGTGCACAGGCACCGAATCACAAAGAGATGTGAAGAAATAAACACACACACACACACGGATCTACGTAGATCCACACACACACAAGTATTCAAATATTACAAGAACACACACTTAAATCTAAAATAGAATTCGAATGGAAGACACAAAAAGAAAACTTCAGATTCAAGCTCCCCCTTAGTTGATGAAGAAGGTTTTGGATGTAATTTGATCTCCACTAGGCTTGGGATTGATCTGCTCCAGATGTGGCTTGGATCACTTGAAGGTGGATGAAGAACTTCCTTCACAGAGTACTGTTCACGGCTACAGTACCAGCACTTGAATCTCCCCTTGATAGCATCCTTTAACCTCCTTGGATTAATAAGGATTTCTTGCCCCAAAGAGATGCGTTTATAACTCCTGAATGGTCAAGGGACAAGTCAGGAGCCAGATCCACAAATCAAGGAAAGTTTGGTGGCTTTAAGATTAAACAAATCCAAGAAGAGGGGCTTCCTACGTTGAGAACACAAAGTCAACAAACATGGCTTTTCGAGACTGGCGGTCGACTTGAGGTAGGGGGCGGTCGACTGGAAGTTTACAGGAAATGGGCTGTTTGGTTCTGGGAAAACCGGTCGACCGATCCTTACTGGGCGGTCGACAGCCACTGTAAAAAAAATTGTAGTTTTGAGATCCCTAGAAAAATAGGTCGACCGCTCTGTGCCTTTAGGTCGACCGCCAACTGGGAATCCTGTAAAATAGTATAGTTTAGTCCATGAAACATAACCAAACATTTGAAGACTTATGTTTGCACAAGCATACATATAAAATGAGCTTGTTTGACCCTCAATCAACTCATGCATTTGGGTTTCAATCTCATTTGGAAAAGTTCAAACAATTAAACAACCCATTGTAATTCCGGGGTTTTGTTATCATTAAAATCGTCTGGAGACTCAATAATCTCCCCCTTTTTGATGATGACAAAACTCTAAATTACAATTGCCTTGACCTACCGTAAAGCAAATTTTGGAGCTAAGCAATGGAATAAACCAAATGCTCATTCCCTTAGGTGAAACATCACAAGCCAATTAAAACATGCAACCATTCAACATTTATTTGCCAAGAGAAAAGAAATGAGACACAAGAGCCAACCATTTGAGATCACAACACCAGTTGCATTCATTTCATCATTTCATTACAAGGTACATTGATGCAAGAGTGAATGCACGACTCTAGACACAAGGGACTAAACAAATGAAGAACAAACACAATGATCCTCACATGATCATGTATGCAAACACACAACATATTGACATACATAATAAATATAGAACCTGCACTACTACTTCTCCCCCTTTGGCATCATCAAAATGGGATAGGATAGACGAAGGGGGACCCAAAAGACACAGGATGAAAAGACACAGACTGGAGTTAGGAAACCAAGAGACATCCTCATTGGTCATCTGCAGGAGGCGAGGCATCTGGTGGAAGAAGAGGCACATAGCCAAGGCGCTGCCAAATATCCGCAAAAAAGTGTTCGTGATGCCGAAGGTGGTGATGAATATGGGCAAGGGTTTGATCCCTATCATAGTCACGGCGCTGCATATTCAGAAGAACTCAGTTCATGGCATGAAAGGCCTCACGTGAATCCCCATGGCTTTGGGTAAGAGTGGTCATGTTTGTGGAGAGAGTTTGCATCTGAATGGCTAAGGAATCCAAGGCTGTGGAGATAGAGGTAGGATGCTGTGGTATAGATTCCATCATAGTGCCCATGGTGGCAATATTCTCCCCAAAGGTAGAGAGTTGTTCCCAAAAGGCATCCACTCAAGTTTCTAGCCCAGTGAACCACCTGTCAAAAGTCTCGTAGCCCACCCAAGGGTGATGTCCAGTCCCCGGAGTAGAAGACTCCCCATGATGGAACCGTGGTGGGGGAGGCATCTCTTGATCCATGTGATGAGGGGAAGGAGGTGGAGGCTGGTCGTCTGCCTGAACTGGAGGAGGAACTGCCCCTTGAGCCTGCTACTGCCCCTGTTCTTGCTCGGCATCATTTTCAGCTTCTTCTTCATAAGTGGGCACATCACGACGGAGTTCACCATCCGGACCCCAATAGTATCCCATATCTGTGAAAATCTTATGGTGATTGTAAATATCTTCCTGTCAAACTCGAATGAATACTTCATCACCAAGGTGAATCCCAGTGTATACAAACACGCCTATCAGCTGTGAGGCATAAGGCAGTGATCTCCTTAGTTGGGTTCGACATGTGCTTATAAAATTGGTGATGAGCCAACCCATGTTAATTAAGCTGCCATTCATAACATGATAGAACAGAAACCTGTGAACTTCAGTCACCTCATCTGTACTCCCACTCTTTGGATAAATAAGAGACGTGAACATATGGTGTAGAATCTGCTGTAGTGGTGGAAAGTAGTTGGCATTCAACTCAATCAAGTCACTGATACCACGCACAAAATCACAGTTTATCATGGCAATAAAGGTATCCTCAACTTCACCATGCCCAAAAATCATATTAGCACCCCTGGCTGAGACACCTAGGGCTTGCTGAAAGAGATCGGGTGTGATATGAATCTCTACTCCTTGGACAATTGTATACACCTGTTCATTTCTCTTGACCAGATTTCCATAAAATTGCTGTACTAGGTTAGTATAATACCTAGTGTATCTGGTAACAAAATCAATCCACCCTTCTTGAATTTCAAACAGGGCACATAGATCAGGCAAAATCTCATTCATCTCGTCAAAATCGACCAGCCGGGGATTGATGATGGGTCGCGAAGGCAAATGAGGTGCCCGATGAGGCACTGGTGCCTGCTGTGGTGGATGAGCCGGGGCCTCTCGTCTCTGACTGCTTGGTCCCCCTTGGGCAGAACGTCGAGAACTCCGTCGAGGCAGCATCCTGAGCTAGAAGAACTCACCGGGAAACCCTCGAACAAACAATCTCAACCCAGGGGAGGAAGGAGAACCAAAAGGGCACACCTAGGGCTTGAATGAACTTCTCCACAACCTGGATCCATGGAGGTTGTTGATGGTTTTTCTCTTGTGTGATGTGATGTGGTGATGTGATGATGAATATGAATGTAGTGGTATGAGAGATATATGTAAGTGAATGAACATGTGATAACCTAACTCAAACAATCATCAAAATCAGAAGCATGGGCATGTCATCAATGTTCATGAGGAAGAAAAATAAAAAACACACGTCGGGGAGTGGAGCAAAGGAATAAAGCAAAAACACACACCGTAGGTGTGGAGCAAATAAGCAAAAAGAAGAGCAAGCAAGATGACAATGATGAACAATACCCAACTAAGGAAGTGTGATCGCCACCAAGGTAATTAAAATAGCAAAGCTAAGCTAAATACCTTGGAAAGAGGAGGATGAAACACCCGCCCACGGGAGATGAAATCTGGAACTCTGCGAGCACAAACGGTCTAATATCAGGCCGCTAATGAACAAGAGACGGCCTTACGATAAACCGTCACTGATCCGCAAACGGTCCTAAATGCAACCGCCAGAGCGCACGGAACAGCAAGTTGGGACTTGGATCTCCACCTCTCCCAGCAGGCCAGAAGAGTTGGGCCTTGTGCTAGGAACCCTATAGACCTGTAAAAGAGTGTAAAGGCATATAAGAATAACCCAAATTAGTCCTATGACAAGTGTAGTATCTATAATGCAAATAAACTAAAGTGCATGCAAAAGGAAGGGTGAATACTTGGGAGGTTTGGTTTTTTAACCCCTGTGGGGCGTGGAAAAGATGGGGAGATGTTTAAAAATGATGCAAAGATGCTAAGAACATGGAAGAAGAGGAGGGAAGATGCTTATGAATGCTATGAAGAGGGGGAGAAACTAAGGAAGAAAACAACACTATGAACCCTTGAAACTTAATACTCCCCGGACTTTGAAGGCTAATGGACATAGACAACAGTTCTCCTTGATGGGTACTCGCTCCAGAACGCAGCAGCACCTCGACGTAAAACTCCAGAAATCTCCTCTTTTTAACCCATGAACTTAAGGATCCTATTTATAGGCCCTCAAACTCTAGGTTCGAGTTGGAGAGATTCCAGCGAAAAAGTAGGGTGAAACTTAGCAAACTCTTGAAGATAACACTCCCAAGAGTTCATAGAAACAAACGGGAGCTTCTAAGGATCACTATCGAGAGAGAAATCATCAAATCAAAACTCTACTTCTACCACGGCGTAGCAGAGGAAGATCAGTAAATCAGGACTCTCTGTCACCAAAAAAGGTCCTACGATAAACCGCCACTTGGAGTTAATGGTCCAAGTATTGACCGCCACCCTCAGAATATAAGGTCAACAGGTGAAAACTTCATGAACATGACTCTGGAACCAAGAAACGGTCTAAAGTAAAACTGCCATAATGCCTCTAACGGTCTTACGATAAACCGCCAGAGCTCAACGGATAACAATGGATAAGACTGAAGGAAAGACATTGGCTCTGGACTCTGGTGTCAGCAAACAGCTCACAGATAGACCACCAAACGTCATCAAATGCCCATATGATAGACCGCTAGAGACAGTGTCGTGGTAAAATGAATGAAAGGCCTACTAAGCTTCAACCCACGGAAAACAAATAAGGAGCGAGACCCAATCAAGGAGAATGACCCCATGAAATAAGCCTCAAAACTGACCAAGATGGCTCAATAAACAGAGTATAACTTGGAGCATCATAAAGATAAATAATGAGATGACCCAACTCATTGGTCATAAAACGGGAGTCAACAGATGCCCCTCCTTAACGTTCTTTTTGCAGGGGAACGAGCAGAGGTGAAGCAAAAGCGACATGGAACATGGGGGTGAAGCAGAAATGAAGCGGAATGGACTGAAAAGCGGGCGTTAAGGCAAATGACACCCGTCCTCAACCAACGAGTGATAGGAATCTTCCGGAAAACTTCAAACCACTCACAAGGAACGGCAAAACTGAATGACGCATGCCTGGAGGAACTAACAACTAAAGGAAAATAAAAACAAGGCCAACCTTCTCACTGGAACACATAGCTGACAGGCGGTCGGAGCAAGCAGAAAAGTAAATAGACAAGTAACTAAACTCCAGACAGGAATCCTCAGCTAACCAAACCGAGCAAAAAGACCGAAGGAAACCTTTCAACTCAGAGTGGAATGACTCACCTTACTCAAGACCATGGACACAATAGTTATCCACCATTACTGAGACACTCAGACAAATGAGGGCACATGAATGCTCAAAAGTGCGCATGATGCATGCTGGGCTAAAATAAAGAAATCATCAAAACAAATGCCAAAGAAGATAAAATAGCAAGATACTCGAGAATAGTATTGCTAGACCGGATAAATTAGGGTCAAGACACTATCTGCAACAACAGCCTGCAAGATAGAACCATCGTCCCCCAAATCTTCCAACCCAATGGCCTATCCAACGATTAAACACGTGCACCTAGATCATCATCATTTTTGTTAAAGGGGAACATCAGATCCTAGAACACATGAATGACCAGTCGGTTCTCGAGGTAATATATCATAGATACCATATAGTAATGCATTAAGGGACTAGGGATTGAGAGCCATACCTGACTTAGCTGCCAAGCGAAACGGTATTTTTTTGATTTTTCTGATATAAGACAACCAACAACATGAACATAACATAAAGATGAACATAATAAAGATAACATAACGATAACATGATCAAACGAATGGTAAACAAGACAAACCAGCACATATGTAATGGCATGAACAAACCACATGTATGCACGATGAACATGGTCGGATAAGATAACAACGCGGTGGAACAACACACGGTTGGGACAAGAATATGAGGGATGACCACACGGTTGGAACAACACACGGGACATAGAGGGACGACAAACAACATATGCAAGATAACTAACAACACGCGGTGAGGGACAAAACAACATGCGTCGGATGACACGGAGGGACATAAACACGTGACATGGACACAGCGGGATGAAAGACATGACAAATATGCCCTTCAATCAAAGCCCAAGATCAGAAGCAGAATCGCCAGGTTCATAATCGTGAGGCAAAGCCCTCTCATAAAGATATGATGAAGCGAAGTGAGAGCTGAGAAGGACACAAGCTTCAGAACAGATCAAGAGATAGATTGAAGAAGAGAGAACAGATCAAAAATCGTGAATATGAGGCAAAACGAAAGATATGGAGCAAGGAAACTTGAAGCACCTGCAACCTGCACACTTAGCAAACAGATCACGTATCTGCTCTCAGACAAATACAAATGCATGAAAAAGAAAACATTTCTTTAGATTTTATAATTTTTTTGATTTTTTTGGATTTTCAACAATATTTGATTTTTTTGATTTTTGAAGTATTTAATTTTTTTTAGGTTTTTGACATATTTGATTTTTTTTGAATTTTTGACAATATCTCATTTTTTTTATTTTTTTTGTTTTAGATTTTTGATAATGGTAATCTGCAGCACCCAAAGACGGGCTCGAACTACTAGCCAGGGATCTACCCCCTTTCATTGAAGACTTCTCTTGAGCATGGCGTGCATGTGAGGGTGACTTGCCATAACCAACTGTCTCTAAAGAACGGTGTCCCTACTAAAGCCATACCTGGGATTCAACCCAGCTTAAGAGGGAGGAGCAGAAGAAAAATTGGAGACAAGCTTTGTGCAGGATGGGAGATATTAGGATTCGACTTCCTCCCAGGGCACTACCCCTCAAAGAGTAGGTCTGTTGTGCCGGGGCTTTGTGTCTTTGATTTTTGGACCCATATTTATTAGGCATGCATGCGACCGGGATCATGACGTCTCGCGAGGAACTGTAACTGCCACTCTTGCCATGCCTTTGATTTCATAATTTTGCCTTAATCAGATTATTTATTTATTTTTTTGACAGCCCTTATTGCCTAGATTTAACATGAAAGCTCACTTTCGAGGGTCAAGACTACCCCTATTTGAGACCTCTCTCGTATTAGGGAGTGCCTAGGTTGGTCATCTCATCCGTAAATCTCTTACCCTTGCATTTGGCCGAGTAGAGAAAAGAAAAGACCTTTGTGCATGCCCATGGTATGGCCAAAGTAGCAACGGTGTTGCTCTAGAGAGATCGGCTATGGCTCGCCGTGTAGTGTGTAAAAACCCATGCTAAATGGTCACCCTCAACGATCAGAGAAAGAAACTAGACTCCCAGCGCGGAGCTATCACCACCCTAAGGATGCTGCAGAAGCGAACTTGACTCTTTTGACTAAGCTTAACTAAGCAAATTTCTAAAAGCCACTCAATCATGTTGAGGAACCATAATTATAAGCGTTATGAGCATGAATAATAGAAAAAAATGACAATGAAAGCATATTTTCGCACAAAATAAAAATACCATGCAAATCCTGAAGCGATTTTGACCATCGAGCTTCGTACAGCACTAGCTTTGTATTCCTTGTTTGACAGTACAAAAGGGAGAGGATAGGAAAGGGTTGAAAATTCCTCTACACGAAGGAGCAACGGACATCATACTGGACGAAGAAGGATAAAAAGGAAGAGGGACGAGAGCTAGAACTCCCTCGTTAAGGTGTAGAGACCCTGATAACAAGGAACCAGATACAGAATAAACGTAGATTAACTAAGATCAAGGTGGACTAAAGCCTCGAAAACAACATGAAAAAGGGTGATGACCCCGAAACAGTGAGGAGGAATGAGTAGAAAGATGAGAAGAAGAATCATTCAACATGGTCGGAGAAGGGGAATGGGAATCATCCGACAGGGTCGGAGAAGGAGAATGAGAGACACCTGATAGAGTCGAGGAAAGGGAAGGGTAATCACCCGACATGGTCGGGGAACGAGGATGGTAATCACCCGACAAGGTCGGGGGTGAATTAGAAGCAGAATTCAGACATACCGGGGGAGAAGATTCGGAAGATGTCCCAAGATCGGGATAATGAGAGGGCATAGGCCGAGGCCTAGGGTTGTGAGAGGAGGGAAAATCCAGAGACTCTGGATGGGAAGAAGAGGAATGGGGGTTTACAGGCAGGGGAAGAGAGGAGAAAATGTTTGAAACAAGATCTGAAGTGGGAAGATACACCACCCAAGGGTGGGAGCTGAGCAGGAGAAATGATGAACGAGAGGAAGAAGAAGAAGGAGTGGACCCCGGAGTGCACAACTTGCGGCCCCTGTACTTGCGTCGCCGTCTCTTCTTAGCCGAAATCTCTTGAACACAGGCCTACCTGACGTAAACCCGGACCTTTAGGCTTATTGATTTGCAGTGTCTCCTTAAATAATGGGCCCATCTGGTAGAGGACCTGACCCGGCTATGAATATGCAGCTTCATCGGGGCGGTTGCCCCTAGACACCTGGCACTAACAACAGTAGATGGACATTCTTGAATAACTAACTCCTCATAATGTTGAATATCATAGAACAATGGAGTCTTGTTACTTGGCACAAGTAGCATAAGATTTTGCATCTCCACTCAACAATCATACTTGAAGCGTAACTCCCTTGCTAATGGAGAGGGACGAAACTGAGGGAGGGTAATACACGGCGTTGACGTGGCCGACGTACTAACAAACTGAGAGAGGTTGCATATAATGTGCAAAATGTCCTTCAAAAGTGCAGAAAATACAGCCAACTGCCCCTTGAACATGGAATTCACCAATCCTTTGGCAGCCATATGAGTTAGCAAAATACGGGTGGAAAACCCTTCTTGGCTAGTGAACTGAACAGCAATGTAGCAAGAAGTAACAACAACATCAATGGTGAACTTTCCGGCGAGCAATGAGATTGCCACCGGTCTCGCTCTTGAAGACATTGGCATCAGTGCAAGGGAACTCTTTTTATCAACCGTCATCAGGGGTGCAGGCACATCATCCCCAAAATAGCCAGGGACCAGGATGCGGATCGGCATGCGACAAATAAAATCTTGTAACTTGAAATGCAGAACCGGTAATGCATCATCCTGATTCGGCTCATCGTCTCCATGGGGACCAGACCGAAGAGGCATCGGAGGTAATGCACACCCGCTCCGTGGGGTGGAAGTGGATGGAGAAATAGAGGGAATATGTTTGGGTGGCATAGGTGAAGGTTTGGAAGGCGTGGAGGCTTCAATAGGGATGGTGATGGAAAGTGAAGGCGCAGGCGATGTGGCGATGATAGGCTCGGGTAGTGGCAAAGGCGAAGGTGAAGGCATGGCTGAGGGTAAAGGTAAAGGCAAAGGCGTGGCTTGCTCAGGCTCGGGCAAAGGTGATGGCGGAGATGGAGGCGAGGGTGGAGATGGAGGTGGTGATGGAAGCACTGGTGGTGGAGACAGAGATGATGGTGATGGCAATGGAGATGGTGAGGATGGTGATGAAGGCGATGGGGGTAGTGGACATGGAGGTGGAGAGGGTGAAGAGAGAGGTTGTGGTGTCCACCGTCGACGTGTCGACACAACGCGTCGAGCGATGTTAGGGATAGAAGTAGTGGAAGTGGCAGCGGGAGAAGAAGGGGAGGCACTAGCCTGAGCAGGGGCTTGGGTTTGTGGCGGCGATCGAGCCGGGGTAGGAGATGGCGATGGTGATAGGGTAGGTGGAGACATAGGCGTGGGAGCAGGAGTAGGTGTGGGTAACGAACTAGGTGACGGAGCGGGCACAGTGCTAGACGAAGAATCACAGGGGTGCCCCTGGTCTCGAAGTAATAGAGACGGCTACCCGGGCGGCACTTCTTGCTATTGCTGTTGGCTGCGAAGATGTAAAATGACTGTGAATAGCGGCCCAATCAATCCTTTTCTTAACTTCCAGATCATAAACATAATCCTAAAACTCGGGGCAATCCTCAACCAAATGCCCCTACTAGCGATGGAAATAACAGAACTGGAGCATATCCCCGATCGTGGGTCAGCAAGGCACAACTGGAGAGAGCGGCAACGCGTGAGTGGCCATCAAAGCCCCAAAAATGTAGGTAAAACACTCTGGCAATGGAGAACGAGGAGCCTACTTTGGGCAAGGCGGATGCCGAGGGGTATGAGGTGGTGGAGAAGGTTGTGCCGATTGCGTAGGCAAGGGTGCATGGCTAGTGGAGGGACTAGACAATGGTACGTGAGCGGGAATATAAAGGACGGCATCTACCTGCTCGGGGTGCGTTATTCCCTTGACCAGAGGTGGCGGCGGATGTGGGGAAGGCTGACTCATGGAAGGTTGATATGTGGAGGTTTGATATGTGGAGATTTGATAAGCGGAGGTGGATGTGGCGTGATGCTGACTCATGGTAGGCTGGCTCATGGGAGCGTAGGGTTGGCTTGTGGAGGGTGAGGTGTAAGTGGGCGTGGATTATGTTTCTCGTCTGCGAGACGTGGTTCCCCCGACAGTTTCAGGGAGTGTTCCCGAGGTAGAGGTCTAGGGATTTGTCCAGTGAGCATCACCATGGGTTTCCCTGGATGGTGTTAGGTCTACGACTATGAGGTAGGGATTGTTTCTTCTAGCGACGTAGCCAGAGATTCTTCCATTAGTTCGGTAGTCCCCCGACTATGAGATTGGGGTGCATTTTCATGGTATAGTAGGAGTAGCGGCAGTGTGACGACCCAGACTCTGGATATCGGATATACCCGATAGGACTACCGAGTAGACCCGATACCACTTGGAACCCGTGAAGCCTCCCAAGAGCTGTAAAGCTCCGAAGGGATAAAAGGAATGTCGTGTAGTACATTGAAGTCCCAGATATAACAGTAAGCAATTAAATTTCATTAATCAAGTTTGCTAAAGTAGCAGAAATAAAATTACTTTTTATTTAACAGATAAAATTAAAAATTATACTAGAGTCCAGTCCAAAAGAAAGACAAGTACAGTCAATAGAAAGAAAGACATACACTGAGGTCAGGGAAAGCCCAACGTAGGTACCGCTGGCAACTACGAACACGCCACACTAGGAACCGCGAAGGAAGGAGAGTGCCACACCTGAAAAGTAGGGGTGAGCCTAGTGTCACTAGCTCAGTAGGCGTCACACATATCCCCATTGAAAAACATGCAGTAACACGGAACAACAGCTAAAACAGCAGTAGTAGTAAAGCAGGAAAAGCTAAACTACAACTAGAAAATTGTAAAAGAAAGCAGGAAGGGC
Organism: Amorphophallus konjac; assembly: GCA_022559845.1. Taxonomy (NCBI): domain Eukaryota; kingdom Viridiplantae; phylum Streptophyta; class Magnoliopsida; order Alismatales; family Araceae; genus Amorphophallus; species Amorphophallus konjac. The sequence continues at coordinate 401,778,604 of CM040118.1, forward strand.
AGGAGTAGAATAGCTAAAAGAAAAGGGAAAAACCAAGCCGTAAAGAACGAGAGCACGGGTCCCTAAGCTACTCCAAACAGTGACAGAAGGGCGCACCCTGATCTCACAAAGTCAGGAGTTACCGATCCATCGACAAGACACCAGCCTGAAAACTAAGGCCGACGAAAATAGACAAAATGCCTAGAAAAGACCTAGATAGACACAGACATCGAAGCATACACGACACTAACCTTGGGTATAGCAAAGAAAAGACTAACCCAAAGAGGTCACGACGCACGAGAAATGAGAGAGTCACGTGTCACGTGACGGAAGCACCTCCTCACTAGAAGCACAATCAGATGCGTCCACTGACGTCTTACAATGCGCCACAAGTATCTCGCTACGGACGCCGAGAACGACGGAGAGTGAGATACTCTCTGAACTAGAAACATGTTCAGGAATAGGGAACAACAGTAACGAGTGACTATTCAGGGTTACACCCGTCGGCGTTCGTCCAAACGCCCCTGACCATGTGTGCACACACCGACTCTTGCCTAGAGCCAGGCCTCTAGCTAGTTTTCCCCCCCAGCAGGACGCTATAGTAAAGCAGGGGCCCATGAAAACTAGCTTAAAAATCGTATCTCGGGAACTACCTTTACCACCACTCCCAGGTGGGCCGACACTTGAGGTCGTCAGGCTACGACTAGTGGAGGCTCACTAGACAAAGACTCGAAAACACGAGTGCTAGAGTACATACAGGTCGAGAAAGCACTATCGCACGTACTACGAAGCACCAAGGCAGCATACCAAACTGCCAACGGACTCAAGACAGGATAACTAGACCTGCTAACACAACGATCCTTGAGTCTCACGACTCGGAGTCAAGATCATCGCGTAACGGCGGAACAAGCCACCAATCGGTCTAATCCTAAGCTAGAGGAAACGACACATCCACATAAAATGACTCACGGAAACCTGAGGAATCACTAAGACCCTCAGCACACCTGGACACACAAACTAAGGTAAGATGATATCTCAAGGCATCCAGCACCACTATCTCAATCTATCTAGAATAGCCGAGACACACACAAAGTCACGTGTCAACCATTGGGTCACACCAGGTTGACCGGAACTTGACAACGATTCTACTGCAGTACAGAAACCAAGGCATGCCTGACTACCTTATATCAGGGTCATAGCCCTCATAGGACATCAATAGACATCCACAGGGTAACAAACAAACCACAAGGTCGAGCCAGGACAATCGAAAACCAAAATACCGATAAACCATCCTCTGGGACGCAAGCGATACATCACTCGGCCGCTAAGCAACAGAAGCAGTCACGGAAGAAGCCGCTACACACACAGAGGCAAAGACTCCGGCGGTCTTACACTAGGCCGCAAGATGACTGTGGCGGTCAAAAATATGGCCGCTACACCCAGTCAACCCTCGAACCGATCTACCCAGTTAAACCACCATAGCGGTCTAATTAAGACGCGCTACACGGACTAAGGCGGTCTAAGAATGAACCGCCACACTAAGTGCCCTAAGACATTGACCTAAGACAAACGGACTGTAGCGGTCTAAGGAAGGCACGCTATAACGAATTAGCAGTTGAAGATTGGGCCGCCAAGGCAAAACGACTTAAAATATTGACCCGGTCAAACGGACAGTAGCGGCCTAAGAAAGGTGCGCTACAGCACAATGGCGGTCAAAGCTTGGGCCGCCAGCCCAAACCGACTTAACCCGCTGACTAATGTCAGCAACACATAGCGGTCTAAGAAAGGGCCGCTAGAGCAAAATAGTGATTCATCGTACAACCGCTAAGACTCGAACAGACATACACTACTTTCAGGACACGACAGAGCTTGGCGCACCACTACAAGGCCGTGAGAGGCACATGGCGGTCTGAGGTTGGGCTTCCAACCTCAGCTGACCTAAAACTAACCGACACACTATGAAGTGTGGCGGTCCATCGTGGGGCCGCCAGAGACCTATAGCGGTCTCTGAAACGACCGCCAGCTCGATACGGCGGGAAAACATGGGAAATGGTCGATCTCGGCCATTCCACGCCCCAAACGCGTCTAAACGCAGGGGAAACAAACCTAATCGACAAAATTAACCTTCCACAGGCCGGAAGGGGTCCATGCAACAGCTAAATCGCAAGAAACGGGCGATTCCAACGAATCGACCCTAATTGGGTCACCAGGGTTCCCAGACTTGTACCGACCCCAAATGACGACCAATCAACACGAAATCGACAGAAATGGAATACAGACATGTTGGGCGTCACAATGAAATTAATTTAGTCAAAAACTGTCACCATTTTCTGGCGAAGCCGACGCACACCCCTCGAGCATGCTTTTCCCGAAATTGAACGAAACCCACTCGAATGTGCACCGTTCTGCATGAAACTGCGAGAGAACGCAGAAGAGAAGTAGGTGATCCATCTCCCTACCTCCACCGAAGATTCCGTACACTGAGGTGACTAAACCACGTCGAAAATCGCATCGCGAGGTCGACCGTCGGCTTTGAATCCACCATTTGGGATCGCGATAGAAACGGTCCGATCCTCGCCCCATATGCTCCAGACCACCCCCCACGGCATCTCCTCAGCCTGCCCGTGCCTCCTCCGTCTGCAGCCGGAGCAGAGGGCGAAAGAAGAGAGAAAACGGGAGAGAGAGAGAGGGTCGCGACGGCGAATGAGAATGGAGGAGAGAGGAAGAAGAATAAAAAGAAAAGAAATTAGGAAATTTTCCTAATTTCCAAAAATTCTAATTTTTAGCCGAAAATGGACTAATTCAGAAAAATACGCAAAAATAGTCGAAACGATCCTCTCAAAGAGTACACCGCAATTGTAGCGTCCTCGAGTCGATGAATTGAAAAATAAACTCACCACAGGGTTCCGTAACTTGTATGAGAGAAAAACTCACGCGGATCATAAAACTCAACTCAGGACCCACAAAAGCGATTCGAAAGCACTCTGATAAGGATCCAAAAGATCCGATAAGAATCCAGGGTATTACAGCCTCCCCTTCTTCAAGAAATTTCATCCTCAAAATTTAAGGAACGAACAAGAAGTAGGGATGAACAAACCCCCAAGACACAACTTGAAACAACACGAATCTCGAAAAACACAATTCAGAGGGACACCGCCAGACCATCATCACAAGCACACGCTCTGGATCTCAAGGCAAATCGATCCAAAGGACGAGCATGGCACACAAGTGAACACAAGTCTGACTCCTCCGAAACAAGGCAACGTCACTTACGTCTCACAGGAAAGGAGACAGGACCCATGCCACGATAACAACTATCGAGAAAACAAAACGACAGACACGGCAAGCATCAGCTTAAACAAGGAAGCATCATCCTCTCAGCTGACAGCTCGACACATCGGCTCCAGTGCCAAAGGCAACGACGAAACCTGGCACACAGGATGCCAACGACAGCACCGGACCACAAACACAATCAAGTCAGTCCTCACTCAGATATTACATCTGATCGAGTCACATGCCAACTCTATCAGGAAAGAAGAGTACAGCACAACCAACTGACAAGACTTCGATCCACACGATGCTAAGGTAGAATCACAGGGAAACAACGACAAAACGACAACGATAACAGCAGCACTTGCAGGATTCCCGCTCCGTACAAAACACAGAACCATGAAGCACAACTGCAAGCTGGGTGACGTCATGGCACAATAATAGCTGAACCCACGACTATGATAAACTAGTCATGCAACGAACAGCTTACCAAGGAGAGACCCATGACAACAAGAAGGACAACGATCTCGGGAAACACATCTCAAGGACCACGATCATGTCCCGAGAGCACAATACCCAAGGAAGAATTACAGAGCAGAGGGTACTCAACCAGTAGAAATGCCTACAGATTCTCCAATACTCATAAATACCACTGCCAACACCATAATGCCTCCAAGAATAACGGCATGGCAACATACAACATCAAGGCATAGGAAGCCAAGATGAAGTCACATCGAGAAGAACAATTCTCTTGACCAGTCAGAATCTTACAACCAACGATCCTCGACCTGTGGGTTATCAGCCCACACACTTCCGATGTGCACTCAAACAACGCACACATGCATACAAAATATCTCTGTAATCACATCTCAGCACACACTCGGCGCCATCGCAATTCATGAAAATTGCAACGTATCACACCACGAGTACTGATCCTGCTAACAACCGATGACAAGTCGCTTAAGTGCAAACCAAGAAGAGTACCGGCTTCAACACAAAGCACAAGGAAAGGCTAATCTTAGCTTACCATTACGTCCTGAAAGAATAAATGAGCCTTCACAACATGTCGGCCGTCAGACACGGCACGACAAACACGGTGCACAACGGCTCTTAACAGAAAGATTAGGTCCAAAGCCAAGCAACCATAGAACAGAGAGCAGATCAGGCTTAGAATAAATACTGTCCACACTTAAGTAGACACAGGACAAAGGTCTCACTAAGACAACACTTCCAAGGCTTACCTCGAAAAAACTCCACCAAACGAGATGAGAAGCATCAAGCTCACTAACAGTAGCTCACCAGGAAGGAAAATCCTAGGTGCGCTTGAGCATCTTCTCAGTCGAGGCAACAAAGTAAACACTTCAACAGAAGTGAAACACCTCAAGAGCTGCACAGACTTAAGCTGGGATGACCAAAACAACGTAAGAACGTGTACGGCCATCACACCAACTTGAAAAGTCATCAGCCACCTGAACAAACCATGGAAAAATCTCGAACAATGTACTGTAGATTCAAGCCTATCGGCAAACTCTGCCAAGTACAACATGATCGAGACAAACACCACGATGAAAAAGAGCGTCCCGTCGCATCTTAACCAGAGCAAAACCATCTCGTACAGTGCTGACACAGCACGCACAAGACAACACATGGAAACAAAGCGACAAAGAATCACGAAACCTAAGTCAGCGAAAGACTGTACTGGACTTTCAGGACTCTAGACACTGTATATCTCGGATTCCCATGTACTTCACACAACAACTGCTCTGATACCACCTCTGATGACTCGGACTCCGGATATACCCGATAGGACTACCGAGTAGACCCGATACCGCTTGGAACCCGTGAAGGCTCCCAAGAGTTGTAAAGCTCCAAACGGATAAAAGGAATGTCGTGTAGTACATTGAAGTCGCAGATATAACAGTAAGCAATTAAATTTCATTAATCAGGTTTGCTAAAGTAGTGGAAATAAACTTACTTTTTATATAACAGATAAAATTAACAATTATGCGAGAGTCCAGTCCAAAAGAAAGACAAGTACAGTCAACAGAAAGAAAGACGTACACTGAGGTCGGGGGAAGCCCGACGCAGGTACCGCTGGCAACTACGAACATGACACACCAGGAACCGCGAAGGAAGTAGAGTGCCACACCTAATAAACATGGGTCAACCTCGTGTCACTGGCTCAGTAGGGGTCACGTGGATCCCCACTGAAAAACACGCAGTAACACGGTACAATAGCTAAAACAGCAGTAGTAGTAAAGTAGGAAAAGCTAAACTACAACTAGAAAGTTGTAGAAGAAAGCAGGAAGGGCAGGAGTAGAATAGCTAAAAGAAAAGGGAAAAACCAAGCCGTAAAGAACGAGAACATGGCTGCCGAGCAAAGCATGGCTCCCTAAGCTACTCCAAACAGTGACAGAAGGGTGAACCTTGATCTCATAAAGTCAGGAGTTACCGATCCATCGACAAGACACCAGCCTCAAAACTAAGGCCGACGAAAATAGACAAAATGCCTAGAAAAGACCTAGATAGACACAGACATCGAAGCATACACGACACTAACCTCGGGTATAGCAAAGAAAAGACTAACCCAAAGAGGTCACGACGCACGAGAAATGAGAGAGTCACGTGTCACGTGACGGAAGCACCTCCTCACTAGAAGCACAATCAGATGCGTCCACTGACGTCTTACAACACGCCACAAGTATCTCGCTACGGACGCCGAGAACGACGGAGAGTGAGATACTCTCTGAACTAGAAACAGGTACAGGAATAGGGAACAACAGTAACGAGTGACTAGTCAGGGTTACACCCATCAGCGTTCGTCCAAACGCCCCTGACCATGTGTGCACACACCGACTCTTGCCTAGAGCCAGGCCTCTAGCTAGTTTTCCCCCCCAGTAGGACGCTATCGTAAAGCAGGGGCCCATGAAAACTAGCTTAAAAATCGTATCTCGGGAACTACCTTTACCACCACTCCCAGGTGGGCCGACACTTGAGGTCGTCAGGCTACGACTAGTGGAGGCTCACTAGACACAAAGACTCGAAAACACGAGTGCTGGAGTACATACAGGCCGAGAAAGCACTATCGCACGTACTACGAAGCACCAAGGCAGCATACCAAACTGCCAACGGACTCAGGACAGGATAACTAGACCTGCTAACACAATGATCCTTGAGTCTCACGACTCGGAGTCAAGATCATCGCGTAACGGCGGAACAAGCCACCAATCGGTCTAATCCTAAGCTAGAGGAAATGACACATCCACATAAAATGACTCACGGAAACCTGAGGAATCACCAAGACCCTCAGCACACCTGGACACACAAACTAAGGTAAGATGATATCTCAAGGCATCCAGCACCACTATCTCAATCTATCTAGAATAGCCGAGACACACACAAAGTCACGTGTCAACCATTGGGTCACACCGGGTTGACTGGAACCTGTCAACGATTCTACAGCAGTACAGAAACCAAGGCATGCCTGACTACCTTATATCATGGTCATAGCCATAATAAGACATCAAGAGACATCCACGGGATAATGGACAAACCACAAGGTCGAGCCAGGACAATCGGAAACCAAAATACCGGTAAACCATCCTCTGGGACGCAAGCGGTACATCACTCGGCCGCTAAGCAACACAAGCAGTCAAGAAAGAAGCCGCTACACACACAGAGGCAAAGACTCTGGCGGTCTTACACTGGGCCGCGTGATGACTGTGGAGGTCAAAAATATGGCCGCTACACTCAGTCAACCCTCGAACCGATCTACCCAGTTAAACCACCATAGCGGTCTAATAAAGACGCGCTACATGGACTAAGGCGGTGTAAGAACGAACCGCCACACTGACTGCCCTAAGACATTGATCGAAGACAAATGGACTGTAGCGGTCTAAGGAAGGTGCGCTACAACAAATAAGCAGTTGAAGATTGGGCCGCCAAGGCCAACCTACTTAAAACATTGACCCAGTCAAATGGACAGTAGCGGCCTAAGAAAGGCGCGCTATAGCACAATGGCGGTCAAAGCTTGGGCCGCCAGCCCAAACCGACTTAACCCCTTGACTAATGTCAACAACCCATAGCGGTCTAAGAAAGGGCCGCTAGAGCAAAATAGCGGTTCATTGTACAACCACTAAGACTCGAACCGACATACACTACTTTCTAGACACGACTGAGCTTGGCGCACCACTACAAGGCCGCCAGAGGCACATGCCGATCAGAGGTTGGGCCGCCAACCTTAGCCGACCTAAAACTAACCGACACACTATAGAGTGTAGCGGTCCATTGTGGGGCCGCCAGAGACCTGTAGCTGTCTCTGAAACGACCGGCAACATGATACGGCGGGAAAATAGGGGAAATGGCCGATCTCGGCCATTCCGCGCCCCATACGCGTCTAAACGTAGGGGAAACAAACCTAATCGACAAAATTAACCTTCCACAGGCCAGAATGGGTCCATGCAACAGCTAAATCGCAAGAAACTAGTGATTCCAACGAATCGACCCTAATTGGTTCACCGGGGTTCCCGGACTTGTACCGGCCCCAAATGATGACCAATCAACACGAAATTGGCATAAATGGAATACAGACATGCTGGGGGTCACAATGAAACTAATTTAGTCAAAAACCGTCGTCGTTTTTCGGTGAACCCGACGCACACCCTTCGAGTATGCTTTTCTCGAAACTAAATGAAAGCCACTCGAATGCGCACCGTTCGGCATGAAACTATGAGGGAACGCAGAAGAGAAGTAGGTGATCCGTCTCCCTACCTCCACCGAAGATTCCGTGCACCGAGGTGACTAAACCACACCAAAAATTGCATCGTGAGCTTGACCGTCGGCTTTGAATCCATCGTTTAGGATCGCGCCAGAAACGGTTCGACCTCGCCTCATCGCGCTTCGGACCACCCCCTACGGCATCTCCTCAGCCTGCCCGTGCCTCCTCCGTCTGCAGCCGGAGCAGAGGGCGAAAGAAGAGAGAAAACGGGACAGAGAGAGGGTCGCAGCGACGAATGAGAAGGGAGGAGAGAGGAAGAAGAATAAAAAGAAAAGAAATTAGGAAATTTTTCTAATTTTTGAAAATTCTGATTTTGAGCTGAAAATGGACTAATTCAGAAAAATACGCAAAAATAGTCGAAACGATCCTCTCAAAGAGTACATCATAACTGTAGCGTCCTCGAGTCGATGAATTGAGGAATAAACTCACCACAGGGTTCCGTAACTTGTACGAGAGAAAAACTCACGCGGATCGTAACACTCAACTCAAGACCCACACAAGCGATCCGAAAGCACTCCGACAAGGATTCGAAAGATCCGATAAGAATCCAGGGTATTACATGTAGTGCCGAGTTTTGACCGGCCACTGGTTCACTGTTCCTGCTATAGTTGTAGCTATTTTTCCTTTCCGCTACCGCCGTTGTTCTCGGTTGGGGTTCCGTAGGATCCCTACTGAGCCAGTGAAAAGAGGCTCACCCCTGCATTTCAGGTGCGATAGTTCTTCCTCGAGGTTTGAGGGTGCTATTCGGAGGATCTTAGTTGCCAGCTCGCCAGGCCAAGTGTTTACTTGGCATTTGGTACATTTTACTGCTTTAGACTGTACTTTCTGTTGGACTAGGCTCTGTTGTAGTTGTTTATTTATTTCTGTTAATTGTTAAATTGTCCTACTTTATTTCCTATTTCTTTATGCCTCCACACTCCTTTTAGCTCTTCCGAGCCCTCCCGGCCCGTGGGCGGCAGGCCAGGATTCGAATGGTATCGGGTTCTTCTCGATATCCGGATCTTGGGTCATCATAGATGGTATCAGAGCAGTGGTTGTGGACATACATAGGAATTTGAAATATTGCAGTGATCAGAGTCCATAAGGTCCAGTACAGTCGGTAGCTGGCATAGGGTTTTGTGCATATTTTTTGCTTGATTTCTCGCTTGAGAGCTTGAGTGCGCTACGCGGTGCTATTAAGGTGGTTGCTGTTCGCGGGTTTCGTGCCGGCGTGGGGTCTAAGGATCGAGGTTGAGAGCTTTCTCTCTCATCAGTTGTGGCCCCGGTTGTCCAGCATTGGGCAGAGGTAGCCGGTAGGTGCGTTGCTACGTTCGAGGTATTTGCAGCGAGGTCAGGTGGCTGGCGATGATTGGTTGTGGTTAAGTGGCCATGAGCGTGCTCTGAGGGAGCTGTTGTTGAATCTGGCCACTCTAGCGTGGGTTTATCCAGCCCCTGAGGTGTTAAGGTTGTGTTTTAAGATGGCAGAGCAGGTGTTCTGGGGAACTTCTCTCTCAAAGGGACTCAGTCATTCATATCTTTAGAGAAGCAAATGTTGTTGCTGATTTGTTAGCCTCTCTAGCATGCACCAATAAATGTAATTCTTTCTTTTCTTCCCAGGAGCTACCCACGAATATCAAGGGTGCAGCTCGGTTGGATAAGCTAGGTATGCCTAGCATCCGTATCATGTAATATTCATTTGATGTTTTTCTCAATAAAATTAACCTCCTAGTGGTCTAATGGCGAAGTGTTTCCTTTGTCGAGGAGCACTTTCCATTTCACCTCTAGGAAGGGTTTCATAAAAAAAAAGAGCAGGTGTTCTGATCGAGAAGTGTGCTCGGGTGAGCGGAGGATCTTCTCAGTGAGCTGCTGTTTCGTCGAACCTGATGTTCTTGTCATGCTCTGTGGCGTCAAGAATGATGTGTCGGTCCCGGTTATTCTTGCGAATTTTGAGGCAGGATTGGGCTATGGTGTCCCAGTATGTCTTGCTCCTGCACTCTTGTGTGCGAATGGATTATGTTCGCCTTGGATTTAGTTGAGATGAGAAGGTTCTGCGGTGGTTTTGAGACTCGAGGATGAACATCGGCGGTTGTCGATTATGGCTCGTGTTGCGGCTCTTGGCGTGGTGTGTTGTAGTTCGAGGAATTACAGTGGTGGTGCATCGAGAGATGCTATGATCGTGGTCCGACGTGACACTTGCTCAGTGTGTCGGAGGCGCTGACCTGATGGAAGCGATGGTTTTCTTGGTGCTACAAGGTGTTGTTCCCAGCATGTGTGAGGTTTAAGGTTAGGTCAAGCATGGAGATTCTTCCGTTGGTCGGAGGTATGTCGATTTCTCCTTTGGTTGGAGAGATTGTGTTTGGCTAAGGTTCGTCATCTTGCATTGTGTGTCCGGATTGGTTGGCCTCTGTGTGCCATGAAGTCCGTGCGAGACGAGTTTCATGTTTTGGCAAGGTGGTTGCCTGCGAGGGTTGTGCCCATTTCCCCTGGTGTGTAAGGATACTGGCGCTGTTTCAGAAGGACGAGTGCTGGTTGGGCGATGTTCAAGTTCTTGGCTGGTGCTAGAACTTTTCGATGCGTGGCAGTTCGGAGCCTACTGAGTTGCAGAGGATTGCAAGATTTGAGAGAATCTGTGCTTGTGGTTCGAGGTAAGGGAGCTTTCCTCACCCTGTTTCCTGATGTTACGTTGAGCATCGGAGGATTGGTTCCTCTGTGTGAGACGTGTTGTTGCCGTGCCGTTCGTCGAGGTATTGTGGCTCTTGGCACTGATAGGATGGAGTGTTGGGGAAGTATGTCGGCAAGTGTGCCACATGAGTACCATGTTCCTATGATGGAAGCCGTGTCAGGCGTCGGTGTTAGACCCGGATGCAGTTGTTGAGATGTCGCCTGACGGAGGTCGAGGACGTGTTGGTCAGAGTCGGTGGTTTGGTGACTGACTTGTTGTGCCCCTATGGTTTTGATGTCAGCAAGCACTATGAGTATGAATTGTTTTGATGTCAGCAAGCACTATGAGCATGATTGATTGATTGATTTGAGAGTGGGCACATTCATCTCATTGCATTGTCTGTCTCTGCATTGGTGCAACTCTAGTTCCTGCATAACAAGTGTAGTTTGCATCGGTACATTAACTGTTGTTGCACGTCATATAGTCGATGCATGATCTGGTAAATAGACTGCACTGTTAGTTCTCCTGCATACATTGCATCGGTTCAATATCTGCCATATGCACACACTGCATCGATGCATTCGTTAGTCGCTTTATTTCGAAGTCGATGCATGTTCATTATGCATACATAGTCAGTACATTCGGTTGTTTCATGCATATACAATGTCTGCACAGTCTTTGTTGTTATGTCCATGCGTCATTTAAGTAAGTCTATACATGATGCATTGATTCTTAAATGCTCGGTAGCAAGTCTGTACATTCTTTGACAGCAGGCCTGAGCATTCATCTTCGTTGTGCATACTTTGATAGATGCAAACTGCATTTCACACATTCAACGTCTGTACATTCTTCAGTGGCATTTGTGCAATCTTTCAAAACAAAGTCTATACACTCTTTACCATGCATTCAAAGTCTATACATTCCATTGCTGGTACGAGTGGTTAAGTTCATGCATCATCACTCCAGCGAGTCTGTACATTGGTGTCGCATGCACACTAAGTCCATACACTCATTGATGGCATGTCCGAGCATTCATCTTCAATGTGCATACTTTCCTATATGCATATCGCATTACAAGCCAACAAGTCTGTACATCGTCTTGTACATTGCGCACAAAGTCTATACATTCTCTGGTGGCATGTCCGTGCATTCAGCTTCATTGTACATACTTTCTAATATGCATACTGCATTATGTGCATCAAGTATGTACATGCTTAGATCAAATCTCGAACCAACTCTGTGCTCTAACCTTTGCAGGATATCTGCTCGAAGAAATTAAGAACGGCATGTGATCCAAGAATGAAGGATGTGACAGGATCGTGACACGTGTAACGCAGTGAGCTGAAATGCTGCCACGTGGTCAAGGCGCTCTGGGTGGGAATTGTGGAGGACACACGCCCACCTCTCTGATGCTATAAATAGAAGACTTCTCCATCTGGAGAAATCGATCGTGAGCAGAGTGATCGAAGTCGGGGAGCCCATCTGAAAGAGCAGAAGCAGAGAGAGAGAGAGCCTGCACGATCCAGAGAGAAGAAAAAAGAAGAAGAGCAGAGGAGGAGAGTGTTCGAAAGAGAAAGAGAGAAGAAGAGGAAGAAAGAAAGAGAGAGAGCACTTTTGAGAGTAGTGATCGAGAGAAGAAAAGAGTGAGTAGCATAGAAGTATAGAGAAGCAGAAGAAGAGAAAGAAAGGAAGAGAGAGGTAGAGAGCTCTAGGGGAAGAAGAAAAGCTTCATCGGAAGATTTGTTTTCACTGGACTTTGGATCAGATCCAAGCCAGTCAGCTCCATGAGAGCCACATCTATGTTCCATCGTTTACAGCTTTCTGTCGCTGTGATTTATCATCTTTTGTTTTCTTTTGAACCTTTATTCAAGCTGTTAGTCAGCGGAGCAAGCTGTGTTGCTCAGCGGTTGCAGAGGAGGATTCCTCTGGTCCGCTAAGCTGTATTGCCCAGCGGGTCAAGCTATTAGGCAGCGGATGGCTAAGCTGTAATGCCCAGCGAAAGTAAGCTGTGATGCTCAGCAGATGTAGGCAAGCCGTGAGGCCCAGCGGGTTAAGCTGTGTATCAGCGGAAGCCACACTCTGGTTGGAGTGTGGGGTGGACGTAGGTTTGCGGACCGAACCAACTAAAAATTCCTTTGTGCACTGTGGTTTGATTGCATAGTCTTATTTTGTTAGATGAATGCTTAGGGCCGATCAGTCTTTCTCTAGCTGGTGAGATGTATGGTTGCACCTTGACTGTTCGCCATTGGTTTTAAGAGTTCTTCTGACACCGTTCTTCACGTCATCTTTCTGATATTCGGTAAGCACTTTAGATAACTAAGTGAACCTCTACAATTCCGCATCCACTCACTAGTTAGAGATTTTAATTGGGAAAAATTTGAGGAGGGGATTCATTCACCCCCCTCTGAATCCATCGCACCTATCCTATCATGACTTGTATTGGAGGTTGTGTCCTCGGATAAGATGGTGTTTTGAGGAAGTGATCTCTGGCAGATTATGGGTTCCTGTTGGTAGCTATGAGTGGCTGGTGAGCCTAATAGTGTGATCGACCACAGTAGAGTCTGTAGGTTATGGTCGTGTCAGATTATGGCAGACAGGACCCAACTGTGATGGAATATATGTCGTTGGAGACCTGTGTGCATTGGTTGCGGCATTGGCGACCCGGTTGCTGTGAGATTGGGTGGCACTTTCCTCCCCTAGAGACGTGTGCCATGAATTGTTCCGATGGTGTCCCGTGGCTCTGTGATAAGGGCAGGAATCGAGATTGGCAGGTGTCCACTTGGATTAAGTTGAGATGAAGGATTTGATGAGACAAGATGGAAGAGTGACGCCTGTGGGCGGAGGCCTTTTAGTGAGATTGGCATCGAAATGGTGGTCCTTGATGGGACGTTGGCGTTGGAGTGGTTATCCTTGGTCTGGTGACCAGCATGGGAGGACTTCCTAGTAAGTCTGAGTTGAGTGAGGTGATGACCGTAGACTCCTGAGTGTTGTCATCGATTTTGTCATGCTCCCTTGAGAGGGTTGAGTTGGCACGATGATCAGGATCGGATGCGGTGTCCGAGAGAAGCTCGGCTTGAGATGTGGTAATTATCTGTGTGTGAGTCAACGGATGGCCTGTTGTGAGTTGGATCGTGCCCGTTGGGCTGGTGGAAGTTTCTCGTTGACGAGTAGTTGGTGACCGGCGTATGGTCTTTCACAGACAGAAGATGCTGGTGGTTGCACATCGTGAATGGTGAGAGCCGTGTGCAAGCGAGACCTTTGGTGGTCGTTTTCATGGTGTGCTTTCCAGATGGGATCTAGGCTTTGTCGAAGTTTAAGTTCTGATAGAGTTGGTCCCGTGCTGTTGTGAGTTGATGGAGGCTCTGTATTGGTTGTTCCCTAGAAAAGGGTGTGGATCTGTCAACTGGCTGTGAAGCTGATGTGTGATTTGTCTGTCGACCATAGGATGGATCGGTAGCTATTTCTCGTGACGAGGACTGTGTTTCCTCGATGAGCGAGATGGTGGCAGCGGTGCCATGATTGGTTCTCACATTGTCTGACATGATGCCGGACTGTATACTTTGGTGTATGCCTACTCTCATGGCCGGTGTGCGTGGCGTGCAGAGGGAGGTGCCGTTCGTGATTGTAGTCTAGCTGCATCCCTCAGGATCGGTGCTTTCATGAGAATCGATGTTTTCTATGCTGGGGCTTTGACGGCGTTGTCAGTTGGTTCAGTGTTCTTCCCCTGTGACTTAGTGCTAGTCTTGAATTTCGAGGATAAAATTTCTTTAAGGGGGAAGGGATGTAATGCCCCGGATTTTTTGGATATTTTCGGATCATTTTCGTGGGTCTCGGAGTGTATTTTGTGCTTTACACGTGTTTTTCCCTGATGTGACTTCGAAACACTGTGCAAGGCGAACCGTGACGTTCTCTAACTCCGGGACAGTACTGACGCGTTGTGCTCCTCCCGAGGATCGCGGAGGTAATTTTTAGTATTTTTCCAAATTTCTAGAATTTTTGGGCTTTTCTATATATTAACCCTTTTTCCTCTCCCTCCACATTCTCTCTTTCTCACTCTCTCTCATCTCTTTCTCTCCCCCTCTCCCCGGGCAGCCGACGGTGGCGGAGAAGGGTGAGGCGGCGATGGCGGGAGGCTAGGAACGAGGAACGGGTCGAGGATTGAGGGCCGGTGGCACGTGGAAGCTCCGCCACGGGTTCGTGGAACGGTGAGGGTTTCACGACATTTTCTTCACGGATCGGTGACCTCGGGGTGCGAAATCTTCGGTGGAGGTAGGGAGATGGACCCCCAACTCGTGTACTTCATTTCCCATGAGTTTGGTAGCCCGTGGCGAGCCTAGCGTGGGTCTATTGCCGTTTTGGGGAAAATCCATGTTTTGGGGGAGTGAGCCAGATCTCTCGTTTCGTGGGCTTTTTGACCGATCAAAGGGTATAGATGCATGCTAGGGTGCTTGGGGATGGATTCCCCTTTGTTTCCCCTTCACCCGAGGGTGAATGGGGCGTGGAACGGCTTTTTGGGGTGTTTCCCACCGTTCTCGATTTTTCGGCTTAAACGTAGTCTTATAGAAGCCGCTTATAAGGTGAGACGGTCCCCAGGGTGACCGCTTATCGTCTGTTTCACCGTGTTTTGGGGTAGCGGTCCTGCGATAGACCGCTCTACCTGTCTCGACGGTCTAAGGTAGACCAATTTTATGGTTGGGCGGTCTTGGTCTGACCGCCACCTGCCCCTTTGTGTCGGTAAGGCAAACGAACCATCGTTCGACCGTGTAACTATTGGACGGCCCATAGGCCGACCGTGTACCTCGTGGAGCCAGCGTGACTCCCGAGGTGGTTGTGACCATTGTGTTTTAACCGTTGCACAGTGTTGGGTCTACACGGTCAAGGGTTTGGCCGTTTAGTCCCTTGCACGGTCCTGGGTTAGGCCGTGTACGTTTCCAAGGTCACAAGATGACCGTTCAACTTTCGTGTCATTGGGTAACTAGACAGCCCCAAGGGGGACCGTTCATGTACCGAAGTGGCCTATCGTTGGACCGTGAGGTCCTGAACGGTCTGGGTAAGGTCGTGTGGTCCAAGGAGGGGTCGTGCATATCTTGCACAGCCCAAAGAGGACGGTTTATGGGGCTTATAAGCGGTTAGTACGTGACTGTGCCAGATTATCAAACGGTCTATGTAGAACCGTTTGAGTTCTGAGGCGGTCCATCGACCAACCGTGTTTACAGGAATGGCCCAGGGTGGACCGTTTACTGTGTTTTGTCTAACCGGTGGTTCTTTCCTTGCCGATTCGAGTCCCGGGAAGTGGTGTTCTCGACTTGTGACACCGTACATCGGTGTGAGTGGGGTGGGGTTCCCCCGCATGTCATAGGTTTCTGCGGAAGATGGTTCCTGAATGGGCCAAGTGTTCTGCCCTGGACTGCGAGTCCAGTTGCCAGCCTAGGGCTGGAGGTTTCCCGCCTTTCCTTAGGATGGGGAATCGGCGTGGCAGCTTGTGAGCTGCCTTGGGAATCATGCTTCAGTGTTTTCCGTGTGAGCCATTTGTGTGGCCTTGGACTGTGAGTCTAGCTGTCCAGCCTGGGGCTGGAAGGCTTCTTAGTTCCCTTCCCGAGGGGATGGTCTCGACGGCTCATGTGCTACCTTGATATTCATGCTACCGTGGTTTTAGACCTAGAGATTAGACCAGATTGACAGCATTGTGCCGTTGCGTACGATGGTCTTGACCCCGAGTCTTGTGACTCAAGGACCGCTGGATTTAGTGAGTCTAGAGGACCGTCCAGAGTCCAGTGGCTCATCGCCACTTGGTCCTTCTCGACTTTTGCGCAGGGTGCATACGTGTTTCTCGGGGTTTCTCCTTGGAGAGTGGTCACATCAGTGACTCCCCACTAGTCGTAGCCTTCCGACGCGTGAGTGGTCCCACTAGGGAGTGGTGACGATGCTACCCCAGGGAGACGGTTTTAGACTGGTTTTCGTCGGGCCCCACGTCTACCAGCCAGAGTCCGGCTGAGAGGAAAACTAGTTAGAGGGCCAGACTAGAGATGCACGGTCTATGTGTGCACACGTGGTTGGGGGCAGTTGGATCCACGCTGACGAGCGCGACCCCAGCTAGTCACTTGTTCTGTGCTTACTAGTACGGTGTCTTAGTTCCCGCTGGGCCAGAGGGAGACACTTGAGGCGCGGTCTAAGCCGTTAGTGGACGCATCCGGCCTTGCTTCTGGTGGGTAGGTACTCCTATCACGTGAGATGTGACTCTCCTATTTTCGGGTTTCGTTTCCCATCTATGAGACGTGGTTCCCCCGATAGTTTCAGGGAGTGTTCCCGAGGTAGAGGTGTAGGGGTTTTTCTGGTGAGCGTCACCGAGGGTTTCCCAAGACGGTGTTAGGTCCATGACTGTGAGGTCGTGATCGTTTCTTCTGGCGGCGTAGCCAGAGGTTCTTCCGTTAGTTCGGTAGTCCCCCGACTGTGAGATTAGGGCGCGTTTTCATGGTACAGTAGAAGTAGCTGTAGTTCCGAGTTTTGACCGGCCACCGATTCGCTGTTCCTGCTGTAGTTGTACCTATTTTTCCTTTTCGCTACCGCCGTTGTTCTAGGTTGGGGTTCCGCGGGATCCCTACTGAGCCAGTGACAGGAGGCTCACCCCTGCTTTTCAGGTGCGATTATTCTTCCTCGAGGTTCGAGGGTGCTGTTCGGAGGACCTTAGTTGCCAGCTCGGCAGGCCGAGTGTTCACTTGGCATGCGGTATGTTTTACTGCTTTAGATTGTACTTTCTATTGGACTGAACTCTGTTGTAGTTGTTTATTTATTTCTGTTAATTGTTGAATTATCCTGCTTTATTTTCTATTTCTTTGTGCCTCCACACTCCTTTTAGCCCTTCCGAGCCCTCCCGGCTCGTGGGCGGCGGGCCAGGATTCGAATGGTATCGGGTTCTTCTTGGTATCCAGATCTTGGGTCATCACAAGGGCCTAGAATTTATCTTTCACTGACCTTGTCCCAGCATATAGGTGTACGACAATTCCTCCCATACAATGCCTCAAATGGTGCCATAGCTTGGTAGCTGTTGTTGTAGGTAAATTCCAAAAGAGGTAAATGGTCACGCCAGCTTCCACCAAAGTCTATAACACATGACCTTAACATATATTCTACTACATGATTGGTCCTTTCAGTTTGTCCATCAATTTGTGGATGAAACGCGGTGCTAAAATTCAACCGTGTTCCCAAAGAATATTATAGCCTCTTCCAGAATTATGAAGTAAATCTAGGGTCTCGATCAGAAATAATGGTGACAGGGACACCATGTAATTTAACAATCTCTTTTATGTATAAAGCAGCCAAGACATCCACAGACCATCAACTTTTAATAGGTAGAAAATGAGCCGATTTCATTAAACGGTCTATGATCACCCATTTCCCATCATGTCCACCTCTTGATTTAGGCAGTCCTATGATAAAATCCATCCCTATACTCTCCCATTTCCATTCTGGAATCTCCAAGGGATGTAGTTTCCCAGCAGGCTTTTGATGTTCTGCCTTAACTTGCTAACAAGTAAGGCAACGTGACACGTAGTATACTATCTCTCTCTTCATATTGGGCCACCAATAATTTCATTTAAGATCTTGATACATCTTGGTAGCACTAGGATGAATTGCATATTTAGATTTATGGGCTTCCTCTAAGATTATCCTCTTAGTATCAGCATTATCCGGAACACAAATACGACCTCGAAACAATAACCTTCCGTCACTTGTAATAGGGAAATCTGGTCGTTGTTTCATATCAGCCTTAATCTCCAATAATACATGGTCATTTTCTTGAAACTTTACTAGATCTTCAATTAATGTGGGTTTTATCCTGATATTGGCCATAAATTAGTCCTATGTCTTCATATCAACATCTACATTAAACTGAGTAAATTTAGAAATAAGATTTGTCATACCTTTCATAAGACTTGATAACTTTCCCATCGGTTTTCTACTAAGCGCATCAGCTACATCATTTGCCTTGCCTGGATGATATTGAATAGAAAAATCAAAGTCCTTGATATATTCTAGCCATCGCCTTTGCCTCATATTTAACTCTTTTTGAGAAAAGAGATATTTCAGGCTCCTGTGATCTGAATATATAGTAAATTTCTCCCCATTAAGATAATGACGCCAAATCTTCAAGGCGAATATGACAGTAGCTAGCTCCAGGTCATGGATAGGATAATTTTACTCATGCCGCTTTAATTGTCTTGAAGCATAGCAAATCACCTTGCCATTTTGGATGAGTATGCACCCAAGGCCAATGCCGGATGCATCGGTATAAACTTCAAATCCGCCACCTTCGACAGGCAATGCCAGTATAGGTGCCGTGGTGAGATGTTCCTTAAGAGCCAAAAAGCTTTCTTCACATTCCTTTGTCCACTCAAAAGAATTTTCTTTCCTAGTGAGTCTGGTTAAGGGAGTGGCGATCTTGGAGAAATCTTTGATAAATTGCCTATAGTAACCAGCCAGGCCAATAAAACTTCAAACTTTTGATACAATATTTGGTCGGCTCCAGTTCTTAACAGCCTCAACCTTGGAAGGATCTGCTGCAATGCCTTCTTTAGAAATAATGTGGCTAAGGAAAGAGACCTCCTTAAGCCAAAACTCACATTTGTTCAACTTAGCATAGAGTTGGTGTTCCTGTAGGGTTCGCAACACAACCCTAAGATAGTTTCTATAAAACTATCTCACCCTGGGTTCTACCCAATTTTCACATGGGTTTGGAATTTCTTCCTAATTCATAGGTATGGGTCCTTAACCTTGGACTTTAGCCTATGACATAATATTTTCGTAGGACTTCCTCAGGCCTAGGCTCTGATACCATTTTAACTGTCACGCCCCGAGCTTTTTAATACAGTGGAAGGAATTTCGGGAACGTGAACAGCCGGCATGGTAAGCCTCTCGCAAGCAAGAAAATCAGAGCGCAAGACAATCACATAAAGGTAATTACACAAGTAATTTTCTCAAAACTTCAACTTTATATCATCAAAAATCAAAAGTACACAAGACCATTAATGTTTGACAACCTTCTACTATATGACTCAAGAAATCAAAATTACAATGTGACTCGACTAGATACTAGATAACTAGGCTTCTCTCATTCCAATAGACCATCAATCGCTCTCGGACCCGCTACTTGTATAATCCAAATCCGACTCACTAGTATTTCCTGAAAAGACAAGAAAATAGGTATGAGCATACATGCCCAGTAGGTATCTTCGTATCAACATGAATGCAATATTTAAGTGATTAATGGTTTAGCTCTAGAATTAAGATAAGAATGAGAATGCGGTAAATCATACGTCATAAACCAAAATATCCAGGAATATAGAATCATGATATATCTAAGCAAGTAGACATGATCGATTATATGAACAAGTAAGATTTAATCATGTAGATGTAAGTTGGCCTTTCACGAACAAGAATGTACGAGCATGTAACTAGAAAGTATTTACACAACCTTGTAAAGGCTATGTCATTAACAATCATGTAATTTCCATAAGGAGTCTCGTGGTTTTTCACTCATATATAAAAGAAAGTACTTCTAGCACAATGCGACGCTAGTATCATCGTACCCCATGGTTTATAACACGTTTCTGACCATCGGCCGTGGGGACTATCATGGAGCCCTTGGACACAATCTGTGCCCGGTCTTGCATCTTCAAGTGATAAATCTAGCTACTTCCACGAGATATAACAATAATGTATGGCCAATAATGTAACAAGTTCAATGATAGTTTCATGATAGCAAATATCAAGGAAGAATGCTTTAACTTAGAACATGAGATTTAAAGGATGATTTAAATAGACATTATGCTACGGAGGCATTTCGGCAGCATAACGCTACATTCCTTAACTTCCATAATTAATTAATGACTTATTTTAAACAGAGTTTTATGATCCAGATAATCAAAAACCATCTAAGAACACAATTAACATAACCCTTGGGTCAAACCTCGGGTTAAGACATGATAGGAATAAACAGTCATCTATTGGGCCATTTCAAGAATAAAACGGTCACAGCCAGGCCGCTTAATTGTTAATAATGGTCCAGTAATGGCCGTATTTAAACTGAGTCAACCAGAATAAAGAGAAGGTCGACACTTGAAGAATTCTGGAGAATAACGGTCGCTAGGGGGCCATCTTGTGAACTAAAATGGTCTGATTAGGACTGCTAAGTACAGTAACAGTCTCCTATTGGGTCGTAATTAACTAGAGTATAGAAAGTAAAACACCGGTCATGTGAGTGCATTCTAGACAATTTGGGCTTTAAGGGTACAATCAGCTCGGTGTCCTAGTGGGAATCCCAGGCTTGCGGAGTCTTACGGAGGCCTTGAAACATAATCCCCTAGTCCGACAGAAGGAATATCTAGCGGAGTGGTTCATAAGTCTAACAGAGTGTACTATAAGTGCAAAGTGTATCTAATGGTCGCATACCGGAGTAAACGCCATGTACTTATGAAAATGACTCAAGGGATGAGAGTGGATCGTGTGAAAATAGCGATCAAACATATGTTCTAAATACCACCATGAATCATGTTTCATGAACATAGAGGAAATATTTAATTACAAAACTATAACATTTAGGCATGAAATTACATGATAACGAAAATAACTTTTAAAATCATGCACATGCTGAAATAGGGTATTTAATAGGAAAATAACATAATTTTTAGTGAAAAATAACATAATTATAGGGTTTCTAATATGCAAAATTCTACTAGGCTCGGATCGGTTCACAGAACCAAATAGCGGTCAGGGTCTGGCCGCAAAAATGAGAAAAATGGTCACGCGATAAACCGCTGCAAAAGGTACAGACGGCCGTCTAATAAACCGTTAAGGTTTCTATGCGGTCCTGAAGAGGGGCGATCTCACGCTACTCCTGAGTGGGGAGGAAGATGACCACATATCCTTGAAGTATGAACTGCAAGAATGGAAACGAGTCAGAGGTGCCCAAGGATGACTCCCCGGGGAAGACCCTCCGATGCTTAAGTCAGCAAACGTAGTAGAGCACTAGTGCGCAGGGAAGAGTTAGGAGGAAGATGAGGGCGCGAGATCCCTCTCCACCGAAAGGTGAAGTGGTTCCTGCTCAAGGTTTTTGGCTTATCTCTGTACAATAGGACTCTTCCAGCTTAAATAGTGGCTCGTTGAGTGAATGATCCCTGTAAGCTGTGGAGTTTCAGGGGGGTTACGTCCTCCTTACGGGCTCTTTATAGCTTGCGGACTCTTGATCTCCCCTATCCCTTTGAGCTCCCCGCTATTAAGGGACTCGTGCGGCCGTACAGATAAGCTTCCATCAGTTGGCCCGAGCATGAGGCACTGGCCCAGGAGAGGTCTCCCAAGCGATGAGTGCGTGGTTTGGGCAGAGAATACGGGGCTCCGAAGGAGCTCTCCCGATCAAACTGATGCTCGGACTTCCCAACCCGAAGGCCGCCTAGGAAGTACTTGATCCGAGTGAGTTATTAGGCTTATATTTAGTGGGCCCGGGGGCTACCACTTCAAGGAGCTGGGCCTCATTGGGTCAAATTAGACCTCATTTGGCCTCTCCGTTCGGGCGGTTAGATTTCAAAAATAACATTTAAAATCATGCACATGCTGAAACATGGTATTTAACAAGAAAATAAACATAATTTTTAGTGAAAAATAACATAATTATAGGGTTTCCAATATGCAAAATTCAACTAGGCCCGGATCGATTCACAGAACCAAATAGCGGTCAAGGTCTGGCCGCAAAAATGAGAAAAATGGTCACGCGATAAACCGCTGCAAAAGGTACAGATGGTCGTCTAATAAACCGTTAAGGTTCCTATGCGGTCCATTTAAGGCCGCCTTCTGTCTGCTGATAGAAGCTATAGGATAGTAAAATAAATGCTAACCTAGGTCATGTTATGCATGGAAATGACGTAAACATGTAGTAAAGCATGCTAGAAGAAAAGTAGGCCAAGAGTATGCATAGGAGAATGTGATTTAGACAATAATTCCATCTTTTTCATTAAAGGGTTAGGCTCATGCATGAAAAAGCCACTAGTTGCGCAGTCACAATAAAACATTAAATTCTCTATGTACAATGTATGAAATTGACTGCAACAAGAGGGCTTTTACTCCTAGGATCTTGTTTGAGCCTTAATGAGATAACCTACTCTGGATAGAACTCTAAACTTCAAATTTATGGCTAGAAGTTGACCCTAGTTCTTACTCGTTCCGAACCGCACCAGCAACTTCGTGGCCTTCTAACTTCTGATTCTCTTCACCTATGACCATGAAATTTAGAGGGTAAGAAGAGGGTACTAAAAGTAACAATTATATCTAAAGAACCCCTATGTAATTACCTAGTTTAGGACTTCTAATCTGCTGATCTTCCTGGGCCCTTCGCACAAGTTCCTGGGTCACTTGTACTCAACCAGTGTCTTTGCAAGCCTTTAACTCCTCGTGGTCTTGATCTCCTAGAATGAAATTTTAAGGGCAGTTAGACCTTAGTATTGTGAACAAAATATTCTAAAGAACCTACATCAAATAATGCTTCCTTATCTTAGTTCCACGCGAGCCAAAAGTAAGGGTCACGCATGTTCAACTTAAGGTCTATTTATAGGGCTTGACTAGGGTTCCATGGATTAGAACGAACCTAGAGTCCCATTTAGGGTTCCAATTCGATCCTCAACCACTCTAGACTCTTCCAACTAAGGGATAGCATCGATCCTAGGTGATTTAGATGCCAAAGTTCCCATCTTTTCATGTCTTCTTTCATTCACGAAATCTGGAGAGATAAGCGGTCGCCTGAAGACCGTTTCACTCCTCAAGCAGTCCCTCGATAGACCGTTTCTATCATTGGACACCGAATTTGAATTATTTCAAACTCTTTTGATACTATCTCCCATTATCTTATAATTAGCTTATTTATCCTTTTAAAATTCAAAAATGATGCTTCTAGAATATGGGCTAGGCCTTTTTTAGGTCATGTGGGCCTATTTTAAAAGAAGCCTGGTCCATTAATTAGTATCGGGCCTTTTTAATTTAATTAATTATTTCTTAATTCTTTTAATAACCCATTTAGCCTTTATAAAATCTATTTAATCTTTTAGATAATTCCAAAAATTATCAGATAATTCTAGAAAATTCTCACATACTTTATAGAAAAATTTGGGGCAAGAAAGTACCTAAATATAGGATTGACCCATGGTACCAAGCGGAGAACTTAGATCCTAGGATCATCTCACGCTTAGTGCTGGCTTCTAGATAGACATAATCTGTCCTTCTCCCAACACCATTTTATATATCATAGGGTCATCATATGATATGCAATGCAATGCAAGTGAGCAGTATGCAACCTCTTCCTCAGCAAGACATATAAAATTCCATGTGTTTTATTTCAGACAAGACCAATCATATTTCATGTAGAAATCCCACATCAAATGAGCATAGTATCAAAAACAAATCAATTTTCAATTCAAAACAGAATCATGAGATCTACACAGACCAAGCTCTCTTCTCAAGGTGGTGAACCTATCATTGCTTAGAGGCTTGGTAAAGATATCTGTAATTTGATTTTCTGATTCAACAAATATTAATTCAAAACTCTTTTTAGAGACCTCATCACGGAAGAAGTGGTGTCTGATATCTATGTGTTTGGTCCTAGAGTGATGAATTGGATTTTTAGCTAAATTGATAGCACTAGTGTTATCACATAAAATTGGGACACACCCAAGATCAACAAGGAAATCCTGGAGTTGGTGCTTTATCCAAAGCACTTTGGTACCACAGCTCCATGTAGCGACATATTCTACCTCTGCAGAAGAGAGGGCAACCGAGTGTTGCTTCTTTGATGCCCAAGATATTAAGCACCCTCCCAAAAAATGGCAATAGCCACTAGTACTCTTTCTATCTAATTTACAGTCGGCATAATCAGCATCTGAATAAGAAACAAGTGTAAAAGCACAAGATGCTGGGTATCACATTCCCAAATCTTGAGTTCCAGCAAGGTATCTAAAGATACGCTTGACAGCACTCAGATGGGACTCTCTAGGATCAAACTGAAATCTTGCACATAGACACACACTAAATTGGATATCAGGTTTGGCGAGAGATACATACTTATAGGGGTGATGAAGAAAGTGATTTCGATTCTCCTGGCCCTCCCACACCCAAGTCCAAAGGGCCGTCCGTGCATGAGTGGTGCACTTTGGGATAACTAGGAGTCCATGATTCTACCGACATTTGGTTGCGTCTTGTGTATGCATGGCACACATTCGGATGTCCTGGTCCACCATTGCATATGTATGGGTCGATCTAACAGTAGGTTTGTTTAGGGTCATGTGTGAGTCCGTGTTTTTCTTTATTTGTCCAGTTTGTCAAGATTGTCGAGTGCATAGTGAGTCTGCATGTGTCGAGCATATTAGGAGTTGCATAGTCGGTCTATTGTAAGCTTGATGTGTCAGTCCCTTTAGAGTGTGAGGCAAGTCGGATCTCATGCATACGTTGTAGACTTGCCGGAGTTTACGATCGGCTCTATCTCAATATCTCGGATCTAGTCACATATAGGGACCCAGAGATGATTCCTAGTGAGTCATTGAGCCATTTCCTTCCTTTGAGAGTGACCCCACCTCGGAGTGTCCACCACTAGCCTCATTCCAACAACAGCGTGAGCATATCGAATATATATGGGATGAGCAGGTGACGATTACTTGGAGTGGAGTGTACTCCGCGCTACCTGGTAAGGTGATAGATCCGCAGGAGCCACACGAGCAGCCGCTCCCCTTACTCGACGGGGTCGAGTTCTTCCCACCCAGGAAGAATTGATGGGAATCAACACCAGACACTAACATTTTATTTTTACATCAGTGTCCTTTTATTTACATTTATATCCTTGGCTAATTGGGTTTGCAATTGTAAGGCATTATAAGCCAATTTGTTAGTCTTTAGGAATCGTTGGGTTTCTATGTAAAATGCCAATAGGTCCAGCAGGGTCCCCCACCCTCTTTCCCATTGGTCCACCTAGGATCATGGGCCATATAGGGCTGGCTCAAAGTCCAAGATTGGACTTGGACCAAGGGGACAAGATAGAAGAAAATTCAAAATTGAGTACCCCTTTTCAAAGGGGCGCCCCCCATATATAGTTTTTTTAATGCTTGTTGTATTTTTTTATTTATGGTCATTTGACCATATGGGGGAAGAAAATGCTATCCCTTATTTGCCCCTCCCTAACCCTAGATCTAGGGATAGTTTAGGTCTTTTGTACATTTTTATATAATCCATGTATTTTTCATTTTGTGAGAATTAATGAAAGAAAATTGCATTTGCACAAGAGCAAGCCCAAGGGCGCCCCTCCTCTCTCCTCTCCCCTTGCAACTGGATTGCTATATTCTTAGGGTGGATTCCCTACAAAACTTGGTGGATTCCAAGTTGTATCTCCCCTCGGAGTGTGAAGCTCCGCCGCCGCCGCCATCGCACCACCACCGCCCCGCCATCGCAGATCTGTCCATTACTGGACAGAGGTCTAAAGCCTGATTTTTAGCTCCTCATCAGGAGATCAGATCGTGTTGAAAATTGGAGGGTGAGTTCTCCACGTCCCCCCCAACCTCCACAAAAAAATTCACATTTTTCCTCCTGTGTTTACCTTCCTTTACCATTTATTCCCCCCAATCTACGGATTTTGTCTCTGTGCAAATTTGTGTTCCAGCAACCCACTTCTTTGACCTTTTGACCCCATTTCCAATTTCAGATCGCTCTGAAATTTGGGCTGTGTTTTCTATCCACCAAAACTCCTTTCCCCAAATGTTTCCACGATTTTAGGAGTTCATTTACCCCTCATAAAAATCTCTGTAAAAACCAGTTTCTATTCTATCCTATGCAGTCCAAATCCGACCCCTGTCCACCATAAAATCCATTTCCCCTATCAAACCTCCTCAGAAAAATACATAAAAATTATTCTCGTGTTCCTTACCTCCCCCTCCATCTCCCATAAAAATCCCAACTCCTAGACCTATAGTTTGAGCCTCGATCAAACTAAGTTCTCAGACAGATCCCAATCTGCCCGGTCTGTTCTGAGCCAGAGAAGTCCGCCTATTCTAAATTCAGCCTCGACAAATGCAGAGATAGGAAAATTCTTGTAATAATAGGTGATTGATGATCTCTAAGCTAGCTTCGCAACGGCGCTAGTTTTGCATCGATCCGACGTTGGAGTTGATCGCAGCAAGTGTTTTCGCTGGGTCGCGCAGTGCTGAAACTGCACCACAGGTCTAGAGACAGCAAGCAACAACGTCCCACAGGCTGACCGTCTCGCCTTCCACAAGGTGAACCGGTACGTCCCCCTCCTAGGGATTGTTCCCCCTAGGGTCCCCTTCACAGCGGTACTACTCTTGGCCCGATCGACCCTCCGACCAGGATGTGGACCCCACAATTGCCGGTGCGCGCCACCACCGGAGCTGCCCAGATCGCTGCCGGTCAACCCGAACCCGCTACTCTCGGGTCCCACGTGTAGCCCTTTATCTCCTTGTGTGGAGTGGGCAGTAATATTCATTGCTGTAATTTAATTATTTACTGTACCGGGAGTACGAAGTTCGGCCGAGGTCGTCTTCCCCACTCCCGGAGCATAGAGGTATCGTGTCCGCTCCTCACTTGGCATTTGCTTTACTCGTATATATTTTCATATGCCGCTGCATGAGTGATAGGTTAATTAGCTCGTTATATTATTTCAATTACCGCTGTGAGAGAGTGAGCGTGACCCATCCCGTGACTCGATCCGAGCACGCAGAAAAGCCGATACCCGAGACTCATTGTCGGTTTCTCAACCACGCAGATCCACACGTTTCCCTCGCTTAGGGACGTCCGCGAGCTAGAGTCCTAGGTTCGCGTCCCGTCCCACATCAGTATATGTCATGATTCACAAATGATTAAAATCACTATATTTTATCTATCAAGGAGGTAATGTCTTAGAAAATTTCAAGAAAAAAGTTTTCTTAAAGTATATACATGCAATCAAGCAAAGATCTAGAAATAAGTTCATACAAGATGATTTCTGGTACGTGGTAGAGAACTTAGGTCCGAAGATAACCCCACGCGTAGTGAAAGCTTCCGGCTAGACATAATCCAACCTTCCACAAACACCATTTGATATACAAGAAAATCATGGCATTCAAGCATATAAGTATATAAAGTATGTACTAGCGTATGCATGTGAATGAAAGGTGATGAAAAATTATTCCTATTCATAAATATGCAATGATATGTGCAATCTAAAACATGAGATTGAATGTGTTTTCTATGTATGCAAAACTAAATAGTTATTTTCTAAATGAAGCAAAAGTGTGTATGCAAGCCTAATATGTACAGTTACTCATTCAAATAGTAAATTCTTAGTTCTCTTCTTTTTCTTGTGAAATTTTCAAGAGATAAGGGTTTAGTAAAAATATCTGCAAGTTAGTTTTCAGTATTTACATGTATAAGATCAAAATGACCCTTACTCACATGATCTTGCAAAAAGTGGTGTCGAATCTCTATGTGTTTTGTGCGAGAATGTAAAATTGGAATTTTAGAAATATTAATGGCATAGGTGTTATTACAAAGAATGGGTGTGTTATTTAAAGAAATACCAAAATCAACTAATTGTTGTTGGATCCATAGCACTTGGGCTGCACAACTATCTGCAGCCATGTATTCGGCTTCAGCAGTTAACAATGCCACTGTATTTTGTTTCCTAGAGGCCCATGAGACCATGCAACCTCCAAGAAATAAACAATACCCGCTCGTGCTCTTACGATCCACTAAACACCCAGCGTAATCGAAATCAGTGTAAGCTACTAATTCAAAACTACAACTACGCCGAAACCAAAGACCAAGATCCATAGTGCCTATCAAATATCTGAAAATCCTTTTGACTGCTAACATGTGTGATTCTCTTGGATCGGATAGAAATCTAGCACACATGTAAACACTAAACATGATATCCGACCTACTAGCAGTCAAGTACAATAAAGAACCAATCATTCCTCCAAAGAGTTTCTAATCGACAGACTTATCCTTTTCATTCTTCTTCAATTTAACCGTTGTTGGCATCGGTGTCTTTTGTGGCTTTGCATTGTCGAACTTGAATTTCTTGAGGAGCTCCATTATGTATTTCCTCTGATTGATGAAGATTCCATCCTTTAATTGCTTCACCTGTAAACCCAAGAAAAATGTTAACTCCCCCATCAAACTCATCTCAAACTCCCCCTGCATTAATTTAACAAACTCATTATTCAATAAATCAGTTGTGACTCCAAAGATAATATCATCAACATATACCTGTACATAAAGCATATGCTCATTGCAATTCTTTATGAAAAGTGTTTGGTCGATGTTACCTCTTTTGACGCCATTTTCTGAAAGGAATGTACTTAGCCTTTCTTACCATGCACGGGGGGCTTGTTTCAGACTATACAAAGCTTTGTCAAGTTTTTACAAATGGTCTGGGTGCTTCTCATCTTCAAATCCCGATGGCTACTCAACGTAGACATCTTCCTTCACTACACCATTCAAAAACGCACTTTTAACGTCCGTTTGGAAAAGTTTTATATTTCTGGAACATGCAAAGGTAAGTAATATTCTAACAGCTTCAAGCCTAGTCACGGGTGCAAATGATTCATTAAAATCAATTCCTAACTCTTGACTATAATCTTTGACTATTAGCCAGGCTTTATTTTTAATCACCACCCCTTGATCACTAAGTTTGTTTCGAAAAACCCACTTAGTACCAATCACCGATTGATTCTTAGGTCTAGGCACAAGAAACCACACCTCATTCCTTTGGAATTGGTGTAATTCCTCCTGCATAGCCAAGATCTAGAAATTATCATTTAATGCCTCATTTATAGTTTTGGGCTCAATATTGGAAAGTAATGCTAAATTATCAAATTGTTCAACTTCCCTAATTGAAGCCCTTGTCTTTACTCGTTCATCCACATTCAAAATGACATTTTCAAGTGGATGATCTTTAAGTACAGTCCATTGTCTGGGGAGGTCTTGAATTTGCATTTCTTGCTCGTTTTCTTCTTGGGCTGGAACTTCATCATTCTTTTGACTTGACTCCGCTTGGTCCACAACTTATTTTTCCTTGTCATTCTTTTCTTCTCCATCTTCATGCCTTACATCCAAAAAATGATTATCTTTAGAAGACAACCTTGATGTATATTCATCAATGATTACTTGTGGGCTTTCTTCTACTGCAAGAGTGCGCATGTTATAAACATGATAAGCTCTAGATGATGATAGGTATCCAAGAAAAATATCTTGGTCACTCTTTGCGGCAAACTTCTCTAAGTTTTCCTTAGAATTGTTCATAATATAACATGAAGAACCAAAAGACTTAAGATATTCAATGTTCGGCTTCTTACTTTTATATAGCTCATATGGAGTTTTCTTGAGAATGGGTCTTACCATGGCTCGATTGATGATGTGGCAGGCTGTGTTTACCCTCTCGGCCCAAAAGTACCTTGGTAACCGATTTTCAGCAAGCATCATCCTCACCATCTCCACGAGGATCCTGTTCTTGCATTCCACGACTCCATTTTGTTGTGGGGTTCGAGGTGCTAAAAAATTATGTGTAAACCCCTATTTCCTACAAAAATCATCAAAGTCATGGTTATCGAGTTCTCTTCCATGGTCACTCCGAATTGCCTTGATATGATACCCCTTATCACTTTGCAATTTCTTGCAAAGATCTTCGAACTCCTACAAAGCATCATTCTTATGAGTTAAAAATAATATCCAAGTAAATCTTGAATAATCATCAACAATGACAAACCCATAAAGTTTCCCTCCAAGACTGTGAGTCCTTGTGGGACCAAATAAATCCAAGTGAAGGAGTTCTAGGGTTTAGAAGTGGTGACAATATTTTTAGATTTGAATGATATCTTGGTATGTTTCCCTATAGCACATGCATCACAAATTTTATTTACATCAAAATTCAAGTTTGACAAACCTCTTACCAATTCTTTTCTGTACAGTTTAGAAAGAACACTAAAGCTAGTATGACCAAGTCGTCGATGCCATAACCATGCATCATCCGACTTATTTGCAACTAAATAGAAATTTTCTTTTGGAAAACTTTCAAGATCAACTGTGTAAATGTTTCCATCTCTAAGCCCAATGAATTTTATTTCATTTGTATCTTTATCTACAATTGTGCAATGTGTTGTTTCAAAATCAACTTTGTGACCTTTGTCACAGAGTTGACGAATGCTAAGCAAGCTATGATTTAAACCTTCTACAAGCAAAACATCATCAATGGACTGGTTAGGATCCTTACCTATTCGTCCAATTCCCACAATTTTACCTTTATCGTTCCCGCCAAAGGTGACCAGTCCTCCATCCTTTTCCTTCAGGTATGAAAAGAGATCCTTATTACCTATCATGTGTCTGGAGCATCCACTGTCCAGGTACAACTTGTTCCACTTGGCTCTTAGACAGACCTGCACAAACAAGAGCAATTCTCAAGTTGATTTAGGTACCCAAGCAAGCTTGGGTCCCGAAGTGTTAGTTCTACCTTGAACAAAATACATTCTATTTTTCTTCTCAAACCATTCATCATCGGCCCTCATTAAATCACATACATACATGAAATGGCCGAACATACCACAATAAAAATAAGTCACATTTGGTTTTCTAAAACGCCTCCTATGCATATATGATCTATCAACATATGAATTCATGCATGAGTCAACATGATAATGATACCACGAATCACAAGATTTCTGAACTTGATTTCTCACAAATGAATTTTTCTTTGAGGGTGTGTATCCCACACCACTCTTCTCATTTTTAGCATTTCCATTTCGTGTTTCACCAATTTTTTGTTTTCCTTTTAATTCCCTTTGAACAACATCTTTCAATTTGTTTAACTCATCATGCATGGTATTGAAGTTGGTTTCTATTTCTTTCTTCGATTTCTCACACTCATTCAATCTTGATTTAAGCTCATCCACCTCCCTTACCAATTCTTCATTTTCTATTTTCAACTTCTCAACATTCTCATAGGCATTTTGTTTTTCAACTTCCAAGCATCCTAGCTCATCCTCATACAAAGTTATTCTAGATTGAAAATCTTCTTTTTCTTCTTTAAAATTTTCAACTTGCATTTCAAAGAAGTTACATCTATCACATGGATTAGTAGAACTAATCAAATCATGAAATTTCTTTTTTAGATTCTTGACATCATTTAGACCTCTTATACTTCTGATATAAGTCAGCATAAGCTAATTGCCAATGTTTAGCAGTGAGATTCTCAGTGTCGGAACATACCTCAGAATTTTCTTCATCTGCCATTAGACATAAATTCTGGACCTGCTCATCTAGCTCATCCTTTTCGCTTCCAGATTTTGAGCGATTCGTGTCCTCGTTGCTCCAAGTTGCCTTCATAGCCTTCGACTTCTTTCCTTTGTTTTTCTTCAGCTTTTTATAGAGCTTGGGGAATTGACCCCTCATGTGACCAGCTTTCTTACACTCGTAACATATAATCTCTTCTTTCTTGCTCATCTCCCCTTTCTTGTTGGCATTTCTTCTCAAGAATATTCTGAGAAAGTTTCCTTCTCTTCTTGATCTTCTGACTTATTTCCTAGCACTCCTTGTGATGAGAGCCATCAACTCTTCTTCTTCACTATCGATGCTAGAAATGCATTCAATGCAATCGTCTTCTTCTTCTTGTTCTCTTAATCAGTCCTCTTAATGTTGATCTCATATGTCATTAATTAGAGATCCAATCAACTTGTAGCAACCCGGATAAATTATGGGAATAAAACTTCCTGATTAACTAAAACTTCCAATTAAAAAAGACAAGGGCCCAGACTAAACAAAATGTGAAACTCAACCCATACACAATTAAGGCCTTAATAAATATATATACATAAGATTAGGCCTCACATAGGTGAGTTTAGCCTAAGAGCTAAAGGAACAAAATATAAAAGCCCAAAACCACACCCATCACGGTTGGGCCTCAACCATGCACCTAAAAAAGGCCTTAACCTACATGGACCACACATATAGGATAAATGGGCCTTATGGCCATAAAGAGGTTGAAGGGTGAAAACATAAATATTTGTACGCATGAGGGCTTCCTACGAGCACTTACAAACTTATCAAATTCGAACATGCATTGGCCTTAGGGTTTCTGAGCGAAGACGGCTGAGGTTTTGGCAAGAGAGGATTAACATGGATAATCAAAGCCTATTAGGATTCTTATATGGGAAGGTTAAATCCCATTATGATGCGAAGGACTCGTCAAAGCCAAAAATCTATAAATAAGACCCTTACAATCGGCGGGAAGCACCTTATTGCTGCCAAAGTATCATCGTCCTGCTGCCGTCATCGTATTTCTTCCTGCCGTCGTAAAAGAAGGAGCTTGCTTTCTTCTTCCTACGAGTTGCAGTTGCCTCCATAGCTACTGTCGCCCTTCTTCCTTTTGCTATAGAGAATGGAAGAAGAAGTCTTCTTCCCTACTGCCTCTTCCTCGTGCTATAGTCGTCGTGGGATTTCTCTTTGCTACCACGGTTGCTGCCGAAAGATCGATCATCTTCTTCTATCACTACTGCTGCTGCAGTTGGATCTACTGCACCTCTTATTCTTCTTCTATTCTCTGTCCGTCATCCATATCAAGCCAAAAAGGTAGGTTTTCTCAAGTATATAAGCCCAAGATAGATAGTGAAAGAAAATTGCATGCATCCGTGTTGATATATCATGATTCCATAGCCTCTGCTATTCCATTTACGTAGTCTTTTTGAGTTCTCTGTCTGCATAAAAATAGCAACCAAGTACTGGCCGCCTATTAATGAATGACCGCGCAGAAGGTCACAAATTATGAATTTGCAACGGTTCTTTGGTCGCCAATTAGTGTGCGACCACACCCCTGCCGCTATTTCCTATAAATAGAATTAATAAATACAACATGTTTCAAATTTAATACCTATGAAATCTAGCGGTAAAATTCTTGCATGAGCATGTTTCTAGATTCCCTATATTTTTCTCTAGCTATCCATGTCTTTAGTTTCTGGAAATTTCATGTAAATAGTGAAGTGCTATTGTTCATGTATAAATGAATAGTGATTTGTGTCTATGAACGTGTCTGCCCAATGCGTAGCAGTAAAAGAATGGACGACTGTCCCACCATCGCCAATTAATGAATGAGCGCCCCTGTGAGGAGGCGTTGTTTATAAAGATTTAGTAAAAATAGAAAATATACAAAAATCATGATTCTACGACATGATCATAGACGCTATTTAAAGATTGAACACCGTTGCATATGGTCGCCAATTATAATTATATTCTATTGATTTTTGGAAATTTCTAGAATTAGCTCCCCTTCATAGTGTCTCTAATTCTTAGTATATTTTTTAGGAATTTTGTAAAATAATTATCATGCTACATTTCACACGGACGCACAATCATGATTGAGCGCCCATCTGAATGGACGCCAATTCTTGTCTCTCAGTTTTCATCCCGTTTCTGGCCCATATCGCGGGTTGACTTGGCACTCTCATCTCACATCCGTAGATGGAGTCCCTATTTTGTTTCTATCGATTACACACTAACTCTTGGGGATGATCCGCGAGATATTCCTTCCTTCGGATTGGTACTTTCTTCATTGAGACCTCCGTAAGTCTACGCTAGCCTTGGATTCCCTCAAGGCAGCCGAGCAGGTTGTACCCTAAAAACCCTAGAACCCTTACTTGTCACGTCACTCTGAAGAAGCGTGATGCTTTAGCCCTCTTAGAGCACTATTTTTGGCCTCTTTGAGAAGTTTGCAATCTATCTGGAAATTGTGACCATGACTTCGACGCCAAAAGGAATTGGCGACTTGGACAGTGGCGCATATTACTAATTTAGCGACCTGAACATGGATGCTATTTCTTGGTGCCTGCACTGTTCACAGGAATGAGAGACCATACAGTGGACGTTGTTTCTATAATTGATGGCGACTGAGTGGACGCCAATTACCCAGTTTCATGATATGTCATCATTTTTCATGCGATTTAACGGTATGTCATTCTTGTTCAAGTTCTATCCTTGAACTCTTTCATTCTATGAAATCTACCTTATCATCCTACAATGGCTTACTCCTTTGGAACTCTATTGGCTATAAACTATAGTGGATGTCCAAAAATATATACATGACTCAATGCTAGTGCATATAGGGCCCGATCTGGTCTTGAGAGAAGCACCCGAAAGTACTTATGCCCATGGGAGCTATATTGATCACGGTGTAGCATTGCACCGAAGTGCATGACTTACTTGATTGTTGACATTCCATGATCTCATACTTGACTTGACTTGACATGACATGCGTGGCCTGGAATGGGTATTTTCTTACTTGAAATTATAATAGCCAATTCACATGACACGACTTGATACTTAATTACATGCTTGACAATCTTGATATGCTTCACATGATTATCTTGCTAGTTCATCTATATTATTTCTTGACACTCTAATCACATCATTATCTTACGTACATGCCTCGCTATACTTGCATTCATGTAACATGTAATTTACTTCAAGCAAGCTTGTACTTGAGATATAATCCCTACTGAGCATTCGCTCACCCTAGTTTCTCCCTACTTTTTAGGTAATTCCAATGACGAGGATCATTCAGATGGGAATGGACACGAGGGATGAGCGTAGAGCTGTCCACTTGTCAAAGACGTTATCTAGTCGTGTCTTTTCATCTTTCTTATGTCAATTACTGTATTTTCCGCTTTATTGAGTCTAGTCATCAATGGATCTTTATTATGAGTCAGCAAGCTATGTAATGATGGTTATATATTGGATGTTATCAATGAATAAGGATTTGATTTATTATCTCTACTTTGTGTACTCTGTCTATGTGTTGAATTCCTTATGCTATAATTGACATGATCAATATAAACGCGTCACGCATACCGGGTTCCTTGCGCGCTCAGGGGCGTGACAATTTTTGTGGTATCAGAGCCTAGGATATTAAATTCCTAAGAAACCAAGTCCAAGGATAGGTTTTATACCTTTTTCCCGATGAGATGGGTAGAGCCATGGGTTAAGTTAACTTAGGAATATAAGACCCTTGGTTCATCGTTTATTAATATAGTTATTTAACAATCTTGTAGGACTATGGATGTCGAACATGCTCAATGGCGTGATATGCAACGCACCGTTCAAGGCCTTACCCCGGCGCTACAACAAGTAGCGCAAGGCAGAGCAAATCGTGGAGTGGGAGATCTCCACCGAAGCTTTCGCAATATGAATCCACCAAAGTTCACCGGCTCGTCCGACCTCGACGACACCGAAAATTGGGTGAATGAGATAGGAAGAATATTTTGTGTGATGCAATGCATGGATGAGGAGAAGGTTCTGCTAGCAACTTTCCAACTAGAGCAAGATGCTCGCTTTTGGTGGGAATCGGTATAAGCGACACTGCCTCATGATCACGTCACGTGGGGCGAGTTGGTTGAACACTTAAATGGCAAGTACTTCTCCGACCGCATATAAGAGAAGAAAGTCATAGATTTTGCTTGTAGCACCTCGTATAAAAATGATAGAAAAAAATAATATATATATATATAATAAAATATAGACTTTTTCTCCAAGTAAATAAAAACTTTAGATAACTCTATGAGGAGACAATACTATAAGATGGTTAAATAAAATTTAGAATGCCCAATGAGGGCCGTTATATAAATATACCACCATGGAAGTCATCTTACGTAATAAGGCTTCCCGTTTCAATAGACACTTCATTTAAATGGGGACTTTGCACAAGGTCATCAATTCATTTAGCTACAAGGCCACAACCCACGGTTTTAAAGCCCACAGTACATATATAATAACCCATTTTATTATCAAGCATGGCACGGAACAGTACACACCCAACATGGTTCGGAATAGGAACAGTGTAAGAACAGTGGGCATGAGAAAATAGCGCCCCTGACCTGGGCGCTATTTCCATAAATGGCGCCCCCAGACCAGGTGCCATTTCTTTTTGGACAAAATGAATATATATATATAATATATGTATGGAAGGCCCATAGAATGAAACGCTTGCGTACATAGACGCTAAATTCCCTAATTAGAGACTTCTTGGAAGTCGTCAATTCCTTGCCAGCAACCTGCCAAACCGAATGCCATTATGATCCTTCCAGAAGTAAACATAAACAACTTGTTTTTGCTGGCAATGCACCCCTTTTTCCCGACAACCGATTGAATCATTAATTGCTTCTTTTTCCCTGGCAATGGACCCTTACGTTTTTCTTTCCTATAACTATCTCATACCCTTTAGTGTTAGAAGGTGATTGCCATCATTTGTGTAGTCTCTGCCCGTAGAATAGGGTCTTTACAGGAACGTACCTGAAGGGAGATCTTCATTCCACATACTTCTTCCTACTGTTGGGAAGATTGGTTTTCTTATCATATATTCTACGTATTCACGTCAAAAGGTAGGTGTTCTCAAGATCTGGCTTAACTAGTAATTAATATAGGTTAACATGCATGCTAGTTAAATCTGGTCATTTAAGTGAGGGGTATATCAAAAGGCTTAGTGGGAAGGTTAGGCCATGCCTATCTGAAACACTAAATCTTGCGTGAGTAGATTCTTCGCCAAGTACCCCATGTACAACACACGGTTTATACTCATAAACTGTCCCGATTCTTGTAAATTAATCCATGTTTAAAAATTGATATCTATGAAATTAAACTCAAAAATTATGGCATGAGCATGTTCGTACAATCCTGCAAATGTCCATGTCGATCTATGTCTTTACTTCTTGATTCTGTGAACGTGTTATAAATCATGAATAGTAAGTACGTGATTAGTAGCCATCATGTTCAGAAATTCATATCTATTGAACTAAATCATAAAATTCTTGCACAAATATAGTTCTATGATCTCGATATTTTTCTCTACGTGCCCATGTCCTTATTTCCTGATTCGGAGAAACTTTGAAAATATGAATAGTAACTAACCACCGTGTTCAAACATTTATATCTATTGAACCAGATAATAAAATTCTTGCACGAATATAGCTATGTGATCTCAATATTTTTCTCTACCTGCCCAAGTCCTTATTTCCTGATTCGGAGAAACTTTGAAAATATGAATAGTAACTAACCACCGTGTTCAGAAATTTATATCTATTGAACCAGACCATAAAATTCTCGTATGAATATAGTTCTGTTATCTCAATATTTTTCTCTACCTGCCCATGTCCTTATTTCCTGATTCAGAGAAACTTTGAAAAAAAATGAATAGTAACTAACCACCTTGTTCAGAAATTTATATCTATTGAACCAGACCACAAAATTCTCGCATGAATATAGTTCTGTGATCTCAATATTTTTCTCTACCTGTCCATGTCTTTATTTCCTAATTCGGAGAAACTTTGAAAATATGAATAGTATTTTGAGTCACAGAATGTACATGCCCGGTGTAAATCACCCCAAATTCATTAAATAGCGACACCCCGGGAAGACTTCAATTCATTAAATGAAGTCACCCTGGGAAGACTTCAATTCTTCAATTAGCGACACCCTTAGGTGACTTCAATTAAATGAAGACCCCTCAGAGAGTTGTCAATCCCATTTTTAGAAAAAATATAAACACCGCATTAGAAATTTTATATCTGTGAAACCAAAACCCAACAATTTTACATAAGCATGATTCTGGACT
Organism: Amorphophallus konjac; assembly: GCA_022559845.1. Classification (NCBI taxonomy): domain Eukaryota; kingdom Viridiplantae; phylum Streptophyta; class Magnoliopsida; order Alismatales; family Araceae; genus Amorphophallus; species Amorphophallus konjac. Next base: position 401,816,938 of record CM040118.1, read on the forward strand.
CCCGAGAATTTTCTCTACATGTTCATATCCTTGCTTTCTGTTTCTAAGAATCTTTTATGGTATGAATAGTATTTTGAGTCACAAAATGTACCTGCCCGGTGTAAATCACCCCCTATTCATTAAATAGCGCCCACCCCCTATGTCGCTAATTCGTTTCCAATTTTTTTATTTTCTGATTGTCCTGGTGAAGGTGCTTTTGGTTGAGACGATTCCAAATATATATATTTCACATTTTTCTGGAACCCGAAAGTCCACCAAAATATCTCGGAAAGGACAAAAGAATTAGAGAACGGGATATAACTAAAACCCATTCTCGATTTAAATGAAGTCACCCGAAAGAGGCATCATTTCATCTTATATTTTTATTATTTTTATTATTTTTTTGAAATAGCGCCCCCTCCATTGTCGCTAATTCTTTAAAAATCTAGAAAAATGGAGAAAAATACTTAGAAAATCCAAAAAATAGGGGAAAATAAAAAAAAGTATTAAAAAGTGAGAAACCCAATAAAAGTGGGAAGAACCACTCAAACAATATAAATTTAAGGGTCAAATTGGGCCATTATGAGGTAATATGAGATGTACTCCTAGTAATGTCAATTTTAGTGTGTCTACAACTCCTAGGCACCAATTCCATCTGTTAGCTACCAATCTTCATTCTGATTACTGATTTGTCTCGTGATTCGTATCGATATAACCCTAGTACATGTTCTTGCATCTTATATGCCTTTGAACTCTATTCCTGGAATCTACCTTATACTCTTACAATGACAACCCTTGAAATTCTATATTGGCTATAAATGAGAGTTGATGTCAAAAGAAATACATGAAATGTTGTGCATATAGGACCCGGTCTGGTCCTCGGAGGACCCCCGAAGATACTTGTGCCCATGGGAGTTTATTGACCACGGTGTTTGGCATTGCACCGAAGTACTTACTTGACTTGCTTGACTTGAGACACTCCACACATACTCTCTCTCTACTTACTTGACTTGGCTTGCATGGCCCGGAACGGGCGATACTTGACTTACGTGGCCCGAAAAAGGGTAAAATACTTGCTTGATTGAAATAGCCAATTCTATTGACACGTACTTGATATTACTTGCTTGAACACGAACTTTTATTTGCTTGAACATGACTCTTACTTACTTGTACATGAGTTCTTGCTTGCCCGAAGAGTGGCATCTACATCTATAAAGTTCTTGATATACTGCTTGTCAAATACTTGAAATCATGCGATACTCTCTCTATACAGTTCTAGACTTCTTACTTGTTCATCATGCATAGATATACTCGTATACCTGATTTTCATACTTATTCATCGTACATTGTTATACCTGTATTACATATAACATGTAAATCACTTCAAGACTGTTCGAACTTGAGATGTTATTCCTACTGAGTGATTCGCTCATCCAGTTGCTTCCTAACTTTTTCAGGTAATTCGGATAGCGACATCCACCCGAATGGGAATGAGACCGAGTGAAGACTGCTAGAGTCACCGATCGTCTACCGTCAGCTAGTCATGTCTTTTGACATTCTTGAGTCTCCTTTTGTATTTTCTAGTTATGTTTGGTCTAGTCGATTGAATCCTTGTTAAGGCATATAGCCTAGTATTTGGATTTTAATTTGGAATTGTCATGAACTAGCTTTATCATCTTTTGATTAATCGTTTAGTTGTCACTTTAGACTATTGGGATCATTAGATATTATTAGTCTTTTCCGCACTCTGTATTTATGTATGTCAAATTTTATCACTCTAATGACATGATCTATATAGACGTGTCACGCATCCAAGTATCTTACGCGCTCGGGACGTGACAGTCTTTGTGGTATTAGAGTCTAGGATTTTAGTTTCCTAGGTAAAACCTGAGTCCAAGGATAGGTAAAACCCGAGTCCAAGGATAGGTAAAACCTGAGTCCAAGGATAGTTTGTACCTTACCTGGTGAGATGGATAGAGCCAGGGGTTAAGTTCTATAATGACTTTTGACCTTATAAATAAACCCGATCTTTATTATTCTTCAACCCTTTTGTAGGATCATGGCTGCTGAAAGAGTACAATGGCGCGAGATGCAGCGCATCGTGCAAGGCCTTACACAGGCACTATAGCAAGTGGCACAAGCGGTGCTAACCGTGGAGCCGGTGATTTCCACAGGGGTTTCTGTAACATGAACCCACCAAGATTCACGGGTTCGTCCGATCCCGAGGATGTCAAAAATTGGTTAAAGGAAATGGAATGAATTTTCCATGTGATGCAATGCACAGACGAGGAGAAGGTTCTACTGGCTATATTCCAACTAGAGCGGGACGCTCGATGTTGGTGAGAATCCATGGAAGCAACATTGTCAGAAGACCATGTCACATGGGATGAATTCGCGGAGCATTTCAACAACAAGTACTTCTCCGATCATATCCAAGAAAAGAAGGCCACAGAATTTTCCACACTGAAACAACGGGGCTTGAAAGTGGCTGAGTATGAGGCCCAATTTTCAAGACTGGCTAGGTATGCACCTCACTTGGTGTGTACGGAGAAGATGAAGGCTAAAAGGTTCCTCAACGGGCTTCGGTCCTACTACATTACACAACTTGCACCGATGGACATCCAAGTCTACTCAGAAATGGTTCGGCGTGCGCAGTTGCTCGAGGACGCCACCGAATTATCTGAGAGGATCCGAGGAAGGGACAAGAAGGAACCTGTCACAAGCTCGAGAAATTTTAAGGCATCATTCAATAAGAAGCGGTACTTCAGTGGAGGGGAGTCCTCCAAAGGAAAGAAATTCCAAAAGAATGTCAAACCATTCTCTATCACCACACCTTCCAAGGAAGTCTGTAAGTACTGTGACAAAGCTGGTCATAGGACTGAGGAATGCTAGAGGAAGCTAGGAGCCTGTATCCGATGTGGAAGCCGAGAACATCGGATCCCTAATTGCCCATTGATGAATGAGCAAGCCAATAAAGAAGAGAAGCTCTAGGCAAAGAAGCAAGGCTGTCTGCAAGCTCTCCAAGAGACGGAACCAATGGAAGGAGGAATCATGGAAGGTACACTAACCATTTGCTCTAAGATTACTAAAGTTTTATTTGATACCAGAGCAACTCATACTTTTTTTTCCAAGGAATTTGCGGCTTCATTCTCTAAGGAGCCCAAATGGTTAGACTCAGTCATATCCACACCCCTCAGGAACGTGTCCGATATCACACATCATTTCCAAAACTGCAAGGTTATGGTTAAAGGGAATAATCTACTTGCCAACCTGATAAGCCTAGATATGAAGGGTTATGATGTCATACTAGGTGCTGATTGGTTATCCACATACCAAGCAACTGTAGATTGTTGGAATGGCAAGATAACTTTTGTGGATTACCCAGAACTGGTATACATTAGCCCTCGAGCTAGATCACCTCTTATATCAGCCCTCCGAGCTAGTAAACTGACATACAAGGGATGTAAGGCTTATATTGCATTTGTAACTACCACGGACGTCAAGGAGTGTAAACTTGAAGACATCCGTGTAGTTCAGGATTTCCCCGATGTTTTTCCAGAAGAATTGCCCGGTTTACCCCCGGAGCGGGAGGTGTCATTCACCATCGACCTTGTCCCTAGTGCTGGACCTATTTCCAAGGCACCTTATAGAATGTCTCCTGGTGAGCTGAAAGAGCTAAAGGAACAACTGATTGAGCTATTGAACAAGGGTTTCATCTGCCCAAGTACTTCCCCGTGGGGAGCGCCGGTGCTATTCTTCAAGAAGAAGGATGGATCGATAAGACTCTACATCGACTATCGGTAGTTAAACCACCTTACGATCAAGAACAACTACCTGCTGTCAAGAATTGATGAATTGTTCGACCAAATATCTGGAGCTAAATATTTCTCCAAGACTGATCTTCGATATGGTTATCACCAACTGAAGATCAAAGAAGAAGACATCCATAAAACTGCATTCCGAAGCAGGTATGAGCATTACGAATTCATTGTTATGCCTTTCGGACTAACAAATGCCCCCGTAGCTTTCATGCAGTTAATGAGCAACATATTCAGGCCTCACTTAGACCAGTTTATTGTGGTCTTTATCGATGATATTTTGATTTATTCAAAGTCTGAAGAAGACCATGAAGTACATCTTGAGAAGGCATTGCAAACATTAAGAGAAAACAAATTATATGTCAAATTCAGCAAGTGCAAGTTCTGGCTCGAGGAAGTATCCTTCTTGGGCCATATAATTTCAAAGAACGGAATTTCCGTGGACCCATCAAAGGTCGAAGTCGAGAAGATTTGGGAGTGACCAACAAATGCGATGGATATTCGAAGTTTCTTGGGACTAGCTGGTTATTATTAGCGTTTCATCAAGGACTTCTCAAGAATTGTTGTTCCTCTCACCCGACTGACTCGCAAGGAAATACCTTATGAGTGGAAGGAAGACTGTGAGAAGAGTTTCCAAGCTTTGAAAGATCTCTTGACCACTGCTCCCATCTTATCATTGCCAATCGAAGGAGAGAAGTACGAGGTATATACCGATGCTTCTGGTATTGGCCTCGGATGTGTATTGATGCAAAATGGCAGAGTCATTGCATACTCTTCCCGGCAACTGAAGAAGCATGCAGAGAACTACCCGGTGCACGATTTAGAACTAGCCGCAGTGGTATTTGCCTTAAAGATCTGGAGACACTACCTCTACGGAGAACAATTCATAGTGTACTCCGATCACAAAAGCCTCAAGTATCTATTTTCCTAGAAGGAACTAAACATGCGGCAAAGGCGTTGGCTCGAGTATCTCAAGAATTTTGACTTATCTATACAGTACCATCCCGGTAAGGGAAATTCTGTAGCTGATGCCCTCAGTCGAAAGCCGAGAGTAATATTGGCCAGTTGCATGATTCAACAATGGCAGCTATTAGAGGAATTCTCTAAACTCAAGATTAGCACTGACAAGCAAGACGGGTGCATTACTCTAGCCCATGTGAGTCTACATCCAGATTTGCTACCAGAAATTTAGAAGCTACAAGAAGAAGATCCTGCACTAGTGGAGATAAGGGACAAGCTGGAGGAGAGACTTGGTTTCATGTTGGCACCCGATGGAAGACTGTTATTCCATGAACGGACATGTGTACCCGACTATCCCGAGTTGAAGAAGAAGGTTCTTGAAGAAGCTCATCGATCAAGGTACACGATCCACCCTGGAGCCACCAAGATGTACAAAGACTTGAAGAGGACCTTCTGGTAGCCTAATATGAAAAGGGAGGTAGCGGACTTTGTATCTCGCTGCCCGACATGTCAACAAGTGAAGGCGGAACATCAGAAACCCGCCGAAAAACTGCATCCACTAGATATTCCCAAGTGGAAGTGGGAAGACATTGGCATGGATTTTATTATGGGCTTGCCTAAGACTAAAGGTGGACATGATGGAATTTGGGTAATTATCGACCGCCTAACTAAATCGGCTCATTTCTTGCCTATCAAAAGCCGATGGTCAGTTGATGTCCTTACTGTCTTGTATATCAAAGAGACGGTTAGATTGCATGGAGTTCCCGTGTCGATTGTATCCGATCGAGACCCACGCTTCACCTCTCATTTCTAGAAGAGTCTACAACACTCTCTGGGGATGAAATTCAACTTCATCAGTACTTTCCATCCCCAGACCGATGGACAGACCGAAAGGACAAATCAAGTTGTTGAAGACATGTTGAGAGCATGTATTATAGATTTCAGCGGAAGCTGGCACGACCACTTACCCATAGCCGAATTTGCATATAATTATAGCTATCAAGCCAGTATCCAGATGGCACCTTTCGAGGCACTCTATGGCAGAAATTGTCGATCTCCAATATGCTGGGATGAAGTTGATGAAAAGTAAATCCTAGGCCCATATTTGGTGAGAGATTCAACTGAAAAGATACACCCCATTCGAGAAAGGCTAAGGATAGCACAGTCCAGACAGAAGTCATATGCTGACAACAGGAGAAGAGATCTGGAATTCCAAGTTAGAGACCACATTTTTCTCAAGGTATCTCCTGGCCGAGGTATTAGAAGATTCGGTGTTAAGAGCAAACTTACACTGAGATTCATTGGTCCATTCGAGGTGTTGGAGAGAGTGGGCGAGGTAGCTTACCGCATTGCCTTGCCTCCACAACTATCGGAAGTGCACAATGTATTCCATATTTCTATGATGAAGAAGTATGTGCACGATCCTCTCCATGTCATCAACCACACTAACTTGGTGATACAGAAGGACCTTACCTATAAGTAGAAACCGATGAAGATCTTCGACCGAGAAGTCCGAGTTTTGAGAAGCAAGACCATCCCTATGGTGAAAATCCAATGGGATCGATGCTTAGAATAAGAAGCTACATGGGAAATTGAGGAGTCTATGAGAAGGAGATTTCCAGAATTATTCTAGTCTATGAGTATTTCTCACCCTCCTTGTCTTCATATACGCAGTTGAATTTGGGGACCAAATTCTTTTAAGTGAGGGAGGGTGTAGTGCCCCGTATAAAAATGATAATATATATATATATATATATATATATATATAATAAAATATAGACTTTTTCTCCAAGTAAATAAAAACTTTAGATAACTCTATGAGGAGACAATACTATAAGAGGGTTAAATAAAAGTTAGAATGCCCAATGAGGGCCCTTATATAAATATACCACCATGAAAGTCATCTTACATAATAAGGCTTCCGGTTCCAATAGACACTTCACTTAAATGGGGACTTTGCACAAGGTCATCAATTCATTTAGCTACAGGGCCACAACCCACGGTTTTAAAGCCCACAATACATATATAATAACCCATTTTATTATCAAGCAAGGCACAGAACAATACACACCCAGCATGGTTTGGAATAGGAACAGTGTAGGAACAGTGGGCATGAGAAAATAGCGCCCCTGACCTGGGTGGTATTTCCATAAATGGCGCCCCCAGACCAGGCGCCAATTCTTTTTGGACAAAATGAATATATATATATAATATATGTATGGAAGGCCCACAGGATGAAATGCCTGCGTACACAGACGCTAAATTCCCTAATTAGAGACTTCTTGGAAGTCGTTAATTCCATGCCAGCAACCTGCCAAACCGAATGCCATTATGATCCTTCCAGAAGTAAACATAAACAAGTTGTTTTTGCTGGCAACGCACCCCTTTTTCCCAATAACCGATTGAAGCATTAATTGCTTCTTTTTCCCTGGCAATGGACCCTTACGTTTTTCTTTCCTATAACTATCTCATACCCTTTAGTGTTAGAAGGTGATTGCCATCATCTGTGTAGTCTCTGCCTGTAGAATAGGGTCTTTACAGGAACGTACCTGAAGGGAGATCTTCATCCTACGTACTTCTTCCTGCTGTTGGGAAGATTGGTTTTCTTATCATCTATTCTATGTATTCACGTCAAAAGGTAGGTGTTCTCAAGATCTAGCTTAACTAGTAGTTAATATAGATTAACATGCATGCTAGTTAAATCTGGTCATTTGAGTCAGGGGTATGTCAAAAGGCTTAGTGGGAAGGTTAGGCCATGCCTATCTGAAACACTAAATCTTGCGTGAGTAGATTCTCCGCCAAGTACCCCCTGTACAGCACACGGTTTATACTCATAAACTTTTTCGATTCTTATAAATTAATCCATGTTTAAAATTTGATATCTATAAAATTAAACTCAGAAATTGTTGCATGAGCATGATCGTACAATCCTGCAAATGTCCATGTCGATCTATGTCTTTACTTTCTGATTCTGTGGACGTGTTATAAATCATGAATAGGAAGTACGTGATTAGTAGCCACCATGTTCAGAAATTCATATCTATTGAACTAAACCATAAAATTCTCGCACGAATATAGTTCTGTGATCTCGATATTTTTCTCTACCTACCCATGTCCTTATTTCCTGATTCGGAGAAACTTTGAAAATATGAATAGTAGCTAACCACCGTGTTCAGAAATTTATATCTATTGAACCAGACCATAAAATTCTCACATGAATATAGTTATGTGATCTCAATATTTTTCTCTACCTGCCCATGTCCTTATTTCCTGATTCCGAGAAACTTTGAAAATATGAATAGTAACTAACCACCGTGTTCAGAAATTTATATCTTTTGAACCAGACTATAAAATTCTCATATGAATATAGTTCTGTGATCTGAATGTTTTTCTCTACCTGCCCATGTCCTTATTTCTTGATTCGGAGAAACTTTGAAAAAATGAATAGTAACTAACCACCGTGTTCAGAAATTTATATCTATTGAACCAGACCATAAAATTCTCGCATGAATATAGTTATGTGATCTCAATATTTTTCTCTACCTGCCCATGTCTTTATTTCCTGATTCAGAGAAACTTTGAAAATATGAATAGTATTTTTGAGTCACAGAATGTACCTGCCCGGTGTAAATCACCCCAATTCATTGAATAGCGACACCCCGGGAAGACTTCAATTCATTAAATAAAGTCACCCTGGGAAGACTTCAATTTTTCAATTAGCGACACCCTTAGGTGACTTCAATTAAATGAAGTCCCCTCAGAGAGATGTCAATCCCATTTTTAGAAAAAATATAAACACCGCATTAGAAATTTCATATCTATGAAACCAAAACGTAACAATTTTGCATAAGCATGACTCTGAACTCCCGAGAATTTTCTCTACCTGTTCATATCCTTGCTTTCTGTTTCTGAGAATCTTTTACGATATGAATAGTGTTTTGAGTCACAGAATGTACCTACCTGGTATAAATCACCCCCTATTCATTAAATAGCGCCCACCCCCTATGTCGCTAATTCGTTTCCAATTTTTTTATTTTCTGATTTTCCTGGTGAAGGTGCTTCTGGTTGAGACGATTCCAAATATATATTTTTGACATTTTTCTGGAACCCGAAAGTCCACCAAAATACCTCGGAAAGGGTAAAAGAATTAAAGAACGGGATATAACTAAAACCCATTCTCGATTGAAATGAAGTCACCCGAAAGAGGCATCATTTCATCTTGTATTATTATTATTATTATTATTTATATATTTGAAATAGTGCCTGCTCCCTTGCCGCTAATTCTTTAAAAATCTGGAAAAATAGAGAAAAATACTCAGAAAATCCAAAAAAATAGGGAAAAATAGAAAAAAGTATAAAAAATTGAGAAACGCAAGAAAAGTGGGAAGAACCACTCAAACAAGGTAAATTTAAGGGTCAAATTAGGGTATTATTAGACAATATGAGATGTACTCCTAGTAATGTCAATTAAAGTTTGTCTACAACCCCTAGGCGCCAATTCCGTCTGTTAGCTGCCAATCTTCATTCTGATTACTGATTTGTCTCGTGATTCGTACCGATATAATCCTAGTACATGTTCCTACATCTTATATGCCTTTGAACTCTATTCCTGGTGATGCGGAACGGACATGCGAACATGTGACTCTAGCTCGCAACTCGTCCCTAAGCGAGGGAAACGCGGGATCATGCGCGGTTGAGGAACCAGCAGTGAGTCTCGAGTATTCGGCTCTTCCACGTGTACTCAGATTGAGTCCCGGGACGGGTCACACTCACTCACTCTCGCAGCGGTGATAAAAATATATATCGAGCTAAGTAACCTATCACTCTAGTAGCGGCATATAGAAATAAATATGAGTAAAGCAAATGCCGAGATGGGGAGCGGACACGATACCTCTACGCGGTGGGCGTGGGGAAGACGACCCCAGCCAAGTACGGTAACTCCCGGTAAAAATATTACAATAATTATAGAAGTTAATTTGCTTCCCACTCCATGCAGGGAGGTAAAGGGCTACAATGTGGGCCTGGGAGAACCGATCTTGGGTTGACGGGCAGCAACTTGGACAGCTCCATCGGTGCTGTTCGGATGAAGCGTGCTGCGGGTTATGGGGCCCACTTGCTGGCTGGTGGGCCGGGAATGGTACTGCAGCGACGGTGGCTCCTGGAGGGACGTTCCTTGGGAAGGCGACGTGCTGGTTCACCTTGTGGAAGGCGAGCCAGCCGGCCGGGCGGTCGGTGCGGCTTGCTGTCCACGGGCTGGTACTTCTGTTCTACAGTGCGCGACCCGGCGAGAACGGCTACTGCGAACAGCCCCGACCTCTGATTGACGTGAGACTGGCGCCGTTGGAAAGCTCTTTCGGAGAGATACGACCTATGGCCAGAGAAGGAATTTTTTCTATCTCTATAATGGCCTTGGTCGAATTTACAACATGCTGGTTCACAGAACTAGATCTGGTAGGATAGATTTTAATTTTCATGAGAATAAGGGTTGACCGAAGGGAAAACTTCGGATCTTGAAGTTGGCCCCTTTATGAAAGTTGGAGAGGGGGAAGTAAGGAAGACGCCAATAGTTTTTATGGATTTTCTAGAGGTGGTTTGACAAGGGAAATATATTTTTTGGTGGTTAGGGATCAGATCTGGACTGCACAGGATAGAACATATTTTAGCCTGAGTTTTAATTTTTCATAGGGGAAAAAGAACTCCTAAAATCGAGAGAACATTTGTGGAGGTGGGTTTTGGTGGGTAGAACACCCAGTCCAAATTTGGACTCAATCAGAAATAGAGAAGGGGGTCGAACAATGGAAGAACAAGGCTGCTGTGACAAGATCTGCACAGGGACAGATCTGTATGGGTCTAGATACTTAAATGGAAAGGAAAATGAAATGAAGGTTTAAAATCGGGGGACCTTTTATGAAGATGGGGATTGATATGGGGAACCTACCCTCAAAATCTCAACTTTGTCAGATCTGAGGTTTGGGAGATAAAATTCGGACACTGGACCTCTGTCCTAATGTAGATAGATCTCCGATGAGTTGGCGGTGGCGGTGGCGGTGCCGTGGCAGCTCAATGGCGGCGGCGGCGGCGGTGCTGAGCGTCGCACTCAGAGAGGTGGTGGAGGAGAGGCGTCACACCTCTGAATCAGAGCTCTAGGGGGGGAGAGAAGGGTGCGCCCTTAGGCTTGAGCAAATAATGGAATTTTTTCTTCATTAATGCTAAGTAAATCACAAAATACAAGGTATATATAGAAAATGTAAAAAGACCTAAACTATCCCTAGATCTAGGGTTAGGGGGGGGCAAATGGGGGAGATCATATTTAATTCTCCCATGTGTTTTGACCCCAAAAAATACAAAACCTATTAAACTAATATTAAAGGTTGGCGCCCGCTTGACTTTAAGGGCCATTATTTTTGAATTTTTTCACCCTTTGTCCCCTTAAATGGTCAAGCCATCTAGAAGGCCACCTTGGACATTTGACTAGCCCCACATGGGCCCTAAGGCTTAGGTGGACTAATGGGGAAGAAGGTGGGGGCCCCTTGCTGGACCTATTGGACTTTTGCACATAAACCCACTAAAACTTAAAGACTCATATTTTGGCTTATAAAGCCTTACAATTGCAAACATGTTTTCCCAAGGATATAAATGGACAAAAATGTAAACTAAAAAGTTAGTGCCCGGTGTTGATTCCCATCAATTCTCTCTGGGTGGGAAGAACTCGACCACGTCGAGTAACGGGTGCGGCTGCTCAAGTAGCTCCAGCGGATCCGTCATCGAACCTGGAAGCGCGGAGTACACTCCACTCCAAGTAATCGACACCTGCTCATCCCGTATAGATTCGATATACTCACGCTACTGGGGAATGAGGCTAGAGGTGGACACTCTGAGGTGGGGTCACTCTCAAAGGGGAGAAGGTGGCTCGAAGACTCATTAGGAATCACCGTTGGGTCCCTTTATGTGCCTAGATCCGATATGTTGAGGTAGAGCCGATCCCAAATTCCGGGAAGTCTACAATGTACGCAAAAGATCCGACTTGCCTCGCAGTCGAAAGGGACTGACAACGTGAGCTGACATGAGACTGACGTGACTTGATGCATGCAGACTCACTCTGCACTCAACAAAAAAAAAACACGGACTCACACAAGACCCTAGACAAACCTACGATTAGTCCGACCCATACACATACAATGGTGGACTAGGACATCCGAATGTGTGCCATGCGTACACAAGATGCAACCGATGGTTGACGGAATGAGGGAGTCCTAGACATCCTAAAGTAATCCACTCATGCACGGACGGTCCTTTGGATTTGGGAGGTTTGGGAGGGCTAGGAGTGTCGAATGCACCTTCTTCCTTACCCCTATATGATGGCCATGGATCAATCCCCTGGCTGAGTGTAGGTGGACTAGGCCGTGGGGAAGGGGTGTAGTAGTGGACTTCCCTAACAAGGTGGAATGGGTAAAGTGGGTCATAAGGCTCACTAGGTAAGGGGTTGAAGGGATCAAAGAAAGTGTGACCCCTCGAGCTTGGTTCCCATATGTCACGGTCCCATTACTAAAATTCTTGAAGGTGTAGATGCTCACCTTCATCCATGGTAAAAGGGACGGTGATCTCATGGAAAAAATATGGTTCCTCCCTCGGGCAAAAGGGAATGAAGTCAGGCTCGGCCAGCATAGGGAGGAATAAGAGAATCTCCGTGGTGACATGACCCACGGTGCACACGGAGGTGATAGACCCCAAGACGAGATGGGTGAAGCTACGACCTGTGGGTCGGTCGAAGCTTGGGGCCAATAAGTGTGTCAACTGCAACTGTCGGTCTAATCCCATAAGAAGGTCATCCAATGTATCCACATGGTGACTAGACCGGAATGTGGTATGGAAGGAGTTGATGGGTGCTAATGGTAGTGTGGGGTCCATGGATGGATAGCAAGGTGGGACCAAGCCTATCTTGAGCTAGCTAAGTAGTGGCTCGACGATGAAAAGTGTTCCTGTTAGAAACACGGGTGGCTCGGGCTGAGGTGGCTCCAAATGAGATGGTTCCGAATAAAGATCGGAAGGTGACGGTGATGGCAATGGAGCTCTCATGGGTGGGGAAGGACTGTCCTCCTCGAGGGGAAGAGGTCCTTGGGGTGGCACCGGGTTGACGGGCTCGGGCAAGAATCCGTCAATTTGAGTACACATCCTATCCAACCGATCCGAAATAGTTTTGAAAAGTTCGGCAATGGTTGGGTCTGGAGTAGGGGTATCGGGATGGACTCGCCCATGATCACTCGGCCTAGGATTGGGTTTAGGCTCATCTACATGTGGGGCTCCTTGCCTCCGACTATGACCCACTTGATTGGAAGAGATTGGGTGGGGTCGGTGGGAGGTGACTGGACTGGGTAGGTAAACCCTCCTAAGCTCACCCTTCATCTCTTGCCACGACTCTATAGGCCTTTGCCTCCTAATTTCCCTCAAATAGTCTATGTCCCTCCATGTTTCAGTGGCTTCGTAGAAAAATGGCCTTAAGGCAAGGTCGACTTGCATGGCATCAGACATAATGTAACACTCAAAATATGTGTCTATAGCGGCTTCCCACTCTAGGTAGTCACTCGGGACTTTGGAGCCATTGAAGTCCCAGGTTGCGGGCCTACGGGGGTGGTGGGGTTGGTTTTCCCATCTTTGGGCATATCGCCACCATGCATAAGATGCGGGCGTTTGGGAATCCATGGGACACGGGGAACTATAAGATGGACATGAAGACACTTGGATAAACACTAGACACGACTCTAAAATGACAATGCAAGTTGGAATGCCGACTCGACTACACACCTAGACTCAACCAATAGATGGTACGTGGCGGAGTCACGGGATCCGAAGATCCTCTCTCGCAAATGTGTGATCTTCCCGATAGGCGTAACCTAATGTTCAGACAACACCTTTTGATATATCCAATAAAGGTATGCAAATGGGACACCTAGACTTCGACACTTTTTTTTGGTTTTTAACCAAAACCACCCTAGACTCAACCTTCCGCTCTGATACCAATTTGATGCGGAACGGACACGCGAACTTGGGACACTAGCTCGCAACTCGTCCCTAAGCGAGGGAAACGCGGGATCGTGCGCGGTTGAGGAACCGATAGTGAGTCTCAAGTATTCGGCTCTTCCGCGTGTACTCGGATTGAGTCACGTGATAGGTCACAGTCACTCACTCTCGCAGCGGTGATAAAAATATATATCGAGCTAAGTAACCTATCACTCTAGCAGCGGCATATAGAAATAAATACGAGTAAAGCAAATGCCGAGATGGGGAGCGGACATGATACCTCCACGCACCGGGCATGGGGAAGACGACCCTGGCCAAGTATCGTAACTCCCGGTAAAAATATTACAATAATTACAGAAGTTAATTTGCTGTCCACTCCACGCAGGGAGGTAAAGGGCTACAATGTGGGCCTGGGAGAATCGATCTTGGGTTGACGGGCAGCAACTTGGACAGCTCCGTCGGCGCCGTCCGGATGACGCGTGCTGCGGGTTATGGGGCCCACGTGCTGGATGGTGGGCCGAGTGGGTCGGGAATGGTACTGCTGTGATGGTGGCTCCTGGAGGGATGTTCCCTAGGAAGGCGACGTGCTGGTTCGCCTTGTGGAAGCTGAGTCGGCCGGCCGGGCGGTCGGTGTGGCTTGCTATCCACGGGCTGGTACTTCTGTTCTGCAGTGTGCGACCCGGCGAGAATGTCTGCTGCGAACAGCCCTGACCTTTGATTGACGCGAGACTGGCGCCGTTGGAAAGCTCTTTCAGAGAGATACGACCTATGGCTAGAGAAGGAATTTTGTCTGTCTCTGTAATGGCCTTGGTTGAATTTACAACCTGCTGGTTCACAGAACTAGATCTGGCAGGATAGATTTGAAGGTTCCTAAGAATAAGGGTTGACCGAAGGGAAAACTTCATATCTGGAAGTTGGCCCCTTTATGAAAGTTAAAGATGCGAAAGTAAGGAAGACGCCAATAGTTTTTATGGCTTTTGTAGAGGTGGTTTGACAGGGGAAATATATTTTTTGGTGGTCAGGGGTCGGATCTGGACTGCACAGGACAGAACAGGTTTTGGCCTGAGTTTTAATTTTTCAGAGGGGAAAAAGAACTCCTAAAATCGAGGGAAAATTTGTGGAGGTGAGTTTTGGTGGGTAGAACACCCAGTCCAAATTTGGACTCAATCTAAAATGGGGAAGGAGGTCAAACAATGGAAGAACAAGGCTGTTGTGACAAGATCTGTACAGGGATAGATCTGTATGGGTCTAGAAACTTAAATGGAAAGGAAAATGAAATGAAGGTTTAAAATCGGGGGAATTTTTAGGGAGATGGGGATTGATATGGGGAACCTACCCTCAAAATCTCAACTTCGTCAGATCTGAGATTTGGGAGCTAACATTCGGACACTGGACCTCTGTCCTGATGTAGATAGATCTCCGGCGGGTTGGCGGTGGCGGTGCGGTGGCGGCTCGATGGCGGCGGCGGCGGTGCTGAGCGTCGCACTCAAAGAGGTGGTGGAGAAGAGGCGTCATGCCTCTGAATCAGAGCTCTCACAGCTCTAGGGGGGGAGAGAAGGGTGCGCCCTTAGGGTTGAGCAAATAATGAAAGTTTTTCTTCATTAATGCTAAGTAAATCACAAAATACAAGGTATATATAGAAAATGTAAAAAGACCTAAACTATCCCTAGATCTAGGGTTAGGGGGGGAAAATGGGGCAGATCATATTTAATTCTCCCATGTGTTTTGACCCAAAAAAATACAAAACCTATTAAACTAATATTAAAGGGTGGCACCCCCTTGACTTTAAGGACCATTATTTTTGAATTTTTTCACCCTTTGTCCCCTTGAATGGTCAAGCCATCTAGAAGCCCACCTTGGACATTTGACCAGCCCCACATGGGCCTTAAGGCTTAGGTGGACCAATGGGAAAGAAGGTGGGGGCCCCTTGCTGGACCTACTGGACTTTTGCACATAAACCCACTAAAACCTAAAGACTCATATTTTGGCTTATAAAGCCTTACAATTACAAACATGTTTTCCCAAGGATATAAATGGACACAAATGCAAACTAAAAAGTTAGTGCCCGGTGTTGATTCCCATCACCTGGAATCTACCTTATACTCTCACAATGGCAACCCTTGAAATTCTATATTGGCTATAAATGAGAGTGGATGTCAAAAGAAATACATGAAATGCTGTGCATATTGGGCCCGGTCTGGTCTTGGGAGGAGCGCCCGAAGGTACTTGTGCCCATGGGAGTGTATTGACCACGATGTTTGGCATTGCACCGAAGTACTTGCTTGACTTGAGACACTCCACACATACTCTCTCTCTACTTGCTTGACTTAACTTGTGTGGCCCAGAACGGGCGATACTTGACTTGCGTGGCCTGAAAAAGGGCAAAATACTTGCTTGATTGAAATAGCCAATTCTATTGACACATACTTGATATTACTTTCTTAAACACGAACTTTTACTTGCTTGAACATGACTCTTACTTACTTGTACATGAGTTCTTGCTTGCCCGAAGAGTGGCATCTACATCTATAAAGTTCTTGATATACTGCTTGTCAAATACTTGAAATCATGCGATACTCTCTCTATACAGTTCTTGACTTCTTACTTGTTCATCATGCATAAATATACTCATATACCTGATTTTCGTACTTATTCATCGTACATTGCTATACCTGCATTACATATAACATGTAAATCACTTAAAGACTGCTCAAACTTGAGATGTTATTCCTACTGAGTGATTCGCTCATCCAGTTGCTTCCTAATATTTTCAGGTAATTCTAATAGCGACATCCACCCGAATGGGAATGAGACCGAGTGAAGAGTGCTAGAGTCACCGATCGTCTACCATCAGCTAGTCGTGTATTTTGACATTCTTGAGTCTCCTTTTGTATTTTCTAGTTATGTTTGGTCTAGTCGATTGAATCCTTGTTAAGGCATATAGCCTAGTATTTGGATTTTAATTTGGAATTGTCATGGACTAGCTTTATCATCTTTTGATTAATCGTTTAGTTGTCACTTTGGACTATTGGGATCACTAGATATTATTAGTCTTTTGCGCACTCCGTATTTATGTATGTCAAATTTTATCGCTCTAATGACACGATCTATATAGACGCGTCACGCATCCGAGTATCTTCCGCGCTCGGGACGTGACATTGCTACATTGAAACAAAGGACTTTATTAGTGGCCAAGTTGTTGTGTCCTTGTAGTTTTGATGCTGTCTAACATCATTAGTCATTTCATTAGTCATTGGCATTCTGAGGTTTTGATGTTGTCTAACACCATGTATCATTGACCTTCTAATGACACTTTGATATTTTCAAGGTAGTTCAAGCAAAAGGCTCAAATGAAAAGAAAGAAATCAAGTGCACAGAAATTGAAGCAAGTGGTTGCACAGAAAATAAGACAAGTTGGATTGGGAAGAAACGTCAAATCCAGCAGCAAATCAAGCATGGCTGAAGGGCACATTAAAAACAATTTTCACAAGGGTAGTGTCGACCTCACAGGCTGAAGTGTCGACCTCACCATCTCAGCTGCCATCTGTCTAAAGGATTCCTAAGGGTAGTGTCGACACTATGTTCCCAGGAGGTCGACCTTAGACCCTTCCAGAGAGCATTGTAAACATTCCTTCACACTGCGGTGTCGACCTCATCTCATAAGTAGGTCGACACTATGATGCTTCCAAGAAGCTAGAGACTGGAATTCATTCAGGCACGTCAACCTTAGCAGCTACTGCGTCAACCTCTCTATTGCTTAATTGAAGAAGAGCTCAAGCAAGCCAACAAGAGTGTTGACCTCACCTCTTCAACAGCTCGACCTCAGACGGCTTCCAGAGACCGTTATATGGGCAGTTTCCTAAGACAGGTCGACTCTGCATTTACAGCCGGTCGACCACAGACATCTTCCAGAGAGCATTATATTGGCAGTTTTCTTAAGAAGTGTCGACACTTCCTTTACAGGAGGTCGACACTGTGGTTCTTCCAGAAGCATTTTAAGCTATTTTTTTAAACACGTCAGATCATCCAGGGAATATAAATATGAACTGTAAATCCCCAAAAACATGGATTTTTAGGTCTGGAGCAACTCTCAAGGTCAGACATATGACTCAACCATCATCACCATATCTGAATGACTTTTTGGTGGCAGCTGTGACAGAGTTCAAATATGGCAAATGTCACACCACCTGTTGTTGGCAGCCAATGGGATATGATCCTAGAAAGGCACACTAAGCAGAGAAGTGACCTGAGCCAATGAGGAAGCAGTCTGCAGGATGTTGTCCACAAGGATCATTAAATGCTCAGATTTGGAACAGAAGGAAAGTTTTATTGTATATTTCCTTTGTACCAATCAAAAGAAAGCAAGTGTGAAGACACCTTTTCCACTCAAGCTGAACCAATAAGTGGACAATTTTTTGGTGGGAAAATTTCCTCTCTTGATGAGCCAAGAACGGACACGCACCTCCATGTATTGGGTGTGCTGTAACCAGAAGAAGGAGGAGAAGCTGCTGCTGCTAGTACTGCTGGCGCCCCTTGGAGAAGAGTAGGACAACACAAGAAGCCAGCTGCGTCCAGAACTAAAAGTGAAGAAGAAGGAGAAGAAGGTGAAGAGCTTAAGACCATTTTGTGAAGATCTGAAGCAAACCCACAAGCTCTTCTTCCACTTGATGCTCGCTCATCCCCTGCCTTTTGCAAGTCCATATGTTTCCGTTGGATCATATATGCATAGATATGTACATATGTATCTGTAGATAGATATATATGCATGCATGCGTTAACTTCCTTTTACTGCTATCCCCTGGATCTCCCCTCCGCTGTGTTCTTGTGTCGACTTTAGCTCTCACGCGGTCTTCAGCCACGCGATCACGGCAACCCTCGGGTCACCGGAGTTCCTTTGTAGGCTGGCCCTCAAGACCTCCGGCCCCGAACGGGGGAGTCGATACGATCGTAACAACCCATGGGTCACCGGACTCCCTTGTAGGCTAGCCCTCGGGACCTCCAGCCCCAAATGGGGTAATTTTACTGGTGTCGTCGCTTATGCGCACACCGGGATGTTTCGGGGCCGTCGGAGTTCTCTCCGTAGGCCGCGCCACATTTTTTTCCCCGGACCCTTCGGGTCTAGGGGAGATGCTGCCCAAATTTTGTCAGGCGAATAACCCATAAGAACGAACGAGCAGAATAAGCTCTGTGGGGAAAAGAACAGCATATGTCGAAAACCACTGAAACAAACCGAATCTCTGAGTTCTTGCATAAACTTTTCTAATAAAACGCTCGAATCATCATGGTAATCCACCTGAAAAAACAATTAAAACACTTAAATCTTCCTTCCACAAACATAATCCATCAATAAGATGAACAAACCAATCAATAAATTTGTTCGCAGTTGAAGGAAAGAAGAAACAGAGCACAAAAGGGTTGAAAGAAAGCTATACGATGCTTAATCCAGCGGTCCTAATCCGGCGCGGGCTAATCCGGCGCGCTCCCCCCCCACGCCGGTTTAGCCCCACACTCAAATCCACATTCAAACTCTTGGAATGAATAGTATGCGCTCCCATCACTTTATGAGCCTAAACCCGGCGCGCCATTCTTCTTGAACTTAATCGGCGCGCCCTTCTTCCCCTTTGGATCCCTTTTAACCGGCGCACCCCCCCTTTGTATTATCCTTATCCAGCACACCCCCTCGAGCTTCCTTATTCGGCGCCCCCCCCCTTATAATGACATAACCGGCGCGCCCCTTCAATACCACCAAATTCGGCGTGCCTGAAGGGGGATAATGATTAATTAGATAAGAGAAAAGACTTGAAGCTAATGAATAAAACTAATCGAAAGTTTCCCCTCTGCTATAATCCAAATTTTGTTCCGGGGGCGCTGCCCCCCTGACCGCGCAGGTCGATCCGCGTGCGAGGGCGCACGTTGATGAATTCGGGCTTTGCACTTAACGATTCACTTCCCCGGACTGTGTGTGAAGGGAAGAGCAATGACGCCCCGTGGCATCGGATGTGGTCCTCAGAAATCCCGATATGGCCATAGTCGGCAACCATCTCAGGCTAATAGATCATTAATCTGACTCCGCCATGCCCGGGCATATAGATGCTCCGATTTTTCTGTAATGATTGTGAGGTGTTCATATAGGACATTTGTTCGAGCACCAAATGATCGATTTATGACCGAAACGGCTTCAAATATCTCTCTGCACCCCACTATAAGGAATTTTAATGCTTTTTCAATATGCCATTCACTCCTTTCATAGAAACTAATATTTAGGCCATGAGGCCCCTTTTCTTGGCGATTAATCTGAGGTCTTCCCCTCTCTGAGGGGATGTAATTAACGATGTAGCCTTTATGGCGCGGCGGGTCTCCAGTCCCGACTCGATATCCACAATCGTCTGATTAGTCAGACGGAGCGCACCCCGGGCTTCGGACCACTCCAGTCTTGAAGCCCGAACACATTGTCACCTAGGTGACTGGCACGCCCTCGCACTTGATAAAAATGATAAACCGATAAAAAGAACACTCCGATATCTTCACCTTGAAATTTAGTGCGTTCCACAGCAGCCACTCGGCTTTGAAAGTTCAGACCATGAAGATTATGTGTACAAGCTGGACAGGGCTCTCTATGGCTTGAAGCAAGCACCTACGGCTTGGTATGAAAGGTTAAGCTCTTTCCTCACCGAAAATGGATACACAAAAGGTAAAGTAGATTAAACACTTTTCACCAAAAAGTAAGGTTAGAACATCTTGATTGTTCAAATTTATGTTGATGATATCGTGTTTGGATCTAAAAAATCTGAAATGTGTGAGGAATTTGCTAACCTTATGACTAGTGAGTTTAAGATGAGTTTAATAGGTGAACTTCAATTTTTTCTCGCCTTAAAGGTTAACCAAGGTGCATATGGGTGCTTTATAAGCCAAGCCAAATATATTAAGGAGCTGCTAAAAAGGTTTGACATGAAAAATTGTAAGTACTGGTGCGGACACAAGAGCGAGCGAGAAGCACAAACCGGCGAGCCGTCGGTACCGTACGCGGAGCACCACCCAGGCTACCTCAGCTTCCATCTGGCTCGGAGATAGTCTGGAGACTCCCCCTTGAGTCTCGATATTTATAGTATTTACTGGGACTTTATTTGTATGTAATGTATTTTTATTTGGCTTTACTTGGATTGTAAATTGGATTGTAAGAAGGGTTTATTTGTAAAATGGGACCACCTGGGTGCCGCGGGCCCCCCATCTCTTCTCCCATTGATCCACCTCATCTCTTGGGCCCATGTGGGGTCAGTCAAACCTCCATGGTGGGCTTCTAGAAGGGTTGGACCAAGGGGGGGACAAAGGATTATAAAATTCAAAAAAAAGGGCACCAATGTCAAGGGGGCGCCCCATGATATTATAGTTTAATAGGATTTGAATTTTTATTTTAATTTGGTCCAAATCACATAGGGAAATAAAATGTGGACTCCCACTTTTACCCCTCCCCAACCTTAGATCTAGGGATAGTTGATGTCTTTTTGTATTACATATATATTGCTTGTATTTTCATTTTGAAGGGAATTGATGCATAAGAAAATCAGAATTTTGTTGGAGCTCCAAGCAAGGGCCGCCCCTCTCTCTCTCTCCTCTCTTGTTCTTGCAGCTGGGAAGGCTGTGTTCTGAGGTGAGAATCTTCATCTACCTGGTGTGGAGTTCATCGTTGCTGCCGCCGCCGCCATCGAGCCGCAATTGCACCACCACCGCCTCCGTCGGTATTCTGCCAATCGGGTGACAGCAGGCCATTCTCGGATTTTTAACCCTCAACCACGAGTTCATATGGAGCCCAAACATTCATGGTGAGTTCCAGGGGTCTTCACCACATCCCAAAAAATTTGGATGGGCTTCTAGCTTCCATTTTGCAATTTTCCATTTTCGTTCTTCCTTTCTATCCAGATCTGCCAGCTTTCAGTCTAGATTCACAGTAGCTCTGCGTTTCCCCTCTTCGGACCTCCTCCCGATTTTTGATTGAGCCCCCCATTTTACTGGAGGGTCTTTCCAACACCCCCTCCATCCACGAATTTTCGTGGAATTTCTAAAGACCTTCACCTATTTTCTAAAAATCACTTTGAGATCTCCACTCAGTCCTGTCTGTCTCTGTCTAGATCCTACCACCCACCAGTATAAAATATCTTTTCCCATCCAAACCTCCACCAAATCGGTCAAAAGAATTATTGCCGTTTTTCTCTCTCTACTCTCTACAACTTTTATGAAGAGCTTGAGGTCTGAATCAGAGATCTACCCTACGGTCAACACCAACTCTCAGGAAACTTCAGTTCTACTCGGCCAGATCTAAAACTGAGATCAGTCCGATTCTAAAATCCCCCATCAGAATCACGATCCCAACAAAGTTTCTGCAGTCCTAGAGAGTCGAAGGATTTCGAGAGAGCTTTCCAACGGTACCTCTTGTGCATCGATCCGACATCGGTGCTGTTCGTAGCGATAGATCTCGCCAGATCGCGCGCTGCAAAATAGAAGCAACAGATCCGTGGGCAGCAACTCCAAGACTTGGAGATCGGAGCCGATCGGCCTCCGGCCGGTGTTCCAGCCCGGCCGCCGTCCAAGGGAGTGCGCCACCAGGTGTCACCATCCCAGCGGGACCCACCCCGTCAGGTCCGGAGGACTGAGCAGCACGTGGGCCCCACGAACCCGCAGATCGCACCGTCCGGACAGCACTAAAACGTTGGTTTCGGCACCGTCGGAGCGACATCAAGATGATGCCCGTCAACCCAATTCCCACTACTCCCGGGCCCCACATGTGACATGTTACCTCCCTGCATGGAGTGGGTCAAAATTTTGTACCGCTGTAAAATTTGTTAACCGGGAGTACGGATTTGGCCGGGGTTGTCTTCCACACACCGGGAGCGTGGAGGTAACGGTCTTAACTCCTTGGCATTTCATTTGCTTAGCTAGTATCTGGTCATATGCCGCTATGAGCGTGTTAGGATTCTAGCCCGTGAGTTCATGTCACCGCTGTGAGCAAGAGAGTGACTCGTCCCGTGGCTCGATCCGAGCACGGAAGTGAGTCGACCACCCTTGACTCTGCCGGTTTCTCAACCGCGCGGATCCACGTTTCCCCTCGCTTGGGATGACGAGTGGGCTTGCATTTCTGTTAGCGACGTATAGCCCATAGGAACTCTTAGTGCCGGGCTGAAGTGTCTCTCCTATTCATATGTTGCTGGTCGCATCTCCATTTAGAGTCCGAGGTTCGCATCACTTAGAGTCAGTCGCCGTGTCCGTCCTGCATCAAGTACATTGCAACTCCTATGGGGACCAACACATCATTGGATGTGGATGAGAAAGGTAATTTTGTAGATGCAAAAACTTATATACGTATGATTGGTTCATTGCTTTATTTGACTGCATCTAGACCGAACATCTAGTTTAGTGTATGCCTCTGTGCTAGATTTTAAGCTAGTCCTAGAGAATCCCACTTGATTGTCGTCAAGCGTATCCTTAGATATCTTGTCGAGACTCAAGATTTAGGGTTTTGGTATCCATCATCATGTGATCTTTCTCTCATTTCTTACTCAGATGCTGACTACGCAGGATGCGACCTGGATCGCAAGAGTACTAGTGGATATTGCCAATTTCTGGGCGAGTGTTTGATCTCTTGGGCCTCCAATAAACAACACTCGGTTGCCCTCTCTACCGCAGAGGCAGAATATGTTGTTGCGGGGAGTTGTGGCACCCAAGTGTTGTGGATTAAACACCAACTTCAAGACTACTTAGTGGATCTTGGGTGTGTCCCGATTCTGTGTGATAACACAAGTGCGATAAATCTTGCTAAAAATCTAGTCCAGCACTCCAGGACCAAGCACATTGAAATTATGCATCATTTTGTTATAGATGAGATCCTTAAGAAAAATTTTGAACTACACTTTGTTGATACATTGAACCAAGTTGCTGACATTTTTACCAAACCCTTGTATAATGATAGGTTTTCTACACTTAGAAGGGAGCTTGGTCTGTGCAGACCTCAAATCAATAAGGATTGAAGTGTTCAATATCTCTCACTATTGTTGCTTGTTGATTGGTCTGAACTGCAATAAAAAATTTTGAACATAAAATCTGATGCATAAGCTTTTCATATCAATACAGGTCTTTATGCATTGGCATGCACTATTTGATAGGTCCATGTTCATGATGCATTGCATTGGTTGCAGCATTATTTTTGTTTGGTTTTGTTTTTTTTTACCATGGTATATAAAATGGTAAAGTGTGGAAAGATAGGTTATGATTGCCTGAAAGCATTCACCATGCGTGAGGATACACCTTCGCCGAGTACCATGTGTCGATATTTCATTTAGGCCATATTGTCAGGGGGAGCAACTACTTTGAACCGTTCTTGCATACATGTTGTCTTCATTTTGTCAACGTTAATAAGTGTACAACCATTGGCATGAACTTCCAAATCATATATTGATATCTTGCTGATGATCAGGTCAACCCCAGCACGACTCAGGTCGACCTCTCGGTGGTACTTAGGTCGACCTCACAGGTCACTCGTGGTTAGAAACTGCCCTCTATTTAAGCTCATTGCATATACTCAGGGGGAGTATTCTCTACTCATTCTCTTCACTTGCTAATCATGCTTATTTGAAAATTCAATGGATCGTTTCTTGTTGCTGTCACTGGCTGTTCTGATCGCCTTCTTGAAAAATCTGAAATTCAGTAGTTTCCAATCTGTGTACCATGATCATACAATTGAGTGATATTTAAAGTAAGAATCTTCATTCATTCTGTAGGCTGGGCAAACAAGTTTGTAAGGTGATCATCGGTAGTGGGAGTTGCATCAATGCAATCTCCACGGGTACTGTCTCCCGTCTTGGTCTTACACCCGTGGATCATCCTTGCCCCTATCGAGTATCATGGGTGGATTCCACCTCCATTCCGATCAGGCTACGGTGTCAGGTCCCACTGCAATTCCATGCCTACCGTGACGAGATCTGGTGTGATGTCCTCCCCATGGAGGTGGGCAGCATTATTCTTGGTAGGCCTTGGTTATTTGATCGGGATGCCACACTTCATGGCCGGTCGAACACATGTACCTTCGACCATGCTGGCCAACGGATTCTCCTCCAACCCTCTTAGCCCAAGAAGCCCTCAGTTAGGGGTCATACTGGCCCTAGTACTCAGGAGCCTTCCATTCCCAGGCCCAGTACCCCACCCCCAGCTCGGGCTATGACCGTTACATCTGGACCAGGTGAGCCCTCCACTAGGAGATTGATGATGATTAGCTCCCGGGAAATGGAGCGGGAGGCTAGTAGCGGCTGCCCTGTGTTTGCTATTACGGTCCGCCGAAGTCTGAGGGTGAACTCCCACCCTATGTCATTCCTATTCTGCAGGAGTTCGCTGATATTTTTCCCGAGGAGCTTACCGAGGGACTCCCACCCATGCGGGATATTCATCATGCTATCGACCTGATTCCGGGCTCCTCATTGCCCAATCTTCCTCACTATCGCATGAGTCCCACGGAACATGCCGAGCTAAAACGGCAGGTCGATGAGTTGATGTAGAGAGGGTCTGTTTGGGACAGCATGAGTCCGTGTGCTGTTCCCACATTACTCACCCCAAAGAAGGATGGCACGTGGAGAATGTGCATTGATAGTCATGCCATCAACAAAATCACAATGAAGTACAGGTTCCCTATTCCCTACCTAGATGATATGCTAGACATGATGGCCGGTGCCACTATCTTCTCGAAGATCGATCTTAAGAGTGCCTACCATCAGGTGAGGATTAGGCCAGGTGATGAGTGGACGACCGCATTTAAGACCAAAGATGGTCTATATGAGTGGTTGGTTATGCCCTTTGGGTTGACCAATGCCCCTAGCACCTTCATGCGACTCATGACTCAAGTCCTTCAACCATTCATTGGAGTCTTTGTAGTGGTATATTTTGATGATATCCTTATCTACAGTCGCACCAAGGGGGACCACTTGGACCATCTACGGCATGTCTGTCTTCTATTGAGGCGAGAGCAGCTGTTTGCGAACCCACAGAAGTGTGCCTTCATGACACCTCAACTTACCTTCTTGGGTTTTATTGTGTCTAGTACTGGGGTCTCCGCCGATCCGGAGAAGGTTCGGGCCATTGTTGAGTGGCCGGATGATGGGGTCATCACCATCCGAGCTGACCGGGAGATTCGTTCTCCTACAACTGCGCAGAGCTGCCCCTGCTGAGCACCTGAGCCATAGTAGAAGCTCTGCCACGACGAACCTTGGAAGATTCATGCCACAAGTTCTTCTGCAAAGTTTTTCCTCTTTCTGTCTACTTTCAGAATCAATAAGTGGAACTTCTATCGACGTCTGTGGGCCATAGTTATCATTTTTCTCCCTCGGGTACGCGGTTCAGCTTCCCACAGCCTACACCGACCTGTCATCAGTGTTCAGAGTCCCTTGGTCTTCTCCGGCATCGTTTTGCTTCCCCGTCAATTTTTCTGCGAAGAGGACTCGTCCACGATTCCAAAAACTCCAGCGGTGCTTGATTCTGAGTTCGGGAGCTCACGGGGCATCCTCTGCAACCTGCTATTGGCCGCCAGAAGCTGCTAGTCCAAGAATCTGCCTCCCTGGTCGGGCCTCCACCCAGACCAGCGTCGGCGCCAGAAGAAATCAAAAAAATTTGGACGACTTCCCTGGCCTCCTACGAAGATTTTCCAGGTGGTTTCATCCCCAACAAAATTCAGCATCAGTCGTAGCAACCATTTCTTCGATCATCTGTCAGCACCCACAGAACGTGGACAGAACCGGCGACCTCCCATCTTCAGTGTTCCTCTCTCAAGTTCCCCTCCCCGCTTGGCCGGCTGAAGGCCCCTCCCTATGTGGAGGTAGTTTAGTTGTAATATCACTTAACCCCCACCCCAAGATCCCCCTCCTGCGAGAGGTGTAGTATTGTAATCATTTGGGCAGGTCAAGCTACCCCGACGCGGCGTGTGGGGATCCACCTGCCTCCCCGCTCGCCCTCGTCTCCGAGTGGGACCGGTTTCTTCAAATCGGTCGAGTAAGTGCTCCAAACTTTGCTATAATTTGTACTTGTTCTTTCAATATTAGTTCATAAACTCCGCTGGCCGTGAATGAGAGCCCGATCCTTAAGCTCCTTTGCTATAAGTGATCACCGTGGGAAAAGAGTGGAACCCGTGCCCTCGGCACGACGTCGGCTCCCTTGAATTGGGCTGCCATTACCCTTGAGAATCAACTTAGGCCTTGCTGGCCCTCTACCAACAAGAGCCCAGCCCACACAACCTCCACTTGGCATTGCCAAGTTACCCCGGGTCTTGGGGAGCATCGGGTGAGCGGTCGCCGACATCGATCTGTTTGACTGCGATTGTGCTTGTTTGTTTAAGTCCTAGGTTGTGTCACATCAAAGTGGTATCAGAGAAAGTTTTAGACTTGTCTCTACTAAGTCTAGTCCTTGGGCACATTTGCATTCATCAACATGGCTACCTCTCTTTGGTCACATTCATCCCACTCGACCCCCCACAAGGGACCGATCAACCCTCCATTTGACATAATCTCTTTTGAGGATCTCCTCTTCGAGGGATCATGCTATAGTGCCTACCTAAAGTGGGAGGTCACCATGGAAAAACACTTTGAGAGAACTATGGTTTATGGACCCGCAAGAGTCCGCGTTGCCATGGGGCAATTTCGGGGTCAAGCCAAGGAAAAATGGAGGAACATAGTGGGCTTAAGGGACGTTAGGAAACAAGAACCCATTTCCTCATGGGATGATATGAAGAAAGAACTTAGAAAAATCTACATCCCCAAATATTCCCACCCCTTCTACTCAAACACCCCAAGCCCGAGGTGCACTACCACTCCTCCATCCCCACCCGACCAACATGATACCACCTTTGGGCCTCCTCACTCCCAACAAATCACTTCTCAACCATCATAACTACACTTCGCGACCAAGTCCTCTCCCTTAAGGCCCAAATAAACCAAGCATCCACCTCTCCACCAAATCCCCTAAGGGTCCCCACACTCCAACCAAAACCCCCTTCCGCAAACCTCACTATCCAAACTCAATTGGCCCCCACTTCCCCCCCTCCACAACCGATCGATCCCAATGGGAAGAGACCCCTAACCGATCCGATTTCCCCAATAAGGACCACCATTCAAACCCAAGTGGACCCCATGTCCATCCCTCCACCTAGACCCATGACGGCTACCACCACCCAACCCACAATCCCTCACCAAACCCATACCCCACATCTCCCCTTGGTCCCCACCACTACCCCTCCATCGTCCCCTAAAAAGGGTACACCCCCCAAAACTCATCAACCCAAATCTTGTCACCCAACCCACCTTCCACTTCCAACCCCAATCCTATCCCAACCTAGGCCTCCACTACTTCCACTCCCAAACCCCACTCTACCAATCCCAATCCAAGTTTCCCTTTACCCTCCACCCCGGGAGCACCACACACCAACCCTCATCACCCCAAAAGACCCCCTCACCTCCTTGGTAGAAGAACTCATACCCGATCCAATAGTTGTGAGCACTCCAAACCCACCCCCCACCTTGGAGGAAACCCAAGTCCGAGTTGAAGAAGAAACCTTACACAATGGTCTTTACCTTACACCACCCTCTCTAGTTGGGGCGGAGCTCATCTTAGGAGAACCCATTGTTAGTTGGCTAAAGGAGAGCCCAATTAGAGAGATCCCGGCCCATGTTTTCCCTCCCATAGAACAAGACCTTCCCATAGTGCCCTTCTTCTCCTATCACACCACAATCCAAGCATCCTATCAAGTGGAAACCTTAGAGGACCTTCTCAAAGGCATAGCATGGCAATTAGAGATGACTAGCATGTTGACCCCTATGGTCGAACAACCTAGGGGCATTAGCCTCCTACACCTATGCATAGGGTCTATCACCTCGGTTTGCACCATTGGTTGCTACACTAGCGACCTCCTTCTATTCCTCCCTACACCCGATGAGCCCAACCTTCTCCCCGATTTAGAGCTTCTTATCTCGGGTAGAAAGCCAAGCCCTCCACTCATGGACGACCCACTTGCCAAGAACATTGGCCCAACTATCATGGAGAAGGATGACTTAGCACCTTTTGAAGATCTTGAGGACATGGAGTTCCTCCCCCTAGGTAACCCATTTTATGATCCATATGATCCATTCCAATGGGAGTCAAGAGACTCGTGTGACCCAAACACTTTATCCACCACCCATATTTCCCTACACCAACTCACCATGTTTGACCCAATTCACTCCATCTTAGACCCGAGTTACACCTTGGGAGCCATGACCTTGGGCCACATATCCCTAGGTAATGAGGTTGTGCTCCACCCCATGATGACCACCTTCTTAGATCCATTCGACCCTTTCCAATAGGAGTTCAAAGGTTGTCCCACACCTATACACATGGAAGTCACCCATAGGAAAAACATGCATGTGTCTAGGCTTACCACACCACTTGGCATGAACACTATGTTGGGTCCATTCATTCATATCACCCACATGTCAAGTAGAAAGTATGAGTGGTCCATATTCGGATGTATTGGTCCACCTTCATTCATCATGGGTCTTAAGCATGTCAAAAGCATCTACGGATGTCCTGGTCCCCCGACATTCATCACCACTTTGCATGATAGGTTCACATATGGTTGCCCCGGCCCACCTAGGACCACCAAAGTCTACATGACAACATTGCATGATAAGTCCACATATGGTTGCCCCGGCCCACCAAGGTTCATCAAGGTCTATATGGCATCATGGCATGATAGGTCCATCTATGGTTGTCCAGGTCCACCCATAACCACTAAAAGGATAGCATTCACAAAATTGCATGATAACCTTGCAAGCGCATCAACAAGAGTCATGAAATCTACAAAAGGCCGACCGACTCAATGGCGTCACCAAGAAATCCAAATGGTTGATTCCGGGATGGTGAGGAATGAGAGGCTCTCACATAGAGACAACTCAAGATTGAGGTTTTGTGGGATCAGCCCCTTCCAGATTTTGAGGTGCATTAGCCCCACTACTAAGTTAGGCCTCCTCAAGGGATACGGAGTTAACTTCAGTTTCAATGTGGAAATCCTTGTGCCACACAAGGGACCCATGGTGGAACCAAGTGAGAATTTCAAGCCCCCTTCCTCCCTTGAGAGAGCACCCACCCCTCCCCATGTGAGCACCATCAGCCCAGAGAGCCCGACGTAAGCAACTTGAGAGAATATTGGATGAACAGGTAATCATCACTCGGAGCAAGGTGAACGGGCTCTACCTCGCTAGGTGGAAGAATCGGCTTCTTTAGGAAGACATGTGAGCGGTACCACCTCTTACTCGACGGAGTCGAGTTCTCCGCACCCCGGGAGTATGATGGGGTCATCACCATCCGAGCTGACCGGGAGATCCGTTCTCCTACAACTGCGCAGAGCTGCCCCTGCTGAGCACTTGAGCCATAGTAGAAGCTCTGCCATGACGAACCTTGGAAGATTCAGGCCACAAGTTCTTCTGTAAAGTTGTTCCTCTTCCTGTCTACTTTCAGAATCAAGAAGTGGAACTTCTATCGACGTCCGTGGGCCATAGTTATCATTTTTCTCCCTCGGGTACGCGGTTCAGCTTCCCACAGCCTACACCGACCTGTCATCAGTGTTCAGAGTCCCCTGGTCTACTTCGACATCGTTTGGCTTCCCCGTCAGTTTTTCTGCGAAGAGGACTCATTCATAATTCCAAAAACTCCAGCGGTGCTTGATTCTGAGTTCGGGAGCTGATGAGGCATCCTCTGCAATCTACTGTTGGGCGCCAGAAGCTGCCAGTCCAAGAATCTGCCTCCCTGCTCGGGCCTCCACCCAGACCAGCATCGGCGTCAGAAGAAATCAAAAAAAATTGGACGACTTCCCTGGCCTCCTACGAAGATTTTCCAGGTGGTTTCATCCCCAACAAAATTCGGCATCAGTCGCAGCAACCATTTCTTCGATCATCTATCAGCACCCACAGAACGTGAACAGAACCGGCGACCTCCCAACTTCGGTGTTCTTCTCTCAAGTTCCCCTCCCCGCTTGGCCGGCTGAAGGCCCCTCCCTATGTGGAGGTAGTTTTAGTTGTAATATCACTTAACCCCCACCCCAAGATCCCCCTCCTGCGAGAGGTGTAGTATTGTAATCATTTGGGCAGGTCAAGCTACCCCGACGCGGCGTGTGGGGATCCACCTGCCTCCCCGCTCGCCCTCGTCTCCGAGCGGGACCGGTTTCTTCAAACCGGTTGAGTAAGTGCTCCAAACTTTACTCTAATTTGTACTTGTTCTTTCAATATTAGTTCATAAACTCCGCTGGCCGTGAATGAGAGCCCGATCCTTAAGCTCCTTTGCTATAAGTGATCACCGTGGGAAAAGAGTGGAACCCGTGCCCTCGGCACGACGTCGGCTCCCTTGAATTGGGCTGCCATTACCCTTGGGAATCAACTTAGGCCTTGCTGGCCCTCTACCAACAAGAGCCCAGCCCACACAACCTCCACTTGGCATTGCCAAGTTACCCCGGGTCTTGGGGAGCATCGGGTGAGCGGTCGCCGACATCGATCTGTTTGATTGCGATTGTGCTTGTTTGTTTAAGTCCTAGGTTGTGTAACATCAAAGTGGTATCAGAGAAGGTTTTAGACTTGTCTCTACTAAGTCTAGTCCTTGGGCACATTTGCATTCATCAACATGGCTACCTCTCTTTGGTCACATTCATCCCACTCGACCCCCCACAAGGGACCGATCAACCCTCCATTTGACATAATCTCTTTTGAGGATCTCCTCTTCGATGGATCATGCTATAGTGCCTACCTAAAGTGGGAGGTCACCATGGAAAAACACTTTTAGAGAACTATGGTTTATGGACCCGCAAGAGTCCGCGTTGCCATGGGACAATTTCGGGGTCAAGCCAAGGAAAAATGGAGGAACATAGTGGGCTTAAGGGACGTTAGGAAACAAGAACCCATTTCCTCATGGGATGATATGAAGAAAGAACTTAGAAAAATCTACATCCCTAAATATTCCCACCCCTTCTACTCAAACACCCCTAGCCCGAGGTGCACTACCACTCCTCCATCCCCACCCGACCAACATGATACCACCTTTAGGCCTCCTCACTCCCAACAAATCACTTCTCAACCATCATAACTACACTTCGCGACCAAGTCCTCTCCCTTAAGGCCCAAATAAACCAAGCATCCACCTCTCCACCAAATCCCCTAAGGGTCCCCACACTCCAACCAAAACCCCCTTCCGCAAACCTCACTATCCAAACTCAATTGGCCCCCACTTCCCCCCCTCCACAACCGATCGATCCCAATGGGAAGAGACCCCTAACCGATCCGATTTCCCCAAGAAGGACCACCATTCAAACCCAAGTGGACCCCATGTCCATCCCTCCACCTAGACCCATGACGGCTAACACCACCCAACCCACAATCCCTCACCAAACCCATACCCCACATCTCCCCTTGGTCCCCACCACTACCCCTCCATCGTCCCCTAAAAAGGGTACACCCCCCAAAACTCATCAACCCAAATCTTGTCACCCAACCCACCTTCCACTTCCAACCCCAATCCTATCCCAACCTAGGCCTCCACTACTTCCACTCCCAAACCCCACTCTACCAATCCCAATCCAAGTTTCCCTTTACCCTCCACCCCGGGAGCACCACACACCAACCCTCATCACCCCAAAAGACCCCCTCACCTCCTTGGTAGAAGAACTCATACCCGATCCAATAGTTGTGAGCACTCCAAACCCACCCCCCACCTTGGAGAAAACCCAAGTCCGAGTTGAAGAAGAAACCTTACACAATGGTATTTACCTTACACCACCCTCTCTAGTTGGGGCGGAGCTCATCTTAGGAGAACCCATTGTTAGTTGGCTAAAGGAGAGCCCAATTAGAGAGATCCCGGCCCATGTTTTCCCTCCCATAGAACAAGACCTTCCCATAGTGCCCTTCTTCTCCTATCACACCACAATCCAAGCATCCTATCAAGTGGAAACCTTAGAGGACCTTCTCAAAGGCATAGCATGGCAATTAGAGATGACTAGCATGTTGACCCCTATGGTCGAACAACCTAGGGGCCTTAGCCTCCTACACCTATGCATAGGGTCTATCACCTCGGTTTGCACCATTGGTTGCTACACTAGCGACCTCCTTCTATTCCTCCCTACACCCGATGAGCCCAACCTTCTCCCCGATTTAGAGCTTCTTATCTCGGGTAGAAAGCCAAGCCCTCCACTCATGGACAACCAACTTGCCAAGAACATTGGCCCAACTATCATGGAGAAGGATGACTTAGCACCTTTTGAGGATCTTGAGGACATGGAGTTCCTCCCCCTAGGTAACCCATTTTATGATCCATATGATCCATTCCAATGGGAGTCAAGAGACTCGTGTGACCCAAACACTTTATCCACCACCCATATTTCCCTACACCAACTCACCATGTTTGACCCAATTCACTCCATCTTAGACCCGGGTTACACCTTGGGAGCCATGACCTTGGGCCACATATCCCTAGGTAATGAGGTTGTGCTCCACCCCATGATGACCACCTTCTTAGATCCATTCGACCCCTTCCAATAGGACTTCAAAGGTTGTCCCACACCTATACACATGGAAGTCACCCATAGGAAAAACATGCATGTGTCTAGGCTTACCACACCACTTGGCATGAACACTATGTTGGGTCCATTCATTCATATCACCCACATGTCAAGTAGAAAGCATGAGTGGTCCATATTCGGATGTATTGGTCCACCCTCAATCATCATGGGTCTTAAGCATGTCAAAAGCATCTACGGATGTCCTGGTCCCCCGACATTCATCACCACTTTGCATGATAGGTTCACATATGGTTGCCCCGGCCCACCTAGGACCACCAAAGTCTACATGACAACATTGCATGATAAGTCCACATATGGTTGCCCCGGCCCACCAAGGTTCATCAAGGTCTATATGGCATCATGGCATGATAGGTCCATCTATGGTTGTCCAGGTCCACCCATAACCACTAAAAGGATAGCATTCACAAAATTGCATGATAACCTTGCAAGCGCATCAACAAGAGTCATGAAATCTACAAAAGGCCGACCGACTCAATGGCGTCACCAAGAAATCCAAATGGGTGATTCCGGGATGGTGAGGAATGAGAGGCTCTCACATAGAGACAACTCAAGATTGAGGTTTTGTGGGATCAGCCCCTTCCAGATTTTGAGGTGCATTAGCCCCACTACTAAGTTAGGCCTCCTCAAGGGATACGGAGTTAACTTCAGTTTCAATGTGGAAATCCTTGTGCCACACAAGGGACCCATGGTGGAACCAAGTGAGAATTTCAAGCCCCCTTCCTCCCTTGAGAGAGCACCCACCCCTCCCCATGTGAGCACCATCAGCCCAGAGAGCCCGACGTAAGCAACTTGAGAGAATATTGGATGAACAGGTAATCATCACTCGGAGCAAGGTGAACGGGCTCTACCTCGCTAGGTGGAAGAATCGGCTTCTTTCGGAAGACATGTGAGCGGTACCACCTCTTACTCGACGGAGTCGAGTTCTCCGCACCCCGGGAGTATGATGGGGTCATCA
Source organism: Amorphophallus konjac (assembly GCA_022559845.1). NCBI lineage: Eukaryota > Viridiplantae > Streptophyta > Magnoliopsida > Alismatales > Araceae > Amorphophallus > Amorphophallus konjac. The sequence continues at coordinate 401,851,289 of CM040118.1, forward strand.
CCATCCGAGCTGACCGGGAGATCCGTTCTCCTACAACTGCGCAGAGCTGCCCCTGCTGAGCACTTGAGCCATAGTAGAAGCTCTGCCACGACGAACCTTGGAAGATTCAGGCCACAAGTTCTTCTGCAAAGTTGTTCCTCTTCCTGTCTACTTTCAGAATCAAGAAGTGGAACTTCTATCGACGTCCGTGGGCCATAGTTATCATTTTTCTCCCTCGGGTACGCGGTTCAGCTTCCCACAGCCTGCACCGACCTGTCATCAGTGTTCAGAGTCCCCTGGTCTACTCCAGCATCGTTTGGCTTCCCCGTCAGTTTTTCTGCGAAGAGGACTCATTCACAATTCCAAAAACTCCAGCGGTGCTTGATTCTGAGTTCGGGAGCTGACGAGGCATCCTCTGCAATCTACTGTTGGGCGCTAGAAGCTGCCAGTCCAAGAATCTGCCTCCCTGCTCGGGCCTCCATCCAGACCAGCGTCGGCGCCAGAAGAAATCAAAAAAAATTGGACGACTTCCCTGGCCTCCTACGAAGATTTTGCATGTGGTTTCATCCCCAACAAAATTCGGCATCAGTCACAGCAACCATTTCTTCGATCATCTATCAGCACCCACAGAACGTGGACAGAACCGGCGACCTCCCATCTTCGGTGTTCTTCTCTCAAGTTCCCCTCCCCGCTTGGCCGGCTGAAGGCCCCTCCCTATGTGGAGGTAGTTTTAGTTGTAATATCACTTAACCCCCACCCCAAGATCCCCCTCCTGCGAGAGGTGTAGTATTGTAATCATTTGGGCAGGTCAAGCTACCCCGACGCGGCGTGTGGGGATCCACCTGCCTCCCCGCTCGCCCTCGTCTCCGAGCGGGACCGGTTTCTTCAAACCGGTCGAGTAAGTGCTCCAAACTTTGCTCTAATTTGTACTTGTTCTTTCAATATTAGTTCATAAACTCCGCTGGCCGTGAATGAGAGCCCGATCCTTAAGCTCCTTTGCTATAAGTGATCACCGTGGGAAAAGAGTGGAACCCGTGCCCTCGGCACGACGTCGGCTCCCTTGAATTGGGCTGCCATTACCCTTGGGAATCAACTTAGGCCTTGCTGGCCCTCTACCAGCAAGGGCCCAGCCCACACAACCTCCACTTGGCAATGCCAAGTTACCCCGGGTCTTGGTGAGCATCGGGTGAGCGGTCGCCGACATCGGTCCGTTTGATTGCGATTGTGCTTGTTTGTTTAAGTCCTAGGTTGTGTCACATCACCGGAACCACGTACGGTCCATGATGTCCGCAGCTTCCATGGCCTTGCGACGTTCTATCATCGTTTCATCCGCAGATTTAGCTCCGTCACTGCCCCGATCACGGACTGTATTTGGAAGGGCACATTTGTATGGACGAAGGCCGCAGCTGCTGCCTTCAAGGACATCAAGGAGCGCATGACCCAGACACATGTCCTTCGATTGTCAGATTTCTCGAAGGTGTTTGAGGTCTCTTGTGATGCGTCGGGTGTTGGGATAGGAGGAGTGTTGAGTCACCCGATCGCATATTTCAGTGAGTAGCTGAATGACGCGAAACTGCGATACTCCACTTATGATAAGGAATTCTACGTAGTTGTTCAGGCTCTTAGGCATTGGAGGCACTATCTATTACATCAGGAGTTTGTCTTATACTTCGCTGATGAGGCTTTGAGGTACCTCCATTCCCAAAAGAAGCTTAATGCGCGTCACAGCCGATGGGTTGAGTATCTCCAGCAGTATACATTTATGCTTAAACATAAGGCTGGAGTGGAGAACAAGGTGGCCGATGCCTTGAGTCGGCGTGCTTGTCTGCTGACCACCATGAGTGCCGAGGTCATAGGGTTAGAGAAGATGAGAGAGGCCTATGTTGACTGTCTTGACTTCGGTCAGATTTATACCACTCTCCAGGCTGGACCCTCGAGAGATCATGATGATTATGTGCTTCCGGAGGGTTACCTCTTTTGAGGAGGCAGGCTTTGTGTTCCCCGAACTTCGGTTCGAGACTTCTTAGTCTGAGAGCTACATACGGGAGGTCTAGTCGGCCACTTTGGTCAGAACAAGACTATCGAGGCTGTTGAGCACATATTTTATTGGCCGAGTCTGAAGAGAGATGTCGCTCATATGGTGGCCCAGTGCCGTACATGTGTTACGGCCAAGATGAAGAAGCAAAGCTCGGGTCTTTATACGCCTCTCCCCGTGCCTGATGCTCCATGGCATGATGTTAGCATGGATTTTGTCTTGGGATTTCCACGTACCTCTAGGAAGCATGACTCGATCTATGTGGTAGTTGACCGGTTCTCGAAGATCGCCCTTTTCATTCCCTGCTCAAAGACTTCGGATGCTTCGAGGGTAGCCCGCCTATTCCTTACTCATGTGGTGTGCAAGTTGGGGTTGCCTCGTACCATAGTGTCTGACCATGATGTTAGATTCACCAGCTATTTTTGGAAGATACTATGGCATATGTTGGATACTCACCTCAAATTTTCCACTGCATATCACCCCCAGACAGATGGTCAGACCGTGGTGGTCAATAGAAGTCTGGGTGACCTTTTAAGGTGTCTTTTCAGGGATCGTGTAGGAGATTGGGATCTCATACTACCACTGGCAGAATTTGCATATAATGATTCGGTTAACAGGTCTACCGGCATGAGTCCATTCAAGATTGTCATAGGTCATAGGTCTAGGAAGCCAGTGGATCTTGTTCCCATGCCCATTCATGCACGAGCGTCTGAGTCTACCGAGTCTTTTGCTAGGCATATTAGGAGTTTGCATGACGACATCAGTCGTCACATTGAGACCAGCAATGCACGGTATAAGGAGTTAGCTGATGCCCATCGACACCGCCGAGAGTTCCAAGAGGGTGAATATGTCATGATAAGGGTAAGACCTGAACAGTTTCCCTCTGGAACCGTAAAGAAATTGTAAGCTCGCGGAGCCGGTCCATTTAGAGTGTTGAAACATGTTAGATCCAATGCGTATGTTGTGGACCTGCCCGAGGAATATGGTATAAGCTCAACTTTCAATGTGTCAGATCTAGTTACATATAGGGACCCAACGGTGATCCCTAGCGAGCCTTTTGAGCTATCTCCTCCCATTGAGAGTGATCCCTCACCTGAGTGTCCACCACTAGCCACATTTCCACAGCAGCGAGAGCATATCGATCATATACAGGATGAGCAGGTGACCGTTACCAGGATTGGATCCTACCCGCACTACCTAGTGCGTTGGAGAGGGTGACCCGCCAACGAGGATACTTGGATCACCCGTGGAGAGTTGCAGTGGATAGATCCGGACCTATTGGAGCGCTACCAGAGCGATGCTGACCCTTACTCGACAGGGTCGAGTTTCTCCCACCCGGGGAGAATTGGTGCGGACATCAGAGCGAGCGAGAAGCACGAACCGGCGAGCCGTCGGTATCGTACGCGGAGCACCACCCGGGCTACCTCGGCTTCCATCTGTCTCGGAGACAGTCTGGAGACTCCCTATTGAGTCTCGATATTTTTAGTATTTACTGGGACTTTATTTGTGTGTAATGTATTTTTATTTGGCTTTACTTGGATTGTAAATTGGATTGTAAGAAGGGTTTATTTGTAAAATGGGACCACCTAGGTCCCGCGGGCCCCCCATCCCTTCTCCCATTGATCCACCTCATCTCTTGGGCCCATGTGGGGTCAGTCAAACCTCCATGGTGGGCTTCTAGAAGGGTTGGACCAAGGGGGGGACAAAGGATTGCAAAATTCAAAAAAAAGGGCACCAAAGTCAAGGGGGCGCCCCATGATATTATTGTTTAATAGGATTTGAATTTTTATTGTAATTTGGTCCAAATCACCTGGGAAAATAAAATGTGGACTCCCTCTTTTACCCCTCCCCAACCCTAGATCTAGGGATAGGTTATGTCTTTTTGTATTTCATATATATTGCTTGTATTTTCATTTTGAAGTGAATTAATCCATAAGAAAATCAGAATTTTGTTGGAGCTCCAAGCAAGGGCCGCCCCTCTCTCTCTCTCCTCTCTTCTTCTTGCAGCTGGGAAGACTGTGTTCTGAGGTGGGAAGCCTCATCTATCTGGTGTGGAGTTTGTCGTTGCCGTCGCCGCCGCCATCGAGCCGCCGTTGCACCGCCACCGCCTCCATCGGTATTCTACCAATCGGGTGACAGCAGGCTATTCTCGGATTTTTTACCCCCATCCATGAGTTCATCTGGAGCCCAAACTTTCAAGGTGAGTTTCAGGGGTCTTCACCACATCGCAAAAATTTTCGTTGGGCTTCTAGCTTCCATTTTGCAATTCTCCATTTTCATTCTTCCTTTCTATCCAGATCTGCCAGCTTTCAGTCCAGATTCACAATAGTTCTGAGTTTCCCCTCTTCGGACCTCTTCTTGATTTTTTATTGAGCCCCCAATTTTACTGAAGGTTCTGTTCAACCCCCCCCTCCATCCACCAATTTTCGTGAAATTTCTAAAGGCCTCCACCTATTTTCTAAAATTCACTTTCAGATCTCCACTCAGTTCTATCTGCCTCTATCCAGATCCGACCACCCACCAGTATAAAATATCTTTCCCCATCCAAACTCCACCACATCGGTCATAAGAATTATTCCCATTTTTCTCTCTCTCCCCTCTACAACTTTCATGAAGAGCTCGAGGTCTGAATCAGAGGGCTACCCTACGGTCAATGCCAACTCTCAGGAAACTTCAGTTCAGTCCGGCTAGATCTGAAACTGAAATCAGTCCGGTTCTAAAATCCCCCATCAGAAGCAAGATCCCAACAAAGTTTCTGGAGCCCCAGAGAGTCGAAGGATTTTGAGAGAGGTTTCCAACGGTACCTCTTGTGCATCGATCCGACATCGGTGCTGTTCGTAGCGACAGATCTCGCCAGATCGCGCGCTGTAAAATAGAAGCAACAGATCCGTGGGCAGCAACTCCAAGACTTGGAGATTGGAGCCGATCGGCCTCCGACCGGTGTTCCAGCTCGGCCGCCATCTAGGGGAGTGCCCAACCAGGTGTCACCATCACAGTGGGACCCACCCCGTTAGGTCCGGAGGACTGAGCAGCACATGTGCCCCAATAACCCGCAGATCGCGCCGTCCGGACAGCACTAAAATGCGGGTTTCGGCACCGTCGGAGCGACATCAAGATGCTGCCCGTCAACCCAATTCCCACTACTCCCGGGCCCCACATGTGACCTGTTACCTTTCTGCGTGGAGTGGGTCAAAACTTTGTACCGCTGTAAAATTTGTTAGCCGGGAGTACGGATTTGGCCGGGGTTGTCTTCCCCACGCTAGGAGCGTGGAGGTAACGGTCTGAACTCCTTGGCATTTCGTTTGCTTAGCTAGTATCTGGTAATATGCCACTGTGAGCGCGTTAGGATTCTAGCCCGTGAGTTCATGTCACCGCTATGAGCGAGAGAGTGACCCATCCCGTGGCTCGATCCGAGCACGGAAGTGAGTCGACCACCCTTGACTTTTTCGATTTCTCAACCACGCGGATCCACGTTTCCCCTTGCTTGGGACGACGAGTGAGCTTGCATTTCTGTTAGCAACGTATAGCCCATAGGAACTCTTAGTGTCGGGCCGAAGTGTCTCTCCTATTGATATGTTGCTGGTCGCGTCTCCATTTAGAGTCCGAGGTTCGCATCACTTAGAGTCGGTCCCCGTGTCCGTCCCGTATCAAGTACATTGCAACTCCTATGGGGACCAACACATCATTGGATGTGGATGAGAAAAGTAATTTTGTAGATGCAAAAACTTATAGTGGTATGATTGGTTCATTGCATTATTTGACTGCATCTAGATCGGACATCTAGTTTAGTGTATGCCTCTGTGCTAGATTTTAAGCTAGTCCTAGAGAATCCCACTTGATTGCCGTCAAGCGTATCCTTAAATATCTTGTCGGGACTCAAGATTTATGGTTTTGGTATCCATCATCATGTGATCTTTCTCTCATTTCTTACTCAGATGTGGACTACGCAGGATGCGAACTGGATCGCTAGAGTACTAGTGGATATTGCCAATTTCTGGGCGAGTGTTTGATCTCTTGGGCCTCCAAGAAACAACACTCGTTTGCCCTCTCTACCGCAGAGGCAGAATATGTTGTTGCGGGGAGTTGTGGCATCCAAGTGTTGTGGATTAAACACCAACTTCAAGACTACTTAGTGGATCTTGGGTTTGTCCCGATTCTGTGTGATAATACAAGTGCGATAAATCTTGCTAAAAATCTAGTCCAGCACTCCAGGACCAAGCACATTGAAATTATGCATCATTTTCTTATAGATGAGATCCTTAAGAAAAATTTTGAACTACACTTTGTTGATACATTGAACCAAGTTGCTGACAATTTTACCAAACCCTTGTATAATGATAGGTTTTCTACACTTAGAAGGGAGCTTGGTCTGTGTAGACCTCAAATCAATAAGGATTGAAGTGTTCAATATCTCTCACTATTGTTGCTTGTTGATTGGTCTGAACTGCAATAAAAAATTTTGAACAGAAAATCTGATGCATAAGCTTTTCATATCAATACAGTACTTTATGCATTGGCATGCACTGTTTGATAGGTCCATGTTCATGATGCATTGCATTGGTTGCAGCATTATTTTTGTTTGGTTTTGTTTTTTTTTCCCTGGTATATAAAATGGTAAAGTGTGGAAAGATAGGTTATGATTGCCTGAAAGCATTCACCATGCGTGAGGATACACCTTCGCCGAGTACCAAGTGTCGATATTTCATTTAGGCCATATTGTCAGGAGGAGCAACTACTTTGAACCGTTCTTGCATACACGCTGTCTTCATTTTGTCAACGTTAATAAGTGTACAACCATTGGCATGAACTTCAAAATCATATTTTGATATCTTGCTGATGATCAGATCAACCCCAGCATGACTCAGGTCGACCTCTCGGTGGTACTTAGGTCGACCTCACAGGTCACTCGTGGTTAGAAACTGCCCTCTGTTTAAGCTCATTGCATATACTCAGGGGGAGTATTCTCTACTCATTCTCTTCACTTGATAATCATGCTTATTTGAAAATTCAATGGATCGTTTCTTGTTGCTGTCACTGGCTGTTCTTATCACCTTCTTGAAAAATCTGAAATTCAGTAGTTTCCAATCTGTGTACCATGATCATACAATTGAGTGATATTTAAAGTAAGAATCTTCTATTATGTGACCTTGTGCTTGTCCATCCTATAAAAATGGTTCAGGTTTAATGACTTCATTGAGTTTTGAGACATATGTTATGAAATCATCTTTGCTCAATTTTTTAATAGACCTTAACCTGTGTTTACATGTTGTGTCCTGAATAACTCTTTCTGAAATCTACAAATTCTAATTTCAAGGCTACTTTGGTGGAGATACTGAAACTAAGTATTGTCTTTAGACATCATGAATAGCTAGAATTCTTATATGCTAATTTTTTTTCTAGAGCAATGACATTGGTTCACTGAGAAACCATGTTCCTTGTCCAAGAAGACAAAGGGACTATGTCATGAGGTGCTTTGTTAACTCTGCAGCAAGTTGAAGAAAAATCTAAGGCAGAGCAATGGCACAATTGCTGAGAAGTATGTCCCCTCGTCAAAGAAATGAGGTCAGATATGTCATGAGGTGACAATGCTATCTCTTTTCAATCTGAGGCATGACAGTCAGTCACACCACATACCTAGGGATACTGGCGTCTAAACAACGTGTATCCTCAAGATACAAGCCATGATTGGGCTTAATTGCTCGTAAAAATCTTTTGTTCTCAAAGGCTCGCTTTGATTGGAGAATAGGTTAAGGGGGATATCATAACCCGGGTTAGGGTGTACCAAAAAATAAACAATATTACTTTTATTGTATTCGGGTTAGCTTATTCCACCCTTTTGCTAGAATATGCTTAACCCACCTTTTTGGCCCTTAACCCATCTTTTTGTCGGAATACCTTATTTGTGCAACCAAATCAGTTAGTGTAAATAAGGATGGGGTACCCCACCTTATTCTTCAATCAAAGAGGGCCAAAGAAAATTATGAGCTTGATAGCAAAAGATAAACGAAAAACTACTGTAACTCTGAATTCCATAAGAACTTCATGAGTGTCTAACGTTAATACTAGGTTGTGTAACTCTCAAGGAAGTCGTTGAATCTGAATAAGTAAGGCAAAGAAAGGTTAAACATGGTTTCGACAGGCAATTCTGGTTCATTTCTATTAAAACAAGCATACATATGTTTTTCAAATTCTTTTCATGAACTCTGATATCATTAGATTTGGACCATACAATTTGAATAAGGATTATGTCATAAGGTTACTATAATGGTCGACTCTGAACATAAACATTCTCTTTGTTATGAGCTCAGTATCAGATTGTGAAACTTCTTACATTTTCAAATTCTCAACTTCTCATACAGGTTGTATTTCTCCAAAATCCCTCATAATCATACTGGCTCTGATCTTCCTTCTCTCCACCATTTCTCGTCCCTCCTTTCTGCTAATGTCAAAGGGGGAGAGGTGTTTGCAGAGGCATGTAAGGGGGAGAGTCATTTAAAAGGAAGTTAAGGGGGTGAAGTGTTTTGTCTCCTTATGCATGTGCCTTAAAAATGCTTGAATTGGATCATATTAACATGCAATGACCCATAGTGTTGCCATCATCAAAAACGGGGAGAATGTTGTGTCCCTGCAGTTTTGATGCTGTCTAACATCATTAGTCATTTCATTAGTCATTTGCAGTCTGAGGTTTTGATGTTGTCTAACACCATGTATCATTGACCTTCTAATGACACTTTGATATTTTCAAGGTAGTTCAAGCAAAAGGCTCAAATGAAAAGAAAGAAATCAAGTGCACATAAATCGAGGCAAGTGGTTGGACAGAAAATAAGCCAAGTTGGATTAGGAAGCAATGTCAAATCCAGCAGCAAATCAAGCATGGCAGAAGAGCACATTAAAAACAATTTTCACAAGGGCAATGTTGACCTCACAGGCCGAAGTGTCGACCTCACCATCTTAGCCGCCATCTGTCTAAAGGATTCCTAAGGGCAGTGTCGACACTATGTTCCCCGGAGGTCGACCTTTGACCCTTCCAGAGAGCGTCGTAAACGTTCCTTCACACTGTGGTGTAGACCTCATCCCATTAGCAGGTCAACATCATGATGCTTCCATAAGCTAGAGACTAGAATTCATTCAGCTACATCGACCTCAGCAGCTACTGTGTCGACCTCTCTATTGCTTAATTGAAGAAGAGCTCAAGCAAGCCAACAAGAGTGTCGACCTCACCTATTCAACAGGTCGACCTCGGACGGCTTCCAGAGACCATTATATGGGCAGTTTTCTAAGACAGGTCGACTCTATATTTACAGTAGGTCAACCTCAAACATCTTCCAAAGTGCATTATATTGGCAGTTTTCTTAAGAAGTGTCGACACTTCCTTTACAGGAGGTCAACACTGTGGTTCTTCCAGAAGCATTTTAAGCTATTTTTTAAAACACATCAGATCATCAAGGGAATATAAATATGAACCGTAAATCCCAAAAAATAGGGATTTCGAGGTCTAGAGCAACTCCCAAGGTCAGACATGTGACTCAACCATCATCACCATATCTGAATGACTTTTTGGAGGCAGCTGTGACAAAGTTCAAATATGACAAATGTCACACCACCTGTTGCTGGCAGCCAATGGGATATGATCTTAGAAAGGTACACCAAGCAGAGAAGTGACCTGAGCCAATGAGGAAGCAGTCTGCAGGATGTTGTCCACAAGGATCATTAAATGCTCAAATTTGGAACAGAAGGAAAGTTTTATTGTATATTTCCTCTGAACCAATCAAAAGAAAGCAAGTGTGAAGACACCTTTTCCACTCAAGCTGAACCAATCAGTGGATTGTTTTTTGGTGGGAAAATTTCCTCTCTTGAGGAGCCAAGAAAGGACACGCACCTCCATGTATTGGGTGTGCTGCAACCAGAAGAAGGAGGAGAGGCTACTGCTGCTAGTACTGCTGGCGCCCTTTGGAGAAGAGTAGGACAACGCAAGAAGCCAGCTACATCCAGAACTAAAAGAGAAGAAGAAGAAGGAGAAGAAGGTGAAGAGCTCAAGACCATTTTGTGAAGATCTGAAGTAAACCCACAAGCTCCTCTTCCACCTGTTCATTGCATTGCAAAGATAAAGCTACCATCAAAGAAGCAACGAACCTCATCGCAGCAAACCAAGCTCTCCACATCTCCGACAAGGACTTTTGCATTTTGCATTGAGCTTCACTCTTCCTGTCTGAGTCTTTCATCATCCTTTTCTTTTGTTTTGATCTTATTTAATGAAACCTTGAACCGTCCTTACCGGTGATAGTAGGAAGACAGATCAAGCTTGTGTGCTTAAATCTATGGTCTAGCTAGTGTGTCATTAAGCTGTGTATCAGCGGCTCCTTGAGAGAGGATAGTCTCTCTGCAAGCTATAAGGTAGTGGGCTGTTAAGCTGTGTATTCAGCAGATTGTGTACTTGCACTAAGGAAGCCTCACTTGGTTTAAGTGAGGGGTGGATGTAGGACTTTGGAGAAAGTCCGAACCACCTTAAAAATCCTTGTTCATGTGATTTGCATGTGTGATTGCTCTTCGCTAGATGCTTGTCTTGGATAGTATCTATCCACTCTCTTGCATTGTGTGTGTGCATTACCTGCATCTTATAGTAGTTATCTTTATTCCGATGTGGTTAGTATTAGTTCTTGAAAAAGAGGGGCAGATCTATTCGCCCCTCCCCTCTAGATCAGCCATTACCACACAACAGGAGTATGAGGCCCAATTCTCCCATCTATCAAGGTATGCACCACATCTAGTGTGTACCTAGAAGATGAAGGCCAGGAGATTTCTTAATGGGCTTCGGCGGCAATATATAACTCAACTGGCGTCGATGGACATTCAAGTCTATTCGGAGATGGTATGGAGTGCCAAGCTGCTAGAAGATGCCACAGAGTTATCCGACCAGATTCGTGGGAAAAAGAAGAAGGAGCACATTACAAGCCCCGGCACATTCAAACCAACATTCAATAAGAAGAGGTCAAGTAATGGAGGATATTCCTCCCAAGAGAATAAATTTAAGAAGAATAATAAGCCCTTATCTATCACTACCACACCTTCCAAAGAGGTGTGCAAGCACTGCGACAAGGCCGGCCATAAGGTAGAGGAATGTTGGAGGAGATTGGGAGCTTGTCTCCGATACGGGAGCCGCGATCACCAGATTCCCGATTGTCCTTTACTTAAGGATCAAGCTAATGATGAGAAGCGCCTGACAAAGAAGCATGGCCGCCTACAAGCTCTCCAAGCGGTGGAGCAAGACGAAGGTGGACTTGTGGAAGGTACATTAAAGATTTGTTTTGAGTCTGCTCGCGTCTTGTTTGATACCAGTGTGACTCATTTTTTTATTTCCAAAAGATTTGCTGATCCATTACCTATGGAACCATAATGGATATATTTAGCTATTTCCACGCCACTCGGAAATGAATCTGATATTTCACACCATTACCCAAATTGTGAAGTTATGGTTAAAGGGCACAATCTACTTGCCGATCTGATATGCTTAGATATGGATGGGTATGATGTCATACTAGGAGCCGATTGGCTATCTACACACAAAGCAGTTATAGATTGTCGAAAAGGCAAAGTAACTTTTAAGGAATTCTCGGAACGTGTCTACACTAGTCCTTGGAGTCAACACAAGTCACCCCTTATCTCGGCCCTCCGAGCTATTCAGCTCTTAAGAAAGGGGTGTGTGGCTTTCATAGCGTTTGTGACTGCCACGGAGGTTAAGGAGTTCAAGCTAGAAGACATCCTCATGGTTCAGGATTTTCTCAATGTATTTTTGGAAGAATTACCTGGATTACCCCCTGTGGACGTCAAAAAAATGATGACGATCGTACGTCATGTACGTCCCGGCACCCGAGAGCAAGTCGAGGACGGAGAGGCTGAATGAATTCCATATCTCGCCCGATCAAGATGAAAACACACCTGGTGGTCCGTTACCTAATAAGGAAGCTTCTCGAGCCGAAGAAATAGCCCTGGCCTCTCAAAACAAGGTGCCGAAGGCCAAATCAGGGAGAAAACCGAGTAGTCGGACCTGGGTTCAGCACGTGTCAGAAATCACTCAAAGTCCCAAACCGGGACCTGGAGGCTTCGAAATGGACACCCCGGAGGTGGTGCATTAAAACTAATGCAGTACTAGAGGGCAAGCGTCAATCTAAACCGCCTCGGAGCCGAGGCAAAACCCTTGGATATTTAAACTGGCGTGGCCTGCCTCTCTTGGTCTTAAACCGGTGCACCCCTGTGTGGATCATGAACCGACGCGCCCCCCATTCTTGATGCTGAATCGGAGTGCCCCTCTGGTGTACCTAAACCAGAGCGATATTGGATGTAGACTAAATCGACACGCCCCCTGGCCGTGCCAGTTTAACCCAAAGCCATCCCATTCATGAACCGACACCCTATTTTCCTATCAATTAAGTGCGTCGAGGCGAAGAGCAGAGCATTCAATGCTGCTAGGTGAATCACGAAGTCTGTCTACACCTAAGCTCGACAACGCAATGGCAGCAACGGCAAAGGCAAGCAGTGACGGTGGCAGCAGCAGCAGATCCCCCCAATAAATCTGCAAACATCCTATCCTCGAACTGATGCCAGCGTACTCTGCGAACCAACAGATGCCAACGCAACAAGTCAATTCCTAACGTTGTTGCAAACGAAGCGAAAATGGCGGGAATTCTTCTCCACTGGCCGTTCTATAAAAAGGCAGGCCAAAGGTAATGAAAGGGGTTCTCCTGAAGTTTGTTGGCTAGTTGTTCCTGATTGGTCTGGCTCTCTGGCATCCGAAGAAAAAAAAAGCTCCATCCCCCCTGCGCCTGCGAAGTGAAGAAAAGGGAGAGAGAGTGTGAGAAGAGAGGTGAGCTTGGGGGGGGGGGGGGAGAGGAGCTTGTGCTCGGTTCTCCTCCCCCTCACCGGTGTACCTATTTCTTCTTTTCTGTTGTTTTCCTTTGTTCTGGGGTAGATTTCCCTGTTGTATTTTGCCTCCCCCCTTCTCTTATGAGTAAATGAAAAGAAAGGCCGTCACAATTATATTGTGTTCTTCCTCATCAACCTTTCCCCCTCTCCTTATTTTCTAATCACCTAGGGATCTTAGAAGCCTGCCTCTTTGTGGCATGGCTTTTGAGGGGACCCATTTGAAGGGTGAACATCTATAGCCTTTTGCTCAGTAACATGACGAACATCCATCTCTGCGAAACTCCTCTGGAGCCACGGCCCGTGAGCCGTTAGAACCCCTCGAAGGCTAGTCCTCGGAGTCCTCGGGCTTCTACGCTCACCTCTGGGTCATCGGGCAGTCGTCTTTGGCTCACCCGAATTTTGGGGGTCATCCCGGAGCATTCCGTTTGACGATTCCCTATTTCACACCTCGCAAACCCCAGTCCGGGGGAGGTGTTGACCATTTTTCGCCAGGAACATGAATGGCAATAATAATGAACAATCACAAAGAAGGATGAATGGATGAATGAAAAGAGCTCTCTGCATATAAGAAACTATGTGTGTCCGAACTCTGCGAACATGACATAATACTAACCTTCTGAGTTCCAGAACATTTGCATAACACACCTCTGAATAAAACATTTGAACTTTCTTGCTAATTCATCTTGACAAGAGAATAAAACACTTGAATCTTCTTATTAACCCTTCTGTCAACTTATCTGGCCAAGTGAATAAAGAAGGAAATCATAACCAAAACTCGCCAAACCTTCCCTTGATCTGGCGCGGCCTAATCCGGTGCCCCGGGGTAGCGCGCCGGGCTAGTTCTCCTCTCAAAGCATAACTCCATGAAGTCAGCCTAAACTGGCGCGCCCCCCCTTCTTCAGCCTTAACCGGTGCGCCCCCCTCCTTAAGACTGAACTGGCGCACCCCGTTGGATCCTTAAATCGGTGTGCCTTCAAAAAAGCAATTGACCAAATAAAAGAAAAGGGTTAAAAATAAATAAATAGTATGAACCACCCGTGTGTGTGAACAAACAATGAAATTTAACAACATGAATGGTGATAAAAAATGGCATAACCATGAATGTTTTGAAACCTCTACTCCCTCGGACTTGGTGTGAAGAGAAAAGCAACGATGCCCCATCAAATTGGACGTGGACCTTGGGAGCCCTCCCGATGTGGCCATGAGCCAACGTCATCTCGGGCCGATGATTCATTAAGCACGACCCGTCTCTGCCGAGATTCAATCCCGCATTCTCATCAAACATGCCGCATATGCGGCAGACATTTGCATGGTTTTATCGTCATCTTTTACGCTACAAATGCGGACTCCCGTCCGAACATGGTTTTATCTTCCTTTTCCTAGCGACTAATCAAAGGTTTTCCCCTCTCCGAGGGGATGTAATTAACGTCATGACCTTTATGGTATGGCGGATTTTTGTCCCAAAACGACACACACAATCATCTGACTAGTCAGATCGAGCGCACCGAGGGCCTCCATGAGACCCGCATAAATCGTCACTTATGTGACTGGCACGCCCACACACTAAATAAATCAATAATTGAATTGAATAAACAAACAAAAGAAGTATCCCAAAAGTGCATCCACAAGTTTGGCACGCCCGGTGGGACTAGACTTCCCTTCATCTCTTCGCCGGGACTAGGGGCCCTACGTCCTCCTTATGAAATTCTAAACTTTTTTACTTGCAATTTGTAGGGATTATTTTTCGACGATCACAATGGCCATCAGCTTCGAACCGTTAGTCGTCGTGAGCCATGCCAACCATGGCTACCTCGCAGTGCCGATCAAGTTCAGTGACTTTCCTCAGGTGGTGGGCTTCCCCAACTTCCTGGGGGTGGCCTTTGTCAACCTGTTGGAGATCGAGCGGCCCAAGCCCGTCGAAGTCCACATACCCGCCACGGGGATTTCCACCACCCGACCCACTACTGTCGGGTCGCCAACAACTGTTGCCGACAGCACATCGATCAAGACCGTGGGCTATTTTGTCCACCACGTCCGTTTCGACACAGGCCCGACCACCAAGAAGACGGCATCCCGCCAAAGAAGGAGCCGAAGAAATACTATCGCTGCTACCCCCAGGGGCTGGATCTCCAAAACTGGAAAATCGGTTCTGATCGGTGGTATCAGAGTTCACCTTAACAGTTGAAGAGCCGAAGTGATCCCTGAATGGATCATTCCAAACATCCCTGTGCGTAATTCTTTCCAAGCGCTAGGGAGAATAGAGAAGAAGAATGGTGGAACGGCCCACCGACCGAGGAATGAACCGGCCCCAAGGCCATGCGGGACCAAGCAAGTTTCGGTGCCCAAATCATCTCGGGTCCCAGCAACGACTCGGACAGGATGCGTCGAAGTCAACAGGCCCCAGACGGAAGAGAAGACAACAATGAGGAAGGAGAAGATGCCAACAAGGGTCCCGTCACCCATGGCTTACCCTGACTGGGAACAAGAAGACATCACCCAGGCCGTGCACGGATACCTCCGTAGGGTCGGGAACACCTCCCTAGGGAGACAACGACGACTACAAGCCAGCACCACAGCTGAAGAGGATCGAAAATATCCAAAGAACCCGACTGAAATAGAAGATGCAAAATCAGGATGCTATGAACTTCCCCGCGATGAAGAAGATCCACCGAGTGTCTCGGTGTTTAAGAGATTGACCTTCCCTGGTCAGCCGACCAGATGTGTAAGGACAAGGAATGAAAATATACAGGTCTATACCTGTCACATGGCCGGAGTGATCAGTCATTATGGGACTCTGCCTATTGAGCTTGAAGAAGTTGCCAAGATTACTGAGAGGTCGGGCCCTCTCACAAGAGAGGAAAGGCCGCCCGTGAGGCCTTGCAAACTCTTGCCAGGACAACAAATCCGAAAGAGACTCTGGCAGCTTTAACTGCCAATATAATTACGGCTGAAGATGACAGTGGGGTGCCATCTACCTCGTCTGAAGAAACACCATCTGAGGACTGGGGAAGCATCCCCAGCCCTTCTATCAATGATCCAGCCTTGCTGGTGTTACTGCAAAGATATCAGTAGAAAATCAAAGCATTGAAGAAGCAACCGAGCGAGAGGGATACTCACACCTTCGCGCCCTGGCAACTCGAAGTCCCCCCTGGGACATCAGAGGGTAGTAGCCAGGCATTTGAGGCTTTGCCACAGGCCACGGTTGCGCAGCTGATGCCCAACTATACTGGGGGCATTCCTCCTCCACAACAACAACTTACGGCTGCGCCACAACCTTCAATCTTCCAATTCCAAGGGGCCCCTGTTATGGCCCACGCGGCCATGTTAACAACGCAACACATGCAACAAGCCTACTTCTACCCAAGCCCGGTTGACCCGGCGGTGATGAATAAGCTCATGGTCAAGTAGATGATAGAAATGAAGCTGGCGAAAAGGAGCGATGGCAACTCCGCCTCATTTGATGTATACAGGGTACCATACCCACCTCATCATGCTGCCAAGAGGCTGCCCCCTGGCATCACTAAGCCTCCGAAGTTCAAAAATTTTAATGGGCAAGGGTCTCCGCGCAAGCACATTACCTACTACACTAATGTGATGGGTGACTGATGCGGGACGACAATAGGACCTGACTTAGACTAGACGTGAACCTTGGACTCTATTAGACGACCCGACTAACAAAACGATGCGACCAGCAACAACACAACAACGCGGCACCTAAAGAGATCCAGAAGAGGCAAACATGCCCCAAACAAGAAGCACTAAACTCACGGTCATCCCCGGTGAGGGAAACGTGACGATTTGTATGGTTGAGTAACCAGCTTTAAGTCTCGGGTGGTTAGCTCACTCTCGTGCTCGGAACGAGTCATGGGACGGGTCTCGCAGTCACAACTCACAATGGTGATTAAGTACGAACTAGCTAGGAAAATAGCCTACTCACATGCAGCGGCATCTAGAACGCATACTAAATAAGCAAATACGACAAAAGAGAGTGGCAAATGTACCTCCATGCTCGGGGCGTGGGGAAGATGTCCCGGCCAAGAACCGTCACTCCCGGTACAATAAGCAAATTAATTACAGCATGAAAATTACGGCCCACTCCACGCAGGGAGGTAAAAGGCCACAACAGCAGTCCGGGAGCGTCGTTCCAGGGTTGACAGGCAGTGTGTTGGTGGCGCGTCGGGCGGTTGCAGGCTGCGGCTCCGGATCTACAATTTTGGGCCGGCAGAACAGCAGGCACGGGCGTCCAATGGGACGTCGATCTCTGGGAATCTTCTGAAGGCGGCGGTTCACCGAGACGAAGGTAGTGGGCTCGGGTCGACCCCCGAGTGCGGCGGCCGCTGAATCTGCACCGGCGTATTTCTTGGAGAATTACTTTTGGCTCCTCTTTCAACTGGCCTATTTTAGATCAAGCCTACGCGGTTCACCGAGAACGGCTGATGTGACAAGACCTGATGTCGGATCGTCGTGAGACTGGCGCTGTTGCGAAGCTCTTTCAGAGATCTATGAACCCCGACTATGACAGGAATTTTTTGAGAGAGGGATTTCCCGTGGGGGAATATTAACCTGACTGGCTCACAGATCCAGGGCAGACAGGATAGAAAGTGAATCTGTCTAAGAACTCGGGTTGACCGGAGGGGAGACAGTGGATCTAGGTGATGGGAATTTTATGGCTGAGAGAGGGGGCTGTGAGGGACGGACTCAAATTTATTGTAATTTTCTGAGGTGGTTTTCATGGGGGAATGGATTTTAGGGTGGACATGGGTCGGATCTGGCCTGCAGAGGATAGAATAGAAATTGGTTTCTTGCAGAGATTTTTATGTGGGGTGAATAAACTTATAAAATTGTGGAAAAATTTGGAGAAGTGGGTTTTGGTAGACAGAAGTCCCAGTCCAAATTTTAGCCCATTCTGGAATTGGAAAGGGGGTCAAATAGGTGGAGAGGTGGGCTGTTGGAACACAGGTCGGCACAGGGATAGATCTGTGTAGGTCGGGAAAACAAAATTGGAACGGCGAAAAAATAAAGGTGGATAAAAGTGAGAATTTTTCTGGAGAGGGGGGACTATGTGGGGAACTCACCCTCCAAGTTTCAGCCTGATCAGATCCAGGGTTTGAGAGAGAAAATTCGCACGTCAAGCCTCTATCCAGCAGAACTGTAGATCTGGACGGCAGCTCGGAAGATGGCTCGTCGGTGGCACGAACGGTGGCAGTGGCAGTGGCGATGAAACCTGGTACCCAGAAGAGAAGATATATTTAGGAGGAGAGGGCTTCACACCCTAGATCAAGAAGGAAGAAGGAAGAACAAGGGAGGGAGGGAGGGGGGCGCCCAAGGCTCTTCCTTGTATTTTCACATAAAATTCTGCATTAATTTTGATAAAAATGCAACAAGAGACATTAAATACTAAACCCTAGACCTAGCCAAATGACCTAGGATACCCTTAGTCAAGGGGGTATAATGGGGAAGTGAGATAAACAAAGCTTAAACAATTCCCCATATGGAGACAAAAGAGGGGGCGCCCCTCTCTCCAAGTCAACATAAGGAGCTTTGTTAATTTAATCCCCTTGGACCATATTAATCCCCCCCTGACCAAAATAAATCAAAAATACAAAATACTTAGTCAGTATTCTCCTATTGACCCAATATAAAACCCAAAATAATACAAACCAAAATATAACCCAAATACACACCAAATACGACCAAATATGTATAAAAATACGTACTAAAGTATCAAGGCTCCGGTGAAGACTCTAGACTGTCCCCCAGCCACAAAGAGGTCGGTGTCGACCGAGTCGTGCTGCGTGTCCGGTATCGGCGGCTCGCTAAGTTGAGCCGTACTCTGGCTCTGGTGTCCTCACCAATTCTCCCCAGGTGGGAGAAGCTCGGCCCCGTCGAGTAAGGGTCAGGGTCAGTTTGATATCGCTCTATCAGATAAGGATCTATCCTCTGTAGCTCCGCCTAGGTGATCCACGTGTCATCGGACGCGGGCCGTCCCCTCCAATGCACCAAATAGCGTTGGTACACTCCGCCTCGAGTAGTGGTTACTTGCTCATCCAGTATACATTCTATCTGCTCTTGCTGCTGAGGTAACAAGGCTGGAGGTGGACACTCTAGGGTGGTGTCGCTCACAATGGGTGGAGACAGCTCAAAGGGCTCACTGGTTATCACTGTTGGGTCCCTATAAGCGACTAGATCTGAAATGTTGAAAGTGGAGCTGATCCCGTAATCCTCTGGCAAGTCCACAACATATGCATTTGATCCGACTTGCCTCACTACCCGAAAGGGACCGGCATCGCGAGCGTGCAACTTCTTCATGGCTCCCGAGGGAAACCGTTCAGGTCTGACCCTGATCATGACATAATCGCCCTCCTGAAACTCATGGTGGTGCCCGTGGGCATCAGCCAATTCTTTGTATCGCGCGTTACTAGACTCAATGTGATGATGCACATGCTCATGCAACTGCCTAATATGATCGGCAAAGGACTCGACTGACTCAGACACACGGGACTGGATGGGAGATGGAACTAGGTCTATGGGCTTCCTAGGTCTATGGCCAGTGACAATCTCAAAAAGGCTCATGCCTGTAGACCTATTGACCAAATCGTTGTAGGCAAACTCTGCTAAGGGTAAGACCAAATCCCAATCCCTGACTCGATCTCAGACCAGACACCTAAGAAGATCCCCCAAACTCCTATTGACAACCTCAGTCTGACCATCGGTCTGGGGGTGATATGCAGTGGAGAATTTCAATTGGGTGCCCATCATGTGCCAAAGGGTTTTCCAAAAATAGCTAGTGAACCGCACATCCGAAGTCTTGGAGCACAGAATAAATAATGCCATCTTTGAGAACTTGTCTATAACCACAAAGATAGAGTCATGCCGTCGGAGGGTGTGGGGCAATCCCAACACAAATTCCAAGTTAATGTCCTACCATGGACTATCCAGGATGGGGGGGGGAGTATAGAGGCCGGTGTTCTGCTTCCTTTGTTTGGCCATAGCGCAAATGCGGCACTGGGCCACGATGCGAGCAACATCCCTCTTTAGGCTCGACCAATAGAATCGATGCTCAACCGCCTCTATAGTCTTGTTCCGGCCAAAGTGGCCAGCATGATCTCCCACGTGCATCTCCCACGTAAGAAAGTCACGAACAGAAGTCTGTGGGATGCATAACTTATCACCCCGAAATAGGTGACCCTCCGGTAGCACAAACTCGCTATAATCACGCGAGGGACCGGCTTGAAGGATGGCATAGATTGGACCAAAGTCCGGACAATCAACATAAGCATCCTTCAGCCTCTCTAAGCCTAGCACCTCTACACTCATGGTGGTCAACATCATCATCCACCGACTTAGCGCATCGGCTACCTTGTTCTCTGCCCCTGCCTTGTGCTTGAGCAGAAAGGTGTACTCCAGGAGATACTCCACCCAACGACTGTGGCGAGCGTTCAACTTCTTCTGGGTATAGAGGAATCGTAAGGCCTCATGATCAAAAAAGAGGACAAACTCATGGTGCAAAAGATAGTGCCTCCAATACCTCAATGCCTGGATGACTGCGTAAAATTCTTTATCATATGTGGATTAACGCAGTTTGGCATCATTAAGCTTCTCGCTAAAGAATGCAATGGGGTGGGACCCCTGACTCAATACTCCACCAATACCCACTCCAGAAGCGTCACATGTGACCTCAAACACCTTAGAAAAGTCAGGTAGAGCAAGGACAGGGCCTGGGTCATACGCTCCTTGATGTCTTGATAGGCTATGGCTGTAGCCTTAGTCCATACGAATGCCCCCTTCTTTATGCAATCAGTGATCGGGGCGGTGATGGAACTGAAGCCACGAATGAAGCAACGATAGAACGTCACTAAGCCATGGAAGCTCTGGACATCGTGGAGGGTGTGGGGCTCGGGCCACTCCCTAATGGCCCTAATTTTTTTCGGATCAGCAGAGACTCCATCCCTAGACACAATGAACCCGAGGAAGGTAATCTGATCAGTCATGAAGGCACATTTCTTCGGGTTGGCGAATAAGCTCTCTCGCATCAAAACGACACAGACCTACCTAAGGTGGTCTAAGTGGTCCTCCCTAGTCCGGCTGTAGATAAGAATATCGTCAAAGTAGATAACCAAGAAGACCCCTATCATAGGGCATAAAACCTGGGTCATCAAATGCATGAAGGTACTAGGGGTGTTGGAAAGCCTGAAGGGCATAACCAACCACTCATAAAGACCATCCTTGGTCTTGAATGCTGTCTTCCATTCATCCCCAGGCCTGATCCGCACCTGGTGATAGCCACTACGAAGATCTATCTTTGAAAAGATAGTGGCTCCAGACATCATGTCTAACAAGTCATCCTACCGGGGAATAGGAAATCGATACTTCACCGTGATCTTGTTGATCGCACGGCTATCAACGCACATCCTCCATGTGCCATCCTTCTTCGGGACCAATAATGCGGGAACATCGCAAGGGCTCTTACTGTCCCTAAGAGATCCCATACTCATCAACTCCTTGACCTGCCTTTGAAGTTAGGCATGGTCCGTGGGACTCATCCTGTAGTGGGAAAGGTTGGGCAAGGATGAGCCCGGGATAAGGTCGATCTCGTGCTGGATATCACTCATAGGCGGAAGGCCTTCAGGGAGGTCCTCCGGGAAGACATCAAAAAACTCCCGTAGGATCGCAGATATCTTTGGGGGGTGCTCATCATCAGTCCCAGAAACGACATCCTCCACTCCTCGGACAACAACGATAAGGATAGGGCTACCCCCGGTCACCTCTTGCTCCATCTCTTGCGGGATAATCATCATTAACCTCAGGGGTGGGACGTCTCCTGTGCTAGGAGCAATCGAAGAGGTAGTAGCCCACGTCGATGATGAGGTGGAAGGACCGACCGTCCCCTGACTAGGAGGAGTCGAAGTGCTGGGGCCGACTGGTCCTCTGATAGAAGGATCCTTCGGCTGGGTAGGGTGGAGGGTGATCCTATGACCCCCGTGGTCGAATGTGCATGTGTTCGACCGACCTTGAAGAGTGGCATCCCGATCGAAAAGCCAAGGCCTACCAAGGATAATGCTACCCACCTCCATAGGCAACACATCACACCATATCTCATCATGGTAAGCATGGAACTGCAGTGGCACCAGACATCACAGTCTAACCGGGATGGAAGTAGAATCCACCAAAGATACCCTGTAAGGGGAGGGACGATCTACGGGCGTCATACCCAGGCGTCTAACAGTGCCCGTAGAGATAGCGTTAATGCCACTCCCACTATCTATGATCACCTTGTAGACCTTTCCTCCCAGCCTACAAAATGTATGGAATATGGTGGTACGACGCCAGTCGTCGCTCACCTGAGGCTGGGCTAGGATGCACCAGACTACGCCCAACTGTACGTCACCCTGATGCTGGGTACCTGAGACATCAACTGGTTCTCCCTCCATTTGTTCATCAAAGAACTCCTCCGCTAAGTCCTGATCAGCCTTGTAACTGATCGGCACAAGCTCAGGTGTGGGGTCGCTGGCAGAGGGATTAGAGATAACAAGCGACTCTTGAGTGGGACACTTGGCCAAATAGTGGCCAACTCCACCACACCTAAAGCAATTTCCATGTGTCCCGGGGCCCTGGGATGTTCCACTAGCCATCGGCCCCTTACCCTTGTCCACAGGACGGACTGGGGGTGTAGGAAGTAGGGGTCGAGTCGGCACAACGGGCTAGGGAGGTCTAAGGGCAGGGACGGGTGCCTGCTGGTGAAAGGGAGGATCCCTCGGAGGGAGGGGGCGCCAAGGAGCAGCGAGGTCCTGGCGAGGGGTTTCCTGGGGGCGAGCCACATGCCACCGAGTGTATGAACCAGGTGTGGTCCTAAGATCAGACACACGCGGTTATGTGACCCCTGTTGTGTCTCTGTGTTTTGATGATAGCAAACACCATGAGTCAATATGCGTTTGCCCTTTGTTGCATGATTCAATATGTGTTTTACTGCATTCTTCTTGTGTATTTGGTCATGCCTTTGCTCATTGCATATAGGTCAGTGCATGCATTGTTTCATGCATTAGTCATCTAGAGCCAAAGTCTGTGCACACTTGCTTGGACTTAGTATGTGCATGCTAGGCTTAAGGGATATTGGCTCGGTGCATTCCTTGCATCTTGCACTATTCTATTCGCTCGTAGAAGGTCGGTGCATATTGGCTGCTCTGCTTACTTAGCTCGGTGCATGTTGCTTCTAAGGTTTGAGCATGCACGTTTGAGGTCGGTATAGCTATCGCTCATGCATAAAACACGGTCGCTGCGGGTTTTGTTTTATACTAACTAAAGTCGGTTCTAGCTTTACCTTCAGTCGGTGCTAGTTTTGTCTATACAGGTTGGTGCATACTTAGTATGATGCATCTGAAGGTCCGTGCATATATAGGTCCATGCATAGTTTGCCTTGCGCATGCAATGGTCGGTGTAGATGTCAAGTCGGTGCACACTCTTGTCATGCGCACACATGTAGGTCGGTGCATATTCTTTGCTGTGAGTGCCTTAGGTCGGTGCATACTTTTGCGCTAGGCAGATAACAACTGTGCACGTTTAAGGTCGATGCTAGCACATGAGGTCGATGCACGTTGGTATTAGACTGATCTAAAGCCTATACACTTCACTATTCAGAGTCAGTGCATGTTTTGTTTTGATCACTTAAGGTCGGTGCATTCTTAGTCTTTACCTACGTTTCATGCATTCACATGCTCGATGCATTGTTTCATCGCGCATACACATAGTCAGTGCATGTTTTACATGCACGCGTGTAGGGTCGGTGCAGGTTTACTGCTAGCATACTCAAGTCAGTGCATATCTGCTTGCTATATATAAAGGTCGGTGCATATTTCATTAAGACTATGCATACTAATGTGTCGACACTTCCTGTTAGATTAAAGTCTGTGCATATTTGAAATATGGCTGACTACAAAGTGTTGGTCTAATTATTTTAATTTCCTACTGGCAGGAACTTCATCATATATATATAAAGGGCAGAATTCATTAAGTCTCAAGCAAGCACGTGAGATTGATCTAAGGCCAAAGCTCGTGATCCAAGACTGATCTATCTACTGGAGATGTTGACACGTGGAAAGTCAAAGTGCTGAGATTACAACACGTGGAATGAAGAGATCTAGATCTGCGTGAAAGTTTGGGCGAGAAATGTGGTTTCCACACGCCCATCATCTGCTGCCTTATAAAAGGTGACAGATCGCCCAATTGAAGAAGAGTGAGAGAGCACCCAAAAGAAAAGGAGATCGAAGTAGAAAGATCTAGAGCCAGAACGATCTAGAGAGGAGAAGAGAAAATGGTGCGGACACCAGCGTGAGCGAATAGCACGAGTCGGCGAACCGACGGTACCATACGCGGAGCACCAATTGGACTACTTCGGCTTTCCTTTGAAATGGAGGCAATTTGGCTTAAGTTTGGACCCTTTTTTCATGAAAATTGGGCTTGTAATGGTCATTGTACTTGTGTTCTCATATTGGGCTGGTTGTAAGGCTCTTAAAGGGCCATTTTGGTTAAGCCCCTTTAGAATGCATTAAGAATGAGTGGCCTTGGACCATTATGATGGATCCATAAGCTATGGAAGGCCCAATTAGGCTTCCTTCATTCATGGGCCATCTAGATTGGAGAGGCCTTAAGCCATATTGGTTGAATGGGCTTAAGAGGTGGCAATGGCCAAACTTGGCCCATTCAAGGCCCATGAAGGGGGGCGTCCCCTATTTTGTTTGTATTAGGCTAGCTATTTTATTTACTTTTCTTCCCTTCCCCATTTACCACATGGGAACATTAGAATGGCTGCTGGTCCAAAAGGAATGGCTGCCACCTACCCCCTTTACTTGAATTTCAAAGGTAGGTAAGTCCAATGTTCCCTGTCTCCCCCTCCCTTCCTATTCTAGTCAAAGGGGCACACCCCTCCTCCCCTCCCCAAGGTTCCATCGAACCATCCAGCCCCCTCCCCTTGACAAACCCATATATAAAGACTTGTATGATGATGGGTTAAAGGCTAATGAAGTTTTATTGAGTGAAAGTTGCAATTAGAGAGTGATTCTCTTGTTTCCCCCTTGGGTGTCATACCCTGTTCAGTCCTGTGACGGGACAGACTTTGGGCGTGTGACTCACCCCTATATCTCCCCCATCCCCTTATCATCTGCTTCCACCAAAATTCTCAGTGATACATATACGAGTCAGAAAGATTTCAGAGGTGGTTTCGTGTCTATTGGAGTTCGGGATCGCCGGTGGCGATTTTTCTCGTGACGGCGCGCAGATCTACCCCAGCCTGCTGCCCAGATCTGAAGTTTCCTGATTAAGAATTTCCCCAGATCGCCTCTAAAGTCTTCAGGAGCTGATTCTTTTAGTGATCGTAGTTTTTTGAGTCCTCTTCGCGTTGCCGCTGGTCTCGCCTCGATCCGAGACCTGTACTGATCGTGGCGACGATTCTCGTGAGATCACGCGATATGATCTGAGCAGGCCCGGCTCAGATCCAGAGTCAACTTTCAAAGTCTGCCCCGCCTCACCTGTTCAATATCCGTGCGAGATCTTTGGAGTACTTCTTCCTATGGACGTCACCAACGATCTCCCACAAACGGCACCTCGATCCGACATCGGCAACTAATTTTCCCTTATTTAATCATGTTTCTATGCAGTTCTGGGTGCACAGAACTAGAAGCCGATTGTAACTGCTGCTGCGCCCAGATCTGAAAACATCTGCTCTCGCCCTTTGGAGTGGACAAACTACATCCTGTCGCCGACGTTCTCCAACAAACGGCGTTCCGATCCGCCTTCAGATCTTGGCGTACCGGCCTCTGCAATCTTGCTGCGCAGGGTGACCAGCGTGGACAGAACCGGGTCGGCTTCCCATCGACGTACCCGAGCGGCTCCGACTCGCGTCCCTCACCTCCTGCGATTGTGGCCCGTCAACCCGGGTTCCAGCAACCCCAAATTTAGCCATTGTAACCCTATACCTCCCTGCGTGGAGTGGGCATCAAGTTCTGAAATTGTAATTTTGACCGTTGTGTGTATTGGGGTTGTTTGGATTCGGCCGGGAATTCTTCCCCACGCCGAGTCGTGGAGGTACGCGCTCGTTCCTCTCTCACGTTGATGGTTTAGTATATTATCATATATGCTACGTTTGTGAGAATAGGGCCGTTAGCTAGCTACAAATCACCGTGATTGTGAGTTGTGAGCCCCCGTTCCTTAGCTCCAGTCGAGCACCGAGCTTGGACTGCACCACCCTAGGCGACAGTGGTTCCTTAACCACTGCGATCCCCACGTTTCCCTCGCAAGGGACGATCGCCGGGCTACTTAGAGTGCTGTTGAGAGATGTCTCCACCCGGAGAACACCACGGTGGTCAGTCGCCCGGCTTGCCTTTAGCGTTTCAGTGTTGGCCGCACATCGATTCCGTCGTACGTCTTAGCCCGGTCTTCATCAGTCCCGCATCAAATTGGTATCAGAGCGTCGTTTAAGTCTAGGGTCATTTAAGTCCAAGGTTGCATTTGCATTCCAATATTCGGTATATTAAAAGGTGTCGTCCGATCGTTAGGCTATGCCTATCGGGAAGGCCGCACACTTGCGCGAGTGATCTTCGGATCGATTTACTCCGCCACGTACCGAGTCTTTGGTTAAGTCAGGTTCCTAGTTAGTGCATTCCAACATAGTCGTGTCTCGGTGTTTAGTTGAGTCTCATTTTAACTTTACATCATATTTTTGGGTCGTGTCTAGTGTCGTGTCCAAGTGTCGACATGGCCATCCATTAGCTCCCCGAATCCCATGGGTTCCCAAACACCTAGTTCATATGAATGGTGGCGACACCGCCAAGGATGGGGAATCCAACCCCACCACATCCGTAGGCCCGAAGCCTCGGACTTCTATGGAACCAAGGTCCCGAGCGACTACCTCAAGTGAGAAGCCGCCATGGACGCATATTTTTAGTGTTATACCATGTCCGAGGCAATGCAATTCTCTTTCGCCAAAGAGCGGCTTCTTCATGAGGCCGCCGAAAAGTGGGACTACATTGAATGTTTGAGAGAAGTTAGGAGGCAATGGCCCATCGAGTCATGGTGGGACAAGAAGAGAGAGCTTAGGACGGTCTATGCTCCTCAACCTGTCACTTCCAACTGACCCCACCCACTCACTTCCAACCAAGTGGGTACAAGTCAGAAGCAAATACCCCCACACATAGATGAGCCTAGACCCAAGCCTAGGCCGATTAACTATGGGCGAGCCCACCATGATCTCCCTACTCCAACCCACACCGTTGCCGAACTTGTGCAAATGATTTCGGATCGGGTGGATAGGAGATGTACTTATATTGAATCGCTGGTCTCCCTTTGCCCACCTCCGAGATCGGTTATAGCCATACTCGAGCCTAGGAAGGCCATAGCCCGTAGCCCCTACTCGGCCTCATCTAAGGAGTCCCCAAGCCCTCTCCCCATCTTGGAGACCCCTCCTTCATCACCCGTGAGTGCTCCGTTGCCATCCTCTCCTTCCGAACTTCATCCGGAGCCATCTTATTGGGAGCCACCGCCGCCCGAACCACCCGTGTTTCTTACGGGTACGCTATACATAGCCGAGCCGCTTCTTAGTTGGCTCAAGGATAGCTTGGTCCCACATCCTTACCCTTCTATGGACCCCACCTTACAATTAGTTCCCGTCAACTCCTTCCACACTAACTTTCGGTCTAGTCACCATGTTGATACATTGGATGCCCTTATTATGGGATTAGACACGCAATGGAAGTTGACGCATTCGTTGGCCCGAAGCTTCGACCAACCCACTAGTCTTAGCTTCACCCATCCGGCCTTAGGGTCCATTACCTCCGTATGCACCGTGGGTTGTGTCACCACGGAGATTCTCTTGTTCCTTCCCTTATCGGCCGAGCCTACCTTGTTGCATCCCTACGGTTTTGATGATGTCTCACACTATAAATCAATCGGTTTCTATCAATAGTTTAAATCATGCTTCATGTAGGACAGTGCAGTTCATGTGGTTGTCATATAGACATGCATTACTTGTTCAAGTCCATACTCTGTCAGCATAGTCTGGACAGTAGTGGGTCGACCCATCTGGAGTCTGTACATCGCATTTGTCGAAGGCATTGGAAGTCTATACATTGGGGTCCTTTCCTACGTTGCACTTCAAAGTCTAGACATTGCACTGTAGGTTGCTTCATTTGAAGTCTATACATTGCTGATCGAACGTAAGTCTATACATTTCAACCTTTTCCTACGTTCGATGCTTTAGTTACACCCTAAGTCTCCACATTGGCAAAGTATATATATTGCTTATGCAAGTCTATACAGCCAGCGCATTCATTGATATCAAGTCTACACACTGCATATAGGCAAAGTCTGCACATTGGTAGAGTCTGTACATCCTCTAGGAGCCCTAAGTCTATACATCGCAAAGTTTGCACATTGCAGTGTTCAAGCCTTTCAAGTCTATACACTGGTTCAGGGTTCCCAAGTCTATACATCGGTCTTCAAGACTCTCAAGTATGTACAGCCTGATTTGTCATTCAGAGTTCTAAGTCTATACATCGCAAAGTCTGCACATCGCTGTGTTCAAGCCTTTCAAGTCTATACATTGGCTCAAGCATTCCAAGTCTGTACACTGGTCCTCAAGCGTTCCAAGTCTGTACATTGGTTCAAGCTTACCGGATGCGGGACGGATGACCGACACGGGCTAAGACGTACGACCGACTCGTTGTGCGGCCAGCACTAGCACACTAAGGCAAGCCGGGCAGCTGACCACTGTGGTATTCTCCGAGTAGAGACGTCTCTCAACAGCGACTCTCTTGAGCCCGACGATCATCCCTTGCGAGGGAAACGTGGGGATCGCGACAATTAAGAAACCACCGTCGCCTAGGGTGCTAATTCGCGCTCGGTGCTAGATTGGAGCCACGGAACGGGCGCTCACAACTCACAATCGCGGTGAATTTGAAACTAGCTATCGGCCCTATTCTCACAAATGCAGTAATATAGAAAGCATACTAAACAACAATGTAGATGTCGGAACGAGCGCGTACCTCCACGACTAGGCGTGGGGAAGAACTCCCGGCCGATTTCCGAACAACCCCAATACACAAATGAGTAACTTTACAATTTCAGAACTGAACACCCACTCCACACAGGGAGGTATCGGGCTACAATTGATAATTTTGGGGTTGCTGGAACCCGGGTTGACGGGCCACACTCGCAGGAGGCGAGGGACGCGTGCCGGAGCCGCTCGGGTACTCCGACGGAAAGCCGACCCGGTGCTGTCCACGCTGGTCACCCTGCGCAGCGAACTTGCGGAGGCCAGTACGGCCAGATCCGATACCCGATCGGATTACCGTTTGTTGGAGAATGTCCGCGATAGAATGTAGTTTCTTCACTCCGAAGGGCACGATCAGATCTTTTCAGATCTGGGCGCAGTAACGTTTCTTCTCAGCTTCTGGTTTTATGCTCCCAGAACGAAGCAGCGACACAGTAAAATAATGGAAAAATAGCTGCCAATGTCGGATTGAGAGGTTCTTTGTGGGATATTGTTGGTGACGTCAAGAGGAAGACGTACTCCGAAGATCCCTCACAGATCCTGACCGGATGAGTCGGGGTGGACTCTGTAAGTCAGCTCTGGTTTGGGGTCGGATCTACTCAGATCTCTTGCGCGATCTGACGAGATTCGCCACCACGAACAGCACGGTGATCAGATCGAGGCGAGATTAGCGGAGACATGAAAATGACTTGAAATCCTACGATCTCTCTTTAGGAACCAGCTTCAGATGACGTCTGGGATAGGCTGGAGAATTTAAAACACAGTCACCTCCAGATCTGGGCAGCAATCTGGAACCGATATGTGCGCCTCCACGAAACGAACCGTTGCCGTTGCTCACAAACTCCGATTGACGCAAAACCAGCGCTGAAATTTTCCTAACTTGCAGAGGTATCACTGGATTTTTTTTTGGAAAAAGAACATAAGAGAAAGAGGGGTATACAAGGTCGAGTCACATGATCCAAATCTGTCCCGTCACAGGACTGTAACCAGGGAATCACTCCCAAGAGAATCACTCTCTAATGCACTTTTCTCTTAACAAAACTTCATTAGCTTTTGCACACACAACATACAAGGCTTTAAATAGACAAATAAAAGGGGTATAGGGGAGGGGACTTGCATAAGATGCAAGAAGGGGGAGGGGGAATGCGCATGGATCAAGACACTAGGTGAAAGGGAAAGGGGGACAAGGGGACATGGTTGCTCACCTACCCTTTGAAATCCATGTAAAGAAGGTAGGTGGCAGCTATTTGAACTTGACAAGCAGCCCTTTCTAGATACATGTGGTAAATGAAGGTGGAAGAAACATAAAAAAAACACATTTTCTAGCCTAATATGCCAAAATAGGGGGCGCCCCCTACTTGGGCTTTGAATGGGCCAATGTTGGCCATGGCTCACCCAAGCCCAATCCAACCAATATGGCTTAAGGCCATTCCACCCTTGAGAGCCCATGAGTGAAGGGAGCCCATTCTAGATAGCCCAACCTAGATAGCCCAAGTAGGAAGGAAGCCCACTTGGGCCAGAATGGCTTATGGATCCATTACAATGGACCAAGGCCACTCCTTTCTCTTAAGGGCCTTAACCAATTGGCCCTTTAGGAGCCTTACAACCAGCCCATTGGAAAATTACAAATACAATAACCATTACAAGCCCAATTCAATGCCAAAAAATGTCCAAATTCAAGCCAAATTGTCCCCATTTTGAAGAGAAGCCGATGTAGTCCACTTGGTGCTCCGCGTAGGGCACCGTCGGTTCACCGACGTGTCACTTGATCGCCCTGGTGTTCGCACCAATTCTCCCCGGGTGGGAGGAACTCGACTTCGTCGAGTAAGGGTCTCGAAGCTTGCGCTCTCCGCATGTGATCAAGGCGTTGGTCATCCTGGGGCATCCTCGCCAACACACTAGGACGTGTGGGTATGCGCCGTTCCTTGTGGTGATCACTTGCTCATTCAGTATACAATCTATATGCATGCGTTGAGGCTGGAAGAGGTGGACTCTCGGGTGAGGGGTCACTCCCAATAGAAAGATAAAGCTCGAAACTCACTAGGGATCACCACGGGTTCCAATATGCTACCAGAGGAAACATGGAATGTCGAATTGACACCATCGTCATTCGGTAGTTCAATATCGTACGCTTTCGGACCCACTTGTTTCTTAACCCCGAAAGGGTGGGTATCGTGGACTTAGAGTTGCTTTATGGCCCCAAGAGGAACTGTTCAGGTATGACCCTGATCATAACGTACTCTCCCTTTTGAACTCACGGACATGTAGCATGCATCAGCTAATTCCTTATGCGCGCATGGCTGGCCTTTTATTGAGACACGACTTATGCAAACCATATGTATGAAAGAGAACAACTAGAGAGACAAACAAACACACACACACACACACGACTGTAGACAAACCTATGGTTAGTCCGACCTACGCATGGACGATGGCGGACCAGGACACCCAAATGTGTGCCATGCATACACTAGATGCAACCAAAGGTAGGTAGGATTATGTACTCCTAGACACCCAAAAAGACACCATGCATGCAAGGACTTCCCATCAGATGTGGGTGTGGGTGGGCTAAGAGGTTCATCACCACTACATGTAGGTAAGGCATGCCATGCTTCCCAATAATCGGACCTATTGCTATGTGGAGTTTGATTGGCCCGAGTGGGAAGAGAGTGGTAGGGGACTTCCTTGGCAAAGTAGAGGGGAAGTGGTGGGTCACGAGGCCCACTATAGAAGGGGTCGAATGGGTCAAAGAATGTGTGACCCCCCGATTCCTCCATTACATAGTCCCATGTTTAAAATTCATGAAGGTGATGGTCACCTCCTTCCATCGTGGTAAATGGGATAGTGTATAGAAGATATGGCTCCTCCCTCGGGATAAAAGGAGTGAAGTCGGGCTCGACCGGTAGCGGGAGGAGTAGAAGAACCTCCGTGGTAACATGACCCACGGTGTACACGGAGGTAATGGACCCTAAGGTGGGATGTGTGAAGCTACGACCGGTGGGTTGATCGAAGCCTGGGGCCAACAAGTGCGTAAATGCCAATTGCCGGTCTAACCCTTTAAGAAGGTCGTCCAATGTATCCACATAGTGACTAGAACGGAAGGTGGTGTGAAACGAGTTGCTTGGCACTAGAGGTAGTGTGGGGTCCATGGATGGGAAGGGAGGTGGGACCAAGCCATCTTTGAGCCAGCTAAGAAGTGGCGCGGCGATGAAAAGCATTCCCGTAAGAAACACGGGTGGCTCGGGTGGAGGTGGTTCCAAACAATACGGCTCCGGATGAAGTTCGGACAGAGAGGATGGCAACGGAGCACTCACGGGTGATGAAGGAGGGATCTCCATAATGGGGAGAGGGCTTGGGGACCCCTTAGATGGGGCCGGGTTGGGGCTACGGGCTATGGCCTCCCTAGGTGCGGGAATGGCTACCTCCTGCCTCGAAGGTGGGCAAGGGGAGACTAATGACTCAAAATAAGCGCACCTCCCATCCACCCGATCCGAAATCTTTTGCACAAGTTCGGAAACGGTCTGGGTTGGAGTAGGGGTATCTAAGTGGACTCACCCGTAATCATCCGGCATAGGCTTGGGTCTAGGCTCATCTACGTGTAGGGCTCGCTGCCTCCGACTAGGACCCACTTGGTTGGAGATGATTGGGTGGGATCGGTTGGAGGTGATCGGTTGGGGAACGTAGACCTTCCTAAACTCTCTCTTCATGTCCTACCATGACTCGATGGGCCATTACCTCCTAACCTCTCTCAAACGTTCAATGTAGTCCCACTTTTCGGCGGCCTCATGAAGAAGCCGCTCTTTGGCGAAAGAGAATTGCATTGCCTCGGACATAGTATAACACTCAAAATATGCGTCCATGGCGGCTTCCCACTTGAGGTAGTCGCTCGAGACCTTGGTTCCATAGAAGTTCGAGGCTTCGGGCCTACGGACGTGGTGGGGTTGGATTCCCCAACCTTGGTGGTGTTGTCACCATTCATATGAACTAGGCGTTTGGGAACCCATGGGACTCGGGGAGCTAATGGATGACCATGCCGACACTTGGACACGATAAGACACTAGACATGACCCAAAATACTAATGCAAAGTTGGCATGAGACTCGACTACACACTTAGACATGACTATGTTGGAATGCACACACTTACACACTTAGATGTTTGGGTACCTGAGACATCAACTGGTTCTCCCTCCATTAGTTCATCAAAGAACTCCTCCGCTAAGTCCTGATCAGCCTTGTAACTGATCGGCACAAGCTCAGGTGTGGGGTCGCTAGCAGAGGGATCAGAGATAACAAGCGACTCTTGAGTGGGACACTTGGCTGAATAGTGGCCAACTCCACCACACCTAAAGCAATTTCCATGTGTCCCGGGGCCCTGGGATGTTCCACTAGCCATCGGCCCCTTACCCTTGTCCACAGGACGGACTGGGGGTGTAGGAAGTAGGGGTCGAGTTAGCACGACGGGCTAGGGAGGTCTAATGGCAGGGACGGGTGCCTGCTGGCAAAGGGGAGGATCCCTCGGAGGGTGGGGGCACCAAGGAGCATCGAGGTCCTAGCGAGGGGTTTCTTGGGGGCGGGCCACAGGCCACCAAGTGTAGGAACCAGGCGTGGTCCTAGGATCAGACACACACGGTTATGTGACCCCTGTTGTGTCTCTGTGTTTTGATGAGAGCAAACACCATGAGTCAATATGCGTTTGCCGTTTGTTGCATGATTCAATATGTGTTTCACTGCATTCTTCTTGTGTATTTGGTCATGCCTTTGCTCGTTGCATATAGGTCAGTGCATGAATTATTTCATGCATTAGTTGTCTAGAGCCAAAGTCCGTGCACACTTGCTTGGACTTAGTATGTGCATGCTAGGCTTAAGGGATATTGGCTCGGTGCATTCCTTACATCTTGCACTATTCTGTTCGCTCGTAGAAGGTCGGTGCATATTGGCTGCTCTGCTTACTTAGCTCGGTACATGTTGCTTCTAAGGTTTGAGCATGCACGTTTGAGGTCGGTATAGCTATGGCTCATGCATAAAACACGATCGGTGCAGGTTTTGTTTTATACTAACTAAAGTCGATGCTAGCTTTACCTTCAGTCGGTACTAGTTTTGTCTATACAGATCGGTGCATACTTAGTATGCTGCTTCTGAAGGTCCGTGCATATATGGGTCGGTGCATAGTTTGCCTTGCGCATGCAATGGTTGGTGCAGATGTCAAGTCGGTGCACACTCTTGTCATGCACACACATGTAGGTCGGTGCATATTCTTTGCTGTGAGCGCCTCAGGTCGGTGCATACTTTTGCGTTGGGCAGATAACAACTGTACACGTTTAAGGTTGATGCTAGCACATGAGGTCGATGCACGTTGGTATTAGACTGATCTAAACCCTATACACTTCACTGTTCAGAGTCAGTGCATGTTTTGTTTTGATCACTTAAGGTCGGTGCATTCTTAGTCTTTACCTACATTTCATGCATTCACATGCTCGGTGCTTTCATCGCACATACACATAGTCGGTGCATGTTTTACATGCACGCATATAGGGTCGGTGCAGGTTTGCTGCTAGCATACTCAAGTCAGTGTATATCTGCTGGCTATATATAAAGGTCGGTGCATATTTCATTAAGACTATGCATACTAATGTGTCGACACTTGCTGTTAGATTAAAGTCTGTTCATATTTGAAATATGGCTGACTACAAAGTGTTGGTCTAATTATTTTAATTTCCTACTGGCAGGAACTTCATCATATATATATAAAGGGCAGAATTCATTAAGTCTCAGGCAAGCACGTGAGATTGATCTAGGCCAAAGCTCGTGATCCAAGACTGATCTATCTACTGGAGATGTTGACATGTGAAAAGTCAAAGTGCTGAGATTACAACATGTGGAATGAAGAGATGTAGATCTGCGTGAAAGTTTGGGCGGGAAATGTGATTTCCACACGCCCATCATCTGCTACCTTATAAAAGGTGACAGATCGCCCAATTGAAGAAGAGTGAGAGAGCACCCAGAAGAAAAAGAGATCGAAGTAGAAAGATCTAGAGCCAGAACGATCCAGAGAGGAGAAGAGAAAAGAAGAAGAATGAATTAAGGACATCTGAAGAGAGACTAAGAGCAGGAGATAGAGAAGAAGATAGAGCAGCAGAGCAAGAAAAATCTGAAGGGGTCTGAGAGCCAGTAAGAGAACGAAGAGAAGAATAGAATAGAGAGAGCAACAGAAGAAGAGCATCAGAAGAAGAGTTGTGCTCCTGTGTTAGCTATATTTTTTATTAAGCTTTATTCGCCAGTTTGTTTTTTCCCTTTTGTTACTTTCATCTTCCAGTTTCTTGGTCTTCTGATACTCAGGTTGAGTTCGGGTTCCTCCTGTGGACTCAGGAGAAGTGAGACTTGGTGTCTCCGGTTGTAAGTGACTTGGTGTCACTTGTGCTTTCCCTCTGGGTTTCAGAGGAAGGGAGACTTGGTGTCTCCGGTTGCAAGTGTCAGGTTGTCACTTGTGGGTTCCCTCCGATTTGGAGGAAGAGAGACTTCGGTCTCTGGTTGCTAGTGACTGGGTGTCGCTAGTGGTTGCCCTCCTGGGTGGAGGAAGAGAGGAGTGTGTTCCTCTGGGTCAAGCTGTAAGGCAGCATCTGTTGCAGACTGAGTCTGCAGTTCTTGCTTTGGCAAGAGAAGCCTCACTCCGATTTGGAGTGAGGGGTGGATGTAGGTCTGTGAGTTACAGACCGAACAACCTAAAAACCCCTCTGTATTGTGGTTTGTTTGTGGTGTGCTCTTCCATATCTTCTACCTCCTTCACAGGTTGTCTGAGCCTTCCTATTTCTATCTGAAGTCCCTTTGTGCATTATACATTCTGCTAAGTATGTTCTTCTTGAGTAATTCCTGTTAGCAGGGCTTATGTGCCATCCGGTCATGAAGGTTCGCGTATGTGATCTCCGTTATGTCAGTCCGATTGCTCGGTTGGTACTCGATAATGTGTCTGGGAGAGTTCAGGGTAGAGTGAGCTATTAACTCTACATTTGCTATTTGATTCTCTGAGTCCCTCTTGATTCGATTACAGTGAATGCTGCTTACCTTATTCAAGTGCAAGTCTAGTCAGACTTGACTTTCTGATCTTCTTCCGCTAGAGTCCTTCAGAAATTGTTCTAGATAGAGGCAAAGGTTTTATTCCGCAATAGTTTTTGAACGGGGATTCATTCACCCCCCCCTCTGAATCCGTGCCTTGCACCTCAACAATTGGCATCAGAGCCGGTTGCTGTGTTATAGGATCCAGCGATCCACAGCAGATCCTGCATCTTCCGTGGTGCATTTCAGAGTGGGTCTCTTGTGTTCGGTGTTTTGTTTCACTAATTTAGTGCCTCGCTTTGCTCAATTGATTACAGTGCATTTATCATCTCTCGATGGCTCATCCCCCAATATTCAAAGATAATGGTTTCGATCTTTGGTTAGAGAACTTCTATCAGTATGTAAAATCAACCGATCTTGACCTTTGGAAGGTGATAACTCACGGTCCACATAAATTATCGAAAGATAAATCTAAATGGACCGATAAAGGTAGACTGAAAGACTCTGTCAACTCTAGAGCATTAAATTTGCTGAAAGCATATGTTGACAAAGCTTTAATCTCGTATGTTTCATCTTGCAGGACTGCCAAGGAAGTTTTCGATAAACTAAAGACTGCTAGCTGTGGAAATGAAGATCGATGCATGATGGCACATGGCAGCTGTAGACACGCCGTTCTTGACGTTACCGTGAGTAAATCTCATATTACACTATGATACCCCAAGGCGGCCTTCACATTTTTAATTACTCTGGTGATTTCCTATTTTTATGATTTTTTTATATTTTTTTGAATTTTTCCGTGAAAAATCATGGAAGTGTCCAGGCGCCTGGACACCTCCATCAATGAACAAAAAAAATAAAAAAATCAAAATCATGGAAGTGTCCAGGCGCCTGGACGCCTCCATAAATGATCAAAAAATAAAAAAATCAAAATCATGGAAGTGTTCAGGCGTCTGGACGCCTCCATCAATGACCAAAAAATAAAAAAAAATCAAAATCATGGAGGCGTCTACTTGCTTGGACGCCTCCATCAATGCAAAAATAATAAAAACAATATCAATAATCATAAAAAACAAAACAAAAATATAATAAAAATAATATATTTATAGAGGCGTCCAGGACCATGGACGCCTCCATCACCTTGCTTCCTGGACGCCTCCATCACCTTGCTCACGGGGCCCCGCCCACCGATCGTCGGGTTGTCGTGTGTGAAAAAAGCCAATTGTGGAGACGTCCAACGAGGCGTCCGGGACCCTGGACGCCTCCATGAAAATATTCGGAAACAATGAATAAAAATAAAATAAAATATCTTTTTTGCCCTGATGGAGGTGTCCATGGTCCTGGACACCTCCACCCTCCGGAACCCTATAAATAGAGGCCCACCCCCTCAGTTCTGGGGGAGCTTCTAAGAGATCCGATAGGCTGCCGGAGCCCAGAGGCTACCGGAGTCATTTCTAACCCGTGGGGTCTTTTTTAGGTGGAGGTTCCGCCGGCTTCTCGGGTGTCCACGCTCGCGAGAGGAAGGTCGTCTTCATCCACTGCGCTACCACGTCGTCCCTACGCTGCCGGAGCTCCGCCGGATTTCACCATCGGCACATCCAATAAGCCAATCCTTTCCTTTTCTTCGTAGTTCTTTTACATTCATCATCTCGCATCCTCTATCCCCCTTCATAAGGGTGCCTCTTCTTATATACTTCTTGCATCCATCATCTCATTTTCCTCCTACTCGAGTCCGAGAGGGGTTTAAAACCACACCAACCAGGTGTGTGTCCTGCCGCGATTTCGTTATTTTCATCACAAGGGATTGATACTACACTGCCATTTCCTAATTCTGTTTATCTACTGTCTGTTGTTTTGCAAGGGTAACTAAAGAAAGTCCTCTCCGTCGGTCGGCCGAAGGGGGAGGAAGAAGTAACCCGCCATCTCCCGCTCTTGAGGTAGGCGCGATCACTTTCTTTATTTTGGGGTCTTTTGGCCCCTGGCGATCACATCATGTTCTCGAGGCCGCGGTGAGTCACTTCCCCAATGGCCGTTTAAATTCCCATTCTTACATTCTCTTTATATTCTGTTATATTCTTATCTGCTCATAATCTCGAGGCCGCGGCGAGTCACTTCCCCAATGGCCGTTTAAATTCCCGTTCTTATATTCTCTTTATATTCTGTTATATTCTTATCTACTCATATTCTCGAGACCGCGGCGAGTCACTTCCCCAATGGCCGTTTAAATTCCCGTTCTTATATTCTCTTTATATTCTATTATATTCTTATCTATTCATATTCTCGAGGCCGCGGCGAGTCACTTCCCCAATGGCCGTTTAAATTCCCGTTCTTTATATTCTCCTTATATTCTGTTATATTCTTATCTGCTCATATTCTCGAGGCCACGGCGAGTCACTTCCCCAATGGTGGTTTCAATTCTTGTTATTTGATTTCTGCACCATTCCCGTCCCCCGAGGCCGCGGCGAGTCACTTCCCGCTATGGCCGTTTAACCCCCATATCTTGCTATATTACATTTGTCCCGCTCGCCCCGCCGGAGCAATCTCCCGTGGTCGCCTCTTCTCTTTTCTCTTATTTCTGTGTTGCAGCAAACAAAAAGGAGCCCGCGCGCTCCGCGTCTTCTTCGCTCCCCGAACCGCGTGACGTCGCTCACAGATTGGCGATCACGGTGGGACGCCTACTGCTTCCTTTTGGCTACCATTTCAAGTTCGGCACCGTTCGTGCCTCTCCACCTTGGCGCCCTCGCGCGCCCTCGCTGTGCTCACGGCAGCACTGTCAGTTGTGATTGGTTGGGTGTTTATTATATGTTTGTTATTTCTGTTATTTTCTTACTCTATATCTCTATCAGCATTCCATTGCATACATCCATCCCTCTTTTATATCATTTTTTATTTTTTTCTAAGGATCACCCTTTCCCGGTGAAGGAAGGACTCTCCGTTTGAGAATTCCTCTCAACGGACTAGAATCTCCTCCACTGGGACCTACGTAAGTCCCCGACATCGAAGAATCTCCTCTTCGTTCACTGGGCTGGTTGTACCATTGAAGTTCCCCGAAGTTAGTCATCCCATTCGTGGTGAGACGAGAGACCCTAGCTGACACGGCGGTGAAATAAAAATAAACTAGTGTCCCTACTTTGTGTGAACTTCAGATCTCGCTAAAAAAAAAAAAATCATCAAAATCAAAACACAAAAAAAAGGGCGTAAAGGCATCCACTTGTTTGATAATCTCTGCTACCTGCTTGCTAGTGTATGTTTTTGCATTCTGGGAAAACTGTGAGCATGGCTCACGAGTCTTTTGAGGAGAACCACCCTAGTCGTGGTTTGTCAGCCGACCTGCGAGTCTATGCTATGGACTCGGGTCCTTCTCATGAGCCCTCGCATGAGGTGCAGGTTATTGCCGGGGACACATCCCCACCATAGGATATCTCTTCCTTACTGGGCGTCCTCGCCAACACGGAGCTTACCTCTGAACAGCTCCGGGCCTTCCAGGCCATTCTGAAGGGGAAATCTGTTTCCCCCACACCCCAGGAATCAACTCTGGCCATCGCACCTCTCCAAGAGTCCGTGCAGGCCATTGCATCTCCTTCATTGGCGCAAGACATCCAGTCTCCCTCGCTTCAAGGACAAGCGAGCCAACAACCACCCTCATTCCAGTTCCCATCACAATCTCAAACTCCCGTTGTTCCCCACATACCGCTTCAGCCAGTGCCGACTGTCGGCGGTCCAACAGCTCCCTCTCATTCGGGGTAACCCCCTCAAGTCTCCGGGAGACAGTTTCTCCCCCAGTGGCAAGTACCACCTTCACCTCCAGAGGAGCTCGCCCAATCGCTCCTCAATAGGTTCAATCGCATGGACGAGCAGTTTCAAAATCTGAGAAGAATGGTGGACGTGAAAGCCACCCCGGAGGTTGCTTTGCCAATCCTTCCCGTCATTCATCTTCCTCCCTCCGAAATGCCCACGTACCGCAGATACAATGGCACCGGCAACCCCTTCATTCACCTCAAGGATTTCATGTATGATTCCTCCTATTGGCAAAATGATCAGAGGTCCCTGGCATACCTCTTTCGGAGATCATTGGATGGTCCCGCGCTAGAGTGGTTCTATTCTTTGGAGCCTGTTTGACACATTTTTTCTCTTTATTATTTTAATCCTTATGTTTTATTTTATTTTCTTGGTTCATTGATTTATTGGCGTGCCAGTCACCGAAGTGACGATTTCATTGTGCGCTCGATCTGACTTGGTCAGTCGATTGTGAAGTCCGAGTCGGGACCAGAAGTCCGTCATACCATAAAGGGTATGACATTAATTACGCCCTTCCAAGGAATGACAACCCTTGATTAAACGCTAAAGGTAGGAGGCCTCGAGAGGCAAACATATATTCATGTGCGCAAATGGAACTTCATACCGAAGCCAGGAAGGCGGGCAAGATAACAACATCAACCATAGAAACAGATGATATCGTTAGGTCAGCGATTCAAAGATCGGGCTTAGGGGGGAAGGAGGATCTCAGTCACAGGTAGACTGAGTCGTGACCATGATGGGGTTTAAAGCATCGATCGGTATTTCGACATCATTTCTCCTTAATCTGGATTATGCCCAGGGAGAAATAGGCTATCACCCACGGAGTGCCGGGATGAAAGCCGGGAGAAAGAGAGAGGCCAGACCTCCCTACCCATATGTATATATATATGCCATGGGGCAATGTTTAATATTCCCTATAGAAGCCGACGGAACTCATGCAGTGGCAGAGTCCTCCCGAGCTAAAGGGGTTACTCATCAATGCAGTTCAAGTGTACATAGGTGTTAGGGTGCTTGGCCCGGATACAGAGGGGGGGTGAATGAATCCTTCTACGAATAATGGCCAAATTTAAAAAACGGATGCTAGATAAGGAAACAGAATAGAACCAATTCTATTCTACTCAAATACAAACCCATTGAGCGCACCTATTCAAGCATCTAGCGGAAGCAAACCAAACAATCAAGCCACTGCTCAAAAGATTTTTTAGGTGGTTCGGTCCTTCAGACCTACATCCACCCCTCACTCGCAACCGGAGTGAGGCTTCACTAGCACACGCTAGAACCAAGCAGACTCAGTCTGCAAATAATTTGCTGCCACACAGCTTGACCAGGGGAACAACCTCCCCTCTTCCTCCAAACTGGAGGGAACCTCTGGACTTAAATCCACAAGCCCAGAACCGGAGACAAGTCTCCCTTCCTCCAAACCGGAGGGAACCCACAAGTAGCTCCCAACTACTTGCAACTGGAGATCAGATCTCCCTTCCTCCTAACCGGAGGGAACCCGACCTCAGACCAGAGGATCGAAAAGCACAGCAAACCAGAAAATAAAGAAAAGATAATAAACAAAAAATAGCTTCAGCAAACAGATGCTGAAACACGAGATGCACAATTTGGCTCCCACTGGAGCTGACTGGCCTGGATCTGATCCAAGGTCCAGTGAAGACAGATCTTCAGGTAAGCTTCTTTCTTCTTCTCCATGAACTCTCTCATTCACTCTCTCTCTAACTTTCTTTCTCTTAAACTCTCTTCCTCTTTCACACGATCACTATCTCTCTCTCTTTTCCTTTTTCTTCTTCTGCTGGATCGAGCTCTCTGTAACACTGCCTTTTCTTTCTTAGCTCTGATCACCCTTCATCGGTGGGCGAAGGTTTTTCTTTATAGCCGCAGCAGATGGATAGGGCACTGAACGCGTGTGCCTCCCACGCTCGATCCTAGAACCTTCCTGCCACGTGCCCTCTTTGTATTTGTTCCTTCAGCATCGGATCATGTGCACCCAGACACTGGTGAATGTTCTTCCTCGGACCTGCAACGAGATACGAGCCATTAATATTGAGTGTCATAAGAACTAGAACTGCATGAGGTTAGTGGACACGACAAGAGGTACTAAATAGAGAACGACACAAGATAAGGTGGTGACACAATGAACATTACTAAGAGAACTTTACGAGGTAGACAGAAAAATAACGCAAAGACACGAAGACAAGAACAGAAA
Organism: Amorphophallus konjac; assembly: GCA_022559845.1. Lineage (NCBI taxonomy): Eukaryota > Viridiplantae > Streptophyta > Magnoliopsida > Alismatales > Araceae > Amorphophallus > Amorphophallus konjac. Next base: position 401,893,317 of record CM040118.1, read on the forward strand.
CCAACACTAAGTATGGTTTCAATACAAGAAAGACACGAGGACTAGGAAGAATAAAAACGACACGAAGATACAACAAGACAAATGACACGAAAGTGAAACAGGAAGCAACATGAAGTGCTGCGATGTCCTGTACGCACTAGAACAAACCCGACACGAAGAGACGAAAACAACACGAGGTGAAGACACAAGGAGACAACGACACGAGGTGTAGAAAACACGACACGAAGTTATGAGAGGAGAAGCGACACGGAGTGTGGTCAATGTGATAAAGACACGAAGTCTAAATAACGAAAGATCAACAAGAAGACAGAATACAAAGAAACAACACGAAGACAGAACAGTGATCAGCACGAGGTGTGATTTCAACATAAGAGAGACACGGACTGATAACGACATGAAGTCGAAACAGTAATTGACACGGGGTAACACGACACGAGGTAAAAACGACACGAAGACAAAATTGACACATACTGAAAACAACACGAAGTCGAAACAGTAATCGACACGGGTTGAAAATAACACGAAGTCGAAACAGTAACCGACACGAGTTGAAAAACAAGCAAGACACGAGGTCTACGTAAAGCAACAAGGAAGTGTGGTCAAAGAGAGAACGACACGAGGTCTAATGAGAAAGATCAACACGAAGACGGTGAAAACAATACGAAGTAAAGATCAATGACACGACGTGTCACTGAATCAAGACACTACAGAGAAAAGCGACACGCAATGTAGTGAAAACAACACAGACGCACGACCTGAAGGACAGTACACATAACCAACACGTGGTAAGAGAAGACGACACGGCGTGTTGGAAATACAAATATTACTTAAACTAAAGCGACACGAAGATAAACAGTTCAACACGAGGTGTTATATACAAACATGACGAAGTGCCAATCAACACGAATACAGTCCCTGAAAAATACCTGAAGTGAAATGAAGGTTCATTCTTCAACAAACATGTTCTTTGTTCATTTTCACAGAAAAATATTTTTGTTAAATTTTCACATAGACATAATTTTTGAAGACCACTAAGACTTATAGTGTTGTCATCATCAAAACATGTAAAGATTCAACAAGACTCAACAATCTCCCCCTTTTTGATGGATGGCAACACTATGAGTCTTGAGTCTTTGCAGAGAAGGAAAAAACACTAAATAGCCATTCGCAATGAATATCACAAACATTTTTCCTGATTTCTCCCCCTTTGACATCATCAAAAAAAAATGAAAACAAGAAGAATGCAACAACGCAAATGATATGAGTTAAGTTAATTTGTCCAAGAGTCTGAGGGAGAAGGCCTCAAAAGGGCAACAAAATACAGAGCATAGACTTTTCAAGAAAAGTATCTGGCTTGTCTGCTAGAGGGGCCACGCGTCCTGCCTTGAGGTGGTCTCCCCCTTGGAGAAGCAGAAGAATGTTCTTGAGGTGGAGTTCTGCTGGAAGAGGCGTGACCAGGTGTTGAACCCAAGATAGACTGAAATTCCTTTAAATCATTTGATAGCTCAGCAAGCCAATACGTCACAGTGCTTCTGACATTTGCCACTTCAGAAATAATGTCGTCTTGGCGAACACTGACAGTTTCATATCTGTCAGTCAGAGTTGTCATTTTTGATATGAAGGCGACCAACTTATCATAGATTTGTTGAATGCCTGGACCTAGGGCACTTGAAGACTTCTTCAACAATTCTAAAGCTGTTCTGATCTCATAGCAATGATCTATTATGGTAGAAGACATTTTGAAGGAGGAAATATTAACATCATGTGACTCTCTCAGAGCTTTTGCAATTTTTGAACAAATCTCCTGTAATCCTTCCATCAAGGATTTGATTGCATCATCTGAAGCCCTTTTGTTTAGAAGGAATCGTCTCCATTCAGTGAGGAGAGATATCTCAAGCTTCAGTAATCTGGTATGTACCTGATTAATGTTGAGAGTGACAAATGTAAGCAGATCATCTAATTTCTTGTCTTGTTTTTGCATCTGCTGAGTCAGGTTTATGAGAAGCTCTTCAATGTTGGGCGCCCGAGTAGATTCAATGTTGGGTGCCTCTGCAGATAAGAGTCCAGGTGGACCTAGAGGTGTACCAAAAAATTCACTGCCAGGTGCAGTTCTCTCAGCTGCTTCCTCTTGTATTGGCATTTGACTGCTCTCAGCTGGGACCTGAACTTCATCTTCAGCTTGAGTTTCTTTCTGAGGGAATACATCTTCAGGTTCCTCTTCTTCACTTGAAGATTCTGTATCTAGTTCTATGACAGGAACCTTTTCTCTATCTTCCATGAGTTCCTGGTCTGCAGGGCTGCCAACAAAGGCCTGCTCAAGACTTTCAGATACGACCAAGTTGGTAGCCTCTTCCAAGCTTCGCTCAACAGTTGCTCTTAAAATTTCATTAACAAAAACAGCAAGATCTTGATCAGTACTGTCTTGCTCTTTAGCTGGCTGTTCTTCAGGCACTATTGCCTCTTCAGATGTCTTCCCAAACGAATCAAATAGCCCAGCAATGGTTGCATCTAGATCTGTTTGAATGCTTTCGTCAGACAATCTGATGTCTTCAGATGCAGCCTCAACTAGCCTCTGAAATGAGAAGGGTACTTCGATGGGTGCAGCTGGCAAGGTAGACACTGGTGGTTCAGCTGGTGTTTCCTGTTGAGCAATCTCAGAAACCAATTGCTCATCAGCTTGGGCTAAGACTTGAAATTCTTCTAAATGCTCCCCCTGAGATTGTGATTCCCTGGCCTTTTGGACCTTAGCTTGTCCCACCATAGAGGAGTCCTCTAACCCCAAAAATACTGAAACAAAGTTCATATTAAAAATGTTTCTGGCCTTCACTTCTGATGCGGCCTCTCCATCCAAGCAAATCTCAGAGTGCTTGAATATCTCAGTCAGATGGGCGGCATAGGGAAGATGTCTCTTGGATCCAATGCATCCCTTCATGACCGAAAAAATAATCTCTGGCAGACAAATCTTTACATTTTGAATCAGACAAAATAGTAGAAATCTCTGTGTGTCTGTAATTCTTCCTCTAGCCCCAGTCTGTGGGGTGATAATGGAAGCGATGACATTCTGAAGGAGCTTGTGAAGAGGAGGAAATGACGATGTCTGATAAGCTTTTAGCTTTAACTGCCCCTTATCATGAATATTACTGGGTTTACCAGTAATGATTGAGAAAGCTTCATGGAGACTGTATCGAAAGCTTCCCTCTACCTCCCCTTTATCTGGAACACCGAGGGCTTTGTGGAGGGACTCACATGTAACAGTTAACTCGACCCCTTTAACAGATGATAATAAGGCAGACTTGTCTCGGCTCAAGGACAAGTTATTATAAAATTCCATTACCGGCCTAGGGTAATAGACATGGTGATTTTCTAAGAAATCTCTCCACTCCTGAAACTCAAAGATTCTTAACAGTTCTGGGAACTTCGAGACCAAAGTTTCATCTCCGAAATCTATTAATCTAGGAGGAATGATTTTCCCACTTTCTACAAACACGGTAGACTGAGACATCCTGGTACCTTGTTCGGAAGATACTTCCGCAGCAGGTTCTGGCACAAGACATCTCTGTTGCTTAGATGAGGGCTCTTCAACAATTTCTTTTCCCTTCCTCTTCCTGTCACCCGGAGCTGCTGACCTTTGCTGATCCATCTGCCGGAACTTCCAGAGTATCAACTCTCTCTTGCAGGCTGCTATTGGACGCGATGCTAGACTGAAGAGAGGAATAGACCTCTGTGGGGGGAAGAAGGTGAGCGGGAAGAGATGGAGATGGGTTTGAAGAAGACGCTCAAGGTGGAGCGGCACGAGGATGAATAGGAAGCGGCAAGGGGAAATAAAGGGTTTGAGGTTGAAGGCGTGAGAAACAAAAAAGGTGTTGTCGAGTAGCTTTTTACTCTTATCACACTTTTTCTGTAAATACCCAAAATACCCTTAGTTTTGATGTAACGCAGCTACACCATATTAAAGTTAGCCCTTCAATATGTGGACGGGTTATATTCTTCCAAAAACCAAGGTCAGTTAACTCAAGATATTAAATCAGCATAATCACAAAATTAGCTGTTAAAGTTGCTTAACCTAGAGAGAGACACGATTAAATTGCACCTTATGTTTGTCAAGCAACGAAATAACACAACAAAGTCAAGTAGATTTCATTTCTTCATTTAATGGACGAGAAGCCATACAGGGTCAACCAATTTGTTGAACACAAGGTAGAATAGTCCCTTTTTACACAAGGAGACATGTTTATCAGACACCAGAAACCCTGGTTACTCAGGACGAACTACCTTAATGCCAATGATATTTTTCTTTTGAGGATTTTTTCCCTTTTTTTTATTTTAACATTTCTACACAGAGATAGCTAATTGTATCATGATAGAGACTCTGGACTTCATTGATCTAGAGTGTCTATTTCTCCACAAAAGCCATTGCTCTGCCACAAATAATGGCGTATTCCCTGGAAGCACTTCTCATGATTTTAGACAAAAAGAAATCTTACTTAACACAATTTTATCTCAGAGCTCTCTTTACATAAGTTTCAGTTAAGTCGAGATCCTCAATAAGTTTTTCTCATTTAACAGGAAGTTTTATAATATGTTGACCAACACTTGAGAAGATAACTTAGAAGAATCAAGGACCAAATATAACCCCCAAACATTGAAATTCTTTATTAACAGGTGTAGATTGTTACACTTGATATAGGGTGGTTTAAGGTATACAGATCTTATCTGATAAGAGCAAGAAGACTGAAACCACAATTTCTTCGAGAGAGAATCTGAACCAATAGTGAGAGGTGAGAGATAATGAGGTGGCTGATTGAATAGAGAGAGATGAAATGAGATGAGCAGCACTCCTATCAGCAAGCCAACAAGTGAGAGATCACTCAAGACATTAGGCACTAAGGACATATCCAAATATAGTATTTTGAAGTAGTTCTGTCTCACATCCAGAGAAACTCTTGGGCAACAGACTGCAACCTCTTAAGATGACTGATCTTAATACCACATTAACTGCATCGGCTGACAAAAATCTTCAGAAACCAAATAGCCTGACAAGCTCCTCTTCAGCCCACTCAAGGACATCTCACACACGACTCTTGGAAGTGTTAATTATTTAATGAATGCAATGTTTGCCACGAAAGAATTATGCAACATACAGTTTTCAACCAGCATTCGCTTTCAGTTAAAGATTTCAGAAATTTCAGAGTGCATGTTTTAGAAAATAATGCAAGTTGCAGATGATGAATGAATATGCAAGACCAGATTCAATATGCATGCACTAGATGAAACTAATAGCAAGATATGCAAGATTGCATCAAACCAGATATGCAGTAAGTTTCAAAATGGGACATGTAGAGAGATTACCTGAAAATTGTGAGAATGGGGTTTTCATTCTTGAGTGCCTTGGATCATTACCCCTTTTATTTCAGTCCCAAGGCACACCTGCAAAACAAGGTTTATTTTGCACAAATAGGTACCCAAGAGGTCTTGGGTCCTAACATGACATTATTATGTTTAGCAAGTTTTCTCAGCACATTTCCAGGAGTAGTTTTAAGATCTGATTTATGCACATTCTTATTAGCATGAATTCTATGTTCATACACATGAGATTTTCTGTTAACAGGGTAAAATTTCTGTTTACCAAAACTGGTTTGGTTTTGATATCCTGCCAGCCAACAGGTTGCAGCCCTGTGACCTGGCTTCCCATAGTGATGACATAAAGGTTTTGCTGATTCTTTTACAGGGAATTTGGCATGTTTGAAATTCATATTTCTATCTTGAATATGCCAACAGTCCTTGACTGTGTGGCCATGCTTTCTACAGTGAGAGCAAACTAGAGAATTTCTTCTAAAAGAACCTGACCAGCATTCAGAGGCCTTGTGACCAATTTTGTTGCAATTAAAACATATAATGTGCTGGTACTTGTTAAAGGCATGCTGATTTGCAAAGTGTTTTGTATGATATGAACATGATTTTTCCTTACTACTTGCAAACCAACAATGAGCAGTAGTGTGTCCTACTTTATCACAATTAGAACATATGACATTCTTTTTCTGACCAGACACAGATTTTCTAGCATGCTTATTGTCATCTTTTTCCATCACAAAGCAGTTACTCATAAGATGTCCATACTTACCACAGTAATGACATGAGCCATTTGATTTCTTTAAAACGTGGCATTTATCTGATGAGTTTTTAGCATGCAGATTGTTCCTTTGAATTTCTGATGTTTTATGATTTTTATTTTGTTTTTCTGTTTTCTTAGCCTTATACTGAGGTGGAGATGAGACAGAAGGTTTTTTCTGTTCAGAAGATTTGACAAAGACAGTTTTTAGGTTGACTCCATCAACCTACCTCATGACTGGACTGTAACCCAGTCCTTCCTTGTTAAAGTTAATCTTTGTTCTCCGTATTTTCTGAACAATGGGCTATTTGTCTTTTGATGTAGTGGCTATATTTGAAGTATTTACAAAGGATGTCATTACTTTGTTCTGCAAAACCTTCGTAGTTAGATTATTGTAGCCCAACCCTTCCTTTTTGACATTGACTTTTACACCTAACAGCTTGTCTAGGTTTTTCTGCCCATCAACAAATTTAGACAAGGAGGCTTTCAAATCCTGAATTTCATTTTCAAGAGATGCAATGTGTATTTCATAACTAGTGATCTCTTGTTCACTACAATTGACAGCTTCATTCAAAACCTTGTTAGCTGTTTTATATTCTTCAATTTCCTTTCTTAGCTCATCTACCTCTTCAGTCTCATTTGTACAGATAGCTTTTCCTTTTTCCAATGTGAGAAGTCTTTCAGACATGGCACTGTTTAACAGTTTTAATTTTTCAACTTCTTCTTTAAGCTTATCATTTTGAACTAGCCCATTTATTAGAAGCTGATCTTCTGAGTTAACCATGCTTTCTCTCCTAGCTTCAAACTCCCTCAATTCCTTTTGTTGTTTTTCAAAATCTTTCTGTAATTCTATGTTTACAGATTTTATGGCGTTAAAATTTTCAATCAGCAACTCATTCTCTCGTTTAAGTTTCTTTAGTTGTTCATCATTTTCTTTAGAGAGCTTTCTGAGGAAGTCATCTTCAGATTTTAAATTGTTCAGCTCAGAGTGAACACATTCAAGTTCCTTCTTCAGTTCTGCATTCTGGTTTTTATACATATGATTATCAGACAGACATGCATCATGAGATTTCTTCGTACTTGAACAATTTTTACATGGAGAGCTAGAACTATCTACCCGAATACTCTTTTTCAACTTTTTATACTGTTTTCTTAACAGTTCATGAGATTCAAATAGTTCAGCATATGCATTCTCCCAATCTTCTAGAGAGAAATTCTCGAAGATATTTACCTCATCATCATCATCTTCTTTAGTTTGATTGCTGCCTTGATCGCTGGCACTTTGATTTCTTCTGTTGGCCATCATGCATCTGTCCACATCTATCTCCTGAGTTCGCTTCAGTGCATCCAAAATATCTTTAGCAGAACTGGATTCAAAGAAACATGAATGAAAAGCTCTATCAGTAGCTGCCTTCATTAAATTTATTGCTATCTGATTTTCTTCATGCATGGATTTGTGACTGTCAGTCCATTTGGACTTTTTCCTAGGTAGTTCATGAGGACCATGTGAAATTACTTTCCACAGGTCTGGATTCACAGATTTAACATAATTCTTCAAAACAGCGAACCATGCATCAAAATGCGTACCACTGAAGATCGGTGGATGGGCCATGAGAACACACAGATTAACGCACAAGAATATTGATGCACTAAAAGGAAATAAGCACCTAAGATTGCAAGATCGATCTGCAGGTCGCTGGACCTTGTAAGCAGACACCCGCTCTGATACCAACTGTTAGGGTGCTTGGCCCGGATACAGAGGGGGGGTGAATGAATCCTTCTACGAATAATGGCCAAATTTAAAAAACGGATGCTAGATAAGGAAACAGAATAGAACCAATTCTATTCTACTCAAATACAAACCCATTGAGCGCACCTATTCAAGCATCTAGCGGAAGCAAACCAAACAATCAAGCCACTGCTCAAAAGATTTTTTAGGTGGTTCGGTCCTTCAGACCTACATCCACCCCTCACTCCCAACCGGAGTGAGGCTTCACTAGCACACGCTAGAACCAAGCAGACTCAGTCTGCAAACAATTGCTGCCACACAGCTTGACCAGGGGAACAACCTCCCCTCTTCCTCCAAACTGGAGGGAACCTCTGGACTTAAATCCACAAGCCCAGAACCGGAGACAAGTCTCCCTTCCTCAAACCGGAGGGAACCCACAAGTAGCTCCCAGCTACTTGCAACTGGAGATCAGATCTCCCTTCCTCCTAACCGGAGGGAACCCGACCTCAGACCAGAGGATCGAAAAGCACAGCAAACCAGAAAACAAAGAAAAGATAATAAACGAAAAATAGCTTCAGCAAACAGAAGCTGAAACACGAGATGCACAATTTGGCTCCCACTGGAGCTGACTGGCCTGGATCTGATCCAAGGTCCAGTGAAGACAGATCTTCAGGTAAGCTTCTTTCTTCTTCTCCACGAACTCTCTCATTCACTCTCTCTCTAACTTTCTTTCTCTTAAACTCTCTTCCTCTTTCACACGATCACTATCTCTCTCTCTTTTCCTTTTTCTTCTTCTGCTGGATCGAGCTCTCTGTAACACTGCCTTTTCTTTCTTAGCTCTGATCACCCTTCATCGGTGGGCGAAGGTTTTTCTTTATAGCCGCAGCAGATGGATAGGGCACTGAACGCGTGTGCCTCCCACGCTCGATCCTAGAACCTTCCTGCCACGTGCCCTCTTTGTATTTGTTCCTTCAGCATCGGATCATGTGCACCCAGACACTGGTGAATGTTCTTCCTCGGACCTGCAACGAGATAAGAGCCATTAATATTGAGTGTCATAAGAACTAGAACTGCATGAGGTTAGTGGACACGACAAGAGGTACTAAACAGAGAACGACACGAGATAAGGTGGTGACACAATGAACATTACTAAGAGAACTTTACGAGGTAGACAGAAAAACAACGCAAAGACACGAAGACAAGAACAGAAACCAACACTAAGTATGGTTTCAATACAAGAAAGACACGAGGACTAGGAAGAATAAAAACGACACGAAGATACAACAAGACAAATGACACGAAAGTGAAACAGGAAGCAACATGAAGTGCTGCGATGTCCTGTACGCACTAGAACAAACCCGACACGAAGAGACGAAAACAACACGAGGTGAAGACACAAGGAGACAACGACACGAGGTGTAGAAAACATGACACGAAGTTATGAGAGGAGAAGCGACACGGAGTGTGGTCAATGTGATAAAGACACGAAGTCTAAATAACGAAAGATCAACAAGAAGACAGAATACAAAGAAACAACACGAAGACAGAACAGTGATCAGCACGAGGTGTGATTTCAACATAAGAGAGACACGGACTGATAACGACACGAAGTCGAAACAGTAATTGACACGGGGTAACACGACACGAGGTAAAAACGACACGAAGACAAAATTGACACATACAGAAAACAACACGAAGTCGAAACAGTAATCGACACGGGTTGAAAATAACACGAAGTCGAAACAGTAACCGACACGAGTTGAAAAACAAGCAAGACACGAGGTCTACGTAAAGCAACAAGGAAGTGTGGTCAAAGCGAGAACGACACGAGGTCTAATGAGAAAGATCAACACGAAGACGGTGAAAACAGTACGAAGTAAAGATCAATGACACGACGTGTCACTGAATCAAGACACTACAGAGAAAAATGACACGCAATGTAGTGAAAACAACACAGACGCACGACCTGAAGGACAGTACACATAACCAACACGTGGTAAGAGAAGACGACACGGCGTGTTGGAAATACAAACAGTACTTAAACTAAAGCGACACGAAGACAAACAGTTCAACACGAGGTGTTATATACAAACATGACGAAGTGCCAATCAACACGAATACAGTCCCTGAAAAATACCTGAAGTGAAATGAAGGTTCATTCTTCAACAAACATGTTCTTTGTTCATTTTCACAGAAAAATATTTTTGTTAAATTTTCACATAGACATAATTTTTGAAGACCACTAAGACTTATAGTATTGCCATCATCAAAACATGTAAAGATTCAACAAGACTCAACAATAGGTTCCCGGCGCGAAGGCAAAATGGCCGGGGTTCCCGACGTGCCAACTGGAGAGCTTCTCGGCGTGAAGGGGAGATGGCCAGGAGTATTCTCGGCCTGGTTGAAGGGAGGAGGAAGAGGATCTCGGCACAGCTGAAGAGGAGGAGGAGCTCTCAGCGCGAAGACAAGAGGGCCAGGGGGGGTTTTCTCGGCGTGAGGGTTCCCGGCGGGCCCAAGGCCGCGCCGGGAGCCATGGCGCCGAGAGAGTGTTGGTGTTCTTGCGCCGTGAGGACTCGAAAGGGGTTCCGGAGGCTCTACTTTGGGTTTCTTGGCGATGAAGGACAAGCCAGATAGGTTCTGTGAAGTCAAAGTGGATCAGTTCATCAAATCTGAGCTGGATTAGATTTAGGCTTTACAGGAGCATCAGGATAGAAGAGGGATTTAGGAAGACTAGGGTCGAGGGAAACCCTGTCACCATTATCATGCAGAGCCCGGGGGACAACCTGATGTCGACTTTCATCTTCATGAGAGAATTTTGGCAGCACCTCCCCTGGACCGAGCATTTGCCAGAGAATGGTATAGGCTGACATCCACGGAGTGCCGGGATGAAAGCCGGAAAATGAGTGAGCACTAAGGATCGAAGAGACTATCCATGTCTCTGGCATCGGTCACTATTCCCCTTCTCTGAGACTGACGAAACTCATGTAGAGACAGGGTTCGTCAGACCCACGGGGTGGCATGTGAATCCTGTTAGGGACCTCAGAATGTAGGGGAGGTCAATCCCTAGTTAATTTATCCCCTGGGGTGCATATGACGACTCACGAACGCCCCAGAATAAATGGACGAAGAGGCCAAAGGAGTGGACGAAGGAGAGGCTCTCAGCATGATTTTCATTGGCAAGAAGATGGCTCTCGGCGTGAGATTATAGGTTGGCCAAGGGGGGTTCTCGGCACGGGTTTAAATTGGCCAGAGGGGATGCTCTCGGCATGGGTTTAAATTGGCCAAAGAAGGAAGGAGGGAGGCTCCCGGCGTGGCTCCAAATGCAAAAGAAGGCAGGAGGGAGGCTCCCGGTGTGGCTCCAAATGCAAAAGAAGGCAGGAGGGAGGCACCCGGCGTGGAGGCTTCTCGGCGCGCTCCTCATCGCGCCGGGAGGTTGGCGCCGAGAGGCCAAAGGCAAGGGGGAAGGTCTCGGCCAGGGGCTTCCCGGCGCGCCCATTACCGTGCCGGGAAGTGGAGAGCTGGGGGGTTCACGTGGAAGTGGCCTGGAGAGACTTTTGTCGATTTGCTGAAGAGGTAGGTTTCTCGGCAGCGTAGTTCTCGGTGGGGAATTTTGCACGCCGAGAGGATGGAATTGCTACAGGATTTCATGGTTTACAGGGCTGAAACGGTGCTCTGTTTGGGGATTTTATGAGATTTTTGGCTCGGATTGAGGCTGGATTTAGAGTGTAAGCGAGAGATTACACAGATATGGGTTTGATTTGCCAAAGATGGGCTGGGTTCAAAGGGGAATCGAAGGAACCACTGCAGGATGGGGTTCTGAATCGTCATATTGTTATTGACCCTCAGGGGCTCATTTGCTGGCATCTTTGGTCGCCTGGGAGCCAAGAGATGGCCATCTCTGACCCCAGGGGTGACCCTGATGTAATTGTTCGGACTGGAGCCGGATTAGAAACCATCGGTATTAATTTATTGAAGCAGCTTACTTACTCCTGTGAGAAGAGGATCTCGAGCAAACCCTCGGAGTTACTGCCAATATCGGTAGCAGACCGTCCCAGAAGCCAAGAGATGGTCTGTCTCTGGCCCTAGGGCAAGCCTGGGAAACTTTATGCAAACGATGATGAATCGGAGAGGGACATCGGCTCATTTAGAACGACATTTATTCTACTGCAGACAATTGAGCCCGAAGACCCACCGGGGAATCGGACGCACTTCAGTTGGACTTAAAATGAAAACATATAAAGGAAAAGCATAGCAGCAGACGGAGAGATAGCGGGCAAATACTTCAATCGCCTAGCGCCCAAACGGGCCACTGGAGCATTTCATACAATCACATCATTCCGGGACTCACCCCAGCCACATAGAGGGAATCGAGGAAAGGGAGATGAATGGCGGCCGGGATATCCCAGTTATCACCGATGAATCGAGATAAGACTCGAATGGTTACATAGAGAAGAAAACAGAAACAAAGAAGATGAAAAGGGGGGGAGGGCGGAGCATTGACTCCTCTCCCTCCCCGGCTGCCCACCTTGAGCTTCTGCTCCTTCGTCTCTTCTCAGATATTCCTTCGCTTCTTCGAGTCTCTCCTTCTGGAGCTCTCCTTTTCTTTTTCTCTTCTCTCTTTTTGTTCTTCTGTTCTGTGTTTTCTTGTGTGTCTCTCCTCTGCCCTTTTTTCTTGTTCGAAGGGAGGGGTTTTTATAAGCGTTTTCCCCCTCTCGGCAGGCTTCATCACGGCGTGAAGAAGGCAGCTTCCCGGCGCGCCTCTTTCAATCGGGGAGGCCTCCCGGCGCCAAAGGGCATGGCTTCCCGGCGCCCCCCCCCCCCTCATATGGGCTTTTGGGCCTTGGTGAGGGTCTCTCGGCCCCATTCTCTAGAGCTCATTCGGTAGGCCCATTCAGGGCTTTTAAACTTCATATGCACTTCGACCTCTCTTAGTTCTTCCAGTATATCTTCCAGAACTGAGGAAGGCCATCTAGTGGTGACATAGCTTCTATTTCATAGATTTTCATCAGTCTGCAGACAGGGGTTTCATCAGTCCGTAGACAGGGGTTTCATCAGTATTGCCATCTGAATGGTGACAAAACCGGGTATTATCTTATCGATATCGTCACTTGAATGGTGACGAGCTCGGACATCAGCTTTAGTCTGGAAAGACTTCAGCCGGGTGTATAGTCTGTGGAGACGATTCTTCTTGTGTTTTGACTTTGCAAAAGCCTTTACAATCTTCATCTGCCGGCACCGGCTTCCTCCTTATCTTTTATCACATCTGTCAATAAGCCGACATCTGGCCTATGCTGACATGTCATCTGTGGGCTCTTGGATGTAACAGTAACATAGCTCTTAGTAAAAGTGTGCTGGGAGGTCCCATCAGTCGAGTGACTGCTGCTTTATCAGTGTTATCATCTGAATAATATCGGCACCGGGTATCGGTTTGGCCGACAAAGGCTTCAGCCAGGTAAAAGGTTGGCGGACTTCATCATTGGCCTTTCACTGTTGGTCTGATCCTCTTTTCAACTGTGCTTTCACCCTTGTTCATTTTCAAGGCGTCAACAAAGGCCCCCCACCTGCGGGCGGCGTAAGCGCAGAATAAGCGGCACGAGGCTTGTAGGTGTCTTCGTCATTCGAGGGTATCTTCCTCAATTTGTCTTCAATCTGGTTCTCAGACCTGATCATCTTGATGCAACAGTATTTTCCACACTTATCTTCCCTTTTCATATTTTCATTCTTCATATTTTCTTTATTTTCAGCAATTCGGAGCTTCTTGGCACAGGGCCATAGGCTTCTCGGCATGACCCTCTCGGCGCAAGGCTTCTCGGCATGCAAGATCTTCTGACGCGAGGCTTCTCGGTGTGAGGGGCGTCTCGGCGCGGCCGAAGGAGGGCTCTCGGCTTGGGTGCTCTCGGCGCGCCTTTGGCCGAAGGGGGGGTCTCTCGGCCTGGGTTCTCGGCATGGGGGAGATCTCGGCGCGCCCTTTGGCCGCCTGGGGTTCTCGGCATGGGGGCTCTCGGCGCGCCCTTTGGCCGCCTGGGGTTCTCGGCATGGGGGGTTCTCGACGCGCATTGTTTCGCACCGAGAAGCCTCTCCCGCCCTTCTCCTATTTAACCCCCCCGAGAGGGTCTTCTTCTCATTTCTTCATCTTCTTTCTCTTTCTTCATTTCTTTCTCCTTCTTCCATTTTCTTTCATCGGCGGGAGCTTCTTCTCCTCTCGGCCGCTCCCGTTTTTCTTCCCGTTTGGTTGGATTTCGCCCTGGTAGGACGTTACTTGGGATTTAATCCCTTTTTCTTTCGGGTTCACCCCCTCTTGGTTGGTGATTCCCTATTCTTCTTGGGCAGACCCCGAATAAGGGGAGGTGCTGCCGAAATTTTCATAGAATCTCATGTTACAATCTTTATAAGACTGGCTTTTAATTCACACTTTTTCTCCGACTGCAGGCACTGTAATGGCTTCCAGTTCTGATGTTGCATCTTCCGGAGCTGTTGGTGCTAGCTCATCGGCCCAGCCAGACATATCTCGGGCCATAGTAAATTGGCTGAATGTGCACAGCCTGGATTTCAGATATGATAGGATAGCTTCAGTTGACGAGTCATCTGACTCTGAAACTGACACCGTGTCGACGGCCCGGGTATACTCCACGGCGACCGAGACATGCTTCAGGCGGGATGATAGCTATCGGCCAGACCTCCCGAAGGACCGACATTTAATGCCGTTCATCCGGACTTTCACAGTGGGTGGCATGCGAGATTACCGGATAGCTCGCGTGGTTGAAGCTGCCATCCTTACTGAGCGAGATAGCCTGAAGGGCTCAGTGTATCGCAGAAAGGCCATCTATCTTCCTGGGGAAAAGCGCGACTGGGATGCAGTCCTTGGTATATCGGAGCTGGAACCAGAGAAGAAGATGTTGGTCCGGGCCCCGGAATTCACACCTGCCCGGTGGGATAATGCCAGCGGCCGAGTTCATAGGGAGAAGCCCGGCTATGGTATGTTGTTGGCACCATTAAAGTTGGGATATCGCGAAGAGCCCTTCGTGCTGAATTGTTCGGCCGTTCAGTTCAAGTACCATCTGGCCGCTGGTTGGTTCGGGGATACCAAAATCACTGACGCGCACTTATTCCGAGTAGGATCAGGGGAGTTTACCGAGTTTGTTCTGAAGGAATATGCCCCTCTGCTGATCAGAGCCGGGGTGTATCACAGCGTCTTCGCTTCTAGATTCCGATATCCCATATTCTGAGGGTTGTGCTATGGAATGTTTGAAGTGTTCTGCCCTTTATTCAACACTTTCTATACAGCAGAGGGGGAGACATCCCTGGACCTCTGGAGTTTATCACAGCTCTACGGCATGCCCATTGATGGCGAGCCGTATGAGGAAGTTTGCTTGTCAGATTCCGAGAAGGATAGCTCTGATGGCGAGGGTAAGTATTCCATTGGCTTCTCATATCGATATCTGATGAAGGTATACCGCTCCATCTGTCTGGCGTATAGCAGAGGGTCCTCTAAAGGCTATCAACCCCGAGAGAAGGGCAACAAACTGAGGGTCCGGATAGGGCAGTGGATCCAGTATTTCTTTGACGGTCCCCTGAAGTATGCAGACTTTCCTTCCATGGGTCCGGCTGCTAGCAAGCAGATAAGGGCCCCTCGCTATAAGTCGGCGCTGCCATCCTCATTGCGCCGTGCAGGCAGCGGTGGTCCCAACCCAGCAGGCATAGACCCCATCACACACTGTGCGGCTTATTTCACATTTTGGCTGTGCACTTTCGCTCTCCCACAAGGGGACGAGACAGTTATTCGGCCAGAGGCCATATATCCAGCTTGTCAGATGGCATGGGGGATGAAGCTGTCGCTCTGCCCAGTGGCCCTGTGTTTGATATATAAATCTTTGGGGGACCTGTACAAGCATCGGACTCCCCGTTCTTTGAGGACCGTGGGTCCTTTTCATTTCTTCAACGCCTAGGTCTGCAGTATATTCCCTGAATTAGCTCCGAGAACCTTGCAGGTGGATACAGTGTTACCCAGGATGGTTGAATTTGCCAGCGCTGAGCCTGGTCCCTTTTATGATCAGCTGTTTAAAATAAGGGGCCGACTGATAAAAGTACCAGTGGATGCCCCTGGCAGCATACATTTCTGGAGCTTGGCGGCAGGTTCAGCTCCTTTGATTGATCCTCAGAGAGAGTGCAAGCTGGAAGAGACAGAGACATATATCCATCCTGTCTCAGGAGTCAACACTGCCCGGCCAATCCTGGAACCGGAGCTGGTGAGATGGGCCATGGCAATTCGGCCCAGTGTTTTGGTCTACAGGAAGGGTGGCCTGCTTCTGTTGGAGCCATACTATCCATTCCGATTTGGGCGAAACTTCGGCTACGACCAGCATATTCCTACCTCAGTTGCCCAGTTTCCCCTGGATAGCCGGGCCAAGCACGGGTCCATCATTGTTGGCGAGGGCCGGTTGTGGTGGGATTTCTATCATCGCCAGGATGATGTAGTTTTCAGGGTGCCCACTGTTTCTAACCGTGTTCCCTGGGTAACACCAGAATATATCAAATGGTGGAATATCCGGACCGGCTTTTATAGGGACGGTAGGGGTGCCTTGTGGGATGTGGCAGAGCGCTCCTTCCTGAAACAGCAGCCTGGGCCAGTGTTTGATATTTCTGAGGCCCACTTGAAAAGGCTTTACTCACAACACCTGAGGGAGGCGGAGAATTATCTGAATCAGCGGCGGGCCTTGAAGGAAAAGAGTTCCGAGCCGCTTGCTCCTGTCTTCGCTGCTATCAACGAGGACACTTTTATGCAGAGTTTGGAACATCTGAGCCATGTAGGGGGCACTCGCTTGGAGCTGCAGCAATACCCATTTCCTGTCGAAGAGCCGCTCCCGACAGTAGCTCCTTGGAGGGGTCCAATTGATAAATTTCATCCATATAGGACGTTTGTACGTCGAGAAGATAGAAATCAGACGTACTACAGGCAAACGTCCTGGCTGTTCATTCTGCTAAATTTGCATGGATTATCTGCAGAAAGCCCGATAGCTGGCATATTGAACAAGCCACTGTTTATATCATTTCATTATGTCGATGCTTGGGGCATGGACCATCTTGATTTATTTCGATGCCTTGACTTTCGCGGCCATAATGATCTGGCTGCTTTAGTAGAGAAGTGCCAGATATTTGGTGATGTGTGCTGGCTCATCAAGGAGGCTGCTTCCCGCTCCAAGGAGGTAGCTTATTTGCACTGGCCACTTTCTGTATTCTATGACGGCCCGGCAGGTAAGATTTCTTCTTTTCTGATTGCAGTGTTTTCTGCTTAGCATCTGCATTTCGCACCCACTGATCCCATCACCCTTCTGCCATTTTCAACAGACCGGCCTGATATAAAGCGGCAGGGGCTCTATAGAAAGATTATTGCGCAGGCCGAGAAGCCTACTTATTTTGAAGTCCCGGCTGCAGCACCGACCACTACTCCCCTGCCTCCTGGCAAGAAGAGGAAGGCTTCCGCAGTCAAGGCTGCAGTTGGGAAGGCTAGGAAGGCCAAAAAGGCCCATGTTCAGCAGTCGACTTCGGTGGCGATGGACACTGGGACCCCTCTCCCTGACATTCCCTCATTCGATGAGTTTGAGTTGCAAAGGGAGGCTGCTCAGACACCGGTTCAGGGTAACATCATTAGCTTGCATTTGCATTCTTCATCATCTTTTGCAGATTTCCAAAGAAGTCTTCGACTCTGACCCCTTCCCTTTTTGCGCAGCTCAAGAGCCAATTGTGGCACCCTCCGAAGCAGAGACCAGGCTGCCTTCCCCCACGCCGGCTAGTGAGGCGGGGGGTAAGTGTGCTTTCTCATCTATTTCACACTTCTATTGCTTTTTCTACTATAACCCTCAGAGATCGCTTTTCTGTTGAAATGGCAGCCGAGGAGCAGGCTGAGGTTGAAAGGATGACAGAAGAGCCGATTCAACCTCCGGAGGGTCACAAGACTCAGTCGAAGTGGGGTACTGTTTCGGCTAGGCGCATAATTACCCGGTCCACATCCCGACATGCTTTAGAGGCGTCCCCACAGCATGTAGCCAGGGTAGAAATATCATCGGGTAGCTCTACAACCGTCTCTGATGAGGAGGAAGTGGCTTTCAGCGGCAGTGAGGGGGATGCTCCTGAATCAGAAGCCCCGCCTGTACTTGCAAAAGGTGCTCTGTCTTTTCAGCCTGCTAAGCTGCTGGTGCCATCTTCCGAGGAGGAGTTGCAAGAGGAGTTTGCCGGGCTCGACACCGAGATCGACATATCTTCACTCTTTGTCGCTTCAACTTCAGAGTTTCCTCCTCTTTCGCCCCACTTCGAGGATGCGAACCCTGCTTCAAAGGTGGGTCCCCTTTCAGGCTTGCTGCTTCATCTGCATCTTCATTTAGTGCTGAAGGTTGTTTTGCTTTGGTCTCAGGGCCCTATCACCGTCAGCTCAGACACAACTGCAACTTTTATGGAGGTTTCTTCTGCAAACTGGGCTATTGTCCCTTTTCTACCTTTATCCTGCATGGGGGCTCCTGAGGTCATTCGCCCTGTTCCAATGCGAATACAGTCTTCAACAGATTTAGCATCGTTGGACCTGGGGGCCTCAGGAGACAGATGCACTCCTATCAGGGCTTCAGATTTCAGAGCCGAAGCTGATCTAGCCAGAAGTTCTTCTTTCATACCGGCCGCAGTGATGACAATCGCTCCTGAGTCAACAATTCCCACAACATCAATCATGGAGGGTGAACCTTTGCCTCCTCAGACTGTGGCCTCCGCGGCCTCGACATTGAAGGAATTGGCCACCGAAGCGGAGATGGAAGAAGGAGAGGTGGCTGCTGCGGAACTGGGAGTATTGCCCGTAACCACCCCGGACTCTATCTCCATACTTTCAGAATCTGAGGAGGAGGTGCCTGAAGTTGCATCTGGGGGTATTCAGACAGCCGCTTCCGAGGAGATGGAAGTGGAAGATCTCTTGGCCACGCCAGAGGTTGCAGGGAGAGCCCAGTTGGTACCTTCGGTAGACCTCCCATCTTCTTCTTCGCAGCCGGATATCGCCCTATGGGCGGACATTGATAGTGAAGTAACCTTTGAAGTAGCTCCTCTGCCT
The DNA here is from genome assembly GCA_022559845.1 of Amorphophallus konjac. Taxonomy (NCBI): domain Eukaryota; kingdom Viridiplantae; phylum Streptophyta; class Magnoliopsida; order Alismatales; family Araceae; genus Amorphophallus; species Amorphophallus konjac. The sequence continues at coordinate 401,912,241 of CM040118.1, forward strand.
TTGCCTGGCTTTACTTCACCTGAGAGTTTTGTCTGGCAACATCTGGGCATGCTGCGCCAGCTAGTGGAATCCCAGCCCGGACTAACCTATCCACAGTTGAAGGAGATAGCTGAGCGCTTCACCGCCGGCTTGCAGGCGATGGGATGTCCCACAGAAATATGGGCCCAGCGGGTTCTTTTATTGTTAAAATTTGTTCATCGCCGGGATTTCTTGACACATATCATGTCTGACAAACTGGCGGCTTTGAAGTTGCAAAGAATGGAATGCAAATCCGAGCTGGCGAAGACGAACTCTATTCTTCAGGAGCGACAGTGCCAAATGCAGTCTTTGGCGGAGCGGGAGCAGTTTGTGCGCGACCGGATAACTACCCTGGAAGCTGAACTGTCCGATCTCCGAGCTGAGCTGCCGCAGCTAACAACTTCTCGACCGCAGCTCGAGGAAGAAGCAGCTCTATTAGAGGGGCAGGTGGCGTCCTTTCAAGATGAGTCTGTTCGACTGCAGGAGGAGGAGGCTCGTCTTCATGAACTGGGAGCCGCCCCTTATTTGGGTCTTCTGGCTTTTGAGGATATCTTCAGGCAGCCATGAACCATCTTCTCTTTCTTTTCCTTTTGTACTCTTTTGCGATACAACGTCCCCTCGGGGCCCTTTATGTACTCACTTATTAATGAAAAGAAATCTTTGGCTTCACGCGTATCCATTTTCTTCTGCATGTGATTTTATCACTTTGAGAAGTGGGGTAGCGGTTTTAGCAATTCCTCATGCGAATGGCCCATACTTGGCAGAAGAGCGTCCACCCCCTCAGAGAAAGGATGGGGAACTCGCTCCACCGCGTGACGGCATCCGGGGAGGTGCTTAAACCGGATTGTGTTGGTAGCAGCAATCGTCCCTCTTGGCAATATGTGCTGCGAGGGAGACAATTTGCAGAAATGTGAAAGAAGAGGCTTCATCGGAATAGACGAAAGGTCTAGACCGGGTAGAGGTTATAGCAGGTGGGACATTGAAAAAGGGTATGGGGTTTTCATCAGAACGGCCATAAAGTCCGAACTGGACATATTGTATCATTGGCCGAGCGATGTACCGATCAGCCAACGGTTGACTTCATCATCGATATTGAGCTTATATCGATGCAAGGGGGATCTCATATGTTTTATCAGAATAGACGTAAGGTCTAAACTGGATAGGGTTTCATCATTGATCGGGCAAGGTGCCAATCGATCAACAGTTGGTTTCATCATCGATATTGGGTTTATATCGACGCAAAGAAGAGTTTCATCAGCATAGACGAAAGGTCTAAACTGGCTAGGGTTTCATCATTGATCGGGTAGGGTGCCAATCGATCAACAGTTGGTTTCATCATCGATATTGGGTTTATATCGATGCAAAGAGGAGTTTCATCAGCATAGATGAAAGGTCTAAACCGGCTAGGGTTTCATCATTGATCGGGCAGGGTGCCAATCGATCAACAGTTGGTTTCATCATCGATATTGGGTTTATATCGATGCAAAGAAGAGTTTCATCAGCATAGACGAAAGGTCTAAACCGGCTAGGGTTTCATCATTGATCGGGCAGGGTGCCAATCGATCAACAGTTGGTTTCATCATCGATATTGGGTTTATATCGATGCAAAGGGGTTTATAAGTTTCATCAGAATAGACGAAAGGTCTAAACTGCAAGATTTCATCATTGATCGGGCAAGGTGCCGGTCGATCAACAGTGGGACGTCGGTAGAGGCGTAGGTCTCGTCAGGATAGACGTAAGGTCTATTCCAGCAGGTTTTATCGCAGGTGAGGCTTGCCAAGAAATGCGTAGGCTTCATCAGGACAGACGTGAGGTCTGAGCTGGACAGGCTTCATCAGAATGGTGATGGGTTTCGTTGTCGGTGGGACGTTTGAAAGAGGGTATGTGAATTTTATCAGGGTAAACATAAGGTCTATCCCGGAAGGGTTTTATCATCGGTGGGGAATGAAGCCGACTGACCGACGGGAGGTTTCATCAGGGAAAGGGAGGTAAAGGTAGCGTGCCTGTTGGCATGGAACTTTTGAATTACCACATTACTGACCCAAGTGCCCTTTCGGGTTTTCACCGGAGCCAGCCCCCTCTTGCTTTTGCCCACGCGCCCTTTCGGGTTTTCACGTGGTGGGGTACCCGATTTTGCCTGCAGTGCCCTTTAGGGTTTTCACCACAGCTGGGTTTTGGCCATTTTTGCCCTTGTCCGGGATATCCGAACAAGCCTGGCGGGGTATCTCTATTTTTAACCCCATTTTTTTTATTTTTTTTATTTATATATACGTATATATATTTCTTTAATTGGGACTTCAGCACGGATCAGGCGATGTGCTGCTCCATTAGTGACTGCTCTTATCATCGGTATTGGGTATATACCGATGCAAGGATTTCATAGGTTTCATCAGGATAGACGTAAGGTCTAAACTGGATGGGTTTCATCATTGATCGGGTAGTGTACCAATCGATCAACGGCAGGTTTCATCATCGGTATTGGGTTTATACCAATGCAAGGATTTCATAGGTTTTATTGGCATAGACGTAAGGTCTAAACCGGACAGGTTTCATTGCTGATCGGGTGAGTGAGCCCATTGATCAGCAGCAGGTTTCATCACGGTATTGGGTCTATACCAATGTAAGGATTTCATAGGTTTTATCGGCATAGACGTAAGGTCTAAACCGGACAGGTTTCATTGCTGATCGGGTGAGTGAGCCCATTGATCAGCAGCAGGTTTCATCACGGTATTGGGTCTATACCAATGCAAGGATTTCATAGGTTTTATTGGCATAGACGTAAGGTCTAAACCGGACAGGTTTCATTGCTGATCGGGTGAGTGAGCCCATTGATCAGCAGCAGGTTTCATCACGGTATTGGGTCTAAACCAATGCAAGGATTTCATAGGTTTTATCGGCATAGACGTAAGGTCTAAACCGGACAGGTTTCATTGCTGATCGGGTGAGTGAGCCCATTGATCAGCGGCAGGTTTCATCACGGTGGGACCTGGGACAAGGTATGAGGACTTTTATCAGGATAGATGTAGGGCCTATACTGAGTGGGTCTAATCGTCGATCGGGCAAGGCGCCGGTCGATTGACGAGGAGTTTTATGGCGGGAGGTGAGGCTTTTTCTTTGGGATTACCACATTACTGACCCAAGTGCCCTTTCGGGTTTTCACCGGAGCCAGTCCCCTCTTGCTTTTGCCCACGCGCCCTTTCGGGTTTTCACGTGGCGGGGTACCCGATTTTGCCTGCAGTGCCTTTTCGGGTTTTCACCATAGCTGGGTTTTGGCATTTTTTGCCCTTGTTCAGAATGTCTGAACAAGACTGGCGGGGTATCACTATTTTTAACCCCATTTTTTTCCTCTTTTGTTTTATTTGGTATGCGAGCTGAGAGAGAGAGAGCAGCTTGGGCAGGGCGAGATGCCACTGAACCAAGGAGACAGTAGCTCGATCAGGGCAGAGTGCCATTGACCAAGATAAAGCGGCCTGATTAGGGCGGAGTGCCGCTAACCGAGGAATGGGTAGCTCGGCTAGGGCGGAGTGCCGCTAAACCAGGGGATGGGGGAGCTCGGTTAGGGCGGAGTGCCGCTAAACCAGGAAATGGGGTAGCTTGGTTAGGGCGGAGTGCCGCTAGACCAAGGAAGAGGTAGCTTGGTTAGGGCGGAGTGCCGTTAGACCAAGGAAGAGGTAGCTTGGTTAGGGCGGAGTGCCGCTAGACCAAGGAAGAGGTAGCTTGGTTAAGGCGGAGTGCCGCTAGACCAAGGAAGAGGTAGCTTGGTTAGGGCGGAGTGCCGCTAGACCAAGGAAGAGGTAGCTTGGTTAAGGCGGAGTGCCGCTAGACCAAGGAAGAGGTAGCTTGGTTAGGGCGAAGTGCCGCTAGACCAAGGAAGAGGTAGCTTGGTTAGGGCGGAGTGCCGCTAGCCCAAGAAAGAAGGGTAGCTTAGTTAGGGCGGAGTGCCGCTAGACCAAGGAAGAGGTAGCTTGGTTAGGACGGAGTGCCACTAGACCAAGGAGAAGGGTAGCTCGGTTAGGACGGAGCGTCGCTAGACCAAGGAAAAGGGTAGCTCGGTTAGGACGGAGTGCCGCTAGACCAAGGAAGAGGTAGCTCGGTTAGGACGGAGTGCCGCTAGACCAAGGAAAAGGTAGCTCGGTTAGGACGGAGTGCCGCTAGACCAAGGAAGAGGGTAGCTTGGTTAGGACGGAGTGCCGCTAGACCAAGGAAGAGGGTAGCTTGGTCAGGACGGAGTGCCGCTAGACCAAGGAAGAGGTAGCTTGGTTAAGGCGGAGTGCCGCTAGACCAAGGAGGAGGTAGCTTGGTTAGGGCGGAGTGCCACTAGACCAAGGAGAAGGGTAGCTCAGTTAGGACGGAGTGCCGCTAGACCAAGGAAAAGGGTAGCTCGGTTAGGACGGAGTGCTGCTAGACCAAGGAAGACGTAGCTCGGTTAGGACGGAGTGCCGCTAGACCAAGGAAAAGGTAGCTCGGTTAGGACGGAGTGCCGCTAGACCAAGGAAGAGGGTAGCTTGATTAGGACGGAGTGCCGCTAGACCAAGGAAGAGGTAGCTCGGTTAGGACGGAGTGCCGCTAGACCAAGGAAAAGGGTAGCTCGGTTAGGACGGAGTGCCGCTAGACCAAGGAAGAGGTAGCTCGGTTAGGACAGAGTGCCGCTAGACCAAGGAAGAGGGTAGCTTGGTTAGGATGGAGTGCCGCTAAACCAAGGAAGAGGTAGCTCGGTTAGGACGGAGTGCCGCTAGACCAAGGAAAATGGTAGCTTGGTTGGGGCAGAGTGCCGCTAGACCAAGGAAAAGGGTAGCTCGGTTAGGACGGAGTGCCGCTAGATCAAGGAAGAGGTAGCTTTTTGCCCGATTACTCGGGGAATATTGGTTGGGCAGCATGATACAGCTTTAGGTGTCTACCGTTGAGTGGTGAGAATTGGATTTCCCCTCGATGGTTAACAACCATGTAGGCCCCTCCTTCGTAGACCCTATGTATCACATAAGGACCCTCCCAATTAGGATTTAGCTTTCCTTTTGGGTTGGACGCCATGACTTCTCTTTTCTTGACCATGACAAGGTCACCTTTCTTAAATTCTCGTCCTTTTACGAGTTTGTTGAATGTAGTGGCCATGCGGGCCTGATACATCTGGATATTCTTCTGAGCTTAGAGGCGCTTCCCTTCCAATTCAGCCAATTCTTATAATCTTCTTTCTGCATTAGTTTGTTGGCCATGGGCCTGGTCATATTGGACAGCCACTCTGAGTGACGGGACTTCCAGCTCTAGTGGAACTACTGCCCCTGAGCCGTATACCGGTGAGTATGGCGAGCACCCTGTAGGTGTCTTGAAGACAGTGCGGTACGCCCACAGAGCTTCATACATCTTTTCTTCCCAGTCCTTCTTATTAGAACTGACGACTTTAGCCAGCAAGGTGCATAAAGTTTTATTGAAGGCTTCTGCCAATCCATTTGCCTGTGGATTGTAAGGAGTGGAAGTCCTCCATTCGATCTTATACTTTTTGGCAAGCCGATAGATCTTTTGATTTCTGAAATGACTTCCATTATCAGATATTATCTGGCTGGGGATCCCAAACTGGAAGATAATGTTCTGTTTGATGAATCTGGAGACCAGTTCACCAGTCACTTCTCGTAATGCTATAGCTTCCGCCCATCGGGAGAAGTAATCTATTATCGCCAGTATGTACTTATGTCCGACTGATGAGGTCGGTAGTGGGCCGACTACATCAGTTCCCCATTGTGCAAACGGCCAGCTAGGGACTTTAGGGTGCAGAACGGCAGGTGGCCTTCTAGGCACAACAGCATGCTCCTGACATTTCTGGCATGACTTTGCAAACTTGCAACAGTCTTCAAACATAGTGGGCCAATAGTAGCCCAGCTTCTTGATTTCTATCTTCATCTTAGGGCCAGCTTGATGAGCACCTACCGTCCCAGCATGTATTTCTTTCATTGCTTGCCAAGCTTCCTCAGTAGACTGGCAGCGGAGCAAAATCTTCTTGCGTGCATCTGCCATTATTCGGAACAGAGTTCCATTTCTGAATTCATAAGAATCTTTGATCCTTAGAAGTTTCATCTTTTCTTCTCTTTTCTGCGGCAGCTGTTGGTGTAAAAACCATTGTAGCAGGTGTTGTCTCCAATCAGATGCCTGTTCTGTACTGATCGTGGCGACTTCATTTTCTTCGGGGCAGCCTTCTAGCATGCTGGGGACTTACCGCCGGTTTATAACAACAATGTTCAGTGTCTCATCTGGTGGGACTGCTATTGAGCTGGCTAGCTTTTCCAGTGCATCAGCTTGGGCATTATGTCCACGGCCCACATGCTTGAGCTCAATATGATAGAATTTCGCCATGAGGCGCACAACTTTTTGGTGGTAGGGGTTCAACTCTGGCTTTCACACTTCGAACTCCCCTTGGATTTGCTTTATTATCAACATTGAATCCCCGAATACCTGAAGCATCTGGATACCCATGTTGAGGCTTATACATAGCCCGATTATCAGAGCTTCGTATTCAGCTTCATTATTGGTGCAGGGCTTGTTTATAGAACATGAAGTATGCACAACCTCCCCTTCTGGTGATCTTAGCACAATACCGGCTCCGGCCCGTATTCTGGTCTTTCCATCGGAGTCCGTCTCTGTTCTAGATGCTCCATCAAAGAATAGCTGCCACATAGTTGACTGAGCCTGGCAGGCTTCTAGTGTCTCATCATCGGGTAACTCAGTCCCCAACATATCATTCTCTGGCACAGGATGCTCTGCGAAGAAATCGGCCACGGCCTGTCATTTTATTGCCCTCTAGGGTATATATGTGATATCGAATTCCATTAGAATTACTGCCCATTTGCCCAACCGGCCTTTCAGTACTGGCTGAGTCAGTATGTATTTGAGTGGATCTGCTGCAGATATCAATCTGATTTCATGTGACAGCATATAGTGCCGGAGCTTTTTAACGGCAAAGACTAGTGCCAAGCATGTCTTTTCTATATAGGTGTAGCTTTCTTCAGTTCTAATTAGCCTCCGACTCAGGTAGTATAGATCCTGCTCTTTGCCTTCTTCATTTATCTGTGCTAGCATTGCCCCCAGGGAATAGTGTGTGGCTGCAATGTACAGTATCAGGGGTCTGCCCTTAATAGGTGCCCCCAGCACTGGAGGGGTCTTGAGATATTCTTTCAGCTTCTCAAAGGCTTCCTGACAGCCATCGTCCCAGAGGAATGGTACATCTTTCATCATGAGCTTGTGAAAAGGGTGGCATCTCCCCGACAGATTTGATATGAATCGTCGGATATAGGCCAAACGCCCTTGTAGAGATCTCAGCTCGTGGAGATTCCTTGGTGGAGGGAGCTCCTGGATAGCTTTAATCTTGGATGGGTCGATCTCAATGCCCCTATGACGGACAATGAACCCAAGGAATTTTCCACTGGACACGCCGAAGGCACATTTCATAGGATTCATCTTGAGTTCATATTTGCGCAGCCTCTGGAACACTATCCTCAGGTCTTGCAGATGATCTTCTCTTCTGCTGGTTTTCACCACCAGGTCATCAATGTAGCACTCTACTTTCTTGAAGAGCAAATCATCAAAGATCTTTGTCATAGCTCTTTGATAGGTAGCGCCGGCATTCTTAAGGCCGAACGGCATTCTTTTATAATGAAATATCCCCTTCGGGGTGCGGAATGCAGTGTGCACTCTGTCTTCTTCAGTAATCCAGATCTGGTTGTATCCGGATGACCCATCCATGAATGACAGGGCTTCATGGCCAGTGGTTGCATCGATCATGACTTCAGTGATCGGCACTGGGAAATCATCTTTCGGGTAAGCCTTATTCAGGTCCCTGAAATCTACACATATTCTGATCTACCCATTTTTCTTCTTCACGGGCACTATATTGGCCAGCCATGTAGTATACTGGTTCTCTTCAACAAAGCCCACATCAATCAGCTTATCAACCTCTTTGTTAATCTGATTTATCAGTTCGGGGTGCATTCTCCTGGAAGGCTGCTTCACAGGGCTTGCCTCTGGGTTTATCGCCAATCGGTGCTGTGCCACATCGGAACTCAGTCCTGGCATTTCATCATATGTCCATGCGAAGCAGTCTCAGAATTCTTTCAAAAACTGAATATACTGTTCTTTGACAGCTGGCTCCAGCAGTGCACTGAGGAATGTCGGCCTTGGCTCATCTGCTGACCCCAGATTTACTTCTATCAGCTCATCGATGGTGGCTTGGCCTCCGTCTTCAACTTCGGGTGGGGCTTCTTGCAAATCAATAAAGCCTCCCGAGATATAATCTTCTTCATTTTCATGATTTTATGTTTCATCATATTGGTCATCAGCGGATGCTGGTGCATCATATAGGGCCAATATTACTGGATTCTGTTCAGTCTGCCCCGAGGACGTGACTGGCTCAGCGGAAAACTTCGAAGTGGAGTCTTCCGTGCTTAGAGGCTCTTCTGATGTGGGCTCCCCTGAGAGGTCATCATTATGTAGAGCTCGGAATTCTTCTAGAATGCGCCCAAACTCCAGGCACTCCTGCAGCTCTCTGGCTACTCGATCTTCATCCGGGGTTCCCGTATCAAATTTCGCTTCATCCTGGAACAGATCCTCCTTGCAAGATAGATCCTCCCAGTACCAATCTCTCTTTCTCTCGTCAGGTGTCCCCGTCCCCGGCTGATTGTCTGGGACTTCATTGTCCACTACGGACTGATAAATGATTTCTTCATCTTCCGAAGGGTATTGGTCATAGTCCATCCCGGGGGAATCTTCATGCTGGTAGAAGGCAGAGATAACATCTACCTCAGCTTCATAGTATTCTTGCAGGGTATAACCCAGTCCCGGGTGCTGTGTGATCTTCCTCAGTTCTTTATTATCTCGAGGTGGATCCCATAGCTCCTTGAATGCTTTCTTCTGGGCTGCAGACTGTATCGATGGCATTTGCATCTTGGAGAACATCTGCGAAACCCGTTGGGTAGTGTACTCCAGGCCTGTAATTGGCACCATCCGATTTGCGGTTTCTTCAGGGACCATGCAATCTTGATCATCTTCTTCGACTGCCTCCCCGGTGTAGAATATGATAGGAGGCTCGCAGAAGTGAGGGATTTCCATAGTCTTCAGTGGCAGCACCGTCTGGTATTCTATGCTGGCTATGGGCTTGACTAGACCCTGAGGAACTTCCACCTGTGTGTATTTTTCTTTCATTTTTTCTTCAGTATCATCTGGGTGTATGCCAGGAGGAGTGATCCGAGCAAAATCACCAGCATAAGAGATGTGAGATACTCCATGTTTTTTAATGTAGCCTTTTGGCGGCGGCGGAGACCAGTTTCTTGTCTTCATCGCCGGCTTTTTCTGGCTGACCACATCTTCTTTTCCTTTATCCTTTTGTGACACCTCAGTGTAGTAGGATGCATCGAGCATATGGCACTCGAACACTTCGAAGGGATGTAGGTCTGCAAACACCCTTTCTTCTTTTCCTTCATGGCAGTATTTTATGCATTGGTGTAGTGTGGATGGCACTATCTGATATTCGTGCAGCCACGGTCTTCCCAGCAGGGCCTTATACGTGGTGTTAGAGTCGATTACATAGAATCGTACCACGGTAGTGAGGTCACCCAGTGTGAGGTTGAAATCAGCCACCCCCAGAGGTGTTTCACATTTCTGATTGAACCCTGCAATCTTCATATCTCTGACCTTGGTAAGCTACAGGTCAAAGTAGTATTTCTGATAGATGCGATAGGGAAGGATATTTACAGCAGCCCCGGGATCTATCAGTATCCTGCTTAGCGACTGACAGTTCAGGGAGCCCCTCATATACAGCGGTCTGTTGTGACCGGTATTTGGGATTAGCATATCATCTTCCGTGAAGGTGACCGATGGCCCAACATTCACTTCTGCCAGGAGTGCTTCACATTGTGCCGGAGACTGCAGGGCATCCACGATTGCTTGGCGAGCTTCTTCGCTCAGAGAGAGAATTTCCCAGATGGAGAATCTGGTAGGGAGCTTCTTCAGCATTTTCATAACTCGACTGCCCACCCGGACATTAGACAGTCTCATCTCCTCTGCCCATCGGGGTCTTGGAGGTTCATGTGGTGCCTGTGGCCTTTGCTGCCCAGTCCCAGTTTCATTTGCTTCATCGGTCTCCCGGAAGGCTTCTTCTGTAGCGACTGCCCCCGATTTTGCTAGAGGGTTACTTTCTTCATTTTCTTCATGCTGTTTCTGCTTTCTAGCTGTTGTCTGCTGGCATTTATTGCTTTTAGCTGGAGCAGTATGGGCCGGTTGCTCATTCTCTAAGCTAGACAGGAACTCCAGGAATGAAGGGGCTTCATCCGCCTTCTTTTTGTCTTGGTACAGACGGGCAGGTGGAGGAACCTGGGCACCTCGTATCTCTGGTTCCGGGATTTGATAGGGTTGCTCCCCTCTGAACATAATATTATGTTTGGCTGGTGGTGGGCGCCCCCATCTTCTCCCAGAACGTGTTGCATGGGTCGAGGTGGAGGCTTCGGCATGGTTAGCTTCTAGCGGGGCGTCGGAAGCTTCTGGCTCATCATCCTCCCCGGGCAAGGAAAAGAGTACCGACAGAGTGTTACATTGTACTGTCGTGACCTTCTTTCCCTTCTTGGACTTGAGTCGTCTCCTCTTCTTCTGGGAATTTGGCTTTGCTAGCTCCTGCCCCCAGAAGGGTTCATTCTCAGCTTTTTCTTGTTCTGCCTCTGGCTGCTCTTTGATTTTCAATTCTTCGAGCTGTTCCCAGAGTATACAGTCTTTCATCAGCAGATGCTTGGGCTTCTTCTGCTCGTACTCATCAAGCTCATTAATATATTGCTGCAGACGCCTGGCTGCAGGGCTTACTTCTTTATGTGTAGGGAGGGGAGTTTGTTTCCTCCGGTTGTGAGTAGGGATCCGGATGACTGGTCCAGTCTCAGTTGTATGCCATATTGGCTTTATCGGAGGCGGCTCGGGCCTTGGGGTAACACCCCGGATAACTGCTCCGCTGGTACTGGCTGCAGGAGTCTTCTTTCTGCTTTTTATGGGTATCATCTGCCATCCTTCCTGATCTTTCTGTGAGGTGAGGAAGCAAGCTTCATAGGTGTGCTTGGTGCATTCTTCAACGGCTTCCTTGGGCAGCTGTTGGTAGACTGAGATCATATTGACAGCCATTCTCCAGGGTGGAGGCTCATGTGGATGGGGCGGCTTTACCTGGTAATATCCCAGCTGCAGCTCACCTTTCTTGACCATCCCTTCCATGATATCTTTGAAGACATAACAATCTTCAATTGCGTGCCCCAGCGCACGGTGAAATGGACAGAACAGCGGATCATCTTTCTTTGCTGCATCTGCTGGTCTTTTGGGTTCAGGCAATGTTACCTTATTAAACTTGTATGCCCAGTTGAACAGTGCGGCCGTCTTATCTTTTGGGAAGGAATATGCTTTTCTCATCTTGTCTCTCAGAGAGACTTTATCTTTTCTTTCTGCTGTATCTGCCAGTGGGGGAGCTTCATCTACCCCTTTCTTCCCCTTCTGTTGCTCGAAGGTTCTGAAATCGACGGTGTTGGCCTCAGAGTGTGATGGCCGTCGCTCATTGGATTTTCCCTTTGGCATGGTGGGGACATTGGCGGTCGGACGCTTGGACAAGAACGTCTCGACTTCTGCCACTATATTGTTCAGTCGGTCAAATGTTCTGACATCTGCACCGATCATTTTTTCTAGCACCTCCCTCCTGAGGCTCTGCTTGCATATCTGCACCGCATCTTCTTGATGAGGAGGTCTTCGGCATCTCATGGCTAAGTTCCTCCACCTTTTGATGTAGTCCAGTGCAGTTTCATCTTGCTTCTGCCTGGTTGCATATAGCTCTGCTATCGTGATTTCCCTTTCCGTGACATGAAATCTGTCGCGGAATTTTCTCTGCATATCAGGCCAATCAACCACTGACCCAGCTGGCAGGCTTGAGTACCATTCAAAGGCCAACCCAGTGAGGGATAAGCCAAAGAACTTGAGCAGATAAGCTTCATCGACTGCTAGGTCGCCCATGATTGTAGTGTAGTAGGCTATATGCTCCCTAGGGGAGCCTTGGCCATTAAATTTCTCGAACTTCGGCGGCTTACTGACGCCTGGGGGTAGTTTCTTGGCAGCATACTGGGGAGGATACAGTACCCTGTACACATCATAGGTACCAGCATCACCACCAGTCTTTTCTGACAGCTTCATTTCCATAATTCTTTCAATCATCTGCTTGTGGGCTACAGCTGGATCTATGTCTTCTGGAAAGAAGTGAGCTTGTTGCTGGCTGTGAGGAGTTGTCATCACAGTGGCGCGCAAGATGGGCGCGGTAGGCTGTGTTTGAGACACATAGGGCTGAGCTGCTATTTGCTGTGGAATAGGTTGACTCGGTGTCTTGCCCTTATCAGCTAGGAGAGGGTTAGTTGGGATAGCCGTTTCTGCTGAGCTGGATGTCTGCCCCGCAGGTTCAGCTTGCTTTGAGACTGATGTAGCTTCATGTCTCTCATTGAGCTGCCTTCGGAGAGCACTGATCTCCTGCTGGTATCTTCTGAACATCATCTGGACCATAGGATCCAAGGCTGATGGGATTTGCATATCTTCAGAAGTCCCTTCAGCATCATCAATAAGGGGATTGTCCTCATCCTCTGTCGTCACCACATTGACTGTCATGGTGGTGATCTTGCGGGCTTCATCATATTTCTTCATCTTATCTTTTGCGGCCTGGCCTCTTCTTGTGACAGGACCAGGTCTAGTAGCCAACCTGAGCAGTTCATCTGGCCGAGTTGGTAGTATATCTTGCCCCCTGGCAAGTCCAGCCATGTTGCAGGTGAAGATTTGCATTTTTTCTTTCCGCCTGTAGACCTTTCTTTTCACCTGGTCAGGATATTTGAGCCGGTCAAAGACCGATATTCTTTCTTTGGCTTCTTCCCGGTACAGGTCTTCTTTGTCATATCCGGCCCTAAGACCTTCTTCATAGTGATTTGAATCGGAGGAAGAGGCTCCGATCATCGTTTCTCGAAGTGTTTCTTCTTTTTCTCCACCTCTGGTGCCCAAGGCACGGGATAGTCTTTGTTGACTGAGGGCAGAGCTCCCCAGGTAGTGGAAGTAGTCTTGGGCTATCTGCTTCATCTCTTCAGAATTGTGCCTCTGTGGCTCAGGCTGGAGCATTAGTCTTTCCTGGCTTCTCTGCTGATAGGCCAGTCTTGTTACCTGAGCATTCAAATGCTCGGCTTTGGAATATTTGAACAAGTCGGCCTGTCTGGCACAGGCCCTCGGTCTTCTTGGGATGGCGACCGTGACTGGTTCGCTCATTCCCACATTGCCGTTTCGGCAGCAGTTGACAGCAGCATCATATTTCTTTCTTTGCCATCTTCTGCCCCCAGCCCTGGGACGGGTGACAGTAAGGTCTTCCTTCCTCTCATCCCTTCTGCCCCTCATCATGGGGCGAGCGGCAGTCAAATTTCTTTCTTCATCATTTCTCTCATCTCTTCTGCTCCAGGCTTTGGGGCGAGCAGCAACAGCATTTCTTGTCTCTTTTCCCTCTCTTCTTCGGCTTTCTGCCCTGAAGTGGGCAACAGCATCTTCAGCAGCCTTCTCCTCATCTCGAGCTGGAACCCAGCACTGAATCCTCTTCGGTCGCCAGACCTGTTTGTATTTTGCTGGCTTGGGCGCCAGCGGCTTCCTCTCATCAGCATCCCAGTTGGCCTGGCTGGTGGCCAAAGTCTGGAATCTGTTGGTAGTGGGCACCATCGGGACGATCACGTCCGGCTTGACCTCCCTTGGGCAATCATTCATGTTTGCCCGGACACCTCCAATCATCATGGTCTTTCTGGAGTTGGAAAGACGACGGTCAACAGCATCATACCGGCTCCTCCGGTTGGTTCTTCTCCCCTTCTGAGCAGCAGCAGGGACCATGCCCCTTTTTTGGACATGATGGACGTAGCAGGCGACGGCCGTGGGGACCGTTTTCTCGGGTAAGATATTCTTCTGGTCAGTGATCTTCACTGGGGCACTTGCAGCAGTGCCTTGCTCATTGTCATCGACTTGCAGAAGGTCAGTGAAGACGACGCCCAAGCAGTTGGGCAGCCCGACGGTAGGGGGCATCGATCCGAACGCGAGAGGTACCGCCAGGTAGCCTTCTCGCACATGCATGTCAATCGGCTGCTGGTCGAAGCAAACGGACATGATTCCGGCTGTCATTGTAGATTCCTGAAAATAAGGAAAGTACACAGAATCAGAATTTTGAGGGGGGCCCGCTGGGCCTCCTACTTTAGCGTAAAGATGAAGGGAGACTAAGTCCCACCGGGCGTGCCAGACTTGTTTGACACATTTTTTCTCTTTATTATTTTAATCCTTATGTTTTATTTTATTTTCTTGGTTCATTGATTTATTGGCGTGCCAGTCACCGAAGTGACGATTTCATTGTGCGCTCGATCTGACTTGGTCAGTCGATTGTGAAGTCCGAGTCGGGACCAGAAGTCCGTCATACCATAAAGGCTATGACGTTAATTACGCCCTTCCAAGGAAGGACAACCCTTGATTAAACGCTAAAGGTAGGAGGCCTCGAGAGGCAAACATATATTCATGTGCGCAAATGGAACTTCATACCGAAGCCAGGAAGGCGGGCAAGATAACAACATAAACCATAGAAACAGATGATATCGTTAGGTCAGCGATTCAAAGACCGGGCTTAGGGGGGAAGGAGGATCTCAGTCACAGGTAGACTGAGCCGTGACCATGATGGGGTTTAAAGCATCGATCGGTATTTCGACAGCATTTCTCCTTAATCTGGATTATGCCCAGAGAGAAATAGGCTATCACCCACGGAGTGCCGGGATGAAAGCCGGGAGAAAGAGAGAGGCCAGACCTCCCTACCCATATGTATATATATATGCCATGGGGCAATGTTTGATATTCCCTATAGAAGCCGGTGGAACTCATGCAGTGGCAGAGTCCTCCCGAGCTAAAGGGGTTACTCATCAATGCAGTTCAAGTGTACATAGGTTCCCGGCGCGAAGGCAAAATGGCCGGGGTTCCCGACGTGCCAACTGGAGAGCTTCTCGGCGCGAAGGGGAGATGGCCAGGAGTATTCTCGGCCTAGTTGAAGGGAGGAGGAAGAGGATCTCGGCACAGCTGAAGAGGAGGAGGAGCTCTCGGCGTGAAGACAAGAGGGCCAAGGGGGGGGGTTTTCTCGGAGTGAGGGTTCCCGGCGCGCCCAGGGCCGCGCCGGGAGCCATGGAACCGAGAGAGTGTTGGTGTTCTGGCGCCGTGAGGACCCGAAAGGGGTTCCGGAGGCTCTGCTTTGGGTTTCTTGGCGATGCAGGATAAGCCAGATAGGTTCTGTGAAGTCAAAGTGGATCAGTTCTTCAAATCTGAGCTGGATTAGATTTGGGCTTTACAGGAGCATCAGGATAGAAGAGGGATTTAGGAAGACTAGGGTCGAGGGAAACCCTGTCACCATTATCATGCAGAGCCCGGGGGACAACCTGATGTCGACTTTCATCTTCATGAGAGAATTTTGGCAGCACCTCCCCTGGACCGAGCATTTGCCAGAGAATGGTATAGGCTGACATCCACGGAGTGCCGGGATGAAAGCCGGAAAATGAGTGAGCACTAAGGATCGAAGAGACTATCCATGTCTCTGGCATCGGTCACTATTCCCCTTCTCGGAGACTGACGAAACTCATGTAGAGACAGGGTTCGTCAGACCCACGGGGTGGCATGCGAATCCTGTTAGGGACCTCAGAATGTAGGGGAGGTCAATCCCCAGTTAATTTATCCCCTGGGGTGCATATGACGACTCACAAACGCCCCAGAATAAATGGACGAAGAGGCCAAAGGAGTGGACGAAGGAGAGGCTCTCAGCATGATTTTCATTGGCAAGAAGATGGCTCTCGGCGTGAGATTATAGGTTGGCCAAGGGGCGTTCTCGGCACGGGTTTAAATTGGCCAGAGGGGATGCTCTCGGCATGGGTTTAAATTGGCCAGAGAAGGAAGGAGGGAGACTCCCGGCGTGGCTCCAAATGCAAAAGAAGGCAGGAGGGAGGCTCCCGGCGTGGCTCCAAATGCAAAAGAAGGTAGGAGGAAGGCTCCCGGCGTGGAGGCTTCTCGGCGCGCTCCTCATCGCACCGGGAGGCTGGCGCCGAGAGGCCAAAGGCAAGGGGGAAGGTCTCGGCCAGGGGCTTCCCGGCGCACCCATTACCGTGCCGGGAAGGTGGTGCCGGGAAGCGGAGAGCTGGGGGGTTCACGTGGAAGTGGCCTGGAGAGACTTTTGTCGGTTTGCTGAAGAGGTAGGTTTCTCGACAGCGTAGTTCTCGGCGGGGAATTTTGCACGCCGAGAGGATGGAATTGCTACAGGATTTCATGGTTTACAGGGCTGAAACGATGCTCTGTTTGGGGATTTTATGAGATTTCTGGCTCGGATTGAGGCTGGATTTAGAGTGTAAGCGAGAGATTACACAGATATGGGTTTGATTTGCCAAAGATGGGCTGGGTTCAAAGGGGAATCGAAGGAACCACTGCATGATGGGGTTCTGAATCGTCATATTGTTATTGACCCTCAGGGGCTCATTTGCTGGCATCTTTGGTTGCCTGGGAGCCAAGAGATGGCCATCTCTGACCCCAGGGGCGACCCTGATGTAATTGTTCAGACTGGAGCCGGATTAGAAACCATCGGTATTAATTTATTGAAGCAGCTTACTTACTCCTATGAGAAGAGGATCTCGAGCAAACCCTCGGAGTTACTGCCAATATCGGTAGCAGACCATCCCAGAAGCCAAGAGATGGTCTGTCTCTGGCCCTAGGGCAAGCCTGGGAAACTTTATGCAAACGATGATGAATCGGAGAGGGACATCGGCTCATTTAGAACGACATTTATTCTACTGCAGACAATTGAGCCCGAAGACCCACCGGGGAATCGGACGCACTTCAGCTGGACTTAAAATGAAAACATATAAAGGAAAAGCATAGCAGCAGACGGAGAGATAGCGGGCAAATACTTCAATCGCCTAGCGCCCAAACGGGCCACTGGAGCATTTCATACAATCACATCATTCCGGGACTCACCCCAGCCACATAGAGGGAATCGAGGAAAGGGAGATGAATGGCGGCCGGGATATCCCGATTATCACCGATGAATCGAGATAAGACTCGCATGGTTACATAGAGAAGAAAACAGAAACAAAGAAGATGAAAAGGGGGGGGGAGGGCGGAGCATTGACTCCTCTCCCTCCCCAGCTGCCCACCTTGAGCTTCTGCTCCTTCGTCTCTTCTCAGATATTCCTTCGCTTCTTCGAGTCTCTCCTTCTGGAGCTCTCCTTTTCTTTTTCTCTTCTCTCTTTTTGTTCTTATGTTCTGTGTTTTCTTGTGTGTCTCTCCTCTGCCCTTTTCTCTTGTTCGAAGGGAGGGGTTTTTATAAGCGTTTTCCCCCTCTCGGCAGGCTTCATCACGGCGTGAAGAAGGCAGCTTCCCGGCGCGCCTCTTTCAATCGGGGAGGCCTCCCGGCGCCAAAGGGCATGGCTTCCCGGTGCCCCCCCCCTCATATGGGCTCTTGGGCCTTGGTGAGGGTCTCTCGGCGCCATTCTCTAGAGCTCATTCGGCAGGCCCATTCAGGGCTTTTAAACTTCATATGCACTTCGACCTCTCTTAGTTCTTCTAGTATATCTTCCAGAACCGAGGAAGGCCATCTAGTGGTGACATAGCTTCTATTTCATAGATTTTCATCAGTCTGCAGACAGGGGTTTCATCAGTCCGTAGACAGGGGTTTCATCAGTATTGCCATCTGAATGGTGACAAAACCGGGAATTATCTTATCGATATCGTCACTTGAATGGTGACGAGCTCGGACATCAGCTTTAGTCTGGAAAGACTTCAGCCGGGTGTATAGTCTGTGGAGACGATTCTTCTTGTGTTTTGACTTTGCAAAAGCCTTTACAATCTTCATCTGCCGGCACCGGCTTCCTCCTTATCTTTTATCACATCTGTCAATAAGCTGACATCTGGCCTATGCTGACATGTCATCTGTGGGCTCTTGGATGTAACAGTAACATAGCTCTTAGTAAAAGTGTGCTGGGAGGTCCCATCAGTCGAGTGACTGCTGCTTTATCAGTGTTATCGTCTGAATAATATCGGCACCGGGTATCGGTTTGGCCGACAAAGGCTTCAGCCGGGTAAAAGGTTGGCAGACTTCATCATTGGCCTTTCACTGTTGGTCTGATCCTCTTTTCAACTGTGCTTTCACCCTTGTTCATTTTCAAGGCGTCAACAGAGCCCCGCGAGGCCGAGAATTTTGAAATAGTCCAGAGAAGGTTCCTGCAGAAATATAGGGATAGGGTCGGTCCCTCACTCTCCATTACCGACCTAGTGGCCGAAAAGATGAAGCCCGACGAGGATTTTGTCCGCTATGCTGATATATGGAGGTCTTTGGCGGAAAGAATAAGGGATACCCTCTCCAAGCCCGAACAAGTGAAGATGACTGTGTCTAATGCAACCCCACAGTTCAGACACGTCCTGGCCATGAATAAACTTACTACAATGGAGGAACTCTATGAAAGGGCCCGGTACATCCAAACCCAATTAAAAGGCTCCCCCATTATGAACATGTTTGAGTCGCCGAAGCCCAAAGTAGTCAGAAAGACAGGCGCTGGTGTCCCGGGCGGAGCCACAGAAGGGGTCGTGACAAATGAGTAAGTGGGTGCGTTCAACAATGCCAACTATGCAGTCAACCCAAGGCCTCCACAAATGCCCCGACTTCCCCTCCAACCAGGTCCTTTCCCTCTTCGTCCTCCACCCCAAAATAATCCACCCCAGGATAATATGCCTCCATTACGTCAACCCCAGCAACAACAACCACAACCTCAGCAACAACAACCACCGCTTCAGTACAACCAAGTTCCACCCCCGGGGAATTATGGTCCCCAACAGCAACAAAGGAGGCCGGTCGGTCCCAAGAGAGCCTACTATCCACCGTTGCGAGAAACTCTGGCGGATATTTTCAACGCCCTCATAGCCTCAAACATACTTGTGCTACCCAGGGAAAGGCCAGCGTGGCCCCCGAATATTTATACCTCCAAATACTGCGTCTACCACAGGCAGCCAGGACACACAGTAGATTACTGCTTCCATTTCAAAGATTACATCCACGATATGAATGATGAACATCAAATAGATTGGGATGAAATGAGACGATACGTCGCCGCTCTCAAGGCTATGAGACCTCCTCATAGGCCACAGCAGCAGTTACCACAGCAGCAGTTACAATAGCAGCAGCAACGACAACAACAACAACAGCCTCAGCAGGCCCCACAACAACAGCCCAACATGGGCATAATTGATGCGGGACGGATGACCGACTCGGACTAAGATGTACGACCGACTCGATGTGCGACCAGCACTAGCACACTAAGGCAAGCCGGGCGGCTGACCACCGTGGTATTCTCCGGGTGGAGACGTCTCTCAACAGCGACTCTCTTGAGCCCGACGATCGTCCCTTGCGAGGGAAACATGGGGATCGCGGCGATTAAGAAACCACCGTCGCCTAGGGTGCTAATTCGCTCTCGGTGCTCGATTGGAGCCACGGAACGGGCGCTCACAACTCACAATCGCGGTGAAATTTAGAACTAGCTACCGGCCCTAATCTCACAAACGTAGCAATATAGAAAGTATACTAAACAGTAAATGTGAGAATTGGAACGAGCACGTACCTCCACGCCTAGGCGTGGGGAAGATTCCCGGCCGATTTCCGAACAACCCCGATATACAAATGCAATAAGATTACACTTTCAGAAATATTTGCCCACTCCACGCAGGGAGGTATAGGGCTACAAATGCCAATGTTGGGGTTGCTGGAACCCGGGTTGACGGGCCACACTCGCAGGAGGCGAGGAACGCGTGCCGGAGCCTCTCGGGTACGCCGACGGAAAGCCGATTCTGCCCGCGCTGGTCACCCTACGCAGCGAGATTGCGGAGGTTGGTACGACTAGATCCGATGCCCGATCGGAGCGCCGTTTGTTGGAGAATGTCGGTGACTGGATGTAGTATCTTCACTCCGAAGGGCGCGATCAGATGCTTTCAGATCTGGGCGCAGCGACGAAACTTCTTTGGTTCTGATTTTGTGCTCACAGAACTGCACAGTGACACGGTAAAAATATGAAATAATGGTTGCCGATGTCGGATCGGGGAGTTCTTTATGGGAGAACATCGGAGACGCCCTGAGGAAGAAATACTCTGAAGATCTCTCACATGGATCTTGGCCGGATGAAGATGGGGCAGGCTCTGAAAGTCGACTCAGATTTCAGCCGGACCTGCTCAGACCTGCCTGCGTGATCCCACTAGATCTGTTGGCACGATCAGCACCGGTCACGGATCGAGGCGAAACCAGCGGAAACGCGAAGAGGACTTGAAGCACTACGACTTCTCTTTAGAAATAAACTGCATATAGTGTCGGGGTTGGGCTCCAAGAATTAATACACAGATATCTTCTGATCTGGACTGCACTCTGGGACAGATCTGCGCGCCGCCACGAGGAAAATCGCCACCATTGCTCACGAACTCGGATCGACACAAAACCAAAGCTGAATCCTTGCTAACTCATAGTAGTATCAGGGATAAATCAGGTGGAACCAGAAGATAAGAGGACAAGGGGGTAGAGGGTCGAGTCTCACGACCTGAATGCTGTCCAGTCACAGGACAGGGTTGGGAGTCACACCCAATGAAGGAGAAGTGAATCACTCACTTAAGGCAATTTCTCACAAAATATTTTCATCAATCCTTAAACACACATTGTACAAGCCTTTAAATAGGCAATGGAGGGGAGGGGGCTGCGTGGGATACACAATGAGAGAGGGTGGGGAACCCATTACAATGTGATAGTGAAAGGGGGAAACAAGGGGCAATGGTGGCTCACCTAACTTTGAATTTTTTTATAAAATGTGAGGTGGCAGCCATTGGAAAATTGACCAGAAGCCTTTCTAGCCTCCCATGTGGTAAATGGAGAGAAGAAAGAAGAAAATTAAGAATTTTCTAGCCTAATAAGCCAAGGAAGGGGGCGCCCCCTTCAATGGGCCTTGAATGGGCCACTTTGGCTCATGGCCAGCCCATTCTCCTCCTCTTGCTTAAGGCCCCTTCCAACCTTGTAAACCCATGAGTGAAGCCCATGCTTGTATAAGGCCTCTCCCATTTAGAGAGCCCATATAGGAAGGGAGCCCAATTGGGCCTTACTAGGCTAATGGGTTCTTTATATTGGTCCAAGGCCTTTCCTTTCTTAAGGAAAGCTTAAGGGCCTTTAACCACTTGGCCTTTTAAGGGTCTAGCAACCAGCCCAATATGAAAACCCATGTATAATCTTCAATACAAGCCCAAATTTAATGTCAAAAGTGTCCAAATTGAAGCCAAATTATCCCCAATTCGATGGGAAGCCGATATAGTCCACTTGGCGCTCCGCGTATGGTACCGTCGGTTCGCCGACGTGTCACGTGATCGCCCTGGTGTCCGCACCAATAATCCAGAATCTATTACCGGAGCACCAACAGCCCAATCATCAGGTTAACCCCATCTCCTCCTTCCCGAAAGTCGGGAGAGAGCAGGTGTGGCACCCGGAAAGTACCTCCATTCTTTCTACCGCCAATCCTATCATCACGCAACACCCTTGCCTTGCCCGGGTAGCACCTCTCTCTCATCAACCCGCGTCAGTATCACCTTCACCATTTCCACTACCATTACGCCCTCTCATCCGCACCCCGATCTCCTATCAACCGACACTCTCCACTACGCCTTCACACCCTCTCATCTTCTCTCACTCCCCCACTTTACCATCCACCTCTACCACATTTACCCCTACGCCTTCTAAACCCCTTATCATCCGTCAACCATACATAACCCCGTCTTTCTCCACCATATCACCACTAATGCCTTCAAAACCACTCATTACCCATCACCCACCTTAAAATCATTGCCCGCTTCAAGCCCTACCCACTTCTACTTCGTCTCCACCTCCACCTTCCAGACCCCTTATCCTCCATAATCCGTGTGATATCCCCTCTACCTCCACCATGCCTCCACCTAACAAACCCCTCATCAGAATCCCTGCACCCGTCATCACCCCTGCTTCATCAACCATTCCTCCACCACTACCCCTCAAATCCCTGTTAAAACCCATTGCTACCCCCACAGAGGTACAAAAGCCGCAGGCAATGGTGCTCCGGAGTGGAAGGATTTTCCACAGGGTTTTCCCCCACAATAGTCAGAATCCTGAGCAATCTCAGCCAGAGAAGTATGATGGAGAACAACTGGAAAGAGCTATCCCTGGAACACAGTATGATCTATTGAAACACTTGGACAAGACACCTGCTCGGATCTCCATCCTGGAGCTACTTCAAAGATCCACATCCCACCAGGCAGCCTTAATGGAGTACCTTCAAAGGGTCATGGTGAATGAGGACCTCCCTGTAGAAAAGATCTCTACCGTCCTGACCCCAACGGACACACAACCGGCCATCATGTTCCACAACTACGAGCTCGCTCCCAAGGAAGCTCGAAAATATGCACTATGCATGTCAATAAAAATTAATGGGGTATCCATAAACCCGTGCCTTGTAGACACGGGTGCGTCCATAAATGTGATATCCATGAGCACTCTTCAGTTGTGTGGGGTCGACGAGGAACAACTAAGACCTTCCTCGATCACGGTCACGGCTTATGACAATAGCAAAAGACCGCCGCAGGGGATGATTATTCTGAAGGCAGAACTAGGCCCCATGTCAATTCTCACGGAATTCCATGTCCTCGACATGGACCCCACATTCAAGGCTATACTGGGTCCCCCTTACATCGAAGCCATGGACGTTGTGCCTTCCACCAACCATCAGTGCCTGATGTTTCCTTACAATGGGAGGATTATTAAAGTGGTCAGTACACCTGTCCTTCACACAGTAGATGCTATCAACACCTCTCTACCCTCTGTTTGGCCGTCTCATCAGCTCATATTGTCACTACTTGACGTACGTGATTCATCTCACGTTCCACTAGCACCAAAGGAGCCGGTCAGGGCAACCGCAACATCATGTCTCCCTTTTCACTCCAAAGGTTGGGAGATTATGAGGAACATCGACTATCAACAGGGTAAAGGTCTGGACGCACAGTTACAGGGTAGACTCAAACTGCCAAAGGAAATTAGGCCGAACCGCAGGTTTGGCCTAGGCTTCAAAGGACCATTCAAGGCGGATTGGAAGCCCCTCACATGGACTCTATCGAACCACTTCAACAGAGGGCCCGTTGTTCAGATGGGAGATTACCCACGAGAAGCATATGGGGGATCACATGCTGTATATTTGGCTGAAAAATGTCCGAGGATCACCAAAAAAGGTAAAATCAAAGATCTGGAATGCGAGTGGGACAAATGGTTCGACATATGGGACATTTCCGTTGCACTGGAAAGGATGTTCTCGTCTCCGCAGCTTGAAGTACCACCATTGATCTCCGGAATACCAGAGAATATTACCACTCTTACCAAGGTTCCAAACTATCCTCGTCCTCGCCAGAAGGACCCTGTCATCGACGGATCTTCATCCGTCCTCAACATTGCCGTCGACGGCTCATTAGCCGCCATCTTCTCCATCCACTCGTCTCAGCCTTTGCTGATATTTTCTTCCTGGGCCAGATAGTTGTCTGATGATCTTCCCAGGTCCCCTTCTTTGCTTACATACCTACGCGGGCTTCTCAACCCGTGCCAGGTCTTCAACCATGATCTGCTCTATGAGCCTCACAATCCTCTAGCCATAACCACTTTTCTCTCTCCTCCAATCTCTTTTCACTGTTTTGTCATCAAAAATGAAAATGAAAAAAAATGTGAATTTTCAAACTCCATACAACACATCTTCGTTGAGGAAACCTCCTACATCTCCCACGGGTGCGTCCCGCCCTGCGGACCACCCGTCTAAGGTCCGATGAGCGACCTTTTCTATCCCTCCTCTGAGGGGTCTTCTCCTGTACATTCTACACCATCCTCTTCGTCTTCCTCTTCTTCTGTAAATATTGTCAGTCAATCTAGGAATGATAGGTCAAGGGTAGTACCTAGGAAGAAATCCAAGGGTAGGCAGATCCCTCGTCGATTCCTTCTGGATTTAGCCGCCAGGTGTCAAGCCCTCCTTGCCATCCCCCAGTTGTTAGAAAATCCCATCCAGCTACCGAAAATAGAATGTGAGGGTGATTGTGCATTTGATGAAGGGTATGGAGTCTACGAGATCACGGATGAAGAGTGCCCCACTGACGATGAGGGTGAAGAATATGAGGATGCGGCGGGCGCATACGCTAGTGGAATAAAGAGATTCGACGAGCCGTCAACCGCCGTAGAAGAATCCACCAAAGAAGTCAACTTGGGAACTGAGGAAGACCCTAGGATCATCCTCATAAGTGACAATCTACCACCCTCTGAAGAAAAGGCATTAATTGAAGTTCTCAAAGAATATAAGGACACGTTTGCATGGAGCTACAAGGATATGTCGGGTCTAGATTCAACCTTGGTCGAACACCATTTAACCCTAAAACCAGGGTCTGTCTCGATAAAACAAAGGTTAAGGCATTTCCACCCTCAGATGGCTTTGAAAATGAAAGAAGAGGTCGATAAGCTCCACAAAGCCAGGTTCATTAGAGTCGTCCTTTATCCTCAATGGGTGGCGAACATTGTCCCGGTCATGAAGAAAGATGGGAAAGTCAAGATTGGCATCAGCTTCCGGGACCTTAACTGCGCGTGTCCAAAGGATGATTTTCCCTTGCCTCACATTGATGTGTTGATCGATAACACGGCAGGCTACGAAACCCTCTCATTCATGGATTGATTTTCAGGATACAATCAAATTTGTTTGGCAGAAGAGGATCAGGAAAAGACGTCATTCACTACCCCTTAGGGAACATATTGTTACGTGGTCATGCCGTTCGGATTAAAGAATGCTGGAGCTACTTACCAAAGAGCTATGATGGCCATATTTCATGACATGATGCACATATACCTGGAAGTGTATGTGGATGATTTGTTGGTGAAATCAAGGACCAGGATGGAACATCCAGAAGTTTTGGCTAAGGTCTTGCAGAGGTCAAGGGAGTTCCAATTGAAAATGAACCCGAAGAAGTGTGTGTTTGGTGTGTCGTCGGGTAAATTGCTGGGTTTCATTGTGAGTAAAAGAGGGATCGAGATAGATCCCGACAAAGCTAAGGCCATCAAGGATATGCCGCCTCCCAAGAATTTGAGGGAAGTCCGAGGTTTAATTTGGAGGTTGCAGTTTATTCGTCGGTTTGTGTCCCAACATTCACAAAGGTGTAGACCTCTTTACGAGTTGACCAAGCCAGGAGTAGAATTACACTGGAATTCTAAATGTCAGAAAACTTTTGAAGGGTTGAAGGAATATCTGGCTAGTCCACCCATTCTCATTCCACCCAAACTAGAAATACCTCTGATCCTTTACATCTCAGTCTTGGATGACTCCGTGGGAGCCGTCCTCGCAGAAGCTGATGAAGAAGGTAAGGAACGGGCAACCTATTACTTATGCAAACTTCTCAATCCCTGTGAGCAAAAGTACACCGTCATGGAGAAAACCTGTGCTGCCCTCGTTTGGGTAGTGCAGAAATTGAAGCACTACTTCTTGGCTCATGAGGTCCACTTGATTGCTCGAATGAATCCTATCAAATTCCTTATGGAGAAATCCATCCTTACGGATAGGCTAGCACGCTGGCAAAGTTTTCTCTCTCAGTTCGACATCACCAACATCCAGCAAGAGGCGATTAAAGGCTATGCCATAGCCGAGCATCTCGCTCACCATCCTCTTCCCAAGTTCGATCCCGTCCAATCAGAGTTTCCAGATGAGGAACTAATGTCCGTCAACCAATCAGATGAGCCAATATGGACGCTATATTTTGATGGAGCTCTGAATTCTCAAGGGAGAGGAATCGGCGTCGCCCTCCTGTCGCCTAAAGGCCTCACATTCCCATTGGCATACCAGCTCAAATTTCCAGTTACCAACAATATAGTCGAATATGAAGCTCTTCTAGCTGGCCTAGAACTCGCTCATTCTTTTTGTATCACTGAGTTGCGAGTCGTAGGTGATAGTCAACTCATCCTTCGCCAGGTGCTCACTAAATATCGCACTCGCGATCCCAAACTCAAGCCATACCAAGAACTCACTGCTGCCTTTGCCAAACTGTTCACCAAACTGATCTTTGTTCATGTCCCTCATCATCAGAATATTCTCACCGATGCCCTTGCCTCGTTGGCATCATCCATAAGGTTCCCTCTAGGAAGATGGTTTGAGTCCATTTCCATCTACAAACTTCACGCCCCTGCAATCGATGATGCTTCCTACGTAAATATCAAAGACAGGATAGCAAGGAAGATCCTGTAGGAAGATATCCTTGAGAAGAGGGAAATCATGTTGGCAGAGGCTGAAGAAGAACTGGCTGATGAAGAGAAACCATGGTTCTATGAAATCGTCAAATACTGCCAAGATCAGTCTTATCCTGAAGGGGCCACCACAGAGGACAAGAAAGCCATAAGAAGGGTGGCTCAGAAATACACATTGGTTGGAGGTCTACTCTATAGGAGGAGCCTTACTGGTATTCTGTTAAGATGTCTTGGTGACGATGAAGTTTGGAAATGTGTAGAGGAGACGCACTCGGGTGTGTGCGGTGGCCACATGAATAGTCAGATGCTGGCCAAGAAGATCATTCGCCAAGGCTTTTATTGGCCCACTATGGAAGAGGATTGTGCTGTCTATGTCCGTAGGTGTGTCAAGTGTCAACTTCACGCCGATAAAATTCATTCACCATCTTCCTCACTTCATCCAATATCCTCCCCATGGCTTTTCTCCATGTGGGCATTCGACATCATTGGTCCCCTAGGTGATCTCAATTCCCTCACCAAGCAGAAATCTTTCATCCTTACTGCGACGGAATACTTCACCAAATGGGCCGAAACCGAAGCTTACGCAGAAATCAAGGCGTCAACAGTCTGCAAGTTCATCATGAAGAACATCCTCGCCAGATTCGGCGTCCCAAGCACAATCGTCACCGACAATGGGCCACAGTTCATTTCTCAGGACCTACATGACCTCTGCAAAAGGTACGCAATTGCATTGCATCATTCATCGCCTTATTACCCACAAGGTAACGGCCAAGCGGAGGCCACCAATAAAACATTGTTCAAAATCATCAAAAAAACCTGCGAGTCTAGTAAGTTTTCAGACTGGCCAGAAAAACTTATCGAAGCCCTATGGGCCTATCGCACATCAATCCGTACCCCCACCGGGCAGATTCCATTTGCCCTTACTTATGGTATGGAAGCAGTAGTCCCGTACGAGACTCTGATCCCTTCTCTCAGGGTACAATTGGACGAGGAATTTCCGCTCGATGATCGTCGTAATTCACTCCTCGCCCAGTTGGAACTCTTGGATGAGAAGCGGCTGGCCGCTGCCGAACACGCGCGTGTGTATCAAAATAGACTCGCTCGCTTTTACCAAAAGAAAGTCGTTGAGAGAAAATTCAAAGTCGGTGAGATGGTCGTAAAAAGAATTTTTGTCAAACTTGGAGGGTCGCGTTCTAAGCTCCAACCCAATTGGGAAGGACCATTTGTAATTCAAACCGTGTACCCTGGCAACGCCTACAAACTAATCAATGCCGAAGGGACCGAGTTATCCCACCCTTGGAATGGGCTTTATCTTAAGAAATATTACCCTTAGCACAAAACAAAAAAATGATGAAAAGATAGAAAACATCAAAAACAAAGAAATATTGAAAACCACTAAAAATATGGAAAATTTAAAATGCCAATGCCTAGTGGTCACCATGTAGTCAGGTCACTACATCTAACCTTCATGTTAGGATAGGGCCCATTAAGGCTTGGTAGGCACCGGGTCTTGGTTTGCCAGAACCGTGGAGATCCCTGTCCGGCCACGTCGGCCTATGCTCGCTCGAAGGAAGCTAACATGTGCTCACTTATGTATTTTATTCAAAAAAAAAAAGGTCACCTACGGTGGGGCCCCACCCAGAAGATCTCTGGAAGCTGTAATCTTTATTCTTTTCTCTTCGACCAAATGAGACAGTCGGCGCCCTTAAAACGCTGAGCATGAGAAATCAAAACTCAAACCCCAAGGGCAAGAGTAGGATCCATTTCCTTGAGCATCGATCAGAGCACGAGAAGAGGGCGGTGTCCCCGCAGGCATACGAAAGGGAGCCCACAAACGTCAAACGACTATATCTCCCTCACAAAAAGAAATACAAAATCAAAATCAAGAGCCTGGTCGTGACCGTGCCTGATGCGATAAATGGAACCCCTCAAAGCAAAAGTTTGAATCCACAAAAAGGGGGGGGGGCTATGGAATGTAAATGCTCGAGATTTGGTCCGAAGTTATCCGAAAGGAAAGAGTTAATGGGCCCTTATTTGCTCGCCGGGTTAACGGCTTTGCCGGTCCTCTCAGGAGGTTTATCCCCTACACTCTTCCTTCTCCCTCTAAAGATGAAGGTTCGATGGAGTTTCTGAAGGGTGAAAACTACCCAGGGTCTGCGACCTTATTTTAATATACACATTTGGTTGCCTACTTTGAAAAGCAAAAGCTATCGCTGCGAAGGAGTCTCTGTGTTTCTGGCTGGTCAAGACCCCTGTTTACCACCTTGATGTCTTCTTGTTTAACCTTAGGCTTAGGCCAATGCAAGCGCGTCACCTATGGGTGCGACGGCGTCTGATTCCGGGTCAGCGTCGCGCGGTTGGTCATTGGGGTTCCAGGGTGTTCCATCATATACCATCTAGAGTTGTGAGGAAACAGACCCGGGTCGGGCAAATCTCTTACCTCAAACACCTTTTGGGTGAATCCCTGTGGTCAGAAGCGACTGGGAGCCTAAGCATGGCATGACGGTATTGTCATCAGGGTAAGTCTTAGCCGGCGAGATCATCATTCGAGGGGTCTAGAGGCCTAAATCAACCTAGATGTGCACTTAGGATACCTGGGAGGTTAGTAAGAAACCCCTGTTCTCACGTAGGTTAGGTGCCATTTGGGTGCTTGCCAGGCGTTAGCAACAAAAAAATTTTATAATAAAAGCAACAAAAAAAATGGAAAAGAGAAAATGTACATATTTACAAAAAAAAAATATTTTTATGACAAAACAAAAAAAAATGCCAAATATAAAAAGAAAAACAAATCAATTCTGCATGATTGCATTAGTATGCAGCATTTCACTTTAATATCGTTTGCATTCGCATACTTGTCTGTTGCATCCATCATCACCACATCTTTCCCTTGCCTTCGTTAATAAAGGCTTGGCCCCTTGACCAGTTATCAAGGACAGTCACAGTGACCATTTGCTTATTGAGCAAGGGGCCAAGTCAGAACAGAAATTCTGATTTGTTTGTTTCAGTGATGTGTGCAGGGATTCAGGCAACAGAAGCAAAGGTGAAAACCAAACAAACCGAACCTTGTATTTTATTCCAAAAACCAAAAAAATTACATCAAGTTTCGCCCTCTCTCTCTGCATTACTCGTCCCACTACTCTCTGGGCAAAACGCTCTCAAAGGTGCTACCCAACTACGAAAAGCGGTACTCCTACCGCTCTGTACTCCCCTTCCTATTCCCACACCCCGGCGTTGATCCACGGAAGCAGCAGAGAAGCTAGCAACACGAAAGCCACGCTCCCGTGCTCTTCGGTAGCGCTCCTCACCATCTCTCAGCCACTGTTCAGCAAGACCAAGGCTGGTTCGGAGTTCGAACAACTGATCCTCCATGGCCCTTCGTTCCTCCCTTTCAGTCAATCTGTTGGCTCTTTCTCTCTCTGCGTCTCTTTCTCTCTCTGCCCGTTCTCTCTCACGGTCTTCCCTCTCCAACTAGAGAGTGATCCTCAGTTCCATAGCATCCCTGGAAGAGTCGTCATCTTGACGACGCTGCAGTTCCCCCTCCAGCTCTGCTATCCTAGCCGCCCTCTGCGCAGCTTGGGCAAGCACGTCTTCCGTCTCCTTTTCCTGCCAGATGTACCATCTCAAGATACGCGGCAAGGCATAAACAAGGAGAACTCAACACTGAGACTCTTACCTGTATATGGAGCATCCCTTCTGCCTCCGTGGCACGCTGCGTGGCACGAGCAAGTTGCTCGTGAAGTAAATCAAGTTCTGAGGTAGGAATCCACAAGCTGGAAGAGACACCGCCTACTCCCATCGCTGGGGAAGCCGCGCCGATCTGGGCATGCTATAACCACATGAGTTAGCAGCCAACACCTGGAATCTAGGGTTTCAATTAGGAACGCGCACCGTACACCTACCAAAGCACTCAAGGCTTCACGGGCATCGCCCAATTGTTGCTCCATCTCTTCAAAGCGAGTTCGTAAATTCGCTATCATGGCATCCCGGACATCCTGCAGCCATACGAGTCAGCATTTTCACCAGAAAACCAAAAAAAGGAGAAAGAAGAAAAGAGAAAAAGGGGAAACCTACCTCCACAAGTCCCCGGGGTTGGAGCCGCTCTGCGTACTTTGTCCTATATAGATGCAAGTAGTCCTCGCTATCCCGCGTATGTGATTCTACAATCGTGCCACCCCGTTGCCAATCTTCATACTGTTCAGGGAACCGCACGCGCCAGTTAATGTAGGTTCCTGGTCCCCGCGTCTTTCTCCCGACGCGAGGTGGCACAGCCATATCCACCCATTCTTGAGCCAGTCCCAAGGACCTCATAACCAATCGCAGCCGAAGCGGCTCGATTTCATTCAGGCAGTGCATCCACAGTTCCCGTCCAAACCGGGCATGACTTGTTAGAACCCATGGTTGGTCGACATCGACCATGTATGAGTAGGGTCTCCAATTTACCTAGGTTAGGTTGTGCATACCTGTTTAGTCAGTCAAGACCAAAGATAAAAACAAAATAATTCAAAAAAAATCCCACCATCGCTGTAGGGAACTCCTGTAGCTCCCGCCTTAGCACCACCAGTTGGTAGGTGAGGGGTGCCGCACTCATGTTGGGTTGCCATCGTCTGGCTAGCGGCACCATCGCGGGTCGCCAATGC
The DNA here is from genome assembly GCA_022559845.1 of Amorphophallus konjac. Taxonomy (NCBI): domain Eukaryota; kingdom Viridiplantae; phylum Streptophyta; class Magnoliopsida; order Alismatales; family Araceae; genus Amorphophallus; species Amorphophallus konjac. The sequence goes on from CM040118.1 coordinate 401,943,261, forward strand.
CGTGGTCTCCCCATGGGGAGGTAATAATAGCTCCACAACTGCTTTGGCACATGTCGTCAATATCTTACAAAAACAAGAAAAAAATACAAAACAAGCAAAACTAAAAATACCTCGATGAATGGTGTGAAACCACTCACAGCCATCTCACGATCCGCTTCTTGGAACAGGCCTGCAAACAAGTGTGCCAGCATGGCAGCTCCCCAGGCATAGTATCCTACTCTTTCAAGGTATGATAGCAGCTCCAGGAAGCGACATTGGATACCGTCTCCTTTCGAGCTTAGTATCAACCTCCCTAGTAGGAAGAGAAGAAATCTCCTCAAGTCTATGTTGCATCTTTCCCAATTACCGAAATCTATGCAGTACACAGCACGACATCCTCTTTCCATCCTTTCCATGAAATCCTCTGAGGATTCATCATCCCGTCGACGAGTGTCAGTGAGCCCTAATGCATCCATGAGGGACGCCCTGGCTACCGACCTATTTTTCTGACAATCTAGGTCCAAACCCAGTAACTTCTGGGCACCTTCTCGGTAGTCCGCGTAAGTGACTCCGGTCACTGCCTCGCCATCCACCTTGAGGCTCGTAATTCAGACCACATCTTCCAGGCTGGGCACCATGTGCCCCCAAGGCATCAAGAATGCCCGGCTCACTGGGTCCCATCTCTCACACAAGGCTTGGATCAGGACCAGGTCGAGCTCGATCGGCTCGATCCGAAGAAAGGTGCCAAATCCCATCACGTCTAGCCTGGCCTTCTAAAAATCCGGGAGACCCCTGTATGCGGCCACTGCTAACTCCCATGAATTGTGTGATTTCATCACACTCTGTGCGTGCATAAGAAATGGAGAAGGGTGTTGTCAATAGGAAGGAAGAAAGAATGAGAAAAGGGCAGGAAAGCTCAGCTTACGAGTTGTGATTAGGCCCTTTCGCTGAAGTGCCCTTCGAGGTCCGAAAGCCTCCTAGAACTACTACCACTGGACTTTCTTCTCTTCGAGGAGTGGGAAGATTCGCCCTCCATCCAACTCTCAGAATTTTGAACTCCTCCTCTCCCGTGAGAACTTGTGCTCCTCGAGTTAGCTCTCGATATACCTGGGAGGATAAAAGGGACAAGAATTTATAGAAATGGAAGGAGTGCAGGCTAAGATTGCCTCCATCACCTTTAATGATAGCCCTCGCGATGAGGCACCTGCCGTGCGGTCCCGTGTGTCACTTCACCGCTCGCACAGGGTGATTGGTTGGACGAAGAATATGACGACTAGCCCCCTATGTTGTCTAGGGATACCCTATCATGATTTGGAGGACGTCCGCAAAATTTGACACAACATCCGGGAGAAGGGACTAGGGTCGTCATTATTGACTTCGACGGCAGATTCCCGTGGAAAATGGTCACAACAAGACGCGATTCTCCGCTTGGGGTGGAGTCTCGGCAGACCCATCACATGGGAATAGTGCAAACGAGAAGAAGTATAGGGAAGAAGGAGTACACAAGAGAATAAACAAGCATCAGAAAATCAAATCACTCCATTCATAATTCTACATAAGCTATCATAAACATCACAATCATAGAGAGGAGGTGGGTCCACTGGCTCCCCAACTCCTGCCATTATCTTCACGCTCATCCCTCTAGGCGTCCCTCTCCTCTCCCCTGAGGGGAGGGTCCCTCAGAAGCCTCCTGGATCCCCGTGCAGTAGCACCCGCCTCGCCTCATGGCGCCGGCACCACAGCAATGACTCGTTGCTCCTCCCCTGGCGTGGCAAAGAAGCCACTAGCGGCAAAGCGACCAGACTGGCGCAGTCGCTCCCCAAACTCTCGCGCTCTCTCGTAGCGCGTCTCCATTGCTCCTAACCTCTGCACCACGACCTGAAGGCCTAGCTGGAGCTCCCTCACTTGGGCCTCCAAAGCCTTCCCCTCGGCCTGATCTCACTATCGCTCGAACCTTCTCTCGGATTTCTCTCTCTCCGCCTCTCTCCTCATCATCTGCAGAAGAACCCTTAACTCCAGGATGTCTGGAGAAGGTCTCTCCTCACCGCGATGTCGCAGCTCTGCTACAGTCGCCACCCAAGCATCACGCTCCTCTTCCGCCCGGGCAGCCCGAGCCACCACACCGGCAAGTTACTCCCGGAGGGAGGCAATCTCAAGAAAAGGGGCCGAGGAACTGGAAGATGCGCCGCCAGCCACTCCCACCATCGCTGTCTGCTGGGCACGCTGGAACGAACAAATAACAGCCGTCAGCTAAGCTCCACATTTAAAAATGGAAAATGCCGCATTTAGCTTACCAGGAGTGACAATTCCTGTTGAGTGGCGGCCAGCTGCCGCCTGACCTCGGCTAATTGGGCACGCGAGCCGTTGACGTCGCGCGTATCCCCGGCTCGGGGAAGACCCACGTAACTCTCTCTCTGCTGCCGCAGGAAGTCGGCACTATCCTGCACCAGTACGCTCCCTTGCTGTCCAGGGAGACGTATGCGCCAGTCTTCAAGCTTCGCCTTGCCGTGACTCTCCTTCCTGACGCGGCTCGGCTCGTCTGCACTTGCCCACTCATCGGCCAGGCCCAGGGTCCTCGCCATGTTCTGCACCAAGAAAGAAGGGCCTCGCATCATAACAAAGAACGCGTCCCCTGTCTAGGACGCGTCCATCATTTGAGTGCAACACTCGCCGAACCCTTTCCCCCCTCGCACGGCTCGCTTCAAAAATCAAAATGGATCAAAGGAGAAGATCCGAGGACCTACCAGACCGTGTTCACCTCCTTCCGCACCATCAGGCCCCTCGGGTCCCTCGGGGGCCCGAAGCGGCCCTTCCTCCTCCATGGACGCCATTCCGTGCTCTTGCGTGTACCTCCTCAGGCGAGGGGTCCCGCGTCCCTCTCCACCTTCGCCGTGGTCCAGACCGCCGAACTCCATCAATCGAGGGGAAGAAGATAAAAATGGGTGAGCGAGTTTCGGCGGAAGGCGGGCTCGTTTGCGGGTAAGGCACGGGAGAAGAAAGGCCACCCGGCGCTTTAAATTTGAATTCGAGGATTAAGACGCCTCCTCGCGCCTGGATGCGCCCAAAAAAGGGAGAAAGGAAACAGAATCCCCGTGTAAAGCACAGTTCCCCGCTATTCAGGGAAAAGTCTCGTAAGGCATGCCTCGAAACAACTTGGTGCAAGAGAAGAAGTGTAGGAAAGGAAAGGCGCTACACTGGTCAGTCGTCAGAGTTTTGTCTAGACCCCCTTGCACTGTGGTGTGATTTTGTTATAAATCTGCTACTTTCTGATGTTACTAACCTATGCTGGTCTGTGCAGGTTTTACTAACGGACGTCTTTGTCCTATCTCCTGTCCCACCTTTCGATGGTTGGTCCCACCATGTCATGCATCATAATATATGATACCTACGCTACTAGAATATGTCAAGGACCTTGTGGCCCGAACGAATCTGGGATTTGAGTTCCCCTTCAACAAAAACAGTGATGCTCCCGGAAGAATTTGGGTTGTACGGATAGGCCGTTAACTTGTGATAGCATGGGGACGACGGTTCCATTCAGTGAGTTGGTGCGCGGATAAACGGGCCCCAGCCCAGTATCAGCTCACCGGATTGGTATCCTGACCCATTCTTAACGAGTTGACAATATTATCCTTGGCTAGTTTTTATTTTAGTTTGTTTTAAATTTTTCTTTAAACCCAGCATGCATTCATATAGGACTTTGAATTTATTGCGGAAGATCATTCGAGTGATTCTATTATGAAAGTCGTTGTGCTCCAATTCTTACAAATATGAGATATTCCATTCCGAATGAAATACTGAGTTTCCTTGAAGCGGAACTACGCTGCTCTTCCAAAGGAGACCCATGTTTGGACAGACCCTCAGATATTCTTTTGCTTTGTTTGACCCACCTTGGCCGCAACACTTCCACATTGGCTGGTAACAGCTCCCCAAAGGTGAAACCTGTAGGTTTATGACCCAGGTACTTCCACACCGAGAAGTTGGTCTCCTTTATTTTTGTGCCTGAGTGCACATCTCACCCTCCCTTATTTTAACCCTGTCCAAGCAATCGTCAAAATTTGAAAGTTCTTCTTCAAGGTCACCTCACTGAAACTCCAGGAAAAATTCCAAACAGTAATTTCAAAAGCGTGTCTCATCACACCTTGGCATCAACTTATCAGTCCATTCCTATTCCATTTCACTCCACTTCGATACCATTCCATTACGTGTCACTCCCTTGCAAAGCAGACGCCAAGGCGGGGCAGCTGTAGACACGCCGTTCTTGACGTTACCGTGAGTAAATCTCATATTACACTATGATACCCCAAGGAGGCCTTCACATTTTTAATTACTCTGGTGATTTCCTATTTTTATGATTTTTTTTACATTTTTTTAAATTTTTCCGTGAAAAATCATGGAAGTGTCCAGGCGCCTAGACACCTCCATCAATGAACAAAAAAATAAAAAAATCAAAATCATGGAAGTGTCCAGGCGCCTGGACACCTCCATCAATGACCAAAAAATAACAAAATCAAAATCATGGAAGTGTCCAGGCGCCTGGACGCCTCCATCAATGACCAAAAAATAAAAAAAATCAAAATTATGGAGGCGTCCACTTTCCTGGACGCCTCCATCAATGCAAAAACAATAAAAATAATATCAATAATCATAAAAAACAAAATAAAAATCTAATAAAAATAATATATTTATGGAGGCGTCCAGGACCCTGGACGCCTCCATCACCTTGCTCACGGGGCCCCGCCCACCGATCGTCGGTTTGTCGTGTGTGAAAAAAGCCAATTGTGGAGACGTCCAGCCGGCTGGACGCGCCCATTTCCAAATCACGGGTCGCCGCTCCAAAACCACGCGTTGTGTTAAACCGCGTGTGACTTTCGGTGGAGATCGGTGGGACTTATGGAGGCATCTGGGACCCTGGACGCCTCCATGAAAATATTCGGAAAAAATAAATAAAAATAGAATAAAATATCTTTTTTGCCCTGATAGAGGTGTCCAGGGTCCTGGACCTCTCCACCCTCCGGAGCCCTATAAATAGAGGCCCACCCCCTCAGTTCTGGGGGAGCTTCTAAGAGATCCGATAGGTTGCCGGAGCCCAGAGGCTATCGGAGTCATTTCTAACCCGTGGGGTCTTTTGTAGGTGGAGGTTCCGCCGGCTTCTCGGGTGCCCACGCTCGCGAGAGGAAGGTCGTTTTCATCCATCGCGCTTCCACGTCGTCCCTACGCTGCCGGAGCTCTGCCGGATTTCACCATCGGCACATCCAATAAGCCAATCCTTTCCTTTTCTTCGTAGTTCTTTTGCATTCATCATCTCGCATCCTCTATCCCCCTTCATAAGGGTGCCTCTTCTTATATACTTCTTGCATCCATCATCTCATTTTCCTCCTACTCGAGTCCGAGAGGGGTTTAAAACCACACCAACCAGGTGTGTGTCCTGTCGTGATTTCGTTATTTTCATCACAAGGGATTGATACTACACTGCCATTTCCTAATTCTGTTTATCTACTGTCTGTTGTTTTGCAAGGGTAACTAAAGAAAGCCCTCTCCGTCGGCCGGCCGAAGGGGGAGGAGGAAGCAACCCGCCATCTCCAGCTCTTGATGTAGGCGCGATCACTTTCTTTATTTTGGGGTCTTTTGGCCCCTGGCGATCACATCATGTTCTCGAGGTCGCGGCGAGTCACTTCCCCAATGGCCGTTTAAATTCCCATTCTTACATTCTCTTTACATTCTGTTATATTCTTATCTGCTCATATTCTCGAGGCCGCGGCGAGTCACTTCCCCAATAGCCGTTTAAATTCCCGTTCTTATATTCTCTTTATATTCTGTTATATTCTTATCTGCTCATATTCTCGAGGCCGCGGCGAGTCACTTCCCCAATGACTGTTTAAATTCCCGTTCTTATATTCTCTTTATAATCTATTATATTCTTATCTATTCATATTCTCGAGGCCGCGGCGAGTCACTTCCCCAATGGCCGTTTAAATTCCCGTTCTTTATATTCTCCTTATATTCTGTTATATTCTTATCTGCTCATATTCTCGAGGCCGCGGCAAGTCACTTCCCCAATGGCCGTTTCAATTTTTGCTATTTGATTTCTGCACCATTCCCGTCCCCCCGAGGCCGCGGTGAGTCACTTCCCGCTATGGCCGTTTAACCCCCATATCTTGCTATATTACATTTGTCCCGCTCGCCCCGCCGGAGCAATCTCCCGTGGTGGCCCCTTCTCTTTTCTCTTATTTCTGTGTTGCAGTAAACAAAAAGGAGCCCGCGCGCTCCGCGTCTTCTTCGCTCCCCGAACCGCGTGACGTCGCTCACAGTAGCGATCCCAGCAGCAATCAGAATGAAGAAGAGGATGATGATCAGGTAAACCTCTTTGAGAATTATACTCTGGTTGATTGGCAGAATGCATATGGTGATCTGTTAGAGTCAAATGACAAACTTAGAAAACAATACAAAAGGTTGAAAAAGAAAACTAGTTAGAATATCTCTGATCTCACAGATGAAAATTATTTGGAGCTGAAATAATCTCATGATGCATATAAGTCTGATAATCAAAAGCTGCTGGAAGAAATTAGATTGCTAAAAATGGAAAGTCAAGAACTTACAAATGAGATATCTGAACTCAAAGAGAAACTCAGTTCAAATAATGATAATCCGACTCTTGTTAACAATCATGACCAGTATGAAAAATTGCTGAAAAATTTCGAAAGAGTGAACTCAGATTTAAACAAGCTGAAGTCTGAAAAAGGTTCTCTCAAGAAATTTCTCCAAAGAAAATGAAGAAAAATTAGAGAAACTTAAACGAGAGAATGATTTGCTTATTGAAAAATTTGACGCCATCAAATCTGTAAACATGGAGTTACTGAAAAACATTGAAAAACTGCAAAGAAAGTTGAAGGAACCTGAAATTGGAAAAATGCATGAAGTGAATTCGGATGATCAGATTATAATAAATGAATTGATTCATAACGACAAACTTAATGAGGAGATAGAAAAATTAAAACACTTGAACATCACCATGTCAGAAAGGTTGCTGGAATTTGAAAAGGGTAAATGTGTGATGTCCGACAACTCAGAAGAATTGGACAAGCTCAAAGCTGAAATTGAAAATGTTAAAAATGCTAATGCTTCATTAACTGAAAGACTTGCAAGTAGTGATGAAGAAAATGCTGACTCTGAACTACTCATCGCTGCTTTGGAAAATAAAATCAAGGATCTAAAAAATTCTTTGTCAAAGTTTGTGAGTGGGCAAGAAAACCAAGACAAGCTACTAGGTGTAAAAGTCAATGTCAGGAAGGAAGGGCTAGGCTACAATAATCTAAATAAAATGGCTTTTCAGAACAAAGTAATGACATCATTAGTAAATGCTTCAAATGTAGCCACCACATCACAGGTCAAACAGCCCATTGTTCAGAAAACCCAAAAACAAATTGAAAAATTGAAAAAGAATGACAACATGAAGAAAAAGGCAACACTCAAGTATGCGGAAAAAGTGCATGCTGTACATGATGGGGGCATCCCTTGCCCCTCCACATTTTTATGGGCTCGGATTGTTCGTCGGCAAGCGCCATTATGTTAGTCATGTGTTTCTGAGTCTAGTCATGTAATTTTCATATTTTCTTTGAGTCATAAACTATGTAATTTTTCTTTTATTTGAGTCATGTACCTAGGTTAGTGAGTCATTTTCCTAAGTTAGTTGTCATATGGTTGGTTTGATAGGCTAATGGGCCCAACTAATGGGCTAGCCCTAGGGGCGCCCCTCCCTTGGACTGCTTTGGTCATTTACTTGTTTGTCAAGGCTATTTTGGTCTTAGGAAAAGTATGGAGTCTATATATAGTCCCTCCCCTCTCTCATTTGTAACAACCCTTTGATGATTAATTCAAAAATCAAGTGAGCCTTAGTGTTATTGGAGAGGATTCTCCACTTCTCTCTCTCTCTCTCTATTGGGGTGGATTCCCCTCCTTCCTCTCTCTTCTCTCTCTCTTCTCTCTCTCTTCAAGGAGGAGGTCACCCCCTCTCTCTCTCCTCCCCTCCCAACCACCTCCACTCTCCCACCTACCCAATTAAGGCCTCTCCTATTCCCCACACCCTCCCATTAATCCACCCTTGTTCCAAGAGAGCCTCCACCAATCACGAGGCCACCCTCCAACCCCCAACTACCCTACCCACTTTCCCAAACACTTTTCCCTCCCCCCCATGCAACCCTCCACCTCCCAAGACCATTTGAATTTGAAAATTTCCTTCCCTCCATAGCCCTTGGTCGCCCAAACCCCCTCTCCCCTAGGTCAGGTCGCTCTCCCCTTCCCTCCACCTCATTCCACCACCATTTGCCACTACAAGGTAGCAACTTCATTTGCAGGTCGCAGGCAGCAAGTTTGGTCCTAGAAGCTGCGTCATCTCCGGCATTTCCTTGACTCTTCTGGTGGAAAGGCATATATCTCTGGAAAGGTCGTCCAGAGAGCTTTCCAAGCGAGGTGGTTTCGTCCTCATCCGAGCACCGTGCTGATCGGGAGGCACTTTCTTCCTCGACTGCGCAAAGCCTCCCTGGCAGGAGACCAGAGCCGGAGTGGAAGCACGACTACGACGAACCTGTTGGGAATCTGATCAAGAGTTCTTCTACAAAAATCTTCTACTACGAGTCTTCTATCATCCCCAATAAGCAGAGCCCAGTTTGGCGACCTGACCTGAGAGTTATCATTTTTATTCCCCGGGTGCGCGGTTCTGCCTTCACTCAGTCTGCACCGACCCCTCCTCAGTGTTCCGAGCCTACCTGTCTGCTCCAACAACAAACGGTATCTCCGTCAAGCTTGTTTCGAAGAGCACTCACATACGGCTCCCGGCCCAGCTACGAGCAATCTCCAAGTGGTTTCACAGATTATCAGGTAAACCACTTTGAGAATTATACTCTGGATGATTGGCAGAATGCATATGGTGATCTGTTAGAGTCAAATAAAAAACTTAGAAAACAATACAAAAGGTTGAAAAAGAAAACTGGTCAGAATATCTCTGATCTCACAGATGAAAATTATTTGGAGCTGAAACAATCTCATGATGCATATAAGTATGATAATCAAAAGCTGCTAGAACAAATTAGATTGCTAAAAATGGAAAGTCAAGAACTTACAAATGAGATATCTGAACTCAAAGAGAAACTCAGTTCAAATAATGATAATCAGACTCTTGTTAACAATCATGACCAGTATGAAAAATTGCTGGAATTTTTTGAAAGTGTGAACTCAGATTTAAACAAGCTGAAGTCTGAAAAATATTCTCTCAAAAAATTCTCCAAAGAAAATGAAGAAAAATTAGAGAAACTTAAACGAGAGAATGATTTGCATATTGAAAAATTTGACGTCATCAAATCTGTAAACATGGAGTTACAGAAAAATGTTGAAAAACTGCAAAGAAAGTTGAAGGAACCTGAAATTGGAAAAATGCATGAAGTGAATCCGGATGATCAGATTCTAATAAATGAATTGATTCATAACGACAAACTTAATGAGGAGATAGAAAAATTAAAACACTTGAACATCACCATGTCAGAAAGGTTGTTGGAATTTGAAAAGGGTAAATGTGTGATGTCCGACAACTCAGAAGATTTGGACAAGCTCAAAGCTGAAATCAAAAATGTTAAAAATACTAATGCTTCATTAAGTGAAAGACTTGCAAGTAGTGATGAAGAAAATGCTGACTCTGAACTACGCATCGTTGCTTTGGAAAATAAAATTAAGGATCTAAAAAATTCTTTGTCAAAGTTTGTGAGTGGGCAAGAAAACCTAGACAAGCTACTAGGTGTAAAAGTCAATGTCAGGAAGGAAGGGCTAGGCTACAATAATCTAAATAAAAAGGCTTTTCAAAACAAAGTAATGACATCAGTAGTAAATGCTTCAAATGTAGCCACCACATCACAGGTCAAACAGCCCAATGTTCAGAAAACCCAAAAACAAATTGAAAAATTGAAAAAGAATGACAACATGAAGAAAAAGGCAACACTCAAGTATGTGGAAAAAGTGCATGTTGTACATCACAAGAACTTTCCTGCCACTAAGAAAAAGAGCATCACATGTACCAATTGTGGTAAGGTAGGACACAGTGCTGCACAATGTTGGTTTGCAAGTGGTAAGAAAAGATCACGTTCATATCATACAAAATTCTCTGTAAACCAACATGGTTTTAATAAGAACAAATTTGTTCCTGTAAACCAGCACATCACCTGCTATAACTGTAACAAATCTGTTCACAAGGCCACCGAATGCTGGTCAGGCTCTTTCAGAAAAAATCAAATTAGCTGCTCTCAATGTGGAAAGCATGGCCATACAGTCAAGGACTGTTGGCATCTTCAAGATAGGCGTGCAAATTTCAAATATGCTAGACATCCTGCTAGAGAAAACATGTTTGGTAAGACTAGCAGGAACAACTTCCATAATAAAAACAGAAACCAGTATGCACCTGCATAAAAATTCCATGCTAATAATTGTGTGCATAACAAGAAATCAAAGCATGTTGTTTCCTGTCATTATTGTGGGCAATTTGGGCACTCCATGAATGACTGTCGTTTAATGATATTTGATGACTCAAAAGCCCAATGACTGTGGAAAGCACCCATCAAAGGTGCTATTAACCATGCAGGACCTAAGACTATTTGGGTACCTGCCCATGCCAAATAGTGTGCTAACTTGCAGGTGTGCCTTGGAAGCTGAAGAATAAAAAGGGGGTTAATAAACCAAGGCACCTAACGTTGGTAAAACCCCATCTTTGTGCTCGACAGGTTCGATCTTCTAACCTTAGATAATTTCTTTCAATCAGTTGCATTTCATGCATACATGCTCACATCTGGATTTTTACTTGTCCTTCATAGGTCCTCAAATGCATGTTGTGAATTATCTGTGCATTCTTTAAGCTAAGAGTGAATTGAATGTCATTTTTTGATAATCTGAACTACATGTGATTGATATTTGATATGTCAATTACTGTGATGAATGATTGTGTATGTCATGATGCATAAATTGTCAAACTCTTTGCATTCTGTCATTGGACATGTCTTATCTAGCCAATTTCCCTGCACGGTCTTCATGTCACTCATGAGTTGTTTGCATTTAAGTAAATTTTGAAAACACCAAAAAGAATGTTTGAGTGCATGTATTTAGGGGGAGCATTTATCTTGATTCTAAAATGTTGGCTATTCATTTATTTACCCACCATCCATTTCTGTAGACCTGAAATATGCATTCAGTCAGCTGGTATCTCTTTTGTCTAGCCACATCTTCACTCATTCTGCCATCTTTGGTCTTCCTACCAGTTCTGAGTTCACTTGAATTGATGCTCTACTTGAGATTGAAATCCTTTGATTACTGCTTCTATTGTTGTTGGTAGGGAGCTTCACTTGAAAGTATTTTGTGCTACTGAACTGTCCGTAACTTCATATGTTGAATCACCTTGGTCAGACTTGACATTAAGTCTCATGCTCTCTTACCAAAAATTTCTTGTTGCTTCTATTGTTTGGCTGCACTGTCATTGTTGATCCATTTGAAATCAAAGAGACTTAAATCTGTGTACCCTAATCATAAATCCGACATATTTCGAAAAGAAGAATATTCTATTATATTGGTTTAAGAATGTCTGATGAATCAAATTGATTTAAGTCTAATGTATTCATTAATTTTTGATTTAAAAATCTTGAAAATATCTGAATCATTATATTTAATAAATCTTAACCAATTGTCTCATGTAACTTCATGCAAAACTTTCTGAAATCTGAAATTTTATAAACGTGGCTTTTTTTTGTTAAGATACATGTAGAAAGTATTATTCTTGAGCATTTCAGTGTACTGAGCATTATCTGAAAAATCTGAAAATATTTGAAAGAAAATAAAGTCAGAGCAATGACTTTGGTCGCAGAGAAACTGGGTTCTCTATCAAAGAAATAGAGTAAGCCCATGTCATGAAGTGCCACTGTTACCTCTCTTATAAAAATGATTAAAAAAATCTGGCAGAGCAATGGCATGGCAGTGTCGAGTAACTGGGGATTCTGGCCTCTGATCAAGGTGTCTCCTCATGTAAAAAGACACTCCAAATTGCTAACTCTGTTCTCTTATTGAGAGGTAATATGGTTGTCACACTGAGTAACTAGGTCACTTAACCTAAGACGTGTTGTGCCTCACGTAAAAAGGTGTTGACTTAACCAAACTTGCTCAAGAAAAATAAGTGTTGTTCAATAGAAAAATTCTGAAAAATAAGTGTAATCAAAGAAAATTCAGATACACTCATATTTGTTTAATCTCAATACTATCAAGTGTAACTTCCAAAGGAGTCATTGAAATTGATTGAGTAAGATAGAAGGAGGTTAAACATGTATGTCATATGTGCAATTGGTTCATCTCTATTAAAAGATGTTTCAGATATGAGTATTGAATTTTTCTGATAAACTTTGTATACATCATTCTTAAATCAAGCTGGTAAATTTAGACTCATTCATAATCTTTTATAATAAAAGAGTCTGAAATTCGCTTATCAAGATTTATGATTTTGGTACCCTATTGAAAATCTTTCTGTCTTATCTATTCATTGACAATCCAGTCAAAATCTTGTGCTCAGTTTCAACTCACTGCTAAGTTCAAAATGAATTGCACTCACTATTCTTGATGTCCTTTGGGGCTTGACCTGACATTATCTATGTTTGCACCCCTGTGTTTTTATTGATATCACATTGTTTAACAATAATTCAGTTCTGATAGGATAGGCTTAACTCTATATGACTGATGACTTCTTTCCACTAAAATTTCTCTATTTTCTCAAATGGGGAAGTTTGAATCATCAGCATCTTTCTGGTATTAAGGGGGAGATTAATCTGATTTCCCCTTGCTTAGTTTGAAATTTCGTCTAGGCTACCTTATGTCATTCCCCTATCCTCACATCTTCAGGGGGAGTAATAATTCATGTGTTGCTCTCTCTAACTGTGTCAACTTAATCGAAGTCAAAGGGGGAGAACAATTCATGTTGTGTGTGTATTTCTCTACTGACTATCTCAGTTTCCACATTGTCTGCAATGTAGGTCCCTCCTTTCTGGAATGAGCTTTGGGGGAGAATTTGTGGAATTCATCTTTTGCACTGCCTTGAATAATTTCAGACTTCTTGCTTATCTAGACTTTTATATCATTCCACACTGCTTATCATTCACCTCTCATTCGTTTTGGAACTCCATTGATCACTGCTCTTACATTTGATCCCTTCTTTTTGATGTTGTCAAAGGGGGAGAAAATATGTGAGTCATTGTTTCCTATCCTGTTCATTAGTGTTACCTGCTCATTTATGCTATTTAGTGTTGCATATGACCCATAGTGTTGCCATCATCAAAAAGAGGGAGATTATTATGTCTCTGTGTTTTGATGATAGCAAACACCATGAGTCAATATGCGTTTGCCGTTTGTTGCATGATTCAATATGTGTTTTACTGCATTCTTCTTGTGTATTTGGTCATGCCTTTGCTCGTTGCATATAGGTCAGTGCATGCATTGTTTCATTCATTAGTCGTCTAGAGCCAAAGTCCGTGCACACTTGCTTGGACTTAGTATGTGCATGCTAGGCTTAAGGGATATTGGCTCGGTGCATTCCATGCATCTTGCACTATTCTATTCGCTCGTAGAAGGTCGGTGCATATTGGCTGCTCTGCTTACTTAGCTCGATGCATGTTGCTTCTATGGTTTGAGCATGCACATTTGAGGTCGGTATAGCTATCACTCATGCATAAAACATGGTCAGTGCAGGTTTTGTTTTATACTAACTAAAGTCGGTGCTAGCTTTACCTTCAGTCGGTGCTAGTTTTGTCTATACAGGTCGGTGCATACTTAGTATGCTGCATCTGAAGGTCCGTGCATATATGGGTCGATGCATAGTTTGCCTTGCGCATGCAATGGTCGGTGCAGATGTCAAGTCGATGCACACTCTTTTCATGCGCACACATGTAGGTCGGTGCATATTCTTTGCTGTGAGCGCCTCAGGTCGGTGCATACTTTTACGTTGGGTAGATAACAACTGTGCACGTTTAAGGTCGATGATTGCACATGAGGTCGATGCACGTTGGTATTAGACTGATCTAAAGCCTATACACTTCACTATTTAGAGTCAGTGCATGTTTTGTTTTGATCACTTAAGGTCGGTGCATTATTAGTCTTTACCTACGTTTCATGCATTCACATGCTCGGTGCATTGTTTCATCGCGCATACACATAGTCGGTGCATGTTTTACATGCACACATGTAGGGTCGGTGCAGGTTTGCTGCTAGCATACTCAAGTGATGTGACACAGACTTTGTGAATGCAGCAACTAGACCGAGGGTCCTTGGACTTACCAAGCAAGCACAACGCACAAGAGTAGAGAATTACGCAAGTTGCCAAACCACCGTTGCGCACACGATTCCCGGGTGACTCGGCGATGCCGAGTGGAGGTAGTGAAACAAGGCCCTTGCTGGTAGAGGACCAGCAAAGCTATGGTCACCCTCCCGAGGGTACGGTGCCCACAATCAAGGGGCTGGCTAAGTGCCAAAAAGGGCACCGGGTCGCTCTCTCACAAACCCACGATGACCGCTCGTAAACGGGGGAGCTTCGGGGTCGGGCGCTCTCTCACCATCATCGGAGCATTTCCATGGATATTATATGAACAAATACTGATAGGAGACCAAGGTATAGAGCTTACCTAGTTGGTTTGAAGAAACCAACACCGTTCGGAGACGATGGGCGAGCGGGGAAGTGTGGGCTCCCCGCACACTGCGTCGATGTAGCTTGAGTCCTTCTAAATAGTACATGCACTACACCTCACACAGGAGGGTGGATCTCGGGATGGGGAAATGGGTTTACACACAAACACTACCTTCACACAGGAAGGGGCGGTAAGCCGGCCAGGCGGGAAGGAAAGAGGGTTAGAATTGGAGCCGATACGCCTCTTCGGGGTTCTGCCCGCCAGATTTTCCTGCTGATAAGTACTCTCTGTCGGTGCGGTTGCGATCGTTCCCGGAGTTGAAAGTGGACGAGACCAGCGCCAAAATGTCGGGGACTGACCCAGGATGAAGCCTGAATTTTTCTGGCACCAGATGTCATCGTCGCTGGCCGGGAAAGTCGCTGCACCGGCGCTGCTCTGCTCTGCTTCGGACTAAGTTCTGGTTGTGACAGTAGATTGGCGATGGCGCCACGATCGCTC